>OW799216.2:13399835-14649835 GCA_941918905.2 Xestia sexstrigata
TTTAATGATCCCAACTCTGATTCACAGGCCTCCTATCAGCGCGAATTGGAAGTCACAATGTCTTCGATTATTTGGTTATAGGGCATGCCGATTTCCTCACGATTTTTTCCTTTTAAATTCACACTAATCCGAAAGAAAAAAATACAAAAAAGAAAATGAAAACAAGTTTTGGAAAGAATACAAGTTTTTGTGTGTTGAAATCGAAAAACATCTATTGTAATCACTTTGCCGTCGACTCCATTAAGTATATTAGTAATGAAATCTAATCGATTTTAATTTGGCATCGATAGAAATTAATCAAAACATCTTCATACCCACTTCAAAAGATACGACGAACTGTTTGTCGGGTGCCTTCAATCGTTAACTGAGATAAATGCCAAGATTTTTTTTTACTAAATGAAAATATCATTCGACATTCCTGAACAAAAATGTACTATGTAGTAACAGAGTCGTTTTAGATATTGGACAACAGAACAATCTTATTGTTTGTTTTGAGTACTGTAATAAAGTTGTGATGGCAGATGGCGTACGTGTAAGTGTGTGGCATGGGGCCACTAACATGTTATTTATCACCAGTGTTGTATGATAACATTGCCATTGGTGACTAAGCACACTGTATGTCACAAGCTCTAAATTTCCTTGGGTTTTGTTTACAGCTAGTCTATTATTATAGGAAAGAAAGAAAGAAAAAATCTTTATTTATCGCAGGATTTTTTTTTGGGCTGTTTATATCTACAAACAGGATTTAGGACTGTCAAAATCGATCTATAGTTAAGACTGACTCAACAGGCATACAGACATTTATTATGAAGTAAAGATGAACCTAATTCGAAGAAGATGTTCCATCTTTTAAGATGTGTTGTCATAATATGCTATTGCACTTAAGATCAGTATTGCCTACAGGTTAAATATATAACCTGCAGATATGGAGTCAACTTTAGTTTTAGCATGTAGGTATTTGGGTCCAGTTCAGACAATAAGTTCCCATTTCCTACCAGGTGGTGCACACATACGAGGGCTCGGGCTCGTTCGGCGAGCTGGCGCTCATGTACAACATGCCCCGCGCGGCGTCGGTGCGCGCGCAGACGCCAGGCCAGCTGTGGGCCATGGACCGCCACACCTTCCGCCGCATCCTGCTCAAGAGCGCCTTCAAGAAGCGCAAGCTCTACGAAGATCTGCTGGAGAAGGTGCCCATGCTGAAGGCGTTGCAGGTATGTCCTTGACTATCATTACTTCAGCAGTAATCAAATGTTAGAACTCGTGCTCGAAAGCGTAAGGAGGGCGGCAGTCAGAGGAATGACGCTGCATAGCTTTGAACTGTTTCTTCCTCGAGCGCCCTGTCAATAGTTTGATGCAGCATTGACAGAGCGGTCGAGGAAGACACGGTTCGAACCCCCGCCGCCGGCAGGTACAGCGTTACTCTCTACAAGGTAGACCCATATCCTGATGACAGTTTCGTGAATTCGCTGGAAACAAGTAGAACAGTACTTGTCGATGTAGCTATGTGTCCAACAGTGCACTTCGGTCGATTGAGTAATAATGATGAACCCAAAGGTTATGTGTTGTCAGATTGGCGAGCTAATGTACCCACTTCATGCTTATTTAGTCAGGGGATTACTTGGAGTCCTAGGAACCCAAGTAATCTTGTTTTTTAAATGCAAAAGTTTGCGAGGATGAATCTTTGTTACTCTTTCACGCAAAAACTACTGTACCGGTTTAGATGTAATTTGGCACACATGTTTTAAAACTTAGATTAATAGATATCCTACTACTACTATAGTACATTACTGCAGCGGCCAGCAATAGAGGCATTGATGGACGAACGTGTTTTTTTTTTTTCATTAAACCGCTTTCTATTTGCAAGCCAATTCGAAATTTAAATGTTTGTTTCAGAGTGTAAACACGACAGATATGGATTTTCATACAACTTTTGCCGGCCGCTGGTCGCATGTATCTGGCCAGTACAGCAATTTCCATTTATCTCGAATAACGTTGTCAAAATAATCCTCAAATTTCAAAGCATGTTTGAGAAAAAGATACTTTTTATCGCGGTAGTACGATTCCGTATCACAATTACTGAACTCCACGCGAACGACCTTAAGCTTGTTGATTCATAAAATTAGACCTGTATCGTTGTACGCGCACTTCATATTTACGAATTTGCATATTTGGTGATGCAAATTCGTACGTAGGGATATTTGTAAATACTCACCTAAACTTGTGAACTGCGCTCATTTCAATTTGTGAAAATTATGAACGATTGGTAATGATTGGAAGCTATTACGATTTTCTGTTTTTCAAATAATGGTGTGGCAGTTGTGTGCGCTAAATTGGAACCTCATAATCCCAGTCACTGTTTCGGAAATAGCATAATATGATAATTATTAGGATCTAAGACAACAAGGCTTCTTATTATTTATTTCCTGATGGGCATGCTCTTCACCTCAAATAAGTCGGTTAGAGAGCGTTGAATGAGGTCTACGATGGAACAAGCCTGCCCGAATGATGGTGGTTTTTTTCTTGTTTTGAAGGCTGTCGTATAGGTGAAATTGAACCACAGACGCTGGCAAGAGTAGGTAAAGCTGTTTTAGATCTTTTAAGTCTGTATTCATACTTCATTAAGTTCACATATTGAAAATGTAGGTGCAGTAAACCAGTTATATCATAACAACTTGCTCATGGACAAATAGGTGTAATTGCATATAAATGATTGTTAGATCAAAGATAAATGATGTCTGTTCTGCGATAAGCTGCCGATATGACAGGAAGTATTTATCAGTAACGGGTTTGCAGAAATACTTACAAATCTTTAAACAAACATTTCAAGAGAATCCATTCAATATTGTTTGGGGGAATTTGTTTCTAAAATCGCCATTCATATTGTAAACAATCGGACTTTAAACCGAGTTTTTCTCAACCAAAAATGGTTGCGTGGGAAGTTATCATTACGATTACCGCTTTGTCCAACTATCTATAATACTTTTGTCTGGCATTAAGACATGTTTCGCGCAGTCGCAGCTGACATACATCGAACAAACTGGAATTCCTTGAGAAATAAGCACTTATGAACTACACTATAACGTTAATCTGTTCACTAATCTTTCCCACAATGCTATAAAACTTACATTAACTTATTAAAACAAGCTTGGAAAGATTTTAGAAGATATCTTTTTATTATAATCTCTATGCAAAAAATTTAAAGCGCCCACGATGTCATTCAAAATCGATAATTATTTAACGCGTTTTTTGTTTCATACTTTTTGTGATACTATATAACAATCACGTGGATGCTGATAGAACAAGCAAGGTTTTTGACATGTAATAAAAAAAACTATCATCAATAGTACCTACTGACATCTAAATCTATTCAGCCGATTCGATGTAGACACAATTCTAGACACTCAGAAAATCTGTATTACTAAATTAGTTGATGAGAAAGTGCTTATTAGTAATTACAAGAGTTAAGCTACATGAACAAATCTCATTCGTTGCCAACTGGGGAAGCTCATAAGTCTTCTTTGGTTTCAGTTTGCTGACCTTACAACTGAGAATGTTGTCGTGTTGTGCATTTTCAATCAAGGCTTAAAATAATAGAAAACGCATCTTCTCTTTACTTGAATCTCTTAATAGATGTAACGATAAGATAGAAGCCATTACCAAACGGCTGCAAACATAATTTTGACTAACCATGACAGAAACATGGTTGTTGTATTATTAAACTCAACAGTTTAAACTGCAAAGCATACAAATCCGAACTACAACTTACACAATGTACATAATCTACTGAAACATTAGAAATATTGAAACGAGAGTGTCACTGCCCCTCAGCACGTTTACACGCGAACGGATCCGTTGCCCAGCGTCCCGAAAATATTGCCTGACCACGCTCGAAGTCGACTCGACAATCAATATGTTGCCTCGTCTACACCTTCCTTTATAGGATTTTTTTAAACTATTAACATGTCGACATGCTCTAACAAAGAATAAGAGTGTGTTTTTAGTTTTATCAATAAAATATTGATTGAATTTTCAATTTCATCGAAACTTTATTCTCTCATGCAGTCCTCTAAAACTGGGAGTTCGCGTCATGGGAGCTATTTGGCACACACTGTCAGAAAAACATGTAACAAATAGCAATAGGTCATACAAATATTTTATGCTTGATACGGGACTTGATTACGCGACCCTGAATACAGAAGGGCGTCCTGAACTCTCGACATTGCGCCATTCCTGTCGCCAAAATATGAACTACCTATACGGCTAGTAATATTACCGACGATTCATTTATCTTATGAGTTCGATAGATATTCGGCTAATTGACATGGAGGTAGTATGACGTAATAAATGCTTCGTTAATGGCCATAATATTCATTAATACACGTTACTTTCTGCCCTCTCTCACTTCTAAAGTTCTAACCCATGCCTACAAGTGGTTTTTAAGATTCATCACGAATCGTCACGCGCGCACGTTTGACGATTTCCAACCTCCCGTACAAGCCGGTTTCCGAAAAGGCTTCAGCACTGTGGACCACAAACATACGCTGCAGCAGGTTATACAGAAGACCGAAGAGTATAACCTGCCCCTCTGTTTGGCGTTTGTGGACTACGAGAAAGCCTTCGATTCGATCGAGACCTGGGCTGTACTGCAGTCTCTCCAACGGTGCCAAATCGACTATCGGTACATCGAGGGGTTGACTGACATGCAAAAACGCCACCATGTCAGTCCGACTTCAGGACCAAGCCTCGGAACCTATCCTTCTGCAGCGAGGTGTGAGACAGGGAGACGTCATATCTCCGAAACTGTTCACCGCTGCACTGGAAGATGTCTTCAAGGCTCTGGACTGGAGAGGGCTAGGCATCAACGTCAATGGCGAGTACATCACTCACCTTCGGTTTGCCGACGATATAGTGGTCATGGCTAAGACCATGGAGGACCTCAGTACAATGCTCGATGACCTCAGTAGAGCTTCCGGAAGAGTGGGTCTTAAAATGAACATGGACAAAACCAAGATCATGTTGAATGCCCATGTCACCCACTCCTATCAAGATCGGGGACTCCACACTCGAAGTTGTAGACGATTATGTGTACCTGGGACAAACGGTCCAGTTACGTAGGTCTAACTTCGAGTAAGAGGTCAATCGTCGAATCCGACTCGGCTGGGCAGCGTTCGGGAAGTTGCGCGGTATCTTCTCTTCCGTCTTACCGCAGTGTCTCAAGACGAAAGTCTATGATCGTGTCTCGTGATGAGTGTGTGTTGCCAGTGATTACATACGGGACCGAGACGTGGTCGCTCACAATGGGCCTCATCAGAAGGCTTAAAGTCACCCAATCGCCTTCAATCCTTATCGCGATCAAATCAGAAATGAAGACATCCGCAAGAGAACCAAAGTTACCGATGTAGCCCGAAGAGTTGCCAAACTTAAGTGGCAGTGGGCATGTGCCCACATTGCTCGCAGAACGGATGGCCGATGGGGCCGAAAAGTTCTGGAGTGGCGACCGCGAACCGGAAGACGTAGGGTTGGAAGGCCTCCCACTAGGTGGACCGATGACCTGGTGAAGGTTGCGGGAATCCGCTGGATGCGAGTAGCACGAGACCGGTCAATGTGGCGACACTTGGGGGAGGCCTTTTTTTTTTTTTTTTTTTTCGGATGGGAAATCATCAAATGACTTCTCCCGCTCTGGGCGGAGCAGGAGGGAGTGTCAGACTTTTACTGACTAATCCATGTTCCTTCATCGCCCTTTGTGTTCCGGGGCCACGGTATCTCTTTCGAACAGTCCCGCAACCCCGGCAGGCATCGGTCCTTGCGGACCCCTTCCTTTTTGCTGACTCTCTTTGAGGCGCGCGTGGAACACGAACGCGCCGTCGACACGGCCTGTCGTCATGAGACGGACGGACGGCGAGCTAGCCCATAGCCCACCGTCCACAGGCCCGCACTTGGGGGAGGCCTATGTCCGGCAGTGGACGTCTTTCGGCTGAAATGATGATGACTTTCTGCCCTTATCCCAAATTATTTGTGGTGGGCGATATGCCTAAGAATATTTTTCTCTTCCATACATCTGGTTTCGCTTTCCTTCATCCCGTTTTCACGAATAAAAAATCAAACGTAAATTGCTTAAGAATTTCTTGTTGCGAGGGTTTTCATAATTTATCCTTCTGAGAAGATTGGCTACTGTGAACGGAGAAGGCCAATCCTCCAACTCCCAGTAATACCCCTACAATGAATGGACACAAGGGACTTAAGCCGCAAACACTACGCTTAGAAAACAGATTAGCGATCATGAAAAATAAAACGATACGACGTTCCATGGGAAATCTTTTTCAATCTTCCACTCCGTCCGTTTCCCATTTCGATAGACAGGCGCCTTAATTGCTTTTAGATAGTAACAAGTTGTAACTACTTACTACATTATATCAACGTTTAGATATCAGAACGATTACATGCAAAGAAACTCGTTGTGTTTCCCGCTCCAAAAACGTTGTAATTTTGTCATATTTGACGCTCGTCGTATACAGAAATAGAGTGGTGTATTCATATTTTTCCTAGATGATTTCGAAGCATATTTAATAGAGTTAAACGCAATATACCTTGCGGCGTAGGGGAGGATAACTCGATGCAAATTATACAGTTTATGCGTCAACCCACGACGTAAACATCTTTTTACGCTAGTTTTAAAACGTTTTTGCGTTTTCCACATAGTTTTATGTAGATTTAAATAGTTACCTATTTTTATATGGTGTGCCATGCTATTTCAAAGATTATGTGCCCATTCCTCCACACGATTTATTACTTGAGTTAACACCAGCGCGATTGTAAATCATATTTATTGTTATAATATTATCATAACAATGAACTTGTGTCATTATGAAGTAGTTAACACGCGCCTTTCATTATTGTTTCATGTACAATTAAAGAAACCGCGTTGTCTTTTAACAGCGGTGACGTCAAGCCTTATTGATTTACTTACCATGAAACATTTTCACCAATATTTTATTACACTTGTGACGTTTTTATTATCGGGATTATAATAATAAATACGACCCCAATGCCTATTGAAAAGTGTAAGCAATCGAATGATAAGGCGAAAGGAGATATTGTAATAGTGGCTAGCGTCGCGTGATACGTGCCTACGTAACGCGATACACTTATCAGTTAATACTGATTTAAGCTAAGATAAGGAGTGCCCAACGTCCACCACGTTCTTGGGCGCTCACACTCGGACAAAAGTCCTTTAGTCTGTGTGATGTGAATGCTAAGCAAGTGTTGTACCGCCCGTAGCCTGGTACGGAAACTAGGTCGGGTTTGAAGATTCTAATAGTGTGTAAGTTGTCGCCGTAGCAAGTTGCCAACCGGCCGGCGCGGCGTCTAGGACACGACGCTTCACGCTCATAGAGCCAGATCGAATTCTTCGTCGCACACACATGCAACTCAAATACAGAAACAACTAGACCAGATAGAAATACCTCAAGCAGTATAGGCGTACTATTTGTCCCTATACGAGAGTGAACAGCGCCGACACTTAATTGGCACGAAATGACCAGTTGATAAGAAGTTTAATGTATTATGTCTGTGTAGAAGTGTGGAATATGGGTTTACCTACAGGTACACACTGCATAATAGATTATTGACACTTGAACGACACATAAGCTTTCATACCAGCTTCTTGACTGCACTGGCTTATCCCAAAAATCTACAATATAAATTGCTATCTTTACACTTCAAATGAAGTCAAAAGAATTTATTTCACGCAAATGACTAATATTTGCGTATTGGACCTGAGCTCATACTGTCCTTCCTCAATCGACATCATCATTCTCCTGACTTTATCCTACTTTATTTGGGGTCGACGCAGCATGTCTTTCCATACTTCTCTATCACTCGCCATTTCTCCTCCTAGCATATCATCCTTAAACCAAAATTTATGTCAGACACGGCGTGCGGCGCCACGGTATAATCTGTCAATTCCTGATTATCCTCGCTTATTGTGCGCGTCACAGGTCTTTGACACGCTCCCACTGTGTCTGTTTACATACACATTAACACCGAAGTACTTGCAGTCTAAAATTATTCTCTTGGCGAGCCACATTATGTGTGAAGTTAATTAGTTCATGTTAGAATAAAATCCATTTAAATCTTATCATAATCCTCCTGCCCTTATCCCAATTTATTAGGGTTCGGAGCAGCATATCAACACCCCCATCCTACCAGCCGACACCCCCACCTTCCCATTCGACACCCCTTTTTCTAGCAATATTTTTGCAATATGTTTTGTAACAGTTATCGAGAAATTCACATTGGAAGTTTACTTATCGTACATAGCCAGACGCCTCTGCTCGTAAAACATAGGTAAAAGTAACTGAAATCATGATAAATAGTAAAACGCAACGCATAAGTACGCAACGAACACTATGTTTTAAAATACAAATATGGACTGTGCTAGTGTGTGTACTAAATGTTGGTCTAAGTAGCAGCCCAATGTGCCCGATATTGGTAACGTTAAGGTTTGCTGTTATAGGATAACACAGGACTTAACCACAACTGGTGACCCTCTGTCTACCCCTTGGGCGAATACAAGCGTAATGTTATAAATAGGAACTTCTGAAAAGCATTGTATGTATTATGTAGTCTGCTTAATTAGCCGTACGATACCCGTCCGGGAATAGTTTCCATAGAACCATTTGTTCCCATGCGTTTCACTAAGATTAGGTTCAAGTGGATGAGCAGTGGTTAAAATAGATTGCTGTTATAGCTTTAATAAAATTGTTTCGTCACATGTCAGTTGCATTGTGGGTTACACAAAGAGGGTCACAAAAAACGTCAACAACGACGACATGGGCGTTCCTAGGCTATGAAGGTGGGATGATTTTGACGCTTTACCACAAGCAGGGTTGGTCCTTGTTGAAAAGGAGGCATTTACCCTGCCTGCAGTCAAACGAATAAAATCGATAAAAGAAAAAAAACAAACAAACGATCAAAGAAGCAAATACTGATCCCTGAGATTTCATAGAGATTATATGAACAGTCGACAAACAATCTTTGCAAACTCTCGACTAACGAAAAAGTTTGCCGCCCGCAGGTAATTAGCTAACAAGCTGTCACTAATGCCCGACTCTACCCCTGAGAAAAGGGGAGAAAGCGACATAGACACACGGGCGCAATAGTTCCGTTGTAGGGTATAAACGTGATGGAGAGCACCTCTTCACATAGCGGGTTTTCTGTGGTACAATGGCAAATAAAGGCACGAAGGCTTGTTTCCATGGGGGTCCGACAGAAAGTACAGATCGCCCCCATGCTCTATGTGAATGCTTATTAAATACTAGATCGATAAAACCATTGTGTGTTTTTGGCATTATTTCTTTTTGTTGTTCATAAACCATCTGAGATTGTTTCATTTCGGATAAATTGCACATCAAAAATGCATGAAAACGATTTAGCAGTCCTACTAATTTTAGAACTTCTTACTCTGTTAAATGTTGTATGAACAGTGAACACCCACTCAATTTAGCTTCTCCTGTCACAATCATGCATCTTTAAATGCGTGCCGGCAGCGAATTCCGCGTACCGTACCTTTGTGAGGCAGTTCTCAAATTAGATTTTTCGTGCTGATAACATAATTCCCGATTTACCGGAAATTGCTCGAGATTGGAACTTTCTTCTATAAATGTTTACGATTTGGTCCCATCACAATTTGATTCTAACAGTGTAGATATATGCAAAAACTCATCTCCAAAGGACCGGAGATGAGTAAGCTTTAGGAAAACACTCACAAATCTGCTCATAACTAACTTTACTATCTTTGAACAGCATAAAAACTGATCCAATTGTTTTTTCAAGTAAATCAGGCAATAAAAAATAAAGCGCATGCCACCGCTGCGCCGTCAAAGGCGGTTCCCGTTCGTGTGTAGATAATATTGTCTGACAAGCGAGGCGAGAGATAACAGCCACCGGACGCCGATGTTACTATCGAATTTATTCACCTTCCGGACGATGACGTCATGGCTTTATCTTAGACTCACACGTCACGCTGAAACTCTGGTGGCGACAGTGCATTTTAGCACAACCGGACGACGTTTTCGTTTCGTTACGTAATCCTACGTAGACATTGATGTTATTGATAAAGTAATCTTCCATACGTTTTAAGATTCCCTTCCTCTACTCTTTTATCCATCAATATTCACACTCAAAACTCTGTATAGCACAAGCCATGCAATGTATTACATTGCACTCTTGTTGCGTCTTTTATTTTCGCTTGCATTCGAAATGGAGTTTGTTTCTCGGTATACACACATTTAAACCAGTCTGTTTTCTTTAAAAACGTAAAATGAATACAGTTTCTTGTAAACACTTTCAAATAGGTCATACGTCGCCGACCAACGGGAACTAGTTTAGAGAAATTCCCGGATATTATTTATTTACCATCATTTGTCAAACAAATGTCCGCAATTTATCATTAGGTTTAAACGGAGAAACAAACCCACACGTTCATTATAAAAATGAAAAATGGCGGCCAACCGTGGGACATACCAATATTTTTAACCAGACATAAAAAAATGCAGCATGTTCTCAAAAATGCCGTGTCGTCGGAAATAACAGAAGACATAAAAAAAAAAACAACCGCCCAAACAAATCGGCATTTTGATTACAAAAAATCAATGACCATCCAACCCGCCTAATGTTCTAGCGCTTTGTTAAAGTGGACTTTAATAAATTGTTATTAAAGACCTCTTCAATAAAATGATGTCGCAAAATCCACGACTAATCAAGTTTAGGAGTAGCGGGCAGTATTTTTTGCGTTAGTCCGTATGATAAGTGCACGTCAGTCAAGTCTAGCTAGGTCTTATACGAGTACCTATACTAGTAGCCGTCTCTTTAGAGGTCCTGTGCTCAATTCTTTGGTTATTCGATGGCATAGATGCTTAAAAACAGACCCTTATTCTGGCCATCATTATCTGAGCGAACAGGCTTATCTTATCTTGGCTAATCTAGAAGTCTAAACAAATTTCGGATACAGATTGAGAGGTATGTACTGCAAATGTGGTGCTGTTCCACAAGCGATGGGACACCTAATTTCGTGGTCTGCGTGCCCTGATGCCTGCAAACCACAGGAATTGATGGGAGTATAGTGATAACGCCAACCACGCATCAAAGTTCTTGGCCGATTTAATATAGATTGCCGTCGACACGCTAAAAAGTAGATAGGCTTACTTTTAACTGCTATCGCATCTGAGTATGCTAGAACCAACCTATTCACTCTTGACTTGATGTGCCCAGCAGTATTTATAAAACCTTTATAACTTGTATTTCCTAGGCATACGAACGCGCCAACCTCGCCGACGCGCTGCTGCCGCGCACGCTCATCGACGGCGAGCTGATCATCCGCCAGGGCGACACCGCCGACGGCATGTACTTCGTGGAGGACGGCGCCATCAGCATCCGCATCACCCGCGATGACGGCAACGAGCATGAGATAAAGCGTCTTGGTAAGTAATGAGTAACAAACACTCGTCCACAGACTTCCCAGAAACAGTGCTTCGGCAATCATTGTCTTCGTAGCAAATACGAACGTACGATGATAAAATCTAATAAAGAACTGTTACAACCATGACATTACTATAGTATTTTGTATTACCATTATCAAAGTTTATAGATTAACGAGTCACTCTACATAGTACATAGATTTATGCAAAAATAAAAATCCAGAAGCTTTGCCTCTTCGTTGTCTTGTTCGATATTACCTCCTCTATCAGACCAAACCTATGCCTTGTAGCTTGCATGTGTGTTGGTCTTATCGTAATCCGTCTGCCCCTATTCCAGCATTTTTTGGGTCGACGCAGTGAGTCTCCTCAGTTCCTCACATATCTATCAACTGTCATCTGTTGTAATCAGCCTAACCCAACAAATCTTCGTTAAAACCTACCCAAGTAATAACAATTAAGTCCGCCTCTGTAAATATTTGTGCTTAAAGTTTAAAAATGAACATAATCAGTTGCCAAAGTTCCTTTAAAATTGTTTGGTCGAAATCGATGCAAACGGGTTCATACTGGCGAACTTTTGCCGAGTATTCCCTTAATATTATATTTCGAGAGTGTCTTCATGTTCGAAGCTAGTCATATTTGCACACTATAAACATTTATAGTTCTAAACACAATTTCTAAACGAGAAGGGTGTACACCTCAGTACATGTACTTGTGTAGCTGTGTTCATTAAGTAAAAGATGCAGGACAGACGGAGCATGTAATAACGTCATCTCTAAGAGCGTTGAGCAATCAATAACCTATTAGTTTGCCTTAGTTCGCTCACACAGGCTGTTTCGAATGACGGGCGAATGATCGATTGTTCCTTAGGACCGCATGTGTAAATATTCTTCTATAAATATTTAGGGCACAAACTACACATAGTTTGTTGTTGCTGTGGCTATCGACTTATTAGATTACCTATTGCCTTTTACAAATATGATTATGGATTGGAAACAATGTCCGAGACAGTTTCTCGCCAAAAAATACCTTCGGCAAGCCGCAGGAGGAGGTAGATTTCGAAGAAGGTTCCACCCATATTTTTTTCAACCCCTTGTTAAAATCCTCCCATAAGACTTGCTTTCAAAAAAAATATTTTCGACGGTATAAATGTTTACCGTTTCGTAGATATAATTGTTTTTTCCAAATATTTTGGAACGCCCTTCCCAAGTTAGGGGTTCCATCAAAAAAGTTTAAATTTAAAAGTTGTCCGTATTCTTACTCGCAATGATAAAAATGTTAAACGGTCCAATATTTTCCATAGGAAAAAAGTTATGCCCAAAACACTGATTTTCGAAAAACCGCCCCCCCCGGCGCTCCCCATGAACGAATTGCGCCCATTCACGAACTTAACATAAGTTTTGACTCTTTCGATTATTTGGCCAAGTTTGAAAGCAATCGGTGCATAATTGCGTGTGGCTAAATTTTGCTTGGCGCCCCACATACCAACATACATACATACGTATACATATAATATATATGTATACATAAACTTTTTAACCGGCGGTTAATTTGGGCTCTAGGGCTCATAACTTTTAAATTTTCGGAAAACTCGACTTTAGGTGCAAGACCAATAGGTAGATTTTTTCAGACGAAATCGACCTAAAAACAATCTGTCTCTTTTCTTCTTGGGGATTTAGTTAAAAGGATGAAACTGCAAGCTGCGCAGCTTGCAGTTTTTTTATTTATAATAAAGGGTGTAAATAGACGCTTAACGATGCCGAAGGCAGTTGTTCTCCTCGCGCGTCATCGCGATATTTTTTTTGTTCTCTCGTACCATACCTGGAAACCATGTTATTTATAAGTGTCTCACAACTCTTTTATTTATTTATTGTTCTATTGCTGCTTTTTACTTAATTTTAATTATGTCATTTTAATGTTATTTTTTTTTTACTTTTTTTCTTTAATGAAAATAAGTTCCATGTTAAATAAGTTAATTAAACTTATTAAATATTTCGTGTGGTGATTTCAAGCATTTTTATTTACAAAACACTACAGTTACGAAGATATTGGAGGTCAAAGTTCCAACATTTTCACAAGTTTTTTTTCAAATACTAGTTTTTAAGGTATAACCTTAACTTTAAATACCTCCATAATCCGTTTACCCGTTTAGAATGCGTCCATCAGCACAATGTTTTGAGTGCGTTACATAATTTTGTACATAATATTGAGTTTTACCGTAAAACGTGATATTTCACCCCAAAAAAAAGCCCTTTCTCAGCAATAATTTTTGGGTAGAGTTACTTAGATGTACAGAATGCTTGGTTGACGGCTGCGTTTACATATACAAGATATCGATAGAATGGTTACCCTTGGGAACTAATAACAGTATCTCAAATCTATCGATAGTAACGACTTGATAGTATCGATAGTTTTAATGTTAGATTCGGTTATTAATAGTACTACCGATACATTAGCCAATGGATCATAAACATCCAACTCTGGGTCTTCCTATTGGTCAATTACTAGGCCTAGATACTATTTTCAAGTTTTTCAATGAGTGTTTGTTTATTATGGTGCTAATAATTGTCTTTTGTGGTCAACAGGCGCTGGTGGGTACTTTGGTGAGCTGGCTCTCGTAACCCACAAGCCGCGCGCTGCTTCTGCTTACGCCGTTGGACCCACCAGGGTGGCATGTAAGTTTAATCTAATATATATATTAAAATGAATCCCTATTTCCCTTGGTCGCGGCATCACGCGTGAACGGCTGGACCGCTTTCGCCAATTATTTTTTTGTTGTGTTCGTAATTGCCAGGAGAACGTTCTTATGAAAGAAAATTTTGACATTTAAAAAAAAATAACGAAATTACCTCAGTATGTCCATATTCTTCATTTCTTTATCGCATGCATGACAATGGTCTTAACTTTTTGTTACTATTTTGAATTTGTTTCTGAAGGTAGGGAAGGTACGTACGGTACCTAGGTAGGAAGGGTAGGAAATACATATTAATAGTTAAGACAGGACAACGTCTGTCGGGTCAGCTAGTATATTATATAAGTCATGCAATCATTTGTGACTACGTCGTTGGTCCAGTGGAAGCAAGCATGACTGTGGAATCTCCTACTCAGCAGTTATGATTTCGAACATCATCTGCCTAGCCTTTTCCCAACTATGTTGGGGTCGGCTTCCAGTCTAACCGGATGCAGCTGAATACCAGTATTTTACATGGAGCGACTCCACAACCCAGTTAGTACTGGGTAATACGATACCCCTTGTAAGTTATGGTTTTGACCACTAGACCAAAATCGTATTAAATTTCCGAAGCAGACAAATCATTGGTGTATCATTCCATCACGAAGAAAGCTTCAGGAGTGGCCAAGAGCCTAGAAAATATAAATAAAGGGTGTAAAACACCTCTTAACGAAGCCGAAAGGCACTTGTTCTCCTCGTCATTGCGATAATTTTTTTGTTCTACACCATACCTGGGAACCTTCTAGTTACGGAGATATTGGGGGTCAAAGTTCCAACTTTTTCACAAGTTTTTTTTTTTTAAATCAAGTTTCTAATGTAAGATTTTTACTTTAAACACCTCCACGACCCCCGTACTATTCAATCCATCCATCAGCACAATGTTTTGAGTGCGTTACATTGAGTTCTACCACAAAACATGATTTTTCACCCCAAAAAAAAAGTCGTTTCCCAGCAAAAATTTTTGCGTAAAGTTACTTAGTTTGATGTACAGAATGCTTGGTTAACGGGTTCGTGATGAGGTCTTTTACACCCTGTATAATAAGAAAGAGGCTCATTTTCCATTACATCATCAGCCTTAATGTTCGCACTGCTGGGACACGGCCTCCTCTCTATGAGAGAGAATGGGCTGTAATCCACCACGCGGGCCCAGTGGGGATTGGTAGATGTCACATGTCTTTGATTTTTTTGGTTCTAGGACATGCCGGTTTCCTCACGATGTTTTCCTTCACCGTTTTGAGAGCAGTGGTGATGAAATAAATTACACAAAGTAATGCGCCTGTCTGGGTTCGAACCCACGACTTACTGTTCGTAACTCGGGGCCGCCACTGGGCCACCGCTGCTCCATTACATGGTACTTTAAAAAAAGGTGTATCATTAGCAAGCACTGCTTAAACGGAATATTTTTTTCCACTGGCAACTATTTATCAGTTCAGTTCAGCCAACCCAACAAAACGAGAAAATTGTACAGGTGTTTATTGCCGGCCAGTAAGCGTTAGTATTAGCATTTTATTCCTGCGCCGGGCTCATTTGCATGTCGCCGGTGACAGCCTCGCTGCAGCATTCATCTCCATACATTAACTTCGTTTTCCTCTTATTGTCAAGCGTTTATTGATGGAACAATGCCTCTAATATATATTAGGCCGGTAATCAATTTAGGAGTGAATCACGGTATACGTAATGTAAGAACGATTCGCGTGTGAAATTATTTACCGATTAATAAAGATTCTGAAAAAAATATCATGGCCACATCTGTCTGTATATTCGGATGTGACTTTGAGTTCTCTAATGCTTGTCGATTTTACTCAAATTTTATCCGACCCACTATGTAGCCACCTGCACATAGGTTTTGGCTTAAAACAACGAGATTTAATGGTGTTTTAGAAGCTAGCTAGTTTTTATAAACGCTTAGAACTACTAAATTTATAATAAACGGCACGCTTCAAATAAATAACCGGGACCTTACTAACATGAGTGAAATGTGATTATAAAATCAGGTCTAAGAAGGTGTATCCAATACGCATTTTGGCAATTATATCGCAGCGTTTTTTGTCACTGAACCGTGACGTTCAAGCTTATTAGTGTCGTTTGTTTTTATTAAAGTCTGCCGCCGGCGATATAATGTTTCAATAAAAACATCACCTGGCTACGTGCCAATTTTGTCATCACAAAAAAGTGCATACATCGAATGTTTGAGATTCTTCCAGTGTGACATAATTACAATCTTGTAGCGGTGTTACGGTTCAAGTCACTGTTATATCTACGAAGCGATCATTATTGAGTAATTAAAGGCTATCAATGAATAACTTGTTATCACTAAGTACGGATCGATATAGAAACAAAATCAATTGGTATATTTGGATCTATTTACGTAACCTTCGTTTAATTATTCTACTTTATTTATGTTTATAATTCGTAGAAACTATAAGTACTAATTAGTAAGCCTATCCAGTCAATGTAGATTGCAACTTTAAAATAGTACTTTGTACCCCAAGAAATTATAATATTTTGTATAGGATCATTAAATTCAAACTCTACTACTACTACTACAACAGCCCTTAACGTCCACTGCTGGACATAAGCCTCTCCCATGATGGGAGGAATTTGCCGTAATCTCCACGCTTGGCAGGCGGATTAAAGATCGCAGTGATAAAAGACTAACAGAAAACGCTGCTGCCCATTCTCTGGTCTATGGAGGCGCAAGGTGTTCTGCCTCAGACATTAGTCGCCTTATACGACACCCGTGAGTGTAATGGGTTGGTTCTATTCTACTCTGCCGGATACCACACGGCTAATAATTCAAACTCTAGTTTTGTTGATTTACGAAAAGTTTTAAAACAAAATATTATTAAGTATTTTCTTCTTAAAAATAAATACTCTTTTACCTACACTTTACTAATGTATCCGATAAGGTACATTCAAACCAATCAAGTATGGATTGACTATTGGTAGGGGAGCCCAGAGTTTTCAGAAAGCATATTCAGCAAGAAAGCTTGATAGCTGAGTAGGGCGTGATTGGAGAACAATATAACAAAGAAACAAGAAACAAAGTTTCAGACGGGAGCCCTTTGGGCAGTGGCCTACTTTCAATTTTCAAAAACCAACAAGTTTTCATGCTGAATATACTGGCTGTAAAACTGGACTCCCCTGCCACAGTCCTAAGTCGACTCATTATCTGCAATAACCGCTGCTGCGTAGCAGTGCCTAAGTTATTTTATTATTCACTGAGTACGCAGGCCACAGCCAGATAGTGATACACAAGTACGAATAGAGACATAACATTCGGCTTAAATGTTCCAGTCCTCGACGTGGAGACGTTCGAGCGCCTGCTGGGCCCGTGCATGGAGATCATGAAGCGCAACATCGACGACTACGAGGAGCAGCTCGTGAAGCTGTTCGGCGACAAGAGCAACCTCACCGACGTGCGATGAACGTCCGCGCGCACGCGCACGCGCACGTACTTGTTTCCCTTCCACACACCGTAATCTATTCATTCCCGTAGCTTTATGTGGGGTTATGCTGACTTGTAGTAAGACTTCTTCGCACATTACTCATCTAAATTATAGTTGAAATTGAAATATGTCATGTTAACGTTTTAGTTAATTTCTTACCATATTGAAACTACTGCTATTGAATGTGATGATTTTTAAGAACTGTTTGATTGAGGATATGAAATAGTTGAGTTCAGCATGCCAATACATGACAATGATAACGTTCTAATATTAAAATAACTTAATTAAGGCTCACACGGTAGCTTTTACGTATTTATTGAACAGCATAACCTCATCAAAATCAAGTCAGTTTGTGCTCATAAAGCGTACGCTTACTAAATAGCTCATTGTAACATATTTTGTGCTTAACCAACTAAAATGTTGTGGAAGTACAAATACACAAGTTAAAATTGATTTCATTTGAAGTATTGCCATGTTGTTTAATTAGTTTGAACTTAATTGTAGTAGATATAAAAGGGATTACGCGTTGAATGGAAGGTGAAACGATGACTACATAACGAGCGCTCAATAATATTGCATTGATACAAATATACGCTTATTTTAGATAGAGAAATGCCTTAGTAGCTAAGTATATATAAGGTACACCGAGGAGGTGGCGGCCAGGCGAGCGCGTAGAAAACAAAATGTTGACGAGACATTATGCTCAGTTTATGTGCCATAACTATACCGAGACCATCGACAACGCGCGGTATGAACTTATTCATTCGCTTTGAGGTTCTTATTAATTCTTCTATCACAATTCTGTAGCTTTTTCGTGTGCAATATAATTATTATTTAATTGAAAGCGTGTCACAACAGATTTTGTTTTCTACGGAAGTCGTCACCACACACGAACATGTCAACAGCTGACGATAACAATAAAAGAATTTATGACTCGAGGGTATAAGGCATTAGTGTTAAACTTTGACATAAATATGTTAACGTAGTGAGTGGTACAATGCAATACTATTCAGCACTCGACCACGTCTATATCTTGGGATATTCTCAATCACTATCGCCATTTCTATTAACTTAAGATATTTCCACTGACACAGGCTTTTCTGAATGATAACAAAATTATATACCTATTAGGTAAATTATATACTTAGTTGTATTCTTTTTTTTTGTGACTAGATTAAATCTATCACTTTCTATTTTTATTTATTTTTTAGCTCGGTTAATGGTTTTTCGTCGATATATGTATATGGAGATGTAATGCGAAGATCAGTTTATTATATTATACCAAATTATAAATAATAGTTTACGTAATGTCATTCGAACTAGACGATTTATGAATTTTACGTTTTTGGGACATTTTTGATCGTGAAAAGTCTATATCCAGACTTGATATCGAAAGGAAAATTCAGTTATTATTTAAATACATATACTTACATAAATATATATAAATTATTTATTTAGTTTCGCAGAGTATTTTTATTACGATTGTTTCATAGTAATTTTGTTAAGCAAAAGGAATTGTTTATGTTGTCTTTAATTAATTTAAATCTTCTTTTCTGTTGTAGAGAGTTCCTATTGTTTTGTTTGCTCTTTAACAATTTTACATTATAATAGATCTGAGGTTTATCTTTGTAATACTTTTATAGCGAACACAAAGCTCCAATGAACAAATAGTAGAAGCCCATCGTTGATCGTTGTTGTTTCTGATGTCCCTGTAAGAGATCGGTGTATAAACTGTAACGGTTGGGTTCAGTGGCCACGTGTAAGGTAGTCCCTGCTGGTAGCGGACAGACCTGCCGGATGCCGGCGCAGGCGCACTCGGCGACCCTCAGGTAAAACTTTCCAGTATTATTTGAATTAGAACACCCTACCACCTTTATTTGTGAATCCAGCCAAAGTAGGTGAGTGCGTAAAAATCATGTGTAGCGCTAAATATTTAAGTATATATTTACTATGTAGTAGTTAGTTTTCGTCATTTCTTATTGTAATTTAAATATTAGTAGATTAGGAAATTTTAATGGAATATAGTCAAATCCTGAGGGGTGAGGTGTATCGTTTTTGACGCCATGTACAAAAGTGTACAAATTGATTTCAGATGCCATAGAAGATTTTATTTTATTGAATGATAATAATGTTGTTTTATTGTGAAATATAAATGTGCCGCTTTCTTATTTCACTGGTTAAATAAGTGCAGACATGGCTCTGTGTTAGCACTTCATACATGTCGACCTTCGCTTCGCTGCTTCTCGATATTAATAGCATTCGTTATGTATCTAACTACTGGTTTGAGTTTGACGTAGCTAATACATTCCCTTTACTGGTTGACATTGTATTTATTTGTTTTATTTCTGAGAATATTGTTGTCCGCCCATCGATTTTCTATAGTTAAATTCTCACTCGAAGTGCCTATTTCGTACAACAACTTGAATCAGGAAACAATTTTCTTAGTACACTCTCTCACTAACAATTATAATATTATTAATCAAGTGTTTTAACTTACTACTAAAACTGCCTTTTTCTATGTGAAATTGTGAAACGTGTTGTGAGATATGTGTATTTATTGCGTCGGACATTAAACAGTCATGCAGTAGTTCTGGTTCAAGATATGAAACCATTCTTTGTACTGTAATAATAACAGGACAATGCTCACAATATTTACCGTTAACATTTGCGTTTGTGACTTGTGAAAAAACTTGAAAAAATCACATGCGGTAAATATTTTGACTTTGAATAGAGAACATGACTTTTTAATAGTTAGTTGGATGCTGTCGAATCCACAATTGATCCATGAGCACTGGTAATTTTGGGGAGTGTGATGTTCGGTTGGTTTTCCTATGATCGTGTACATGGTCTGATATTGCTGTGTATAACGTTGTGTTCGTTACATTGTACGGGTGAGGTGCGTCACGTGTCGTCACCACGTGTGTGTCCCCATGTAATGAACCCAGTAGTGAATATTATCTTGCAATAACTAATAACTGTCATTTATCTATGTCGTTTACAACAATATCATGTGTTAAATTTTGTCTGTGTGAAATTTATTTATAGAATTTAATAAAATATAAATAGATTAAGAAATATATATCGCTCTTAATACTGGTGTTTAAGAATATTTAGCATCGGTAAAGTAGGAAATGCTAATCAAATTACACTTGTATATTCAGTTTTTTATTGAAAATTAATCGACACGCAACATCCTTATTGTTAATATAGAAGCACAAATGTCTAGAATGCGTGATTGTGATCGATGGGAGGTTTTCATTCTGTTGTCTTCCACGGGACCCACAGAGGCTGCTATTCAAAGAACTATTTCGAACATCCCAACTCATCATTCGGAGCGCTCTAATATGCATTCTCTGGCATACTGATGTAAAATTGAAATTCAATACGCTTAACCGTAGCGTAATTTTTTATAAATTATACTAGTCATTGGTGTCTAATGTAGATTTGTAACCTGACAGCACGTTGGAATGGAACATACTCCATGTCTTCAGTCACAGTTATAGGTGTAAGTCGTCATCCCTGTTCCATACAAAGTGAAAGCATATCAGCGCGGCGGTCGCGTCGCACCTATGATTACTATGCACCACATGTGTACATCCGGTAGCCAGTTGAGAACTAGTACCGCTTTTCCCACGTCATGAGCTTACCCTGTACATTTATAAAAATTATGTATCGTAAAATGTTAGAAAACTGAATTATATTTGTTTGTAGATCTAAGTGTTGTTTATTTTATATCACCCTCTTTCCCATAAAAAGCTAAAGTAATTAGGAGTAATAAAGAAAACAAAATATTGAAATGAAATAAATGCTAATAGTTAGCACAATACCAACTTGGCTAGAATTTTTGGGAAATCGCTAAGGTAACTTGGCGACGCTTTGCGACTAATTAGCGATTCAATTTGGAACAAAACAGATCTTCGCTAGGTGCCCCAGTTTTTGAGATATATGTGTGGCCAGGCTGGGGAGACTCCAGGCCCCTTATTCACAACGCTTCGATTCGATTTTCGATTCGGAAAGTCGTATGTCTATCTTTTTTTAACATTACGAAATCGAGCGAGATAGACATACGACTTTCCGAATCGAAAATCGAATCGAAGCGTTGTGAATAAGGGGCCTGATCGGCCACCTATAAACTAAATTTTGACTGTGTTATCAAAATTAAAATCCCTGATGGTGGCCAAACCAGTGTCAGTCACACAAGGTAGCCCGCGAAATTCAAATTTACATAAGTTTTATTTTACTTTGAATGAGAGTAGTTCCGAAACATAGAGATGCGCTTTGACATCGTAATTGCACCTGTGTAAGCAGGGAACCATGCATGATAATGGCCGGCCGTTTTGACATTAGTCGATAACGCTATCGTGGGACTGGTACTTACTACTTTTATAAAATCAAAATCAAAGCATTTATTTCAAGTAAGCCAGTTACAGGCACTTTTGAATTGTCGAAACAAAGATGAAAATTAAATGTAGCTACAGTCCCAGTCACAAGACATAAAAACTGTGAAAGTACTGTAGTTGCCCATTCCCTAGCGTAGATCTCTATGGAGAAGAACGGGCAAGAAACTCCATGGACACTCTTTTAAATCAGAATATTGTTACAAAATCTTGGTTACATCATTCATGTTGAGATGGTATATTATGTGAGAACAATGTAGCAAGATGTGCACGTTAAAAGTGTCCACAGCAAAAACACAAACAAAAAAAATACAATTTAAAATAAGCCATGGCAACTAAGAGATGACCAGTCACAACTGACAGCGCCCGTTCACGGACATGACGCATGGATCAGCACCATTCAACTCAACCATTTTGAAGGGAGCTAAATGATCCGACACATGCGCCACCATCAGCGAGACATTTGAGTGAGCATGACATACTCTAAACCGTCAGGGCACATTAAAGTCAAGAAAAGACGTAGGTTTCCAGTGAATGATAGCTTTCTAGTACATAGTACTCACACAATATGGGCTATGCATTTATATAATACCAAAGAGATTGAATCTATACAATGCAAAGATAGTTGTACAATCTTCAGCAGCTCCAACAATACATTTTAATGCTATCAATTTATGCGCCCCTGTCCTTGTGGAGCAGGACCAGCATTGAGCCAAGCATTTTTATCAGCGATATAATCGCTCAACTTGTAATATGCTTGCTTACTGTGTGCGTTTAATGCATGTTTTAAATTTCGTCTCATTCAGTTCAAGAATACTTTGTGGAATTTTATTATAGCATCTCAAACAGTACCCCATGAAAGATGAGTCTACTTTAGCGAGTCGGAAACCTGGCTGAACTAGTTGGTCCCTATTTCTAGTATCTACTGTAATTATGTCTGTCACCCCTTTTACCAAAAAGGTGCAGATTTTTTCTGACGTACATTATGTTTTCGTAGATGTATTGACAATGTACCGTCATGATGCCAATATCCCTAAACAGTTCCCTTAGAGAATCGCGCTTACGAAGATTATATATGGCCCTGATGGCTCTTTTCTGCAGAATAAATATAGACTCAATATAGCCCGTCCCCACAGTAAAATGCCATAAGACATTATACTATGAAAGTAACTAAAATAAACCAGTCTAGCGGTATCTACATGAGTATACTGACGGATTTTTCTAATGGCATAGGCTGCTGAACTTAGCCGCCCCGCAAGAGATGTCAAATGAGAACCCCATTGTAGCCTTGAATCAAGCGTAATCCCCAGGAAAACCGTTTTATCTACGAATTCAAGTTTCTCTTTATTCAATATTATATCACAATCACTGCTTTTAACATTCGGTAAAGCAAATCTTATGCATTTGGTTTTTTTTTCATTTAATACCAAATTGTTTGCTGTGAACCAATTTTGGACCTGAAGTAGGGCGGGCATTATTCACGTCATCTAGATTTTGGGCCCGCCTATTTATCTTAAAAATTATGGAAGTGTCATCAGCAAATAACACCATATTTTGCGGTTGGTTTTTCAGTAAATAGGGTAGATCATTTATATATACTAGAAAGAGAAAAGGACCCAATATTGAGCCTTGTGGAACCCCCATTTTTACTTTTAAACCCTGTGAATTAACACCATTTATTTGAACATGTTGTTGTCTATCATTCAAATAACATTTTACCAAACTAAGTGCAAGTTTACCCAGTCCGTAATGCTCAAGTTTCAAAAGTAATGTGTCGTGATTTACGCAATCAAACGCTTTGGAGAGGTCACAAAAAAATCCTATGGCGTCTTGAGACTCTTCCCACGCAGATATGTGCTTTAATAAGGTTACACCGGCGTCAGTTGTACAACGTCCCTTGGTGAAGCCATACTGTTGATCATGTAAGATTCTGTTGGTGTTAAAATGATAGAGCATTTGATTAAGCATTACTTTTTCGAAAACCTTGCTCAAAACTGGTAACACGGATACAGGTCTATAATTATTAGTATCTTTACTGTCTCCGGATTTGAAAAGAGGTATGACTTTACTGTATTTCATTAAATCAGGGAAAACTCCTTGGTCTACACATAAATTAAAAATTAAAGCTAAGTAAGGGGCTATAGTCTCAAGTATGGATGTACAAACTTTGACAGACATTCCCCATAGATCTTCGGTTAGTTTGATTTTTATTTGCCGGAAAGTTTTAATAACTATCATAGGGTTAATGTGTTTAAATTGTAAATTCAGCCAGGCAGCCAGACACATTCGCCTTTAATAAGCCAATTGAGAATTCAGGTGAGGAAATAAGAGCCTCCGTTGTTTTTAGTGGTATAACGGTAAAGTAATTTACAAATTCTTGAGCTACTTCCTGATTTGAGCTTTTAGGACCACACGCTGTATCTAATGTGTAGCTAGTGTTACGTATTTTCTTCCTGTTAGTCTCGTTATTTATAACTTCCAAACTGTCTTTATTTTATTTTCTGCTGTTTTGATCTTGCTGCTAATGTGCAGTGCTTTAGCAACCTTACACGTATTTTTAGAAATTTTTGAATATTTATCAACATACTTTTTAAAAGTTTCAGTGTTTATAAAAGGCCTAAAGGTCTAGTTGCCCAATCACTAAATATGAATTCAGGGCAAATACTTTTTGTCTTCTTTTCAAAAGTTTTATTGAATTCCGTGTGAACTATTGAAAAGAAACAATCATACAATTGATCTATATTAATATCATCAAGGCTCATAACACTTAACTTGTTCTGTAGCGAAATATTATACCTATTTAATCTGCTAGAAGTTATGGGTCTAAATTTAATTTGAACTTTTTGCAATGGGGGTGTATTACACCTAAAGGTTACAGTTTGTCCGCTATGGTCAGAAGGCAGACAATTTATTATTGCTTTATCTAAGTAATCACAATCGCAGATAATATTATCTATACAAGTAGCAGAAGATGGAGTGACTCTAGTAGGTTCTTTAAAAGTGTTGGTCAAGTCAAATGACTTAAAAAGATTTAATAAGCGACTGCTATTTGAGCATTCTTCTAAAATATTGATATTAAAATCACCACAAATAATTGTAGATTTATTACTGGCTGCAAGTTTTGCCATCACATCTTCCATTATTGATTCAAATAAGGAAAAGTTTTGATAGTTTGGGGGTCTGTACACACACACAATACATTTTCTAACAAACGCTTTCACATTGTGTCGTTATCGCCTAATGTGAAAACGGCCAATATGTTTGTATGAAAAAGGACTTATTCCCGTGCCACTGTTATAAACAAGCCCTCCACACACCTTCACATCGGTCTCCACCGGCGGTTTACAACAGTGCGTGCTGTTGTAAACCGCCAGTGGAGACCGATGTGGAGGTGTGTGGAGAGCTTGTTTAGAAGTCTGGCCCACGCTTTAGACATGAAAACAAATTTTATTTAAAAAAAGTTTATTTATGATAGAATCATAAAAACGGAAATTAAAAATAACTATTTGCAGAATTTATAAACTAAATCAACAAGTTCACTCTTTTTTAAGCCTGTCAAAGCAGGTAAGCCAGGATTTTCCTTATATTTCAATATATCTCTTAATTGAGCCACTGTGTAATCCTTTACTTTCATGTTATCAAGTCTACTTTTCAGTAATTCTTCATCAATATTTTCAACTTTAGCCCTCTTGCTCTCAGGGCCACCTTCTCTAGATGATGCAGGTTTCTTTACAGCACTTGCTCCAAATGGACCAAACAGTTCCAGAAATAAGTCATCTTGTATTCCTTGAAAACGCTTTATGTCTGGTTTTGTGGTATCAATGAATGGTTCAACCTCTTCATCTTCCAGAGCAATTGCTTCTATAGCATTATATTGCGCTTGAAGTTTCGGATTTTCAAACATATCAGGTTTATAATCAAACCGTAAGTTATTCAAGATGTCCATCATAACAGTTTTATTTGCCACTGGGATTTCCATATCTTCATCTTCTTCGAATACAGGAACATTTCGAACATTTTCCACAAAAGGTACATGAATGATGTTAAATCCAATTTCCACATTTAGACCGAGAGGCTTGGAAGTGGGACAGAGAGCTACAATAGTGGGCCGAGCATTAACCCTAGTACATAACACGCAAATTGCTACTTTTTTCATCTCCTCACAAGCCAGATGTAATGCCTTGAATGCTACAATGGAGCCTTCTATTATACCTTCATTTGGAAATAAAAAAAAGCCTGATTTGAAGTACCATTTCTCTTTGCTCAGAATACTGGCAGGTTTAAATCCAAGAAGTTTTAACATGGGTGGCCCAAACGGATTACTAAGCATCTTCCTTTCATCTACTGTAAACTCAATTTTTTCATCACCATAGTTGACAAAGTGAATTTCTTCTGATTTTAGTAATGGCACTGGCTTTGATTCTTGTTCAGTATCTTGCTCATCAACATCCATGTGTTCACCATTACCCACTTTGACTTTCATTGTTTTATTAACACTGGTAAGAATTGCATTGGTTTCTCTATGCAAATCAACAGTTTTCTGTTGAGTGTACCCTGAACTCTTTAATAGGTTGTAAACTCCTACCCCAATTGCCAATCCCTCACCAATTTCAAAACTTAATCGGGCAACAGCTAAATGGCGATGTGTTTGCTGATGCATCAATTGTTCAACTTCCTTGTGATCCCAAATAGGTTTTGGTAAAGCAACATCTTCTCCTTTATTTGCTTCAATTAAAAACTTTGTATAGAACGTATTGATCTCGTAATCACTTTCAGAAATATTGATGAGCTTTATTTCAATATTAGAATCTACTAAGTCGACAACTCTTTTAAGTGCCGGTTTTTCATCAGATTTTATTGGAGGTATATCAAAACGAGATAATATGATCACGGTTCTGATTGAGAGCTGTCTTTTGCAACTTGCAAATGCCTTATTACAATACCAGAGGACATCGGAAAGTATCAACTCTTTTGCTTGCTTTATTGAAGAAACATCTATATTTTGGAGCTTCTTATAATCATCTAAACTCGGCAATGATAGTGGAAAAACTTCTTCAACACTTTTTATACCAAAAACTGATGTGTTTGATCCTTGGGTACCGTATAAACATACTCCGATGAGTTGAGAACTTGATGTTCGTAAATACTGTCGTATCATTCGACAAGTAGCGGTGTGAGCTACTTCAGCCGAGTTCAGTTTCTCAGGACCGTAGGTGTTGATGCATAATAAAGTGGCAGGAATGCCTTTCCATGAAGAAAATTCTTCTGTTTCTTCGTCAGAGCTCATTCTGTCGTAATTATTCGCACGTTGCAAGTTTTATATTCAATTTGTAAATCACACAGCGCTCTTCTTTTTTAATAATTGCTCTCGAAAAACTTTAGCTTTGATTTTGATTGGGAAAACCGTATTGACAACAAACTAACAAGTGGCGACAAGTTTCAAATTTTCAATTGACACTTTACGTACCTAATTCGTAATCACTTCGTAATTGACAGAATTGACTGACACTTTAACCAGTGTTGCCACCTTGCTTTTTAAAGCAAAACTACCTAACAAAGCTAAAACGGGCTAGAAATAGTTAACCGCTGAGGGAGTTAAATAAAGGATGCTAAGGAGTTATGGGATGAAAGTTTGTATGAAAGTCCGTCAGTTTTAAAATTAGGATCTTAAGATTTTTCAGGGTTGATTACGGTGTTCCTCAAGGTAGCTGCCTATCCCCCAGTCTTTTCCTGGTTGTGAATGACCTATGCCAGCAATCTCTTAGTTAAGGTAAAATCTTTAGCTATGCTGACGACACAGTATTAATATTCCACGGTGAGTGTTGGGACGCAGCACGGAAAGCTGCTGAGACAGGCTTACGTAAAATAATCCATTGGCTGGAAGCTAACTTACTAACCCTTAACATCTCGAAAACCTTATTTTTGCAATTTACTTTAGCCAAAACCAAACCTACAGTGACACTGACAACTCTCAAAGCACACTCCTGTGACGTCGCAAACAGTAGTACTCCATGCACATGTCTTCCAATCACACAAAAAAAAATAATGAAGTACCTAGAAGTTATTCTGGACGACGCGACGGTCTTAGCTGGCGTCCCCACATTGAACTGACCTCCTCCCACGTTAGGAAACTTATATGGGCGTTTAAAAAACTACGACAAGTAGCTGAGTTTAAGCTTCTCCATACGGTTAACCTGGCACTGGCACAGTCAATCGTAGGTTACTGCATTACTGCTTGGAGAGGTGCTTGTAAAACCTACATGATACGCCTCGAGAGAGCCCAGCGTTCTCTGTTAAAAGTCATGACCTTCAAGCCGTACCGGTTCCCTACAAGAACTCTGTATGAATGTTGTCAAGTACTTACAGTGAGACAACTATACCTACTCAATCTTATTTTGAAACAGCATGAAAAGACACCGAAAAATCACGCAACCAGACATAAGAGAACTACCGGTAATGCATGTGGCACAGTCAAATGCAATACAGCATCCGCTCGACGGCAACGTCTTTATTTATCTACTTATTTATATAATAAAATAAACATCATCCTCAACTTCAACCCACTAACAAAGAATAAAACTGAATACTTGGCTTCAAACACTGGATTACCAACAGACGGAAAACCTAATTAAAGAACAATACTCGCGATTACTAATAAACCCGAGTCCAGCCACCAACCACGATCACTCACACTACACACCAAACACACACACACACACATACAGACACAACACACTCACACATTCACATCTTCGCATACACACACAGACACACACACACTACAAGAGCACGCTTGCATTATTTTTAACGGTTTTTTTTTTTCTGATGTTATATGATGTGAACATTAGTACCAAAAACGGGTGAAGACACTGACTCCTGTAACACAGGTCTCACCTAGCACAGGAGGCAGGGTTTCAAATGGAAATGTATAACTTTTTTCTGTGTCAATAAAAATATTTTTTTATTTTGTGTTTAGGCTGACGATAGTGAAAATTAATTTATACAGTGTCTCAGCGTTTTTTAATAATTCCACCCCCAAAGAGTTAAAAAAGGTTTTGGGTTGTGTATGGAAAGTCCTTATTCCATAATTTCCGAAGTTAGAATTAAAAATATAATATGTAGGCGTATGGTTGGAAGCTAACCTAACGGTGTTGTTAGAATGGGAAGGCTAGCTGTGGAACTAATGGCGCTAGATTAGTTGGTACCCAAACATCGTCATTGGTTGAAAATTTGGTAATGTCATTTTATATTTAAAAATAGCTTAACCTCATTGGTCAGATTGAAACCAACTATGGTGGCGCCATCTGAGATTTACTTTGCCTTAGCCACCCCATTTCAATCCTTATAATAAGGGGGTGAAAAGGGGGATGAAATTTTGTTTTTAGGTTAAAATCACTACTATCATGAAAAATGACGTTATCACGTAAAATAATTATCGTCCGTAAACGTAAACCGACTTTCCAGACAGCCAGTTTTATTAGAAGGGATTGTGATCACTTGCATAAGTTCATATTCAAACGACGCCAAATGAGGAGACTATATAATATATTGGATGAGCAGAACCTCAACACCACTATTACGATGCAGACCTGCGCGTAGCGCTGCCATCGTTGATGAAACAAAGGTAAAGGTCATCCAATATAATCTATGCCAAAGTTATCCCCAACGTTAATGATGGTAAATCCACACCCTTACCGAGTATTGGTCTGCTTACACTGCCTTATCACAGTATAAATATAAGCAGTAGTATGACTCGGACGTGTCCAGTGTCCTGAATTCAATGCCTACTGACTTTAAGACAAGTTTGCTAGGTACTGGTGTCGATTCTGTTGTGCACTATCTACCTAGGGAAAGGGTGGAGAAAGGGGGTGCGCAATAGGGTATTTTACTCCATATGAGAAAAAATCTAAAAACATATTATTGAGATAGCTTAGGCAAATAGCAGTCGGAAAACGTTAGTTTTAGTTAATAAAATAGCAAACTAAATTTTAAAATACAATTCAAAGGTTTCAGCTTTTTTAATCTGTTTGTTAACGCATAAATAGTAGTCGCAATGTTGTTACGTCATATGGCTATGGAAACTTGAAGTGTCTACTGTCAACTTCAAAAATCATTGCGTTTGTTTACACAGCCAACTGACGTCATGACCACAGAGCAAATCGGCGTCCGCTGGTCCAGTGTTTTCATCAAATTACGCGCAAAATTTGAAAATGTATAATTTTAATGCATTTTATGGCACTTGACGATTGAATAAAAATTTTGTGAATTTTCTAGTGGTTCATTAGCACTATAGAATCTAATTGAGACACTTTAAATAAATGGGTTTAGTAACTTAAAAAGAAAAAACATATTTATATCCTCAGCTTTCCTCTCTAATTATTTACTTTAAGAAAATGCTGTGTCCAACAGGGCTGTGCACATTATGGATAAAGCAATAAACGATTTTTATAACATCGGCAACATTGATTTTGTCACCAACGAAATGATACGTTGATGGCTACCCTAGCCACTTCACATTAAGCCCGCTCCACATTCGCGCCGCGAACACCAGTGAAAGCCGCGAACCATGAATGTGGATGGATGGCTTTCCCGTGAATGCAAGCGCATCCACACTCGCGCGTAAGAATAAAAGAAAAAAGAGAAAAAGTACATGACGTATGGATGCTTTTAAAGGAAATAATTAATATTGAAGTGACTGATTTAAAAAAAAAGATAATCTAATGTCCAGGTATTGGAAATATAGAAAAAAGGTGAAGGATTCTAAAAAGAAGTCTGGAGCAAACATATTCATATTTATGTATAGCATTCGACGTCCATTCTCGACAAGAGCGCGAACTTAACTGTGAACGATTGCGAATGTGGAGGGACATGTTTTTCGCGACGACTTCGCAGCAATATTACGGGCGCGGATTTGACAGTTGTTCGCGGCGTGAATGTGGAGCCCGCTTTAGAAATAAACATATCCAAAGTGACTAATCAATCAAAATGACGGGTTTTTGTTGTGTGTTGAAGTTTCAAGTGTATATTCTTGTGTTTTACCACCAAACAAAGCCAAAGTAATTAAATAATTGAAAACTGTTGTATTTGTATTTCCCTGTTTTTGAGTTTAGTGTACAAAGACCTAGCCGGGGCTTCATACATTTTGAAACATCATAAAACGAATACAGCTAAGCTTAATTTTAGTAACCCACCAACCAGTAGTTAGCCTTTTTTTTTTTCGGATGTTAAGTCATCAAATAACTTCTCCCGCTCTGGGCGGAGCAGGAGGGGGGAGTGTCAGACTTTTACTGACTAAAACCCATCCATGTTCCTTCATCGCCCTTTGTGTTCCGGGGCTACGGTATCTCTTTTGAACAGTCCCGCAGCCCGGCAACCACAAGGCCATGTCCATCATGAACTCGTTCGTGAACGACATCTTCGAGCGTATCGCCGCCGAAGCTTCTCGCCTCGCCCACTACAACAAGAGGTCGACAGTGGGCCTTCAGTCTGAACTTGGAAACCATAGACCACACAAATAAAAACGCTAGAGAGTTACCAATGTTTGAATCATATGGTATGAAATAAAATAAATTGTTGTCTATTGTTAACCTCTATGTATTGCTCGCTTTTGGCGTCGGAATATCAAAACAAACAAAATCCTTAAATTGTGTTTTTACTTTCTAAGCAATGAAAGACGTAATTGACGTATTAGCTCTACAGAGCAGTAGACGTGAGAGAAGGCTACCTGACTACCGTAGTGCTCCAAGCCATAGTTTAGCGACAAATTTCATTTTTGAGTGTGGAATAAAACTTGGTTTGCAACCAGCGACGGTCGCTACAGCTGCTGTATTTTATCATAAGTTCTTCAAGGAAGCTGATAAAAATGACTACGATTGCTATGTGATATGTACTGCATGTTTATGTGCGGCGGGGAAGTCGCGAGATGAACCTGTGAGACTGAGAGATGCCGTGAACGTTGCACACAATTCTATCAATCGTGGCGCGGGACCTTTGGAGTTGGGCGACGAGTACTGGTCGTGGCGGGGCGCGGTCGCTCAGGCAGAGTTGCTGGTACTGCGGCTACTTGGTTTCAACTTGGATGCACCATCTCCACACAGATATTTGCTCCACTATTTGCGCTCTCTTCAGGAATGGTTTCCGCCGTCACAGTGGCGCTCTGCCCCCATAGCCCGCACTGCAATGGCTTTCCTGCAAGATTTTCATCACTCCCCGTCTATATTGGACTACAGAGCTCCGCATGTAGCAGTGGCATGCCTGACTCTTGCTCTGCATGTCTTGGGAGTGTCTGTGCCATTAGCATCAACACTAGATGATGATGCTGCTTGGTATTCGGTGAGTTTACTAATTAACTGCAGTTAAGATTTCAGAGGCTTTTGTTTTAGAATAGAAAATAAAATAAAAAATCAATGCAATGTTTCCAAGTTTGTATTTGAGAAGTTTGTAAAGTGCGGTGTTAAGTCAGTGCTCCTGCATAGGTACACAGATAAGAATCCAAAAATGTGCTAGTAATTACAATGTGTGTACATTTTTATGGCCATTTAGACATAAATATAACTTTACAATTCAACTTTTTTTTCTTGAATCTTTACAATAGACATACAACCTGATGATTACAGGCCTTATTTCATTTTTAAAACCAATTAAATGTATTTCAGGTATTTACTAAAGACTTGCAGAAGGAGAAAAATTGGGAGATAATGGAGAAAATTATGCAAGTTTACAGCAGGGAGCCTGAACCCATATAGAAATAAGATATTGTGTTTATTTCAAGTGCTAGTATTAAAGATACTAATTTGTGAAATTCTTGTATTTTTTATATTCCCTAGTCTCAATTTAAGTAAACATTCCATTAGATGGGTAGACAAAAATGTTGATGGATGGAGAGAGAGGGAGAGGAAGACCAAGGAAACGATGGATGGATTGTGAGAGGAATGATATTAGGTATTTACGAAATTGCCATTTTTCATGAAATAACTTCACACCAAAGGGTGTGAAATGTGTTCCACGCGCGCCTCAAAGAGAGTCAGCAAAAAGGAAGGGGTCTGCAAGGACCGATGCCTGCCGGGGTCGCGGGACTATTCGAAAGAGATACCGTGGCTTCGGAACACAAAGGGCGATGAAGGAACATGGATGGGTTTTAGTTAGTAAAAGTCTGACACTCCCTCCTGCTTCGCCCAGAGCGGGAGAAGTCATTTGATGATTTCCCATCCGAAAAAAAAAAAAAAAAAATGGGTGTGAAGTTATTAGTTGTTAGGGTGTTATGTGAAAAATTTTCAACATGGCCTTGGTTTTGTCCATGTTCATTTTAAGACCCACTCTTTCGGAAGCTCTACTGAGGTAATCGAGAATTGTACTGTCCTTCAGTCTTGGCCATGACCACTATATCGTCGGCAAACCGAAGGTGAGTGATGTACTCGCCATTGACGTTGCGATGCCTAGCCCTCTCCAGTCCAGAACCTTGAAGACATCCTCTAGTGCAGCGGTGAACAGTTTTGGAGATATGACAGCGACCCCAAAAACCATGAAAACGACACCTATGAGGTGTCTTTTTCATGGTTATGGTTTCATGGTTTTCATAAAGAAAATGAGGTGAAAATGAAAATCCAAGATGGCGCCGACGAAAATTTTCGGTTTTTTTCTACATGGGTGTCGTTTTCGTGGTTTTTGGGGTCGTTAATAATGAAAATGAGGTCAAAATAAAAATCCAAGATGGCACCGACGAAATTTTTTTTTTTTGCTATCATTATTTCGTGGCCTACCCTGCATGGAGAACCACTGCACGCCACTGCTCGAAACGGTTCTGGAGCTTAAGCTTAAAGCTCTCGGGGTTATGGATCTGGATTTGTGCTGGACGGAGCGTAGACTTCATCAGTCGAGACCTTTCAAGCATGATATTGATGTTCAATGTGCCTCTTACCGAAGCGGTATTCGCTCCCGGTTTTCACCGAATTGATCACCGTGACATCATCGAACATGTGCTTCTTGGTTGACATGGTGAAGTCAATCTCATTTTTAGTTGCACCGTCGGGGCTCTGCCAGATCCACTTCCTGTGCACACGTTTTTGGAAGGAGTTCATCATATTATATGAATGATTAGTTTGAATTAGTTAAGTACTTGTATTTTATCAATGAAACTTAGATACATATTTTATTATTATGATTTATTCTGGGAGTTTTATTTTTATTTTCACCTACAGAATATAACCCTAGTTATGGGATATAAAAAAAAAATAGGTTGTATATACGGGGTTAGTCGCCCCCCGCGCGCCCCGCACTGCGCACAGTTTTTGTTCGCGTTTGTTTTGTTCGATTTTGATTTGATTTTGATTTTGATTTCATTTCTATCATAAATTTTTTGATATGACTCGTAATGATGTAATTTCTAGCTTAAGATTTTGAAAAATAATTTTCCTTTTAAGCCTTATAATGACGTAGTTGCTGTTGTACAAGACAATATAACGAAGAATCGTGGCTTTTGCTGAACCAAAGATTTCCTTTGGCAGGATTGTTTTTTGGATCCCTAAGATGGGTTTTCGAAGTGGGGCCACCTGAATTTTTCATGCAGGTGGGGGGAGGGAGGGTTTTAGCCTTAACAAAGTGTTAGGTTAATAACTGCGTGGGGTTTAGGTATATAGTTGAGTTTGGTATCATTTTCGATTCAAAGGAATGTCTAAATGTCAGTTCTGGCAAAATATTTAGGTCAATAGATAGTAAAAATTTAATGAAATTAAAACTTTTCAATATTTATTTCAAATAATACGTAATTCTATTTAGGTATGTAGGTAGGCGTGCAGTGGTTCTCCATGCAGGGTAGGCCACGAAATAATGATAGCAAAAAAAAAATACGTCGGTGCCATCTTGGATTTTTATTTTGACCTCATTTTCATTATTAACGACCCCAAAAACCACGAAAACGACACCCATGTAGAAAAAAAACGAAAATTTTCGTCGGTGCCATCTTGGATTTTCATTTTGACCTCATTTTCTTTATCAGCGACCCCAAAAACCAAGAAAACGACAACTATAAAGAAAAAACCGAAAATTTTCGTCGGCGCCATTTTGGATCTTCATTTTGACCTCATTTTCATATATCAAAAATCACAAAAACGACACCCATGAAGAAAAACAACAACAATAATATTATTAATTATTATAATAATAATACGCGCCAATAACCCCCGGTAATCATTATTTTAATCAACATACAACCTAGCATTGGCCTGCAAATAGCAAAAAACGTAAGGAAATTCGAATTTCCCGTGTTGTAGCAGCCAATCACAGGCCAGCTATACTCGCAGGAAGTCCCCGCTATTTATACATGTGTGCGGTTCATACACACAAAAATATGCACCAATGTGCCGCTGGGTGCGTAAAATATGATCAATGGGTTTTAGGCTAGTCGAGTGTTTGCCTTTCCGGCGGAGCTCCAAGCTTCGTAGTAACTTCAAGTATAGTGTTAGTTACGTGACTCGGGAGCGACAAATTGCTATAAGTATTCTAACAGGAGTTTGAACTTTTTTTATATTTTGTACACAATGTGTTATTTTATTACATAGTTAATTAGTTTTAAGAAATGCCCAGTTGGTAGGGTAGGCTTTGCCTAATTGCCTCTTAGGAGCGCACGCCCATGGTATATACCACATTGCCTCGCACTCGCACTGATTGGGCTTTGCAGTGCCGCCCGCGCAGCCGTCTCTCCCCCCTCACTCGCCTCATACCTCACCCCGCACCGGGCCCACAGGGCTTAATGTAACTGGGAGGCTGATAGTCGCATTATTCTGCATGCCAAGGACATGGTGATGAATGGAGCAACAAACATAATAATACATACTTACTGTTGATTTCGACGTGCTCATAATCGCCATATCCTACTACTTTTCCCTTGAGCGGTTGGGTCTCAAAGAATTGTGGTTATCTTTTGGTACTGGAAAGCATCACAGCTTTATAGCTGCACATGATTTGGCACATCATCTGGGTGATAAGAGAGCAGAAGCCATGAGAGGGTATCATATTCCGTATACGTATTCACAGGTTGTGACACCGTTTCTTTGTTCTACTCAAAAGAGAAAACACTAACCTGGAAGGCATGGCAGCAGTGTATTGATGCCACATCAGCTTTTAAAGCCCTTCCTAACCCGTTTAATGAACTGACAGGTGACATACTTATTAGCTTGGAAAAGTACGTCATTAAGCTTTACTGCGGTGACAGTGAAACAGTTTCAGTGAATGAAGCTCGCAAGTTTTTGTTCACAAAGAATAAGCCTTTACAGAATATCCCCCCCACAAGAGATGCTCTTCAAATGCATACACCTAGGGCAGCCTACCAAGCAGGTTACATAAGGGGACAAGCTTTTGACTCCTCACCCGACATTCCCTCCCCATCAAACTGGGGATGGACTGAAAAGAAATGACAATGGCAGCCAATATGGACAAGCCAGCACAGTATCTGGGATGCGGCGCGAGAGCTGGTAAAATGTGGATGTAAGAACAGCTCTAGAGGCCGTTGTTCTTGTAGGCGAGAAGGAATGCCATACACACTCCTATGCAAGACCTGTAATGGCAACTGCGATAATTCCAGGTAGGTACCTATATATAAATAATAACTTTCGCTTTTGGTTTGCTTCCTTGTTTGTTTTGTTTGGCGCGGGTTTTTCAATGCTTGCCCTAGGCGCCATTTCCTGTAAATACGCCACTGATTCTGGTAGGACGTTTCCATGGAATGGAATACCGATATTTCTATTTCCGATTTGATGAGTTGACAGAATCGACAACAACTCAAAACTGCGGTAAAGTTTTGCAGTCAGCCTATGGCCCAGCGCACTGCGCACACCGCTGGAGGCGCAGCGGAACGCATTTGAAGACAACAATTTAATATAAACCTTAACTACCTTGATATACGGTCAATATAAGAATAAATTCGCACGCGGTACTCGGAGCGCCCTCAAGCTACTACAAGAGCATGCGCGCGACTGCTTCAGTCGCCACCGTGCTCACAGAACACTATAACCTAGCGGTACCGTGCTGCTCTGCGCTCCGCCGCGCTCTGCCGCACTACGAGAGCGAGTTGTCTGTACAAAGTATCGAACAACACTACTAAGGCCCAACTGGGCCCAGCGCACACCGCTGGAGGCGCAGCGGACCGCATTTAAAGACAACAATTTAATTTAAACCATAAGGCCCTTCTAACCCTAAAATTAGCAACTCTATTTGTGGTGGTTCAAACTTCGTTTGAAAAACTGTTAGAATAAATTTCTAATCAGCTTGCACTACAAAGCGGTTGTTACGTCAGTCACTGCGGTCGAATAGTGCGAAATGAGTGGTTTTTTGCGATTTACAAAAAATCGATTGATTGGACTAAAAAAATAAAACACATAAGTCCTGCTTTAAAGTTAGTTCAGTTAGTACGCAAAGTTTCATGATCTAATTTCAAGTCCTTTTTGAATAACAGCGGTTTATTGTTCGATATGGAGGTAACTGGATTTTTTTTCTATCGAGAAAAGTATAAGGAATCGTGTTTTCGTCACACATAGGACTTATCATTAATCCTCAACTTTACCATATATTTATTTCAAAATGAATGCTGCAGTATTTTAGGATTATCGGAGGATCATGCTAAGCCATTTGAGGGATATATAGCCTTTAACTACCTTGATACCTATACGGTCGCGCATGCTCTTGTAGTAGCTTGAGGGCGCTCCGAGTACCGCGTGCGAATTTATTCTTATATTGACCGTATATCAAGGTAGTTAAGGTTTATATTAAATTGTTGTCTTCAAATGCGCTCCGCTGCGCTTCCAGCGTGTGGCTGACACTGGCAGAGCCACCATCAGGGATTTTAATTTTGATAACACAAAAATTTAATCGCTAATTAGTCGAAATTAGTCGCCAAATATCAGATTTGGTCGGTCACTGGTTCAAAAGATATAAGGGTTTATAGGTGGCCCTTCTGGAGAGAGCCTACCCCAGCAGAGCCACATTAATATCTCAAAAACTAGGGCACCTAGCGAAGATCTGTTTTCTCTCATATTTACTCGCTAATTAGTCGAAATTAGTCGCCAAATATCAGAATTGGTCGGTCACTGGTTCAAAAGATATAAGGGTTTATAGGTGGCCCTGCTGGAGAGAGCTTACCCCAGCAGGGCCACATTTATATCTCAAAAACTAGGGCACCTAGCGAAGATCTGTTTTCTCCCATATTTACTCGCTAATTAGTCGAAATTAGTCGCCAAGTTACAGATTTAATCGGGTCCTAGTTCAGAAGATATAATGAGTTCAATTATTAAGGTATAGTCCAAGAGCTAGATCGAAAAGTTCACGAAAAATTGCCAAGAAAAAATATTCTATTAAATGTGTAGTATACTTCTAGTTTTATCGGTCTAAAGTCCTTAGAAATTACCGAGAGAGATAAATACTCTATTAAATACATGTTTAATGTTTTTAATGATTAAGTTAGAGTGGCTTAAACTTCTTTGAAACCATTAAACTCTTGGTCTATTTAGTGTCAAGATGTACAGTCGCGTGCAACTGTTTTACTAATTTACAATGATGAGCTCTAATTTACGTTAGAATAATAAATGACATGTCCAATGCACTTAAAAGCCCGTATTCGTAATTGTTCTTTTAATATTTTACACAAACAAACCTTCTCGCTGTACTCCTGGTGGATGACTAAAGAAAAAATCCTTTAGAGCAAGTTTGTTAATTTACCTATTTTTTTTAATACTATGAGCGGCGCGAACACCGCCGACGCGCCGGTGCTCGCTCTGTTCCCCGTTTTTGTATTTGCGGAATACCTAAAGATAACAACATTCGAGTTCCTAACTATTCTTTAAGTTCCACTTTAAACTGGCCGACTTTAACTTAGGTACGTCACGGGCAACTCGGTCTAAGTAGCTCGTCTGTACACGCGCATCTATCTCTTTCTTACGTATCGTGTAAATGTAACGAAGCGCAGCGATCTATCTGCCAGCGACTAAATGCACACATTTTGTTCGATACCTAAATAATTACATATATTTATTGTAGATCTTGTTTTTAGGTAATGAATACTGCTTTCCTTTGGTGGGTTGAAGTTATAGAATTCCTCCAGACGTCGTAGATACAGCTGTCTAAAAACTACTTTAAGTATTTTGTACTTGGTTGTACCACTGTATGGGGAAATTGAATTCTTTAATATCTTTTTAATGACACACCGACTGAATCTGTAACTTGGCGACTAATTTCGACTAATTAGCTAGTAAATATGGGAGAAAACAATCTTCTTCGGTGCCCTAGTTTTTGAGATACACACATCAACACGGTCTAGGGATATTTTTAAAAAAGCGAATTACTATCAATGTGTTAATTATTTATATGACATGTATATATTTAAAAGATACGTTATTTAATATTCTACCATTTTTTAATAATGGTTAAGGTATAGATTAAAATTTCAGGATTTTATGGAAAAAAAATGAAGCTTAGACGGAAACCGTATATGAATGAACTTTTAATTTGTGAGTAAAAACTGAAAAAAATAGAAAAACAATTAAATTTGTGTTTATAAACTTGAAGTTAGTAGTCTGAGAAAGCGCCCATGATGTTCATAACACATCGGCAACGATTCTGCATGCTCAGAACAAGGTTGTCAATGTGCAATTTGCTGCGGAATATTGTCCCATGTCCTTCTGAGGTGCGCAAAAAGTTGATCTTCTGTAGCCAGATTTTCAGGAACTTCCTTCAGAGCTCTTCTTTGCAGCATATCCCACGCATGCTCAATGGGATTTAGATCTGGCGATTGAGCAGGCCAGTCTAAGGCCCTAACATTATGTGTGTGTAACCAAGCTGCTACCGTTCTCGCCGTGTGTGCCCGGGCATTGTCGTGCATGAGCAGGAAATCTTGCCCCATTTGTGTTCTGTGGGGCAAGATTACGGGCCCCAGCACCTGTTGGACGTATCGTTCTGCCGTCATATTGCCCCGCACCCAAACGAGATCCGTCCGTCCTCCAAGACGAATTCCTGCCCAAACCATAATTGTTCCTCCTTGGTATGGGTGAACTTCCTGAGGGTTCTGGAGACGGCTCCATCGTCCAGGAACTCGCCAAACACGCGTCCTTCGTGAATCTGGATGGAAGCCGAACCTGGATTCATCCGTGAACAGCACATTGGACCATTGGTCACGGCCCCAGTCCACGTGGTTCCGAACCCATTCTAATCGTCGTCCACGATTGCCTCTCCGTAAAGGTGGGACCCGGAGTGGTCTACGAGAGCGTAGATTGCTTTCATGCAGTCGCCTTCTTACAGTTTGGTCACTCACAAGCACTTGGTGTTCCACTCGCAGCCTTTGGACCAATTGAGTCGCCGTTGCATTTGGTTGTGCTCGCGCAGTAATTTGCAAAAATCGGTCTTGTCTGGGGGTAGTGATGCGACTTGGCCCCCGGTGCCTCTCCGCTACTTCACCTGTGGCACGATAGCGTGTCCACAATCTTGAAATTACATTTTGATGGGTCCCTATGGCCTCAGCAACATTACGCTGAACAGATCCAGCTTCCAGCATTCCCACAGCTCGTAACATCTCCGCCCTCGTCAAATGTCGGCGTTGCATGGCTACAATACCTCAATTTTAACTTTATCTTTCGTTTAAAAATGAAAAAAAACTGTAACTAAACGTAATTCGTATTGTTTTCTAAATTTCGCACAAATGAATATTCCCTCTCCTATACATCAAGACATTTTTATGCCACCGAAACAAAAGAATTTTCAAAAATTTTAATTTGGAATTAGTCTGAGATAAATTACAAACAAATGGTGTATAAAAGATTCCAATGCGGCCAGTACTTTTCGAGTTATTTAATTGAGTATGAAATATCCCTAGACCGTGTTGATGTGTATATAAATGTGGCCCTGCTGGGGTAAGCTCTCTCCAGCAGGGCCACCTATAAACCCTTATATCTTTTGAACCAGTGACCAACCAATTTTGATATTTGGCGACTAAATATGGGAGAACACAGATCTTCGCTAGGTGCCATAGTTTTTGAGATATAAATGTGGCCCTGCTGGGGTAAGCTCTCTCCAGCAGGGCCACCTATAAACCCTTATATCTTTTGAACCAGTGACCTACCAATTCTGTTATTTGGCGACTAATTTCGACTAATTGGCGAGTAAATATGGGAGAAAACAGATCTTCGCTAGGTGCCCTAGTTTTTGAGATATTAATGTGGCTCTGCTGGGGTAGGCTCTCTCCAGCAGGGCCACCTATAAAGCCTTATATCTTTTGAACCAGTGACCAACCAAATCTGATATTTGGCGAATAATTTCGACTAATTAGCGACTAAATTTTTGTGTTATCAAATTTAAAATCCCTGATGGTGGCTCTGCCAGTGTCAGCCACACTCTGCTGGGGTAGACTCTCTCCAGCAGGGCCACCTATAAGCCCTTATATCTTTTGAACCAGTGACCGACCAAATCTGATATTTGGCGACTAAATTTTTGTTATCAAAATTAAAATCCCTGTTGGTGGCTCTGCCAGTGTCAGCCACACGCTTCCAGCGGTGTGCTGGGCCTAATGGGCGCGCTCGGAGTAGCTGCGCTGCGCTTATCTCCGCTCGAGGGCTCTCAGCGCCGCTCGGAACGCGCGGGCGCACCTCCAGCAGTGTGCGCTGGGCCTATGAATTTCAAGAATAGCTAGCCCAACCACGAACAAGTTTTTTTTTCCTTTTAAAGGTAAACGCACACCTATCAGAACCGAGAGCCGAATTTTTGAATTACTTGTAATCACACTACACATCACACCTATCCGCGCCGAATCGAACGAATAGATAACGTTACGTATGATAGGAGGATTCCTTCGGCACGGGCAAGTGTGCGTTTACCTTTAGGAGAAGCTACCACTACGACAGCTGTGACGATAGCTTGTTACATCAAAGGGAAAGCGACCGACCAAGGAGTATGTGAAGGGAAGTAAATAAAACAAACATTTATTTGAACATAAAAATTAGAATATAATCATTTTCAGTAATTATTTAAAATTATACACTTAAAGTACATTTATAGTAAATTCAATAAAAAATACCAGTGCAGACAAGATACAAATAAGAGAAAATATTGTTGTTTACATCGTTGGTTAAATACATCGCAATCAGTAAATGCAATACAAAAAATAAGTCGGAAAACAATGAAACAAAGTTGAATGTCACTCGATATAGAAAAATAAAGATAAGATTGAATCACATTCAAAAATTACCCACTAGTGACTAAAAATTTTACTTTCTTAAACGTTTGTTCAATAATCGGGATCGCTCGGCGCCATTGGCACAGTGGTGGCAGGGCCCGTCCAGACTCCAGCCGTGCCACGAGCGCAACCTCGCGCCCCGAGCGATCCCTCGCACGCGCTACAAATAAATGTTTACATGTTCATCAATTCTAAATAAGATATTTTCAACATTGTACTCTGATCAGTACCGATACGACTATATTCGACGCTGGGCCGCGCCGACGGCGATACGTGCGTAACATGCGCCGCGCCTCCGCCCTTACCGCGAATCCCAGACATAATTTAGTTATCGAAGAACATACAGTAGGTATAAATAGTGAGGTTAGTATTAACTTTGGCAAATATGAATGAAGCATGGTGATATTGTTTTAGATGGACATCATCTCGACAATACTCAGCGTTAATATTAAAAATTATACTGAACGTCGCTCATTTCGCGAATACCAACAGTAGAATGTCGATACAGGTAGTCTTCGAATTATCTCATGCCACATCACAATTAGAATAAGACATATGCCTCAAACCCGATCACTAAACGCTACTCCCTTAAAAAAACTTTGCAATAACTTCCCCAGTTGTGGATCTAATAAAGCGCGAGAATATTTGAGCCGCAACAATTCAGTCTTCAAATAAGAAGCTAACGCACATACCACGTGCCGTGCATGCGGCACTCGCGGCGCTAGAGCTGCGTCGCGCCGTGCGAGCGGTACACTCATACTTTGTGCGCACGTTTTGTGTCCCAGTCCCAGACGAACATGTTACATGTGGCTTGTGCGATTCGTTCACTGTCTCAAATCTTATAAACTAAATGTGATTCGAGCGAATAAACAATGCGGCAGTGTACAAAATTTACATCACATTCACTCGAAATATAAGCATACAAGTTAAATGTTCTGCGGCGGAGGAACACATCGAAATACAAAACTGTCGACAGACTGGATGTCGTGCGACAGCCGGTCGTCGAGTCGCGACTGTGGCGGGCCGCGAGCTGGCGGCCGCGTACGAGCTCAGCCACACCGCACCGACACTAATGTACGAACCCATCGTAATTATGTTTGGGCCTTCATACTGAAGACGGCGAATGATTATATCCACATCGTTCACTCATTAAAAAAACTTTTAAATGTAACGTGAAGCTTACTTAAATGTAGGTTGAATGTAGAACTGCGCTAATATTATTTTTTATTAGTTTTACGTACACATATTGTTACATAACAGTAAAAAACCTACCTAGCAACAAGCGAGCGACGAGCGCTCGAGCCGCGGGCCACTACCGTTCGATCACGATCCGGAGATCAACACGTTTTATTCATATAACATCTATTTATCAATTTTAAAGGAAAGTTAATGCGAGCATTATTCTATAATTAAAGTTGGTGACAACTTTCATGTTCTGGATAGTTTTCGATATTGAGATGGAGTGGAACAGTGAATATTAACAATATCTTTGGTCTTCAGCAAGCTCGCACAGGGAGCCGGCGGAGTGGTGAATGGCCCGCGCGGTCACAGTGTAGGCGTACATTTTCATTTAATCACTTTTTACATACTCATAAACGTAAAATGAAAATAAATCACCTAACTATGACAATAGTAAAGGTTACTGTCTAATTGCATTATTAATTAATGTTTATTGATACAGTTACTGTCCTAATGCTTAAAAGTAAGATTTTTATTTTATTATTAATAATAAATTATGTTATAGTATATATAGTGGTTGATTACGCCAATTCGCGAGTGTATACAAAGTTTATATACTCACATATCTTACACGGACGTTCGTCCGCGGACTACGCGCGAGGGGCGTGTGCGCTACTCAAGCCGACTCGGCAACGTATCTAGCTGTAAATACACGTACATAACTGCTTAGTTAATATATCAAATGACCACACCTCACATCCTTACCATTACAGTTACAGACTCCACCCACTTCACAAAAAAATGACGAAGATTAACATGATCATAAACATTGGTTAATTTACCTTTAAATATAAAATTAAACATGACAAGTTTACATATACCACGTTTAATACAAGTACTCTAGATAAAATAAATACCTAACATGATTTCAATAATTGAATACAAGAATAGATCTTAAATGGCTACACCTTAAGGATAACTGTAAAATGATATAAAAAAATATGAACACGAAAAAAAAAAACAGAATTGTATATATGGCGTAACAAATGAATGCTCCTACTGGAATAAATAATTTGTGCGGAATACGATGCTTAACTTAAATAATAACATTGGATGACGGGACTTAGCTTACAGTATGATCGTAGATACGTAACATAAACGACGTCGTCTTATCCCATAGAGCGGTTACAGTTGTGCATTCAAAAGTTTATAAAAAATAATTTCTCATTATAAGTGATATAATACTTAATAATGGAATGATGTTTTGTAATCAGTTTAAGTAGGCCTGCGAACGTATTCATGCATCTCACTACCGTGTTTAATTCAAGACTAAATATTGGTTCCTTTCTGTGTTTGGTCCGTAAGAGAGTGAGTATATAAGCACATATGTTACCGGGGCTCCGCTCGGCCGCGTGCACGATGACGTCACGCGGCCGCTCCCGACGGACCCGACAGCGCGCCGCTACGCCGACAACATCCACTTGTGCCAACGAAACACTATACCAAATGCCTAGCACCAAAATTTAGAATTGAACACTAGATCACTAATTCACATTAATCGAAAACGATCCCAACGGACCGCGTCGCCGAAACGAGAACCAAAGTACGGTTTTATATTACAGGGGGAAATGAAACGCTACGAGTTGTCGGCTCCAGTCGCGCACTGTCGGTGGGAGCACTTGAAAATCATACACAATGCCCCAAGCCATGTGACACATGATATCTGCACATCGGCGGTATATCCAGTAAGCTTACTTTCCATAAAAATATATAGGTAATTATAATACGCGTAGCTGCGGCGTGAGCGGCCCGCGACGCTCTCGTCCCGCGCCGGCCACATTGATATGCACAGAGTTACGGAGATATCAACACGAGGCGCACTGCGGGGCCGGGAGCGTCGCGGGACTGAGGAACAACGTCTCGAACTACGACCACAAAACTGTGCACCCGACGTCCAACGCGGTGAGTCGGCAACAGTGTGAGCGTTGCGTATGTTCTGTGATCGTATTCGCAGTGGGGTGGCTGGCTCGTTCCTCGGCTCTAGTAGAGGCCGCAGCCGCGCAGGTTGTTGGCGATGATGACGTCGGTGACGGCGTCGAACACGAACTGGATGTTGTTGGTGTCGGTGGCGCAGGTCATGTGGCAGTAGATCTCCTTTGTTGTCGACTTGTTCTTCGCCTCGAACTGGGCCTGGATGTACGCGGCCGCCTCGCCGTATTCTTGCGCACCTGCACAACGAAACAACGACGGTTAGATTGAGGAAACCTCAGATAAGAGATACAACTGACGGCCATTTTCAATAACTTACTGTTCCGTTTCGGTAGGTTGCTATCTGTTTGTTTGACATTTTGATAACAGACCGTTAGAAACATAATGTCACAGTAAATCTTTCTTTGATTTTTCTATGAATCAATCACGTGACAGGTAGGTGCCGCGTATAGGATATTTCAAGCTAACTTTGTTTAAGAAACACCGATAGCTGCGAGACGCGACATATTAACTGACAGCTATACCTAAGTAAGTTATAGAAAACGGGCCTTAGTAAGTAAGTGTCATAGTGCACTGCATTCCAATTTTAAGGTTTTTTTTAATGCTTACACGATGTCCTAAGGCATTCAACTCATGTTCATTTGACAACATCTCCTCTGTTCCTTCAAGAAAAGAAAATGTCACATGTCTGCTAACTTACCCGTGTATTCAGGAAAGCATATGGTGAGCGGCGACTTGCGTATCTTCTCCTCGAACAGATCCTTCTTGTTGAGGAACAGGATGATACTGGTGTCGGTGAACCACTTGTTGTTGCAGATCGAGTCGAACAGTTTTAGACTCTCCTGCATACGGTTCTGGAATATTATAATTACGTGTTAGTCTAAGATTCTTCAAAACCGATACACAAAATAGTATTTGGCTGCATTTGATGCGAAAGCCTGTTTAGAACTCAGAATGGTGAATAACTAGTTGTTTATTTCACTCCTATCTACCTTTTTCAATGAAAAATAATGCTTATCGTTGATCTATCAGCATCTATGATCGTCATACATGTAAGGCATTAGCGTTGGTGATCGTTTGAACTGTCCGCGTCCGATCAAAGGACAACCTCGAATAAAAACCCGAAAAGAGTGTTCAAGCAATAACATATCAAAACAGTTTCTGGACCTTATTGGTTGTTTATAGGATGCACGCATTTGGGGTGTATTAAAATATCACGAGTGGCGATATTGATATACACGTTTAGCTCATCACGGGCAGTCAGGTTCGATACTACATTGCTGATATAAGAAAAGAAGCCCGCAATCACGGGCGGGATACTAAAAATAGTAGATAAGACTTCAAATGCCACGTATTTCTTAGTGGCGGTACTTTCATACAAGCCTTCATAATGTTGGGAGTTTCTGAACAGTCAGCTTACCTTATGGGCTTGCCATACTTTTGCCCCTTAGGCACGCCAATGACTTTTTCTACGAAAACCCTAAGCAACTACATTACAATAGTATTTCCTACGTGATAGGCAGAGATATTGTGGAATCTTATTGTTCTTCTAAGTTAGGGAGTTTATTTTTTAGCAGCATCTGTTTAGCTCTGTTAGGTCTTCAAAGGTGCAATTTACATATCCTACAGTTCATCATCATCTGCCTAGCCTTTTCCCAACTATGTTGGGATCGGCTTCCAGTCTAACCAGATGCAGCTGAATACCAGTATTTTACAACCCAGTTAGTACTGGGTAATACCTTTGGTAAGACTGTTTTGAGACTTTCGGGCCACTGACTATCTGTAACGACTGTCAAAGATCTACAATTGACAGCCGGGACCGACGGCTTAACGTCTTTCCGAGGCACGGAGGAAACTCGGTATATAATGGGTGGTCACCCATCCACGAACCAACCCTGGCAAACGCGGCTTAACCTGAAGATCGATCCGAGCTCCTCTTATTATTTAATCACGAGCTCCTCCAGTTGACATATCCTGCAGTTGTGTTACAAAAACCCTTGTAAATAAGCTAGTACGAGTAATGCTTACCGTTGTCTCATCCTCGTGCAGCACCTGGTCGTACTCCGACATGGCCACACAGAATATGATAGCGGTCACATCCTCGAAGCAATGGATCCATTTCTTTCTCTCGGACCGCTGTCCGCCCACGTCGAACAATCTGGAAACGTACATGGTTTATGTTAATTTGAGGGAAATACATACATAGGTATAGCTAGGTGAATTTTCAGCTGCATTCAGTTCAACTGGACGTCATCCCGAATTAAATTGGGACATAATTACTTAAGTAATTTATTTCATAATTACATTGGAATGCTGCCTAGACTTCAACGAATAGACCAGTGCAGATACCTCTGAAAATGGTCAAAAATAGAAAAAAATCATAGTAGGATGAAACCCATTGCAAAGGAAAGAGAATATAACAAAAATGAAAGGAAAAGGTCGGGAAGTGGGAGGTCGATTTCAGGCAAAACTGCAAGTCCTATGGAAAAAAGTAAACAGCAAAGTTGTAGGTAATAAAAAGAACTACAACTTTTTTATTCACACTTTTTTCACATAACCTCAAAATGTATGTGAAAAATTCAAATAAACAAGTTTCTGGTTTTTTTATTTCTATCTTTTACAAAACAATTTTGTTTTTCACGCAATTTAGTGAAAACTTACCTTTTTATGTCCCAAACACACTATATTTTTTTTTATTTGAAATATTATTTTTTTCGCCTTATTTTGACTTAATATCGAAAAAGCACCCTAATTTTCAATCGAAAATTCTCACGTCACAATATCTGCTTTTTTTAAAAAGTCGGTGGGCTTTTTTTCGTTGAAATCTCTACTTTCTGCTGGTGTAAAAAAAAACTGGCCAAGTGCGAGTTGAATTCGCGAGGAGAGGGTTCCGTCTGTCTGTCCATCCGTCAATTTTCTCCGAATTTACTGGACCAAATCAAGTGAAATTTGGTAGGATGGTGTAATCCTATGACCCAAACACAGATGTGCAAAGTAAATAAATATATTTTTTTTAAAAGAGCGATGACGGATGCGGGGCCTCCCAGTTCCCGACCTACGATCGCCCGTAAATTATTTTTCCTGTCATTTTTGTTATATTCTCTTTCATTCTACTATGAATTTTTTCGCTCCATGTAAAATACTGGTATTCAGCTGCATCCGGTAAAACTGGATACCGACCCCAACATAGTTGGGAAAAGGCTAGGCAAATGATGATTCTACTATGAATTTTTTCGTTTTCAAAAATTATCTGAACTGGTCTTTAAGTCTTATGCTACATTCGTATTAAATGGAAATTATTTCATTGACAAGTAACAGAATCATCAGTATTTTTTTTTTTTCGCTGGACATTTACACAGCACCATCTAGTGCCACACTAAGCAACGAGGCATGTGTCGTGGACACCAGATAGTTGATATACTAGAAAGATACTTTTTGTTTGTAAATACATACTTATTATACATACAAACATCCATGACTCGGAAACAATGTCCATGCTCATCACACAAACATTTGCTCCAACCGGGATTCGAACCCGGGACTCTAAGAACGTAAGGCAGCCTCAAAACATTTGCTCCAACCGGGATTCGAACCCGGGACCCTAAGAACGTAAGGCAGCCTCACCACCGCTGCGCCATTCGGGTCGTCAATTTGTGTGCTTGTCTATTTGAAAATGTTAAGCTGGAGTTTTTTCCCCAGTTTAAATCCAAATGACCGCTAACAATCCGTCTTTGCAGACTTGACAAATAAAACAAATACTCACTTGAAATTAAGGTTTTTGAAGGAGAAGTGCACTTCGACGATGCCGGTGGTTTTGACTCTAGTCCTTAAAATATCTTGCTCGGTGGGCTGGTAATCTCTTGCACCTAACCGGTCCAAGTCATCCAGGAAACTGGAATAAACAGAAGAGACCCGTTAGAAAGTTACAATCATCATTAAAACGTTACAACACAAATCATTATCGAGAGCAACTCATCTAATTTACATTGTTATTCAACCATTAGTTGTGAAGCCGTCAAAAACTAGACCAAAGTATAATTTCTATTTTCGTCATGCCATTCACTATAAGATCAATAAATCAAGACTACGGGACCGAATCACCGAAGCCACGGAAAAGCTAGTTTGTTGTGTAATGTAAATCATGAATATTAAAAGACTACGTAACTACGATTGGTTGAATACAACAATTAGAGTACAACGCCTTCGGCGGCTTTTTTGTTGAATTTTCAGTGAAAAAAACATCGTTTAACGCTGTATAAAACTGATCGATTATGCCACATATTTCATGTTAATCGAACGTATCAAGTTTAATGTGTAAGCGATTAAGTAAACCTGCAATCCGAGGGCTCGAAATAAAACAGTTTATTTACAAACAATGAAATCGTTCGAGGTAGGGGGGAAGGATATAATTATGTCGTTAAGATTGTCAAATATAGAGCGGCTAGTTAGGGGCTTTGACGGAAAGGTAATTTTGGATTTGTTTTTATTACCCTTGATTTTATTTCAATGTCGTAGTAATTTTCCTAGCGTGTTGAAAAAATCAAAGTTCGTGGTATTAACATGTATAAATTAGTCAATTTCATGCCCTCATTGACCCTGACTATTGCTTAGGTTTGGTCTGTTCAGTTTCCTGGCATAGTGGAACGCTCATTAGACGCATTTGTAGTTCATTGCACCCGTGATATAAACATACCCTGAGTTTGTATGTATTGTATGAAGTGATGTTGCCGTCAATACAACTATTTGGGAAGCTAGTTCTTTCCATGGCTATCAGAGGAAACCGATTTTCATTTAAAATGTAATAATGTAAAGTCTTCTAGTATTAATAAATTAACCATGGCAGTGAATATCAATTTTGAACAAAAAATAAACTAAAATGCATAAAAGGTATTCGTCATAAATTTTCCAATGCATGTCACATTACCATATAATTTGCTAAATTAAAATATTGTTCTGTTCATGTGATACGTGGCGGCCATCACGCATTCCACTTTAGCACCGTCTGCTTGCCGCACTCTTTTGTGAAGACAATCAAATATTTGTATACACATTTGGCAAGTATTAAATTCATTGTTATGTACTGATTGCAACCCGCTTAGAATTCGTACCTATTGAATGATGTCAATACATCTGCAATTCTGTTTGAAACACATGTTTGTATTACAGGACAATATGAGTCAACTCATTAGTATAGTACAAGAATGCACAAAAACGAACCGGAAACCGGATGCTGTTTAGTGGTCACTAACCGAAATGAATCAATGGAGCTGAAGATTTTGGAAAAACCCAAACTCCTTGTAGGTACGATGGAAACATTTTCAATTGAAACGAGACCTCCACCAGTCTCCGAAAGTCGGTGATCAGTAAATCAGCAATGATCGTTGGACCAAAATAAGAACATGACTTACATCAGTAACTGACTTCGTATTATATAAGTATAGTGGGATTTAGAGGAAAAATTAAACGATATTTAAAATGAAATGCGCATGTAACAATACGTTTCGCGTTCATAATGAGATAGGAAGCATTAAGTTCAATAAACAGTGCTAAGTTTTATTGATTATTCCGCAAGCTATATCAGCAGACATCCGGCCCGGCCGGCCACTAGTTGCAGTCGCCACGCCACGCTAAACGACGCAACGACGCCGGGCGACGCCGCCGCATACATATTAACGAGCTGCGAACCGTAGACAACACGCTATACTTCTACATTGCCAGCTCGTAACTTATCTTCATACTGACGCTCCCCAAAACAAACAATTATAAATAAACATATTTATAGAACATGTTTTCAACGAAACCTTTAGAATAGATCATGATCGCACGCCTCTGCCCTGAAGAGAAAGGTGTACACAACACAAATAGTTATTTATTTCCAACATGTAGTTTCGTTAGCCCTAAACTAGGTTTCAAATGGTAAAGCATTCGATAGGACTCGTATACAATGACGTCATAGTACCCAACCTTCATTTTCCGCAGCAGCTGGCTGGCACACGTGGAACTGTGTACTACAGAGCGTTGGCTCCTCTCGTAAATCGTCACATAGACCGCTCCATTGAGTAAAATGCTATAATGGCATCGCTTGTCGAGCGAATTTGTGTTACAGACTTATTTGCACAGGGTGACTCTATTTAATTGTCAAGCTTATAACTGGTGTATTTATTAGAAGCATCCGCCCACAATGACCGCTGCATTGCAGTTCCGAGTTTAACGAGAATGAGACAAGAATATTTTTATGTTGTCCAATTATAAAGAAAGGCGTAAAAGGAAGTTGTTGCGGAACTGTCCATGTACAATTCCCCCATCTTTATACAGTTGTACAGTCACTAAACATGATGCTGGTGACTGGTACCTGTAAGAAGTAGTCAATGTCACAGGACCACGAGATAGTAGATCATAAGTGAGTCAGTCTGTGACGCCATCAAGCGGTTGACTGTACTGAGAAACGTGACTTTAAACTTCTTCGATCTCGACTAAGATTAATGACAAAACAAAGCCAGTGTTCGCCCAGATTGCTTAAGATAACATTCTCATCCAAACCAAACATTCACGTCTTGTGAATTATTTGATAAAAATATATATAATAATAAATAGAATAATCACAAAAAAATAATGGAATCTTGAACTTGTCAAGGTCTGAAATTGCTAACAAGCATGTGCTCGGTCTTTCCCTGTACGAGAAAATGCTTTTGCATTGCAGTGGGACAAATTATGGGCTGGTTGTTGAATATAAACAGTTTATAGCTAGCAATAACCACAATCAATTCACAGCGCTTGGTTTTTGTTTTTAGAATAGGAATACACTACGGGGCGGATCTACGTAAGGGCTTTTTGGGCTGCAGCCCAGGGCCCCGTGAATATAAAGACTTTTTTTCTGCTTCTGGATTGGCAATACTATTGGATTTACACATGATCGACCGGTATAGACAGAGGCTGAAATAAATTAGTAGTCCTTGCCTCGAGGCTTTAATATATCAATAGGCAATTATGTGGCATACATATAAAGGTTGCAAAATATAGAGCATATGGACATTTTGATTTCAAGATCTCTCTCTTCTGAGGAAAGATTAAAAATTTTCGAGCTCGCTTTGCTTGCTCTTCAGACAAATTTCTCTAGTTTGACACTCACTCATGCAGCCAAGTTCCTCTTGAATCTTAACTTTGTAAGTCGACCAAGTAACTCCTGTATCAAGGGGCGAAACAGTAAAAAAAAATGGAGCTCGCTCCGCTCGCTCTTGGTTCCTTTTTTTTCCTTAAAATTGTCTCCCTAAATCGATTAGGTTAGGTATGATCTATTTATGAATAAATAGACTAAAGAAAAGCTAACTTGTCTGGAGTGGAGAGCTTAAATTGTCATTTAGTTCCTAGACTTTTTAAATAACTCTTCAAATTTAACGTAACCAATCCGAGGTCACCGAGCTGCTAACAACTTAGAAGCACTTAGCCGCAAATAGCAAACTTACAAAAGCCCAAAAGCTCGTGACGCCCTTGAGCCGGCCCCCAAGTAGTATTAGCCCAGTGCCCACCTAAATGCACTAGCAGCTTGTTTTTGTGATTAGCAGTACAACTAAAAACATCGTGAGGAAGCCAGCATGACTGAGAGATACCTATGTATTTCTCAACGGTATGTAAAGCCAAATCAGAGTCCCATGAGCGGCATAAAAACTCTGACACCAGATTATGCACTAACCACACGAAGAAGAAGAAGACGGCTGTGCAAAACATGGTCATTGTAGCACAGGACTTAAGTCGTGAGCTTAACAAAAATCTGCAATGCAACACTAATAAATTTTCATTGTTTAGTGTATGAAGGTTTATAAAAATTAACAATTCAAATAGGTCAAAGTATCTTAATTGCAAGTGAGCATGTATCGGCGCCGTAGTTAGCTTTCGTGTGAAAGGCCAACTTTGACACGATACACCGGTAACTCCCAACCTAAATGAAAAACCACGTTGGCAACACGCAACCTTTTGTATAGTGAAAAACTTTGCTATGTTAACAATTCGGCTCTGTAATTATTGCGATTCTATTTAAACGACGCTTTACAAGGCAAGGAAGAATCTAAGCTAGGGTTAGCGATTGTAATAGTATATTTCATTACAAGTGTGGAAAGGCTGTCATTGCAAAGAGTTCCGACAAATGTCTACCCGAGCCGAGGCGCAGCCGAAGACGAGGGTTGACAGTCGGAACAAGTTGCAATGAAGGTTTCGCAGGTGTACTGAACGACTATTTTTAATACAGTTGCGAAAATATGAAGCAATTTAATAAAATAATTTGACTTTTCCGGTAAAATGTTCTCCGAAGCATTTTGTGCAATTATACTGAGTTCCGGTGGTGTTAAATAAAAAAAATAGGGAAATTACTCATTTTGTGCAACGAACAACTAAACTCGCAAAGAGAAGAATTTATATTTATTTATTTATTATTATAGCTTAGTTTTCAGTAGATTTTTTTGATTGATATGAAATGAAAATGAAATTTAATGAGATGAAATGAAATGAAACCTAACCTAACTCATTCAATTAAATCTGATATTGAAATAAATTAGTAGCTTTTTAGAAATATACGTATTTGTATGAATCACAAAAACTCTTTAGTAAAAACTTCATGGTTGGTTTTTCTTTTTAATAGACATTATTTTGACAGTTGGGAAAGAGAACGCACGAGTTCGGGAAAGGTAAAAAAAAGCACTAGTACGTAATAGCCCCCATCCCGAACGCTATACGTCCCTGCAATACACCACTTTTTGAGCAATATTATATTAAAAAAAAATTGCATGCTGTGAATTCTAAGTTAAGGATTTATAAATACAATCAAGTATTCAATTAGATATATTAGTGCCACGAGGACAGTTCGAGACCCAGAATACTGTAGTAGAAGAGGCGATTAATGTATTCGGTTCAGCGAAAAAATATTAGGAGAGCCAAGGCCAAGCCATCTAAGAATGGAGGACGTTCAGATATCTCATAGAGATTGTAGGCAATAACAATTTTGTAGAAATATAATTTACTAGTCATAGCAGATTGAGCCATTAATATCGGAACTGTCCGCAGTGATATTTAAAACGTCAAACATTTAGTGGACTGAATCTAATATGATTTATGCGAACGACAATTAGGTAAGTCATGAATGGCGTCAGAAACAACTGCAATTCAAGGCCAGTATGTATAGATCGCAGTCGCAGATCTGACACCGTTGGCCCGACGCCAGATTGCCTAGAACAGCCGAACTTAGACAAGTTAGCGATGAAGCAAAGGTTGATACTGAGCTAAGCTAAGCTATCATTTTGATCTTGGTTTTAACAACAATATGTTTGAAGTAGGATAAAAGTTTATTGTTAAGTAATATTTAAGCACTGCTAAAAAAATTAATTCCAAACACATCGAATGGTTGATTATGCTAATAAGTAACATAGAAAAGTAAAATAGTTACGCCATAAGGTACCGTACGGTCGAACAAGCTATTTGGTTTACAGTTTAACCCACAAATTACATTGTTAAATGTAAACCAAATAGCTTGTTCGACGGTATGTATGTCAAAAGGCAAAACATACGTATTGACACATTTGTAAAGTTTTCATCTCTTTACACCCTCTGTAAGTTGTCCAAATGTGCTATGGGAGTAAGAAGTAGGGTATTATGTTCCAATGTCAGTGGAATTGTTGGCGCTTTTGGATGGGTGCCAACAGAAAGGACATCTTACGACCCTTACTTAACTACCAGAGGGAAACTGTCTTATATTTCGCCCATCGGAATATCTTTGTGTTTCGTATCGAAGCTGGTCGTCAGCACGTTCCGAGCGAGGGACTACTTACAACTGGTAACTCCCATGCAATATGAGGTGTCGCAGTGCGAATTACTGCAGATACAGGACTATAAACGTAGAAAATCAATAAATAAATTGTTACTTTGACCTCACGAAACACCTTTACTATTATTAGAAGCCTGCTTTCTGAGCCTTTGACATTTATTTAATCGTTATTACAATTACTAGTAATATTTCAACGAGATCTGTCAGTACGAATCATATTTATGGAACAGTATACTTTATTTTGGGTAATAAATATCCTATACGTCGGAGTGGCAGTTGAAAAGGCACTGATAACCCTCTGGAAGATCGCTCTTATAATTAAAACATATCATAAACATTACAAACATACGTGTTAAATGTTCTAACCCGAGTATTTATCATACTGGCGCTTTTTCGCGTCGGTCCTGGGCGTTGCTGACGTCAAACCTCTGTCAACATTAACTGGGTCAGTAAACAAGGATGAATTACATTCGGAGCAGCCGAAATCATTTCATTATACTATTGAACGCCGCCGGTGTTATTGAACGTGGATGTATTGATGACAGCAGCGTTTAGCGCTGACGCGGACGGGACGTTGCAAAGTCCTGCGAGTATCGATTTTCCTAGCATTCTCCTTTATTTTATCTCTTGACCTGTACCTAGTTATTAGCTGCCCTGTATGCAATTAAGTATCCTAAATTTAATTTTACATTATCTATCTGGGTTTTCATTCCAATATTCTTATTTGGTGTGCAAAACTAACAATACTGATTGAACTGCCCGAAGTTACGTTTTTGGCCAGCGCCGCCTATCTTTTCAAGAGGCTTTATCTCGCAAAGAAGATCGATAGCTAAAACTGGTTCAGATGAAATCCTTGCACTGATTGCAAGCTGAGTAATGTATAAAATCCATGTATGGTGGTGTTGTCGGCTGAGCGCGGCCTCCGCCCGGCAACAGGTCCGGCCGCGCGATCAATACGCCGCGCGCCGCCGCACGCCGCGCCGAGCCTCAGCCGAGCCCTTTCGATAACTACGCGCTACGCCGCGCCGGCCGAACCGCGGCGCGCGCCCGTAGCGACGCCAACCCGTGATCGCGTCACGCACAGCCGACTTGCACACAGCCATACATGTCGACCAACATCGACCGATTTCGCTGCTTAACTATCAGTAATGCGTTGACTATCACAAATTGTCTGCCATTTCTCAACAATTTGCTCTATTTTTGGCTGAGCACAGAAAACTAGGCTGTTGTATTTTTTCGAGATTCGAGTAATGTCGCAGACCGATGAAAAAGTAATATCACATTCAGAATGTGACTCTCACCATAGAACTAACTAGACTACGCAAAGAATCGGAGTGCAAAGTGGCAATTGTAATCCACGATGATCTATGACATGATAGCTGTTAGAGGATTACAACGTCTACAATGTTTCTAAATCTGGTTCCAGTTCGGATAAACGCGCAACTAGCTAGTTTGTTTATAATGTCCATAACACGAAACACTTGTCAGCTTCATCGTGGGAACAGAGAATTCTATAAAAAGACCGCTAAGACACCAGAAAGGAACATTTTTAACTAACCTTACGTAACAGTTTTTGTTTAGTTGGGGTTGAACGGATACAGTTGAAAGTTTACGCAATGGTGTGACTACACCAATAAAAGTCGGCGGTGACACATTACCCCCGAAAGCGGCGGCGATAGGGGTTCATGAAGTGTTACGGAGTTAGGAGGGTGTAGGTAGTTCAGGGCTTAAGCAGCCGGTGGCGCTCTGAAGTGCTTCCGGAATTAGCGCGGGCGTCATGCGATCGACACATAAATCTGTCGCCGGTGGCGTTCCGCGCGCCACGCGCCATGAGCAGACGACGTGGGCGGCGCCGCGGCGGTTGCAATCGCGAACTCACCGATACTATCTCGATTGCTTTACGACCGCTGACAATCTTGTAAAACACATGTATGACTATGCATTTACAAATAAAAAGTTATCTTGAAGTATCATGCAATGCGATCGTTTCCCGCCACCAGATTGATTTCAAACGATGTCAGACTAACTTGTACAGGGGATTGAATAGCCCAATCTAAATGAGAAGAGCCATTAGCAGGTGTAAAGTATGAAAACGCTGACGTAACGTCCCTGCTAAACGTTAAACATCGCATTGGAGCAGTTGTCTCTCGGAATTATAGGGGCCTGAGGTGTAATTGACAAACAGCCACAGGCGATGATGTAGTGAATATTTTCCGCAGTTGACTACACAATATTTTACAACAATTATTAGATTTTGTGGCGCCAGAGCGGTGATCCAATAAATAAAACATTCATGAATTGAAGAAGGTTCCAACGATACCCACCCCTTCAAAGGTCGCTTCTTGTAATTTTAAACTATGTCGAAGTTTGTCTCTTGCTCGAGCCTAGATATCAGAATGCCTTTTACATTGTTTATTACTTATTCTCTATGATAGCTATCAATACCGTCGAAAACTTACTATTTCAGACTAAACTCTCTATTCCAACGTCAGACCTATGAATTTATTTATTCAATGAACACGTATTTTCAAACACTGCATGCGATTGATATTTTTATAACGGACACCATCTTAGCGCAATTTATAGTCAAACCAAGTTAGTTATATGATTAATTAATTATATGATTCGTAGAGCTACTTCCAAGACCAACAATCTTAAAGAGTAATAAATCAAAACATACAATTTCTTTTGCATTGAGTAACTGGGTATCACTTAGTTCCGCAAGGTATATCGGTAATGCAACGCAACAGTCAAGTTAGACATCATTTTTCGCCAATTGAGCATCGGAGCCAATGCTTAGCGGTGAAGTAATATGCGTAACTAATGTGCGCAAAGGTGACAGTTGCGAACTACTTAGTTATTTTCGACATCCAACATCCATGATGGAAACACGAGTCGTCGTCCCTAAGATTTGAGCAGTGAACATTGTGCCAAATCAAGTAAGAAGACCATACTTCCACTACTGCTTAAACATCTAATTTAATAAGTGAATAGCTCAAAGGATTGTATTAACTACAGCGAACAGTCCGTATGTGATTTTCCTCATGATTGATGAGACACACAGATACGAGCGTTGAACCGCGCACAAAGGGTTCCTTGTGACTGTTGCAAGAGCATCCGCCGACCGCGATTCTCGCCACACAGTACAAAACAACTATCCTTATCGTGTTACTGAGGGACTACTAAATGGTTTAATGGTAGTTATGGTATGGGTTAATGGTAGTTTCATGCTGCTCTGAGAGAAAATGTGGAACTCAGAAATTCAATGGATCAGATGTTTTTCAGAGAAAGAGTTGAATTGATAATTAAAAGATCGTTTACGGAAAGAGACAAAATTTGCTTTCTGCGAGTATTATTAGCTTTATGAGAACGCCCAGTAGCGATAGCAGACGAGAGCCCTCTACTTGGGAGGATTTCGCTCAGACCAGGCCGGGGAGACGTGAACATGACGTGTTTTCGATGATTAATAGGCATTGGTTTGTATACAATAGAGTAGGAATGTGTCATTTTATTATTGTAAGTTTTATCAATTTATACGTGGTTACTTACTGAGGTTTGAAGAGTAGCAAAAAACACTAATCGTAACAGCTAACTCGTCAGGGATTATAAACTTGATAATGTAATGCAAGTATGTAAACCGTACCTGTTTATGGGAACGTGTTCATCACGATGATTCAGTAAACAAATAAATAATAGCCATTTATCATTCTGCGTAAGTTGGAATCAACTGAGCGGAACCAACGTTTTATTGCTAGCTGTTGGAGAACCAGTAATCACTTGGTGTACTGTTGTTGTATGTATGCTTCGTCCAGTACCATAGAAAGGATATAGAATAAATCGATGGTTATTCAACTCTCACGAGTCAAACCCTAGGTAGGATTTAGATTTTAGATTTAGAAGTAGCAAAAAGTTTAGGATGGTGATGAAGTGCATGATGCTCTTAATTTAGAATTGATGAAGGGGAAACATTTCACTATAAACATGTTCAGGATGGGTGGGATTGCGGAAGAAACACAAATGTACACAGTGAGCAGCGACCGGACGAGTCAATCGGCGCGCGAGCACCGCTCCCTGCTTCCATCGGGGATTGACAAATTGAATTGATGGCACTGACGTCACACCTAATACACATCAACACTGAACATCAAATTATCGGAATGTACTAATGTGTACCTAAATACAAACTGCCAACGCTCATAATCGTTACAGCAAGGTCGTTATCACACCAGACTTTTAATTAATCGCGACCCCATTTTGCAAATTAAATACGTGAGTAAAATTAATTTAAACGTTCTAACGTTCGTTCGCATTCTAATTTTATCTCCTGTATGCGTGTTATCTTAACATCATGCGAATTACTTGTATGATTAGTAAGTGGACTAACCACTTCATTAACCGTACAATTAGCGATGTCATTAAAACATTACTTCACATAGGCTATGGTTCTAAACGGTGGATAAACAGTTTACGAAATTATTTGCCAAGTCAAATTGAAAACCCTTGCGGTGACTTGCATGTTCCTTTAGATAGTTTCTAATGTTAACAGGCACACTCTAAGTGGTGTCATCACACTTGTGACAATAGGGCGCTACATATTCGAAACTAAATACATATTTTCAAACTGTTTTATGTGTAAACTATTAGAAGCACCTTAATTACCATGGATGTCGACTGTCGTGGAATGCAAGAAAGGGATTTTATAAGAAAATTAGCACTTGCGAGTTTTTAAATCTAAGATATTTTTGAAAGTGTGGCCTCTCAAAATTATCAATTTATCAGGAGACAGGAATCAAAAATAGTTTTAAGTTATGAAAACATCAACCCTCCAGATACGAGGTTTGTAACATCAATCGGGGTTGTATTTATTTGTACGCATGCGTGTGTACTGCGTCAACTTGGCCGGGTGCTGTAGATTACGACATCGGCGACGCTGAAAACGTAACATGGCAGCCCCCACTGCTTCCTCTGAAGTGCTAAACTTAGGGGGCTGAAGCTCAAGCCATTGACAACTCGTACGCGATGAGTAACGCGCGGTGCTACACAGTGATGCCGGGCCCCAGGCCCCTGCCTATACTCGGCAACAGTTGGCGATTTGCAATAGGGAAGAACCCATGGAGAACCCGCGCTTTGGACGTTTCGCTCTGGTTCCTGAGAGCTTTAGCAGGCGCCGGGGGAGCGGCGAAAGTGGCAAGACTGTTTGGACATCCCGATTTGGTGTTTCCGTTCTGTGCAGAGGAAACAGCAAGAATTTACAGACGAGAAGACTCAATGCCACACAGAGCAAAAGCGCCTTGCCTCAGCCATTACAAGCAAGATTTGAGAAAGGATTTCTTTGGGAACGAGCCTGGACTGATTGGAGTGTAAGGATTAAATACTTTTGTGCTGATGTTTGAAATAATAAGTTAACGTGTTGTAAGTTGTGTTTATTTCCTGCAGACATGGCGAGCAGTGGTCTAGATTTAGATCCAAAGTATCTAAAGCATTGATTGCGCCGGAGGCAGCAAGGGCTGCGGTGCCCGATTTAGAACATGTGACCGACGATTTTGTGCACAGGTATGTCTTTTGGGTATCAAGTATAAGAACAAAAGTCTTTTGTTCTTTATCTTAAAAAAGTGATTTGTTTAATTTACTGAGCTATTCTCGTAATGTTATTTTGGAAAGAAAACATGATAGTGATAAATCAATGTCATCATAATGGAACTATAGTGTCTGCATTCTGATGTGTACCATCAATGTAGGTGTTTAAAGAACAGATTTAGGGAACTATAAATTTTAAGTTTTTGTCAGATTATACATTTGTTTCATAACTGCAAACAACAACAACTGCATTTCAGAACACAAAAACCGAAAAGTCTTTACGAACACATTATCATAAACGGCTCGTGGTCATCGTAAACGCATGCGGCAAATTCGTGGTCTAGTACTTTGTTTTGCCTCTAGTGATCGGAGTGTGGAATCTCAGTTTAATGACCACATCCCGTTTTTAACAACGGCGCGCGGCGTCTGTGCATTTGTTTTGAGCGACGGCTACTGACACTGAGTCATGGTGAACAACAAACCTCATTTAATAAGAAACGTTACGTTTCGTTTGACTGACTTTAACGCGGAATTTAATTGAGAAACACAAATTTACGTGTAAGTTTTAAATGAATTAGGTTTTGATTAGCAGCTAGGCAACGTGAAAATTGGGGTAGAGCAATTTAAATTAAGCACGCGAACGTTAAATATTAGTCTACATTTTAAAATATTTTCGTTGCAGAATGGAATGCATTCTCGACGATAATCGTGAGCTGCCGAAAGATTTTCTCACGGAACTCTACAAATGGGCCCTTGAGTGTAAGTGCTACTTGACGAGCGGCGCCACCTTCTGTGAACTCTATTGTGCTTTTCCGCAATAACTTGTTCCAAGATGGTAATTCAACGCCTAAAGAAAACACTCCTTTGTTCTAGCTGTGGGTGCTTGGGCACTGGGGACAAGACTGGGCTGCCTCCGAGATAATGATGCGGAAGCGAAAGAGATAATAAAATGCATCCATGGATTCTTCCATAGTGTCCCTATACTGGAACTCTCGGCACCTTTGTGGCGAATCTACTCAACACCTGCCTACAAAACCTATATCGAAGCTCTAGATGCCTTTAGATCACTCTGTTTGAAAAGATTGACTGATAAAGGTATATGCTCACAAATAGCGAAAGCTTCTGGAGAAAAGGCGGCCACTATATTGGCATTGGATCTGCTACTGGTCGGTGTGGATACCACGGCGGCTGCTGCGGCGAGTACTATGTATTTATTGGCCAATAATGACAGGGCACAGAGAAAACTACAAATTGAACTAGATAACAATCTCCCAAGAGACAGAGGATTGACAAGCAAGGATTTGGATAAGCTGCCTTATCTCAAAGCTTGCATAAAGGAATCATTGAGGTGAGTTATAACTCAGAAAGAAAATACATATCTACTTTTGCCTTCTTTTAGTTCAGACATTTTAACCCCTAATAGTGTTTACTTAAAGGCGTCTATCGGGCGACTATCTAAGTACGCGAGAGTATCGCACGGTGGCAGTTAGTATAATATTTACATTACAAGGCTAATGTTATTGGAGGAGCAGCAAACATTGGAGGATCCCGCCCGATATAACTGTGTACCCTTAGTTAACGCGAGGCAGCATCACCGTACTACATATATACCAACCTACGAAGCACACTTTAAGCAAGTAAGAGCCGTTCAAAGGTGATAATTTGTCCTTTATCATCCTGAATTCCTGACAGTTTGCGGTTTCGCTATTAGCCTACATATTCCATGTGGATATTTTTACGGATACAAACTTCCTTCCTGATTTAAATCTCATAATTATTAGTTTGTTTCGTATCTCTTAAAATACTATTATGTACAGTTTTATTAAGGTATTCTTATGTGGTTTTGTGCTGAGAGACTTGTTATAAAGCGAGTTTCAATGTCATTATCAGTAACAAGAGATTTTCCTCGTGGCACGAGTACAGTAACCTCCAATGAGCTTATAGGATAAAAACTTGATACAAATGTATCGTCTTAACGTAATGTGACCAATGATGGTCAGCGTCTGGTTACATTTGCACCTGACTCGCTATTAGGACCTCAGTCCACAAGTCGAGTGTTACAATACTAGTGTTTATAGCACGTTATATAAATAATATTCATGCAGTACAGGTTCGCATGCACCGATAAGTGCAAAGAATTCGTAATTGACATGTGGGTGACGGGTTTTATAATGTTGTTAATGATCTCATACGAGCTGGAATTTGATGAACGTAATCAAGCTGAAAAAGTGGCAATTTCAGTTCTTTTTATTTTAGTTCATTACATAAACGTCTTCTTTTTACTCCATTTAAAAGAAGATCATTTACGCAAATAAGTAATTGTCGGTACTATTGAGGACATTTGAAGAAGGTAAAAAGCAATTACAAATACACTTTCTTCGAGATAGAATTTACTTTTTAAAGTTGAATTAGAAGGAGGGGGGAGTACCCTTGTAAGCTGAACAGGAAAAAGTGTAATTTCTATTTGCATTTATAATAAGCAGTTCATTTTGCATTGACTTCAGTTCAATAGTATCTCGCAATTATCCTTAAAACATTGTTTGAGGTATTTCTAGTTTGTTTGGTGTTGTATTGTTCTGTAATTATTTCAGAATCAAACCAGTTATTTTGGGGAATGGAAGGTGCATTCAGTCAGATGCTGTTATATCTGGATATGAAGTCCCCAAAGGGGTAAGTAGCACAACTAATCATTGACGATCCATTATAGTAAATGCACATATCCTACTTTGCATAAGGAAATTGTCATTAAAGCAGTAATATGTACCTACTTTTTTATACTGTCGACTAGAGGAAAGTCAGAATATTAGGTATACTTTATATTTACAAAATTCCATTTCCCTTTTTCAGTCGCACATCGTTTTCCCGCATTACATCCTATCTAACGAGGAGCGATACTTCCCGTCACCGAAGGAGTACGTTCCCGAGCGATGGCTGCGAGACACCGAACTTCGGGATTCCACGGAAAAACCCGAAGGATCGATAGTTCATGGTGGAAAGTCGGGATGTCCCTACAGCCGAGCGATGGAAGTGTGTCGCAAGCAAAAGGAAGTAGGGATCCACCCGTTCGCATCGCTTCCTTTCGGCTTTGGTCGACGAATGTGTATCGGGAAGAGATTTGCTGAAGCTGAGTTGCAACTTCTACTTGCTAAGGTGAGTTTAACTGTTTAATTTTGTAAAAAATGAGGGCAGCAAAGATTTGTCATTCGATTTAAGAAAAGGGAAAATTAAATATGAAAAAGAACAAACGGCTCATTCTAATTACACAATAATGAACGAACAGGGCTACATTCTTACATTGAAAATCATACTGTTATTGGGTTTTGCAACATGTAATACTTATTCTATTTTTTTGTTCCCAGACATTCCATAAATACGAGGTATCATGGCGCTACGGCGAGCTAACCTACAGCGTTACGCCGACGTATGTGCCAAACGAACCGTTGCGGTTCGTACTCCGCAAGAGAAACGGTAACAACACCAGCCTATAATCTTCTATGTTAAACACGTATTTAATGTTTCACTGTTAACTGCCAAAGGTTTTTTAATTTAGGTCGTTTGTGTTTTGTAATATAGCTTCGCCATGTAAGTTTTAACTAAACACTTAAGACTTTTTGAATAAAGCCTGTTAGTTGTATTTTATAGCATTAATCTAAAATGCTGCCATATCCGTAAAAGCTGAGCCTAACCTTGATTTTTCTCCAAACATAGCATTTAAGAAAGTAAAATAAAATTTAGCCATCATTACTCTTTTGTCGTTGATACCTATTCCTAGTAAGTTTTCCAGCCACCATTTTCTTCGACGTCTTGCGCGGCATATTCTCATAAGCAAGTACTCACTATTTGGCGGAGTCGTTGAGCTGGTACTCGTTGGAGCGGCCGAAGCACTCCTGCACGCCGGCATCCGCCCAGAGCCTCTTCATCGCCGCCAGCAACTCCTCGCTGAACGGCTCCGTGTCCTCCATCCGTTGGATCACGTCAAACACCATCTTGCCATCGCTCTGAAAAACACAAATACAATAAGTTCTCTGAATTATCAAGCATGTAGGTATTCCCTGAGGAGATTTTGGATGTGTCAATCGAACTAAAGACTTCGACTATACTAAGTTTGTAATAGTAAATTCGCTTTTTTTTTGTTATTAAACTACAAATTTACGGTTTTCAGATTTTCCCTTTACATGTGCTGTAAGACATTGCTTCCTGTTGACCTAGAATTGTCAATCAGCCCAAGTAAAGGGCAAATTCCGAAAAAAGTTGAAAATTATTGTAAATTTTGGTTCTTACAAGTTTTCGAGCAAATCTAAATTTGACCATATCTTTATCATGTTGACTCAGTATCTGCTATAAATTTTAACTTGCTAGGTCCACCCGTTCCTGAGAAAATCGGTGGTGACAGACGGACAGACGCACAAGAGAGTGATCTTATAAGGGTTCCTTTTTATACCTTTTGAGGTACGGAACCCTAAAGACCCAATGAAAGTGCTCGTAACCGGTAATTACAAAAAGTACACAAACCCATCTATCGTTATTATCAAAGATGGGTACTTGTTTTCTCTGGGTAAGCATAATAAACCCATCCTAAAAAGGAAAGAAGGTCAGCACTCGACGGCACAGCAAAGAAGTTGGCAGTGCAGCCAACACTTTCACCGATGCAGACAGCTATCATTTACGAATTCTGTTTCGTATACACATAGGTGCCAATGTACCACTGCAATGCAAGGTACGGGGCAAGGGGCAATGCCACCGGGGAAGACACTTCTGGTGTCTTGCCAGGGGTGCATTAAAATGTTCAATGTTGCCACCTTGTTGACTAGCTTTTACCACAACTTGAGCTATTCTCATTAGTTCGTGGCGATACAAAAGAAGGCCAGTTCCCCCATCCTAATTTCTCACATCACTCAAGGCCAGACAGTGCAAAGTAATTAAAGTCTATTCCTGAAAGAGAACTCGGGCAAAAATGACACCTAAGATAAATCCGAAGTCAATTTTTTTTTTATATAGGTACGTCTTTGTATTCAGTTTGATGGGCTCGTGCCGATGACCGAGCTAACTATCGATTCGTATTAATAAACTAGGTATCATGGAGCTTTGTATCCATCTAATTTATGAATGAAGCAATTACTTGATACCGATATAAACCTTGATGTACGAAGCTTCTAGATTAACTTCGGTCAATGTGTCTAAATACAGAAGCCTGGTCAACTAAATGGTCGAAGTACTCGGTTCGTAGTTACCCAGTCGTTCCCCACAAAACCAATTACCGCTACATGAACGAATAATGAGAAAATATTTAAATTCAATAACTCTTAAAATATCAAATTGGGGATTCCAACATGCAACTATTTGGATGTTGAGTCTAACCGCTGCACAAAGTGCATATCTTCATATAGTAATTGTGTTTGTGTTATCTTTAGAGTACACCCTTGAGACCAGTAGAGATATTTTTAATCTTGAATGAATCAAAGGGTTTTTAAGGGTGAATATTCCATGCAATTAGTGTAAGCTGCATTGACACAAGCATGACAAAAATGTGAACAAAAGATGCATTGATGGTGGTGATTAAGTATTAACGACTTAATGGTCCATGCATAACTCATTAGTGCTGTGTTGACCTATTTAATACAGTTAGACACTTCTTATTTGTAGCAATGAAAGGGAATGTGCTTCCAATCACAAACTAGCATTAGCACTTTTAATAAAATGATAAAAAAAAACATTTATGATCATTTTATAAGTTACATGAAGCAGTTGAAGATTGGGAAGAAAGAATACATTTCACAATCATTTACCACAAAGTCCCAAAAAGAATATTTGGCAAAAATGCGAAAATGGTAGTAGATCATCATTCAATCAGTTATTTCACGACATACAGCCTACCTCACCTGTATAAAATTGCTCACCTTTATTTCATGATCAGTGTTACAAGTTTCTATCATGCAGTAACATCCATTGCCTAACTTTAAAAGCTATAAACGCAGCCATAAAGAACGGTGAGATATAATAATTCGTGTAGAAGAGCAATATCGTCTCAATTGGAGTTGAGTGACCCAGCATCTTCGACATACGCTAATCCGATTAGTAATCCATTTAGCAAACTCGTCTCGGAGAACCGTAAGCTTTCGTTACGCAACCCGCTAACCGCCAACTCAAAGAATTCTGACTAATGAGTAATAAGAATCTCCAAAATTCTGATGTGTTTAGTCTTCGTCTAAAAGTTTCATGTATTTGTTGACGAGTAAACTGCAATGCATCATAAATACTCATACATTATGTAGCAGTGACAAGTCCAGTCTGTTCTGGGTATTATAAAAGTTTATACAAGCGGCATTGCGGCATGAAATGCCATGCAATGAAATAAATAACTCGTACATCAGGCTTTTGCTGGTTGCAGAGGTTTCTGCGAAATATACTGTAATAATTATGACGGGTGTTGCTGGTTGCAGGGCGCATGCGCGACGCCCGGTTCGGCTGACGGGAAGCCGCGCCATTCACAAGCCCTCCTCGGAATAGCCCGCCACCCTTGTTGCTTACACATTGCATATTCATTTAAATACATCGACGTCCATTAGCCCGTTACCTAGTCTGGCATTAAAGCATTGCTTATTTGTAAAGCACTTAGAAGGTTTTGAATTGTGATGTTCAAAAACGAAACTTATTTTCCTTTTTTTTGCAGTTAGTTATTTCGTTTGATACAAAGAATGGAATTTGACAAATTAATGTTCCATCTCTTTTGTAAGATTCCATGGTGGTTTCGTCATGCCAACCGTCACTAACCGCCTTTACATCCTTACATTATCGTGTATTGTAAAGTACGGGAACACAGCCACATCTAAAGGCTAAAATGAAGGTCACAAATACTGAACCCATTCAGCGTTCTTTAGGTAAGCATAGAGCATCGTCTAAACATAGGGAACAATGCTGAGACAACCCTCATGCGATTCATTGTGCGTGTACTTAAGTTTTGTTTCAACATGTTTGCGCCGGATAGGGCTGTCACGTCCACTGCTTTCATGTCTGTGATAAAGAGATAGGTGCACGAGGTTACATAGACGTGTCATGTGCACACTAGCCACATAAGCTCGCGATGCGGACAATATGCAAAACTAATGGGGGACGGTAGAGGGCTTGTCTCACTAGCTAGGGGAATACAGGGAAGGGGATCGATCTCCGGACATTGCGTGAAATGTGGAAAATACGCTGGCCTGCGTGTTGAACGTGAAGTTCTAACGATACGTAGGTACTGCAATCTAGTTTGTATAATCACTACTTGAGAAGGAAATTACAGATATTTTTTATTGGTCGCCGCCTCTCTAAAGATCCGTTTACGACGTACCTATGTCAAACGGTACGTGCGTCACATCTCGTGACGAGTAAATTAATTACAGTTTTCAGAGCAACTTCTCGTTCGTTGTGTAACCGATGACGTTGACATGAACGACTCTTCAACAGGTCGGAACGGAACTGAGATACCTTATCTGTCTGACATTCCAAACAGGTACTCTCGATGATAACACTGGCCAATGTATCCCTTTCAGATTTTATTATACGTTTGGTGGTTGTTCGCAGCTTGCTAATAGAATCGCGCACTATCGCAAACATGACATTGCCTTGCCACTTTATCTGGTTTACTGTAAATTATTCAGTTTGCAATATCTCGTTAACGTTAGCACAATAACCAAGTTTACGAATTAACTTGGTCTTATATAAAGTGGTAAATTGATTAATGTTTGTGGGTAAATACGACTAATAACACTGCAATGTCATGTATTGTATCTTACAATCATACACTAAAGAAACCAATTTAATCTCAAAGATAACCTTGGCGAACAAGTCAATAAAAATAGAAAATAACTCTTTTATAAAAGAGAAAGCTTTACAATTACGGTAATATTTGTTTTGGAACAATATTCATAGCAAACAAATAATGCAATAAGCTGTTGTGTGGAGTGCAGGCGGGGTGGGACGGGAAGGCTGGTATGCAACGAGCCACTCTCATGAATAACGAATACCCAATATTGATCTCCATAGAGAGAACATTTCGCGGAATCGAACGAGTCCCGGGAAATGCAGATTCAATTTTCGTTAAATGGAAGCCTGTAAATTATGTCGAGGGTACTTTCACAATAATAGTACTTTTAGTCCAGTAGAATTATCTCAAGAAATAGGGGTAAGGTTACACTAATTCGCATAGAGCTAAAAATTGGTACGAATGTTGGGAACACCATTACAAATGAAATGTCATAAGTCCCAATCGATCCGACCTTTGCAAAAAAATATATTCAAGGTTAAAGGTCGTGCTAATTGTTTTTTTTTGTATTTTTCAGCCAAACGGTAAGTTTTATAATAAAAATATGTTCCGACAAAATATAGATCGTGTAATTATCTATAAAAACTGATTTTATACTTTTTCCTAAGAATCACTATTTCTGAAATATAGCTGTTCAAAAAGTTGTGTTCTTCATAATAATCAAACGTTTCCACGCCTCCGGTGAAATGGTGTACCTAGCGTGTTTTTTTAACATGGTTACCCCGGTGAGCCTATTCCACAATCTATTGGGAGTTTGATAATTGTCCCACGGGATCATACTTCGGGAACAAAAAGTATCGTATGTGTTAAACCAGGTCATAAACTATCTGTGTGCTAAATTTCATCCAAATCCGTTCAGTTCTTTTTACGTGAAAAAGTTACAAACATACACACATACATACTTTCGCCTTTATAATTTACACCGCTTTCATCATTTCCAATTATTGTACCATTTATTATTTGATACAATATTTTTTATGGTTCCGTTTCCGATAGGTAACCAACGGGACCCTATTACTAAGCCTCCGCTGTCCATCCATCCGTCTGTCCGCTGTCTGACAGCAGGCTGTATCTCATGATCGTGCTATAACAACATCATCTGCCTAGTCTTTTCCCAATTTTATCAGGGTCGGCTTCCAGCCTAACCGGATGCAGCTGAATACCAGTATTTTACATGGAGCGACTGCCTATATGACCTCCACAACCCAGTTAGTACTGGGTAATACGATACCCTTTGGTAAGACTGTAACGAGGAACTGTAAGAACCTGTAACGACTGTCAAAGATCTACAAATTACAGCCGGAACCAACTGCTTAACGTGCTTTCCGAGGCACGGAGGAATGTCAGTATGTAATGGGTGATCCACAGACCAATCTAGGCAAGCATGGCTTAACCTAAAGGTCGACCCCGAGCGGCTGTTATTATTTAGAAACGAGCTCTTCCTCTTTCACAACTAATAATAAATTGAAAATTAAAGGCTTACCTACTGCGATCTACGATGGTACGGAACCCTTTCATGCGCACTTGTCACTTGTCGCACATTTATTGTGCGAGTCGCACATTTATTGTGCGACAAGTGACAATCGTCGTGGAATAGGCTCACCGGGGGTACAACAGTGGCGTGGAAACGTTTGATTATTATGAAAAACGCAACTTTTTCATCTTTTTGAACATCTATACCTTATACCTATCTCATAAATGGAGATTATTAGGAAAAAGTCATCAGCTTTTATAGACACTAGGGCAGATGACACCATAAAACAATAATTCCAAGACACCAATCTCTAAAAAAACACTTTATTTTGGGCCTGAAAACCCGATTTATTTTCAATTAATTGCCAAATTGATTTTTAGTTGCTTTGAAATCAATAAATAGTTGAGTCATTGAGTTGAAAAACAGTGACGTCACAGTTGGCTAGTGCCATACCAAATCTATAAAAAAACCGCGTTTTGACAGCTCTTAAAAAGTATTTCAATTGATTGGTGTGTCATCTACCCCATTGCACGATCTACAATTTTGTCGAACATATTTTTACGATATAGGTAACTTACCGTTTGGCAGAAAATACCCATGTATGCGACCTTTGACCTTGATTTTTTTTTTTGCAAAGGTCGGATCGATGGGGACTTTTGACATTTCATTTGTAATGGTGTTTACAACATTCGTACCAATTTTTAGCTCTAGGTATGCGAATTATTGTAACCTTGCATGTCTAATTTGAATGGGCTATTTTATGGATTTTTTTAAATTGAAATTGAATAATCCATATTATTGTGAACGATACGGACTTCAAATTTAGCTACAGCTGGCACTACATTCAGCATCAAAATGAATCTACGACTAATGGTTAGTATGCAATAGGTATCATAACACTACAGCCTCTCGCACAAATTGCTTCGTAATCAGCATTAGAGTCCAACGGAAGCTCCGAAGCACTTATTCCCGCTGTAGACTTCGATGCAATCGACATTATTTTTACTGACGATCGCCCATTATTTATAGAATACAGCCGACACGTTATCCACGAAGTTTATCGTTCACGCAACGAATACTCGCTTTGATTTTCGATTTTTAGTAAACTAATGAGTACTGTACGATTGATATCTTCGAATAAATATTTCAATTTGATCAGTGTACTTAACACTGATCATATTGAGTGTTTCGTGGGAGGTTTTTTTCATGTTTGATGTCCGAGCAAAAGTAATCTCAAGATTTGCATTATGCTGGTATTACAGTCAAAAGATTTCGATCCATCTCATTACTCATTTATTTGAAAATAAATTATTTAAGTCTGAATTCTAAGACCTCAGATCTGTTGCTTAAACAAAAATATCTAAAGGATTTTGAAAACCCTAGCCACTTTTATTACAACTCAGTCAAAAAGTTCTGATGTGAATGACTGTTAGCTGTTGTACTGAGTTTTTTTTTATGGCACATTTACCAGACAATTTGGGAGTCTGATCTGGCCAAGTGTCTTCAGTGTTCTGAAGTCATTGATGGTATGAATTGAATGTTATTCGATATTGTCGTGAACCACAAATACACATTTCGGGAATATTTTTTTCTTATTGATACAAGTTAGAAAATGAATAGTTTACCTCTCGGTCCTTATTGCCGTAGGTGATGCCCAGGTTGGGCATAGCACGCAAGATAGCGACGAGCGACTGAATCGTGTTGCTGTACACCACCGGCCGGTACTGTTTGAAGTCTTCATTTGTAAAGCCACTTTCGTGGATAATTCTGTTGGAGAGAGAGTCATGTTAAGTAAAAGTAAGGTCACAGAAATATAAAAATTAGTATTGTAAAGATAATAATACTCGTGATATTTCCCATAAAAGTTCCAAAGGACTAATAAATAAAAATACAGTGTTTGTTCTGAAGACGTAACAACAAGATTGTTAAATGAAGACGCAAGGAGAACAATTATCACGATTTGTACTACATTATGACACAGAACAAATTATTGGCCAAATTGAAAGAACGAGTTAATAAAAGGCGTAAATGTGTATTAGTCATCGATCGCCATGTGATTCATAGGTCCAATAGAGCGGTATTTTAACGAGATTGTTAAGTTCCAGCCACGACCAATGTGATTTCATCACGTAGCCATTAATGTTACGGGAATGTACAAGAAATTAGCAGTAAATTTGTAGTATGTGCAGTTTCCATAACGCATTCATATTAAATTGATGTCATATTATTGATCATATATTAAGATTCAATAGGACTTTGTGTGGAACTGTTACGCTTCTGTTACAAACGTAGGTTATAGTATTTATGCTATACTTACACTTTATATTCATCATTCATAATACTATTTATCATCCTTTTTTATTTGTTTGTTTTTTGTTTGTTTACGCTCAGCAAATCGATCTAAATTCGATTCATTAACTTATAAATAGCTGAAATAAAATATTATCACTCATAATTTTCATGTGACACGTCAAATTGTCAAACTGTCAGTTGCTTTTAATTTCTCTTTCTGGCTTAGTCTATGATGGTTACTTTTTGGTTTACATAATTTATATTATTTTTATCAATACGTGCAGCTGAAATATTGTATTTTATAGATTATTACAATTGTCTAATATATATATTACTTAATTTTAAAATTTATTTATAAAATTCTTTACGCACTATATGTCCTGGCCGACTACACTTGAAGAAAAACTAATATTTGAAAATTGGAATCCAACTAACGATTCACCGTGGACCTCTACTCCCGATCTTCGGAAGCTGTCTTCGTGCCTGCCACTAGCGCTTGTCTCGCAGAGCTACCCTGACGTCTGGCCCTAAGAACTACACTGGTGCATTCCTACAGAGCTGGCCTGGTGAGAACTGCACGACGCCCTTCCAGCAGTTTCCCCTGAAGCTTGATCCTTGAAATTGTCCTGATAACTGACCTGCAGTGCTACCCTAACGCCTTTTCCTGTCTCTCCTACAGTGCTGAACTGATTTGTCACCAACTTAGTGCGTGATTTATAAAACTATCACCCTCATACTTTCCATAGAGTGCGTGCTAGGTGGGTATTTTTATAATTAGCTGTATTTTTTATCTCGTCTGTAAATTCATTTTTTACTCTTATTAAATTTTAATTGTATATCTCTTTATTCTAATAGGATCAAGTAGATTTGTTACATGGTACCTATATCGGGTATTAAAGCGTAAGCATCTTACGTTTTACTTATTCATCATTACATGTAACTAATCTGTTGCCAAATTGGCAATGACATCAAAGGGACAGGTCATCTTTCAAACACTTCCATATTCCACTCCTTCCACTTCCATCTGATGCACAGGTGTGTTATTCCCGAACTACAGCAGGTGCAGTTAGTAAGAAGAGCTGCTTTCAATCACTACACAAAGGGAACGATTCGTAACATCTATTGGAAGTATTGGAACCTATCAAAATCGTATAATGTGACCGATCTTACATTTGCTATAGGAAAATGACTCCTAAAATCTTCTTGGCGAACTTGATTTTCGTATTCCTGTATTACTTAACTCTAGTCCTCACCTAAATTTAATATTTATGATGCATTCGTATTGTCCAGATCTGTCTGTATTTAATTATTAAGTCGATCAGACATTCAAATTGCATGTACATTAATAAGCTATGTAGGTGAGGGCGGTTGACTCGACTCAATGACAAACAAGATTATTGCTAATGCGAAACGAGAGATAAAAATGTGCCAATGAATTTGGATTTCGCGAAACTGTCCTTTTTTGACCTACTTCATTGTTGGTTCAATTTTGACTCACTAACTCAACAGTCAATTTGTTTTGTGTAGTTTATTTAGTTGACATTTTTGTAGCATTGAGATTCTTTGGTTTAAGTTCTCTATAAATAAGAAACGATAATTATGCAGTTTTGGCTGATGGCCTTTTGATTTTTTTTAATTGCAAAGAGGCTGTAAATATCTTCGAGAAAGACAAATATTTGTTAAATGTCGCAAAGAGCAACAACAAATACGTTTTTAAAGACAAATAATAATAAACACTGCTGTGTACTTTATTTTTGTTCTACCAAAATGAAAAAATACTTTATTCGTCCTAAAAAAGGTGGCAACCCTAGTCCTGAGTCAACATGATAAAAAGATATAGTCAAATTTAGATTTTCGAGAAAACTTGTAAGTACGTAGGTATCAAAATTTACCTTAATTTTCAACTTTTTTATTTTTAAGAATTTTTCCTTTACTTGTGCAAGACCTTGCTTTTAACCAAAATTGACAATTCTAGGTCAACCGGAAGTACCCTATAAGTTTTGGGTCAAAAACCTATACGGTAGTTCCCGTTGCCCGTCCCCTATAATCACGAAATTTGGCGAGAAGCAATGTCTTACAGCACATGTAAAGGGAAAAACCTGAAAACCGTAAATATGTAGCTAATAACAAAAAATAACGATTTTACTATTACAAACTTATTATTTGCGGTTGGTGCAATAGCCGTTTTATGGGAATCGAACAGCTAAGTTAAGTTTGTCCTTTAAAAAGTTTGTACGGAACCCTCGGTGCGCGAGTCCGACTCGTTCTTGGCCGGTTTTTCAAGTTATGAAAACCTGGTATCGTTTCTACCGGGTGATATGTAAATATTATAGTATTTTACGGATTGGTACAATGGGCCCGGTGCGTATATATGATGCACTCTGGCGAATATAAACAATCGTACCATGCAGCCGGCGCAAACGATCTTACAATTCCAGGAATTCTATCTACAAGATTTCGACCTGTTCTATTTTTCACATTTAGAGGTTAAAGTTCTATAAACTTACTAATATTATCAAGTCACTCAAGAAAACGATGTTACACAGTAATCTCCTTATACTGAATTGAAATTTCCAAAATATATTCTATCAAATGAATTGGTTCTTGATGACAAAATTGGCTCATTTTCATTTTTTTCAAGCATTACATTGAGTATCGATGAAATAATTTAATTTCACGTGTCTGGCGTGCCATAGATCTGTAGCATCCGGGCCGTGGATGACGTCATCGACGGCATGGTGCAAACACCCACAACACATTCATCTCGCTAACATTAGCTTAGGTAAGTAGTTAAATACTGTTGAGCAATATCGATGATTGTGCTCATTATTGTATGACTTGGCATGTTCTATTCTATTGACAACTTATAAGAGATTTGTTGGCATTAATAATAGTAAACACTTTGATTAGATAACGACCAAAATTGTTACTATTGTCAACTACTAGATGTACAGGGTTTTTTCTTATTTTCATGATACTCAAACAGAAAAACCCCAATTTAAAAATTAAGTAGGTTACGAATGAGTCATGATATCTGAATCAGAAACCTGTTTGACACAGATACTATGCATGTGCAGTTTTCACTGACCATCATCAATTATTTGGCAGGGCTTATAGCCTCGTCGACGCCGTTTGGTGACGTCACACAAATGATTATATTCGTATGCGTTGGTGACAGCTCGCGGCGTGACGTGAAGACACATATCTTCTAATTTAAATAACAAACGTATCGCGAAACCGCTTAACAACGGAACATTTCTACGCATACGTAGAAATGTTAGTTTATGTGTTTGTGTGGTATGCCTAGGTAATGCCATATAATTACCTAGGCATTTAGCATCTGACGTAGGTACGTGTGTGTTCTCAAAATTATAAATATTCTGCGATAACAAGGCAATGGTGATAGTCGACATTTATTAATGCAACATGCAAATTGTTTTAACATACAGAATTTAAACATGATTTTTAAACAAACTGATTCAACGTTCATTGTTCCAAGATGTATTATTTAAAATACGTAGAGCATTGGTAACATCAAATAATATAGATAGAAGCTTTATATAGTATAATATATTGCATAACACTGACATTTCATCAATACGTTGCAACAAAATGTTCATAAAACCTATTCTTTTATCATCAAAATGTAAAACGCTTGTTGACAAGTCGTAGATAGGGAGATAGGAGGCAATCCACCGATGTTTTATATCTCTAAACAATAATATTGATTAAGATAGATACGAATGAATGTAATTGATAACATTGCACGAACTGTGGCAAAATACACTACGCTACGCCCGAGTTGCGGGGCAAATATGAAAATTGGAAATGCTATGTAGTTCTCAAAAGGAGTGCGTTTTGTCAATCCTAAGCAAACTAATAAAAATAAGTTTAATAATAACTGCTAAAAATATATGAATGTTGTTATAGCGGCAACAGAAGTACCTACATCATCTGCGAAAATTTCAACTGTCTAGCTATGACGGTTCATGAGATACAGCCTGGTGACAGACAGACAGACGGACAGTGGAGTTTTAGTAATAGGGTCCCGTCTTTACCCTTTGGGTACGGAACCCTCAAAATGGGTGTATGCCTTCCCCATGGACTATATCACTGGATGCATACATGGGGAAAATTATGGATAAAAGGTTTACCGCTTTGGGTTAGGTCTTCGAATATGAAATGGTTTGTGCCTTGGCAATACCATGTCTTGTTCAGAATTTTTGCCTAGGTAGTGTTGGTATTCGTATTTAAACGATGTATTTAATAAAAGCTAAATAGGCAGTCACTCCGTGTAAAATACTGGTATTCAGCTGCATCCGGTAAAACTGGAAGCCGACCCCAACATAGTTGGGAAAAGGCTAGGCAGATGATGATTTGATAAAAGCTAAAAATAAAGCTAAAGCTAATATGCTGCACACTTCTTTGCTGTCTTTCTATTGAAAAAAATCAAAGATCCCTAACCTTTACCGACTGGCATGAATCAGGACAAGCCGCTTTGATGGGCTTGCGTTAAATCTTAAGCCATTATTTGGTAGGAGATTGTCTATTCATCCAAGGTATATAAATATATCTCTGTAATATCTCGACATTGGTGTCGATTCTGTTGTGCACAAACTAAACTTAATTTAGGCTATTGCTATCTTTAAAAAAAAAAAAAAAAAAACTATTTAAAAGGCAGTGCGAGAAAAGGACGGCTATAGCTATGAACTAAGTTAAAGATGTCAAACTAGTTTATGCCTTACGCTTCACCGTGTTTTTAGTCGACATGTTTTTACGTGCACCCTTCATTTGTATGGAAATATTAGTTCCAACTAAATTTGACAGCTCTACATTACGTCCGTCTCTTTCTCGTTTTATTATAGAGAAAAAGATAGCAATAGCCTAAATTAAGTTTAGTTTGTGCACAACAGAATCGACACCATTGTCACATTATTGAGTGTCTCTAATTTTTAGACACCGGATTGAGCTTTTTGTACCCAATCTACCTTCCAAATATTTTAGTCACCTATTCCAATGGAAAATTCTCTTACATTTTAATAATAAAATAAATAGGTGGTAGGTATACTTACTTCATTTGTTTGACTATAGTACTTTTGCCGGATTCACCAGCACCTGTAAACAAAAACACAAATTAAATACTATTCGTGCTTATTTACTATATAGGTTGCTATTTGTTTAATATTATTTGATTATTAGATAAGATAAAGATTTATTTCTCGCCAGAATACATAGGTACATTATTAGGTTTCGTAAACAATACATGCGTTTTATTACATTACAATAATTGAATAAGTGGAGTTAGGTTACATTACATTAAAGCTGCTTTTCTTCAAAGCATATATTTCGCCAAACCACGAAATAAAACACGCGATGATATAAAAACATTTAATTACCGCCTAAATGTAAACTGTTTCAGTCCACATTATGCACGTCTCGTTGAGTGAAAATAGCATGGAAAAATAAATTAACAACGTTTACTGTGAACTGTGCGCGGACGTAGGAAGGGTCTACCACGCTGATCAATACAGGTGTTTGCAGCTCTGCGCACACTGGCCAGGCTTCGGGTTTTCCACTTCATTCCTAGAATACAATCGATTCCCTACGGCAACACTACGCAACTAGCCTACGTTTTGGACCATGTTTAATTGATTGTAATTACAGAATTATCTGTTAACTCTGAACAATGGTGATGACCCGATGACAAAATGTAATCAACCGTAGATTGTTGAAGAATAGAAATAATTGTCTCTTAAATATTATCTTCATGTACAATAATCAAACGAGACCTATAAAACAGTTACGTAAGCGTAATTACTACAGACAATATTTATTTATCGTTATACCATGTCCTGGGTACGTAGATATTAATTGGCCAATAAAATGACGAAATTACGTGGGTGTAGTAAAACGAACCCTGTCAAATACAGGTTCTTGGTATCATGACCCCTGTTGGCTCTAATTGGCTCGCCAGCGCGAATGGCCGATCTCTGACCCCCGATATACACATTATCACTACACAACTGCACTCCTGATTTCTGCATTGCAACTTGTACAGCCATTCATACCTTCGATTGTAATGTCTAAACTTTAATAATACTTTAGTGACGCCTCGTACAAGACAATGCATTCATATAACAAAATAAAAGGTATCATCACATATTTTATATTCACAGTGGAACAACTTTCACAATAAAGTGGATGGTAATCGCGTGCCAAGAAAGTATTCCCACGAACACCCAATATAATAACTTTTAAAACAGTGAATGTCATGTATGTATGTTATTTAGTTAAATAGTGAATGCTTAGGAATTCGAACAGTTTAAAAGTTATCTCACGCAGATCAAACTATCGGAGCAGGGAATAAACGGCACATTACTTTACTATCGTGGTTTTAGATCCTAACAGTGTTTCGTACCTGCGAAAGATGCCATAAGCCATGATTTTATTGTCTTCAGATACATATAATATCGTTAACGTTTAAAGTACTTTTTCGCATGAACCAGCAGAATGTTTTATCGTGGAGTAAAACCTCGATAAACATAATGTATCGAATCGAACTTCTGTATCGCTAGGGTGACAGGATGAGTAGACGTCGCCGCTGTGCCTTTTTGCGCTATCATCACGATAACATCGTCGCGTGCTCGAGCTCGAATGCCGCTTGTCTGATAAAATACCTGTCTGTAATGTCCGTTCGATCGCCTCTTCGACGTTAACCTGACAACATTTGCCTATTCACGAACAACTTACGATTCAAGAAGTTGTACGTGGAAGAAACTTCAAATATTTAAATCAAGTCTTTGCGCCTATCTAATCCAAATGACAATACTAACAGGATTATAAAACTTTTATCTTTTTAATAACTTCTGTATTGACCGATTAGTGCAATAGATAATCATTAATTGCCTTACGAGTTTACGTAACGATGGTAGGCATTAGAATTATTGAATTATTTTAATTAGGTACCAAAATCTACACGGACTTTACGCCCGATGTGAAATTGTTACGTTTGGAATTATTTCGGTAAAAATGGTAGATGGATAGCCTGGATAGGGCAATAAGTAGCGTTCAACGACGCTACGCACGTAACAAATGGTATTTGGTGTATGCGATAAGTAAGATGTTGTTTGAAATATTTTTTTTTTTAGCAAATGACGTCTACTAAAACCTAAGCCTGAAGCCCAAGCTTCAAATACTATTCTACATTTTTGACTTCGATTTAAATTTAATTCGATTAAATTTTAGAAATATAATAACAACTATTTTTGAATCAACACATTTTTTTGTGGAAATAAGACAGTCAACAAAACTGTTTGTACATTCTATTTTATTGTAGAAAATTAACTAGGTAATTATTTTACCTGTACCTGTAGTGAATTTCAATCATTTAAACATGATCCAAATACTTTTTTCTTTTATATTCTAACTGAAACTTTGAATACTCCAGTCTGATGTAAGAGACTTTAATTTCCATGGATTATTCCGTAGTGAGACATGTCAGGAGTGGCTCATTAAAGCAAAACGCCATTCATGGTCAGATATGCACGCACTGGCAGCCACGGCGGCGTGCCGTGACACCTCAATTAATTTCTAGTACAAGATACCCAGTTGACACACTTGTCACATGTGATTGGTCACCTCATACTCATTACATGATTGCGAAACATTGTTTTTTTGTTGTGGTTTCGTTTTCCTTAAATATCTACACCAGAAAAGTTTAAAAGGAAAATCTAATGTTATCCTGGTCATTGCCCGCTGCTCATTGGGCAATGAATATCAATGGACACTGAAAACATGAAAGAGCATCTGAACTGTTTGTACCTATAGTTGTTTCTCAAAAATGACTTGATATGGAAGGTAGAGGTACCAAGTATTGTATTTCATTTGCCTTTAACTTTTGCCTTGTTACGCTTTTGATACATCTTTATAGACCAATTGAAAAAGATATTGTGGTTTTGCACAGCATGTTTGTCACAATGCAAACAGAATGTAAAAATGGCATGAAACACCATGGAATGAGTAAAATGAGTTGTCATAGTATAACATAACAAAATGGAAGAAAATAAAATTTTAGCAAACAACAGAATCAACCAAGAATGTTCACACTGCAGGGACTGGGCATTGGCGAGTCTCTTGTGAGAGGGAGTGGAATAGACCAAATAAAGATGAAAGTTTATGTAAAACATATGTAAACGGGTAGGTATTTTTGCGAATTTCGACTGGATTGCAATCCGGTAGTAACGTCTGGTCGGGGTCAGGTGATCTGATCGTGAAAGTTTGAAAAAGACGATAGTTTATGTGTCTAGTAAACCAATAGTGGTGTTGCATGTAAGTGCAACTCATGATCAAATGTCATGTGCAAAAAAATAGCAATAGGCTTGTGTCCTGAAAATATCTAATTAGTCCGTCATCAGTTAGATTATCAAAAAATATTTGACACGTATTTTTTCTTTTGTAAACCAAAATTGACGAAGATACGACGCTTTTAAAACTCTCAATACGTCACGCCGTGCTATAATTTTTAGTGCGTTGTGACGTCACGAGCGGACTCCCGAATTTTGATGCGTTTTATCTTCGTCAATATTCATTGATTTACAAAAACAAAAAATACGAGTCCATTATTTTCCAATACTCTAACTGACGGACTAAATAGATTTGCAATTTATTGATGGTGGAAACTAGTCTATTGTTTCAAATTATCCAGACATGTACCTGTTGTAGTTAGTGTACAAAATGTATATTAAAAGAACTAATGAGTAATGACTGTAAGGTTTATATGAACCTTAGAAATTGTTGATCATACCAACTGCCTTTGCCATTGTAGACATTAGAAAAACACAATGACTCACTATGGGTGTAAACTAAGTAATTGACTTTGAATGGTGTGCATAATTCTGTAGTGTAGGTAAAGACTGGATAGTGCTAATGCCAATTGAAATGATCCAGCAAGTAGATTAAACAGAACAATGTTGTCCCGTCACATGTTTTTTAAAAAACAGAGGTGTGTATTTAAAAATCTATTTGAGGACATAATACAAAATAAAATTAATTACAAACATTAAAATAACTGACTATGGCCATTGAGAGAAAAGACAAGTGCTCACCATCTGTGAGTGTGACACATCACAAATAGCACGGCTTGTGTCAATGCTCTCACATCACTATCAGTGTCAAGATCAAGGCAACCCGCTTTTGCAAGAAATTACATATTTCATTAAAATTATACTGCACATTCAACCTCCATTTTGAATTATGGATGGTCCCACATAAGTTATGTGAAAGTTTAGCAATCAACAGTTCATGACTCAATTGGAACAAAATTTTGAAATGGAGTTGACTGAATACCATGTCAATAGGTATTCAAATTTCCTGAAATGGTTACTGAGATCATCCTAAAAGGTTTTTGTATTGTTAATACATTGCAATGCAAAGGAAAAAATCTTTATATAGTAAATATTACCTCGACAAATACAAAATTGTATCAATACAGTTTTTTGTTGAGTTTCCTCTAGTGATTGTATTTAAATGTAAATAAGTATTGTGCCATTTATCATTGGACATGAATGACATTGTTCTGGTGAAATATTGGCAAGCGTTCAAAACACTGCCAACAGGTACTGTTTACAGTGATTAAAATTCTTTAAATACTAGTTGATTGTTTACTGACAACATTACATGTGGTTTTGGAATAACTAAAACAACTTTGTATTACAATTTATGTGTTTCTAAAGGGAATCACCTCTTGGTTGGCATGAAACCAATAAATATGTTTTATTTTGAATCAAGTGTGTGTAGGCTGCTGGCTGCATGTTTAGTTTCCATTGTGATTCTGATTTTCTTTTGTGTTTTATTAGCCTGAAAATGGTATCACATCAAGGTCATCTATGTAAAGCAGGAAAACTACCAGCAAGCACAATAGAGCAGTATCCCCAACTAAGTCCCAGCCGATAAGATCTTCAGTTATAGTGCTGGATGACTGTTACATATTTCTCATGAAATATTGACATCATTAGTGGGTGAGTGTGTTATTATGGAACAGTGCTTGGGATTTATCATTCAGTGTAGCTGAGATAGTCACTAGAGGCACTAGGCATTAGAGGTTCCACTGTCTATAATTTGTTTAGTTAGCTAGTTAGTTAGGTAGTTAGTTATTATTGTAGGAATGAGTAATGACAGCCAATGATTTTAATAAGTACTTTAGAACTGTTTATTTAGCAGAGATAAAGAAAATACAAATTTTGCCATATCTTGTGAAGTTGTGAGATTTGACATGGTGGGTTCAATTAAATGTTATCAATCTCATTAGTTTGTTAAAATAAATAGTGGCAATGTTAAAATACGTCGCGTGGTACCTATGTTTCGAAATACGATAAGGAAAACCCCCTCCTGAATTTAGGTATATGACATTGGAACAGAAATCAACCATGATTAGCATAGAAATGACTAGACAATGAGTTCATACACATGTTTCCTAAATGTGATACAAATAGGAACTTTCATTTGCGCACGGAACTACCGTACATACCGGCATAATGATTAGTTCCAAGTGAAAGCAACTAACCATTTCTACTCCTCCTTCGAAATTTGCAACAAGCTAATAGGATGCATGAAGAGCGTTAGGACGCTACCCACTGGGGTATCATGAAAGTCGAGATCGTTGAACGGGACGCCCAAATTTCTGCAACAATCCCGAAACATGGGTGCGGCCACGGATCGCGACTAAATAATAGAGCTAAACTGTACCTAATAAGAGCAACTTGATATCTTTGGAAGCCTGGATTCCGTCTTCTTTAAGGTTCCTCTCGATCTGTCGGCTGCGGGCTGCAGCCGCGCGCTCCTCGGCCGACTGGGCGCACCCCATGTCGGCAGCTGTGCCTGTTCCTTGGCCGCCGGCCGCCCCGACCCCTGAGCCGGGCGCGCTCTCACCGCTCCCTCTGCATGCGCTCCGCACGCGTCCTGCCGCTCCGGCGAGACCGGAGCCACCCTACACAACGTTAGCACCCAACACACAGTAACCTAACAGTACCACTTTTCACTGTTCATACGACTCCGAAACACACAATCTTTGGATAAACGACCGCAGCTCGATATTTGCCAGGGTTTTTTACTGTACCGAACACTAAAAACACGCAACGACAATGCAAACTTTAATTGATTTTACAAATCCGTTTAAATACGAGATAATGGCGGCCGGATGACAAGCACCAACTCCGCTCCGTGACAGCGACCGCGCCCCGCTCGACTGACGTTCGGGTGCGTTCGGAAATCTTCGTTCGGACTCGCTCACACATGCGTGAAGGCACATTCACACGCGAAAGAGAACACGAGCACTGCGCTAAAATCAAAGATTTGTCAAAGACAAATTTCTACTTTTTTCAGCTAAAAAATGTAATGGCGCGCATTTTAAATTAATCAAATCATTTATTTGCGTCATTACGGTGATACATACAAAAGTTAATTATGTCATTTACTACCTTAACAGGTGTGCAAATATCTATTACAATAAAATTATAAACAATAATAAATCTAAGGTCGTCGTACCTAGCTTTTTTAATGATTTTTATTGTGAGTTTATTGAATATAGATTCAAAAATATCACACATCTAACGTTTAATTTGTCGTAATATTCTCAATTGCAGCAGAAACCTTGAAATAAAATAGCGTGGTTCTCTGCTTGATTAGTTCGGACTTGTTTTCAATGTTATGACCTCATGGTGTCCCACTGATGGTTAAAGCTTCCGCCTTCTACTTGTGGATGCGCACAACTCGGAATTTTACTTTTCTAAACTAAATACAAAATTATAAAAAATATTAAAATGCAGCTAGGTAAAACGAGTAGGGTTTTTTTTTTTTTTTGGGTACTAAAATCTTTACATAATTAATTAAAAACTAAGTATTAAATTAAGTAGGGAAATTAATATAAATTAACCAAACACTCATTAAAATTAAATAAATAGGATACCTAACTAATGTATAACTAAAGATGTAATACATAGGATAAGTTGTTAAATGACTAGGTATGTAAATATAGTATGCAGGAATTAAATAAAACAAATACACTTTGTATTTTAGTTTTTTTCTAGTCGGGAATCGAACCGAAAACAATAACAAAAACGTTATCATGGCATTTTATGCATTAAAAGGCATCGAGAAGTATGTACCAATGTATGTTCCAAGTATAATCACACAAGAAACATTGATGACAAAAAAGCTCGTATTTAATGTTTGGCCCAAAATTTTGCCCTGACACTTGCGCAGTTTATGAACTGCATCTCTGTGTCACTCTGAGTGGAGATCGCGTACCTAAATTTTAGGCCAAACATATTTGATCATTGCGTATTGATTGGTTATTTATTTACATTAGTCTTCATTTGTGAATCATGCAGTCGGTAGAGGTAAGTTTCATTGTCCAAGCACCTTAGTAGCTAACATGTTCATCTACTGCCTGTGGATAGGTTGTTTACACTTTGCCATCGTTGATGACTGCAGTTATATTCCTATGGTCAAATTCGGAAAATCAGTATTATCCCAGGTCCTGTCCTGTCTGTTCAGACGCTTAAAGGGTATAATAGACCCTTTTTTGTTTTTTTTTTTTGTGCTTTTTTTTGTTCTGGACCATATTTACTTACCTGGAAACCTACTAGTTACGAGATATTGAAGGTCAAAGTACCAACATTTTCACAAGTTTTTATTAAATAGGTAGGTTACAAGTTTTTAATAAGGTGTTATGCATAGCTTTATACACCGTAACCCCCTGATCGCAGCGGTCGCCCGTTACGAACCCTCGCGAATTGGTCAGATCCGCCGCCCAAGGCATACATACCTCCTTAGCTATTAAAATTAATATAACGCACTCAAAATATTGTTGTTTTTAGTGCGTTACATGTTTTACCGTAAAACGTGATTTTGCACAGCAACAAAAAAAAAATCGTTTCCCAGCAATAATTTTTGCGTACATATAGTTACTTATTAGGCTAGTTTCCACCATAAATAAATTGCAAATCTATTTAGTCCGTCAGTTAGAGTATTGGAAAATAAAGGACACGTATTTTTTGTTTTTGTTAAATCAATGAATATTGACAAAGATAAAACGCATCAAAACTCGGGAGTGGGGGCTCGTGACGTCACAACGCACTAAAAATTATTGCACGGCGCGCGGCGTGACGTATTGAGAATTTTAAAAGCGTCGTATCTTTGGTAATTTTAGAAGTAGGTACAAAAGAAAAAATACGTGTTAAATATTTTTTGATAATCTAACTGACAGACTATTTAGATTTTTTTCAAGACACAAGCCTATTTGAGTACTTACAGAATGCTCGGTGGACGGCTCCGTGAAGGGTCTTTTTACACCCTGTACACCTAGATACTTATGAAAGTAGGATACCTAATACCTATGTAAACACAACAATCAATCATCAGAATTTATTTAGGTCACAATCACAGTTTTCCTTTCCTTCGATTCTATTCACCATTACTTGGCTGTCGCCAAGTGCAGCTACACCATGGGCCTAACCTATTAGCTTCCCCAAATCCTAGAAATATATAATCAGGAAGTAATAGAACTAGCCCTGGTCGTAAACTAAGTGCGGTATACCCACGATTCCGCGAATCTACGTCAGCTTGGGTCCTCTGAATGGTCTAACTAAAGGTTGTGTTTGAAAAAAATCCTGGAGCTTAGCTTATGAACCGACAGGATAGGCCATATAAGGATAGAAGCACCTCTGTTTGTTTTTCTACTCGGTTAATCTTTAAAAAAACATGTGTTATAGCGAAAATTGTTTATCTCAAGCTCAACTGGTCAAGTTTAGCTAGGTATGTTTTTTATACAGTTTGGGGTCGCCCCATATGTGTTTACGCAATCAACTAGTAGAGCAGCATCATAATCACCTATAGTCCACAAACATGGCCCTTAGGCAAATTCCGGAGGTCACTGATCTTTCTGCTATAATTACCAACCATGACCAACATACCGTTCTTATTATTTTCCCAAATCACTTTTTAGGACATCTACTCTAATATGTAGGTAGATATATGAATAGTTGCTCAGCTCAGGGCCGAGGATTACGCGACAAGCAACAGGGCCTGTTGTGTTGTTAAAATAATATCTAAGACCACGTAATTACCTATACTGCTCTTTCAGGTTACATGCTTAATTCGTTGTGGGTCCTGTCTTAATTGTGTGTTGTCTAACTTTCTAACGTTTCTGTGGATGGCTTAAAGCTCTCCACATGTATATAGTAGCATAGAATATTCCTGCTATTCCTTGATCTAAAGATTGCCAGGTCAGATAGACTTACAATAGGTGAAATGTTGTGTTGAAGTTCAAGATCAAGGATGTCAATACTATTATTGAATGCTAATGTGTTGTGTTATTATCTAGATTCTAGTTTTACTACCAGAAGAGCAGTGATTTCCTATTACTTACTATAATAATCACATTATCCAACTTATCATTGAAGAAAACATTGATTTGGATACCCAAATTGAGACCTTCTCGTAGTGTTTTGTAGACATAGGTATCAGTGAGATGTTATAATCTCTTCGCAATATCCAATCCAAAATGCATACCTATCCACAAAGTCAATGCATTTATCTACATTCCCTAAACGGAGAAGTGCCGGCTTCGTAGTCTGAGTCAATAGAGCTCGAGCCGGCGGCGTGCGCGCGCACCTGCTGCCCTAGACAGAAATAGAGGAAAGCTCCATTACCAAGGAGCAGCAGCTTGATATCCTTGGCGGCCTGGATGCCATCCTCCTTCAGGTTCTTCTCGATCAACTTGCTGCGCGCAATGGCGGCGCGCTCCTCGGCGGACGAGGCGCAGCCCATGGCGATGGCGCGCACGGCCTGGCTCGCTACGCGCGGCAGCGCCGTGCCCCTAGCATGCTCGCGGCCCGTCGTCGCGCGCACGTGGCGCCGCGCACGCGCGAGCGAGCGCACGCGTGCCTCGGGGACCAGGGGGACACGCACCACCACGAGACCGGCGACGATCCGGCCTGACGCACGCGAGCTGAGCGCGACGGAGCTCGGGGGGCGAGCGGAGCGCTAGTTACAGTCGAGGTGGCGACGCGGCGTGAACCCGCGAACGAATAACGGATCGCGCAGGCCTGGAGCGGCGCGCGTACTGCGCAGGCTCCGCCGCCGCCGCGCGCCGGTTGCACGCTGCCCGCCCTGCTCCTCCTCCCTCACATACCCACTAACACCCTACGTCAAACCTACGCGGCGCCTACACAATGACACAAAAATGAACGGACACTTACACAGTTCAGGCAAACACATTTAGTACAACTTTCAAGGGTTTTCTCCTTTAGATATACATAAGTAGCTTGGTAGGTACATGGTGCCTTAGAAAATTTGCCTAGGTTAAATGTTCTAATTAGGTGACATGTCCAGCGTTATCCAGAAAAAGAATTGTAAGTAGGCAGAGGTACATACTAAGTACAAAGGGACGGACCTGGGACCTGGCATAGCAAGATAATGCGATAACACGTACCCTAGATAGGTACGTCTCCATTTCTGTTATTTAACATAATAGAGGTAGACAGGTACGACCTCTTGTTGTTTAGCATAGGTACTACCTACATCTATTATTTTCCACAAGTGACTATTTGTTACAGCATCCCTGGCAGTGTTTTTGAATCGTCTAATTAGTCCGACTTATCAGCGCGGCGTTATGTGTGTGATTTTGCTTTTTCTCGTTCTAATTCTAAACAAAGGATGTGAAATTAATGGATACAATCACGTGTAGAAAATCGCAGTCATAAAATTACAAAAATTAAAATTACATATCTTGATAATTACCTCCGCTGACGAGAAGTCAGTGATTTCTGGAAAATGTTGCATCAACAGATGAAGTCGGTAAGTTGTGAGGTCACCTCTATCTATGTGCAAAATGTCAGCTCTATCGGTTGGGAGGATCATTACAGTTGCAAGACCATATCATAGAGACTAACTAACAAGGCAAGTTAAATAAAAGCTTACCTATCAATAATGTTTGATCAACATTCAAGATCACTTAAAAATACAGAGATATAAGTAAAAGTATAGATCAAAACTAACTAGTAACTACTCACTACCCTCATAGTTCGAAAAAACAACTTCGTCGCGGTCGTGGGTTCGATTTCCGCAGGGAATAATGTGATTGAGTTTGTTTTCGAGATCTTAGTACGGTTTCCAGATGAATGTTCCAGGTTTGGAGTGGCTGTTTGTGTACATGGGAGACCGCAAAATTGTCAATAAAAAAAAGCGTGAGTAGAAATTTTTATTATGGGGCAAAACCGACTACCTTTACGTTCGCAATCATCAGGACCTCTAAAATAAAGAGGACTGTAACATTCGTTGATTTTGAGGTTCTCTATAATAATGTGTTGTGGGAGTTACGACCCCCTGTGCGCAGGTGTTCTAATACATTTTACCTATGAGCTCCTCCGTATAAGCTGAAGACAGAACGGATTTAGCTTTATATTATTCTTACGTAGGGTGAGATTTTTGCTTATCCTAGTGTCACCCCTTTTTTTTCGGTAGGGAAATCATCAAATGACCCTCCCGCTCTGGGCGGAAGGGAGTGTCAGACTCGTAAAAACCCCCCATGTTGTGTTTGTGTTTGTGTTGTTGTTGTGTCCCTTTGAGAGTTCCAGGGCCGCGGTATCTCTTTCGAACAGTCCCGCAGCCCCGGCAGGTATCGCCCTTGCGGACCCCTTCCGGTTAGCTGACATCTGTTGAACACGAACGCGCCGTCAACACGGCTTGTCGTCATAAGACGGATGGACGGCGGCCTAGTCCATTACTCACCGTCCACAGGCCCGCGCCTACGATGGCCGGGACCCACCACGTGGCCTCCGACGCCCAGGACGTCTCCCGCGGTGGCTGGGACGTGGGGCTCTCTCCCTCTTACGTTCCGCCACCTCCTTCGCTAGCCTGACTGCTTCCCATTCCTTCTCGCTCCGGGCCATGGATTGAACCTGGGCTAGACGCGAATCACGAGAGGTCGCCGCCGTCAATCGCCGCTACGAGGACACGGCCGTGCTCCGCCCAAGTGGAGCAGACCTCCACGGGGTGCTCCACCGTGTCCTCCAGGCGATCCCCGCAGTGGTAACACCCAGGTGTTTACTCCCGCCCGATTCGGTGCAGGTACCTCCCGAAACAACCGTATCCGGCGAGGACCTGCGTCAGGCGAAAGGTGCCTCATGTAGGTTACAATCAAATCAACTGTCTTTGTACTCTACTAGTTGGTTAGTAAACTATGAATGGAGTGGCATGAGGAGTGACCAAACTTATAGACGCGGAATCGGTTCGAGCTGGTAGGAAAGAGCTTTATTTACATGCAATGAAAGCAAAAAAAGTAGTCTTTCGCCTGGAGACGCGAAACGGAACATGGCGAATGATGAACGAACGACACAAACTAAATGCAACAAAATATGTTGAGCCTCGTGATCGTGAGCTTAATGGTTCAAGCATAATACATATTATATTCATCATTGGTTAGTGAGGTCACTCCCAAAGTTGATTTATTTTTGCATACTTTGTATTGGTTAGTACTAGTAGTGTGCCATTACTATCATAAATTGCAATAAAATGTTTCAATAAACTTATAGTCTTTTAATTCTACTAAATAATAATTCAAGTACACTGACAACATTAAAATTCACTGAGACAATTATTTTAAATGTAAAGGGAGCCATCAGCGGGCCCCAAGTGGTGGATCCCAATAAGTAAGGCATCCACGAGAGTCCAGACTCCCAGTCCCCCAAAACTAAACAGTTTGCCTATTCCCTCTTGCCAGTGGCCCAGGTAGAACCGATCAGCACCAAATCCTCCAAGTGTTAAAGCGAGGATGACTGCGGTACCCCAACGAGTGCCTGCGGTCCATGAGCAGCGGATCTTCTTCAGGAACCTTCGCTTCCCTAGGCACACAACATCGTCAGATACTGTGCAGTTTGTCCTGAAAATGTAATTAGAAATTATTTAACTTTATGTATATGGAAAATGTAATATTGTTTTGTTTGGTCACAAATTACTTTGCAAGTGTTTAGCTATGATTTATACAAATGGAACATTATCACAACAGTATTGCATTTTTGCTTACAAGTAATATTTCAGTGGTGAAGCCAAAGAATTGCAGTTCGCTTTCTGGTCACAGCGATGTTCCCATTTCTCAGTCTGGTAACAAAACCTGCACATTGCTGTTCTGTTAAATGTTTTGGTACCCTGGAATTTAAAGAGGCACATTATTGTTAGAAGGATCTCAAGGATTCTCTTTATGCTGAAGCCTGAAGTTGCTTACAGCAGGTACTTACATTACAAACAATTTTTGGTTTGACAGTGCAGGAATAATTGTAAAAGCCTCCATATTGACAATCTATGCTTCTATCACAATTTATACATGGATACTGCAATGAGGAACACTCAGAAATGTCCTGGTCAACAGAAGGACAACTCTTCAAGTATTCTTCATTCTCACTGAAATTCACTCCTTTGTCACTCGAATCGTCCTTTATTTTGTTTTCTTTGCTTTGTATATCCATATTGTTGTTGGCTACGACACAACACTATATTAAAACAACAGATTTTTTTGTAAAATGCTAATTTACTTCATCATTGTTTCAGATCAACTTACCCATATCAGTAATGTGAATTGTATTAAATATAACTAATAGAACTAAAACTAAACAGTCTCTTATACTTATTCTTAGCGGCAAACTTCTCGGCATCGTGATATTTATAACATTTTACAAGTACATCAATAAAAACGAGCAAGATTTGCTTAGGCTCGATGTGAAAACAACAATAATAATGTCTAATTTGACAGTAATGACAGAAACACTGACAGCAGGTTTCATGAGTGCGATAAAGACAGAACGGCAGAATTTATGCTCAAGATATTTACAATCGGTGCTTTATAACGCAATACGTCAATACATATTCACAAGCAACAGAATCTCCAGTGAATGCCCCAGGGTAGCCCGCGAAATTCAAATTTTCTTACGTTTTTTGCAATTTGCAGGCCAGTGCTATAGGTTGTATGTTGATTAAAATATTATTCGCGGCTGTTAGACGTATGTAGTTACAGAATTATAATCATCAATACCACCTTCCAAGTTCATAAAGGTGGAAAAATTAGATTTTCAAGGTCAAAGTCATCCTGCACCTATAAGAACTTGGAGGGTTGTATTGTTTTTTCTCTTTCTAGGGAAAGAGACGGACGTAATTTAGAGCTGTCAAATTTAGTTGGAAGTATTATTTCTTTACAAATGAAGGGTGCACGTGAAAAAATGTCGACTAAAAACACGCTGAAGCGCAAGGCATAAACTAGTTTGATATCTATAACTTAGTTCATAGCTACAGCCGTCCTTTTTAACCGACTTAAAAAAAGGAGGAGGTTAAATGTTCGTGTGTATGTATATTATGTATGTTATCTGATTTCTCTCCCATTTGTGGACCGATTCTCAAAATTCTTTTTTATTTGAAAGAGTCCTGAGGTGGTCCCATTTAAATTTGGTGAAGATCTGATACTGATCTTCGGATATATACAATGGAACTCTTCAAAAATAGACGGCAAATCTGTCGTGATAGCTGCAATCGCTTGGATGTTTATTGTTTATACAACATCATGACGTAACATCACGTCTGTTTGCTCTGAGGGGGTACGCAGATGTGTACAATACACCCAGATTTCGACAGTTAGGTATGTTTGCGGATGGATGGAAAAATATTTTTTTGGCATGTCAGAAGTAGGTATTGTGAGAGAAATTTATGAATGTTTTATTACTTTGTTAGTTTCTTTTAGTACTAGTTTTAGTTACAGTAATTGGTTTAAATATCATCTGCCTAGCTTTTGGTACCAACTATGTTGGGGTTGGCCTCCAGTCTAACCGGATGCAGCTGAATACCAGTATTTTACTGCGACTGCCTATCTGACCTCCACAACCCGATTAGTACTGGGTAAAACCATACGCCTTGGTAAGACTGGTTGTCAGACTTTTTGGGCCACTAACTACCTGTAACGACTGTCAAAGATCTTCAATTGACAGCCGGGACCAACTGCTTAACGTGCTTTCTAATCTCGGTATTTAATGAGACCACCCATTACATACCGAGTTTCCTACGTGCCACGTTGGTTAGTCTAATTTGCGGGCCAAAACTCGTGTGAAAATATTTCATCAAAACTCGATTTCTAATTACAGCAGGAAATTGAATTTTAAACCACTGATAGTTTGTAATAAATACACAAGGAAGATCGAATATACAAAGCGAAATTTCTCTCAACTAGAAAATATGATGGTGGGCAATGTTATATTAGTTTTTCAGAAGTAGTTGTAACATCTTTGCCCACCAAATTACCGTTAGGGTTGTCACCTCAACGTCAAATTGCATCACATATACACACATCAAAAGTATCTAGGGATCAACATATATTTTTGCAATAACTTTTCTCCTGATTGATATTAATTAAAATTTTCTTTAAGGATTCATCAAATAAAGTGTTTTCGTTTGTCACAGTAACGATAAACCAAGTCACCTTTGCATTAATAAAGAAATTTGCCATTTTCCTAATAAAGGGATTTTTGACATTTGAACCACTAACATTAAAGTTCGAAAAAAAGACTGAAATAACAGTTTTCTTTAAAATTTTATTGGGTAACTTAAACAATTAATAATCCGTGTTTCTACCGCGAACACTAACAACACAAGAACATCGGTTTGGCATACTCAAAATGAGTTCATCCAAATCACGCTGTGGAATGGCCGCCCATGTTCGTTGCAACAACAAAAAAAGGTCTTCTTGCGACTGGATACCCTCCATATTCGGCAGAGCTCTTCTCTGTAGCATATCCCATGCATGCTCAATCGGGTTCAAGTCTGGCGACTGAGCAGGCCAGGGCAGGACATTGATGTTAGCTGCGGCGAGAGTCTGTCTTACAACTCTTGCGGTGTGCGGTCGTGCATTATCATGCATTAACTGAAATAAGGGACCGATTTGCACTTGTAGAGGAACGATGACGTCTGATACAATCGTCTCAGCATAAATTTGAGCGTTGAGGTTGCCTCTGATCCAAATCAACTCAGTTCTTCCGCCGATCCAAATACCCGCCCATACCATGATGGTTCCACCACTATAAGGATGGACTTCCTGGCAGGATTTTAATCGCTGTTGGCGTCCAGGGGTTCTCCAGTGTCGTATACGTCTTGTATCCGGTCTCATACCAAAACGAGACTCATCAGAAAAGCACACGAAACGCCATTGTTCTTCTGCCCAATTTCTGTGTTCAAGAGCCCATTGATATCGAATCCTACGATTGTGCATTGCTATAGGTGGTACCCGTAGCGGTCTTCGGGAATGAAGGTTCACTTCATGCAAGCGGTTTCTGACTGTTTGGTCGCTAATTAAGTTCCCTGAAGAGTGATGAAGCCTCACGGCTAACATCATGGCGGTTATTGTTGGAGCTCTTCGAGTTAAGATTTGAATGTATCGGTCTTGTCTCCGTGTGGTGCAGCGATACCGTCCTCCATGGCGCTCAGCCACGGTACCAGTGCTTCGGTAACGTGTCCAAAGTCGACTGATAACACTCTGACTTGTATTCAGAGCTAAAGCTACAGTACGTTGCCGGGAACCAGCTTCTATCATTCCCACGGCTCTGAGCATTTCTTCCCTGCTTAAATGACGTCGCCGCTCCATAATAACGTTGGTTTTAATCAGTAGTAGGGAAACAGTAGCACTAATAATGTCTTCAATGCGTTGTATGTTTTTATAGGGAAAATATTGACAGCTTATTTTCATCTTTTACTCGAATTTGATTGAGAGTTCCTGATTCAAATTATGAAATGCACCAAAAAGGATCCATATAAATTTATAAAATCATAAATTTATTACAAAGCCACATCTCAATCTCAAGAAATCCGCATAAAAATGCTTGATCCCTAGACATTTTTGATGTGTGTAGGTAGGAACTTTTAAATATGTAAATTTAGCAACAGAGTTAAAAGAAAAACATTTGGTTCGAAAGCATACAGAAATAATATACCAATAAAGAATATTATGACTGGATAATAATCATAATATAGTATTGTTTGTTCTAAAGTACTGCTAAATTTATGACATTTTTAGATTAATCTTAAGAGCGAACTATTTGATCGTTATGCACCTGCGTAAACCGTTTTGAAGTACAATAAAAAAAAAGATACTGGTGGAAAACATAACCTCTTCCTTTTTTAGAAGTTGGTTAAAAGTGACAACCCTGGTTTTTTCGTTTGTTTGAATGAAAAATGACGAAAAAATCGTTGCTACTTTGCCCACTCAAATGTGATAGGCAATATGAACGTTTAGTATTAAGGTCCTATGATAGATTGATTATTCTTCTATAATGATCCCTAAACTATATGTTCTTAAGGTAGAAAATACCGAAGTTACAGAAGTTTCTGCACAGGGCCGAGCCGCCCCTGAGTGCGAAGTGTGCGGCGCACACAGGCGCTAAGACAATAGGGGCGCCGCCATCGAAATTATTTTTATTACACTTACACAACAACATAATCTTTGCGGTTGGTGCTATAGCCGTTTCATGGGATCGAACAGCAAAGTTAAGTTTGTCCTTTAAAAAGTTTGTACGGAACCCTTGATGCGCGAGTCCGACTCGCTCTTGGCCGGTTTTTTTATAATAAGAATAAGTTCTAGCACTAAACAAAGTACAGTTTGTGTTAATGATAGTTTTAACATTTATTTCGGTCAAAATTAACTTTGTAATAAAAACATAAGTTGAAACATGAAGATTCGTGAAGTAAAGAGGTGTAAAATAATTTCATGGCGACTTGTTTGGGAACAACTAAAAATGGAAAAATAAATAAAAATCATTTTTGCAAAAAATAAAACTAGCTTCAAAAAAAAACAAACAAAAAAAACTAAAAGAAAAACACAAAAAAGTGAAAAATACCTACCGTCAAATGTGGCTACTTGACCACATTTTTTTAATTTTTCTTAGCTAACTTCTTTTATTAAAATTTAATGATTTGTTCCTGGCATGAATGATTTCATCATTCACTTTATGTATTTCTATAAAATATATTGAAGCTGACATTTTATACAAATAAACGTATTACAGGTCAAGTTGACACTATTGTGGTATCTTGACCTGGCACACCAGTTTTCATAGTTATGTTCTTATCATTCCTGTTTTAGGTCAAGTTGCCATTCTTTTTTAAGTCTTGCGACTTTTTTTTTGACAAATGACAATCACACTTTGATACGTCATATTGCGAGACCCAACAGCGCTACCGCTTTAAAATTTTAAAATATGTTGCCAGTGAATATTTTAAAAACCTAGCAACATCGATACGATGAGTCAATGGGGAGGGCAACTGGTGGAACTACCATTAGTTCCACCAGTTGCCCTCCCCATTGACTCATCACTTTTTTTTTGACAATCACATTTTGGTTCATGCGATGCTAGCGCCATCGCTAGCATCGCATGAACCAAACACCGTCATTGGTTGAAAAACTGTCATTTTATATTTCAAAATAGTTTGACCTTATTGGTCAGATTGGCTCTAAGCTATGGATGGACGCGCCATCCACAATCAGCTTTGACCAGCCTTCCCTATTTGCTTTCAAATCTACGAAATTTGATATTTTGTTGTTATACGCATGCTGTGGTATCTTAGAACAAATTTCACGGTACGCTGTAAGCACTGCCATCTATTAGCTACTTCAAGAAACAAAATGCTGTTTGTAATTTTATCGAAGGTTTTTCACTAGATGGCAGTTTAACCAACACTTAATGAAATAACGATGACAATAAAGTGACGTTGACATTTGACATTATTTTGAATTTTTCCTCAGAACAATAACTAAAGCAAATTTTTCACAAGATTTTTTTCGGTTGATGTGCATGCGCATAACCTGTTAATTTTCTTGTTTTCGTGTTTTCTCGGTTTTCTTTTCATTCAGTACGTTGAGTCGAACTTTGTTCCTCCGGCTTTAGGTGAAGATTGCCTGCACAAAACATTAATCGTTTCCCTCGAAACTACTTTGTGATGGCTCAAAGGTCTTGTTGTGTTCCCGGCTGCTCCATGAAACTTGGAGGCGGTAAGTTGTCTCAGTCTGACTGAGTACTTATATTTTTATACGTATCACCGGTAATGTGTGGAATTTCGACATTTTCTTTTTTATGTTTGGTGAACAACTTGTGTGAAACGAGTGGCGTCCAAGGATTCCTTGGACGCCACTCGTTTCATTTCGCCGCCGGACGACCAACACTTCAACTGTGGGTCGTCCGGCGACGAGATGGACAGACGATATTGTTGCCATTGCGGGAATATCCTGGATGAGGTTTGCACAAGAGCGTGGAGCTTAGCACAAACAAAGAGAAGCGTATACCCAGCAGTGGGTGAAGTTGGGCTGTGGATGATGATGATGATCCACTTGTAACGTTTTTAATTATCATGTTTTAGGATTGCCGTTGCACCGGTTTCCAAACCCAAACAATCCTGCACAAGTAGAACGTTTTCGCACTTGGGTTATGAAAATTGGAGGTGACATTATCGGAGAATATAATAATTTCATACACAAGAACCGAAAAGTGTGTCACAAACATTTTCAAGATATTTACACATTACCAAATAAGAAAATATCTGCACTGGCAATTCCGACACTTGCGATTCCAGGTAAAATTTCTTAATTTTAAAAACTATACTCTGTGATGGAAAAACTGTGCAACATAAAAATGGAAAATTATTACTTCATGAAGAAGTTTTGAAGCAGATTAATGTTACTCAGTCTAGAACTTGTGTCTTAAAAGATTTTATTTTCATAGTCAAAAGTTCTTCAAAATTTTATTGATGATGATAACGGTTTTGTATGAATAAATCCCAAATGGTTAAGGTGTTCATACCTATTAAAAATCACCCTATAAATAATTTCAGGTGTGCATGTTGGTGAGCGCAGGCATATTGAACCTCCATCTACTTCACTTCAAATGGAGACGGCCATCTCTACTAGACCAGTTCCAATGGACACAGATATATCTTCCAGGCCAGGTAAATATTATACATGTTGTAATAATAAATACTGGCTTTATACTGTCCATAAAGTGTATTCAAAATTCTTCTAATCCTATGTAAAATTGTTGTAATTTTGTATTTGAGAAGAAAAGAAAAGATGTGTTTCATCAGGTTTGTTATTTAATGAAGTATCAGGTAACCTAGTTACAAAGAATTAGAAGAATTTTGAATACACTTTATGGACAGTATAAAGCCAGTATTATTACAACAATACAGTAGGCCAAAGATAATGCTTACCAAATTTGTTGATTGATTTTTTGCAGTTGGTAATCTACACAATACAATGTTTAATTTTGTTTTCTTACGTCATTACAGTAATGAATATTGAAATGCCACTTCAAATGGAGACAGCCATTTCTACCAGACCAGTTCAAATGGACACAGCTATATCTTCCAGACCAGGTAAATATTATACAGTCGGCCAAGTTAGTGCTGCCCAATTTTGTTGATAGTGTTTTTGCAGTTGGTAATCTACACAATACAATGTTTATTTTTTATCTTACGTCATTACAGTAATGAATATTGAAATGCCACTTCAAATGGAGACAGCCATCTCTACCAGACCAGTTCAAATGGACACGCTGGCACTCCAGCGCAAGATCGAAGCAAGGCGGAAAGACATGAACACTCTCGGGACGGGAAAGGAAGCGGAATCTGGTGGTTCTGGTTTCATCTCTGTGGACGAAGTACGCATGCCGAAAACAAAGCGCGGAAAGATCCGTAACAGAGAGAGAGAACTCAACAACCGTTTGCGCAAAATCCGCGAAGGCAATAGCCAGCGCGAAGCACAAACGGTTAGTTGTAAGGGAGTACGCGACCGGCTACAGACACGCGAAGGGGAAACCCAGCGCGATAAGCAGTCGGACGCGGAAACGTGCGGGCAAGGAACAGTACGCGAAAGGGAAACCCAGCGCGAGAAGTCACTGCCCGCACCAGGACCATCCGGAGGAAACGACCGGAACCGCGACGAGATGACCGAAGACCGACACCGAACCAGACAGAAGCGAGGCAAGCGGTCTGGGTTCCTACGCCGGGTGTCCCTGGCACAAAGCACTTCAGAACCGCAACCCGGCCCAAGTGGACAGGGAGCGGCGAAGAGGGAGCGCCCGGACGACACGGCTTCACCAAGTACGCTCCAGGGGGACGCCAAGCGTGTTAGAACCCAGGCCGTTCAAGGGGAGCAGAGAATTTACGCGCGGGCCACTAAGGATATCCCTGCGCGACTCGCCGTAGCGATCTGCCTCTCGCCTCCATCCCGAGATATGACGACTGACGAGGGCGAGCATATCAAGCTCTGCCTTGAGTACCTCATCGTGGAAACGTGTCGAACCGACCCCTCCAAAGTCCCGGCCTTCCGTGGTTACTCAAGGGTAGCGGATGGCACGGTTCATATGTGGTGCGAGGACGACAACGCCCTGACTTGGCTGACCCAGAACGTGCCCAAAATAAGACTGCCGAACACTGACGCGACACTGACAGTTATGAAACAGTCCGACGTACCAACCCGGGTTCGAGCGGCGCTCTTCATACCCAGGTACAATGGGGAGATAGCGCTGCTCCAGACGGTTCTGACCTGCCAGAACCCCTGGTACGACATCGGCAGGTGGTCCCTGTACAGGGCGACATCGGTCGGTGGTGATAACTACGGGACTTATCTAACCCTAGGTATCCCACCGGACGAGGTCGAAAAGGTCTTGGGGAGGGAGCGACGGATATCATACCTACTTGGGTCCATATACGTGCGTTTCTTCCCCAACACCCATCCCTCCGACACCAAGACTGACACTGAACGGACGAAACCGGCTCCGACTGAACTTGACCTGACGATGACGCAACTGGAGGAGGAGATGCCTAGAACGGCGATGGCTGATGCCGACGCTGTGAGGATGCCAACCTCACCACCAGGGTGGACGGAGCAGCTGCTCTCATCATCACCGGCACTCAGCGAAGTACAGTATGGGCTGAAAGAGGGGGGGGAATCATCCGATGGATCAATCTCCTCCTAATTCCACCCCACTGCCGCCCCCATCCCGTCCCATAAATATCATCCAGATCAATCTCCAGCATAGCCAGACGGCTACCGCCTGCCTGCGCAGGGCACTGGTGATGGAACCTCGAACCATTGCACTCATCCAAGAGCCGTGGATCCGAAATAACAATATGCGGCCTTGGTAACATTGGAGGTAAGCTGATCCTCGACACACAAAGCACAGCAAAACCACGAACCTGTGCCTACATACCCAAAGATGTACCCACCACCACACTCACGCAATTATGTTTCAGAGATCTAACAGCCGTCAGGCTCAAAACCGACGGCGACGCACCCGATATCGTCCTGGCCTCAGTATATGCCTGGCGAGGATGAAGACTGCCCACCAAAAGAGATGGCCGACCTGGTAAGGTATTATGAAGACACCAACCTGGACCTGGTCATCTGCATGGACTCAAACGCCCATCACCCGCTTTGAGGTTGCAACAAAGCCAACACTAGAGGTGAGGTACTATGCACATACTTGTTCTCAACTTTTCATTTTTTTTTTTTTCAAAATTTCTCTTTGTTCTAATATGAGAAGTTTAAGCACTTGAAATTCGATGATAGATCAATGTTTTTCTAGGCTGTTAAAAAGAAACTAAGTATGCCATAAGCTTATACTCCGTTCACCTAATATACCCATTTTTTTGGAAAGTGATAAAAAAGTCATTCTGTATAAGGTCTATCTATTCAAGGAGATAACTATTTAAGATGTGGCTGTTTAAGATGTGACACGAAATCTCATAAGGAGTTATTGTACTCATCATTATGAACAACTTTTACTATGGGAACAAACCCTAAATCGCTGTTCAATCCCTCCGCAATCAGCTGTTCCCTACAATATGTTCGCATATCTCGACAAAATGTATGGAAAAGCAAATTTTTTTTTCACGATTCGGGGTTTGGTCCCATAGTAACTCATACCTAGTGTATAATTTTGTTTAATTTTTCAGGTTATTATAAGATTTCCATGCCTTTGACTGCAACAGAAAAGAAGCTGAAAGACATAATATCTGAAGTAAAAGCAAAATTGCGCAAAGCTCGTAATACTAACAAAAAGTTAAGAATGCAAATGCTGATGGCAGAAAAAATTATGAAATCTTCTGCATATCAAATGGTAAAAGAAAAAATGACACCAGCAGAATTATGTTTTGGCGGTCGGGATTTTAGTTAAAAAAATATTTATTTATTACAATATTCATCAGCGGAGGGAGGTGTCATCAGCGTAAATGCGTGTTACGATGAGTTAACTGCAGCTCAGACATTTTTCGCAATGCAGATCAAGCAGTTTGCGAAGAAACCTGCAGGGAGACGATTTACTCTAGATGAGAAAGTTCTCTGTTTATCTTTATACAAGCCTTCCCCTAGAGCATACCGAATACTTGGTCAAATGTGCATACTTCCCAAGCGAAAAACTTTAGAGAAATTACTTTGCAAAATAAATCTACAGCCAGGAATCAATAAATAATATTTGAACATTTGAAAAGAAAAGTAGAAAAAATGCCCACCCGTCACAAGACACATTAGGTAGAACACACATTAGGTACAAGACCAATGATGTTATCCACGGTTTTATTGATAATGGTGAAGAGAGATCGAAGATATTCTGTGACCTATCTCATTTTCATTTTGTAAAGGAAGCAGTAAAATGGCAGATTTATGCAAGCAATTGAAAAGTATCATTTATGCTTTAAATGACATTGGGTTAAACGTGGTTGCAACAGTATGTGACCAAGGTGCAACCTATATGGCAGCACTTTAACTCTTGATGAAGGCAACTGAAGAGGATTTAAGAGGTGGCAAAATTATCCTGGAGGCTTTTTTGAGATAGATACAAAAAAATATACCCAATATGACCCACCTCATCTCATAAAGGGCGTTAGAAATAACCTACTGACGAAAGATTTACATTTTAAAGAAGATGGTAAAACAAAGTTAGCTTCTTGGTCACACATAGAAGCATTATATATATAGTTGGGGCAAATTGTGAAGAAGACAATTTTGAATTATTACATTCTTTAAAAAAATATTAACAGAAAACCTACCCCAACCAGAAACAAGCAATGTTAACGTTGAAATAGCGGAGGAGCACTTGTGCATAAGGGAGGCCGATGTGGAAAATTTAATATCAAATCCGGAAAACAAAGAAAAATGTGCAGCAGTAGCATACTGTAGCGGGTGGCTCATCTATCATTTAAAAAAACAAAATTATAAGAATTGTCAAACCTGCAGACATGATTTCGAGTCTGAAGAAATGCAAGACTATCATAAATATAATAAGATTTAAGAGTATGATAGCACAAAAACTTGGCTTTCTTACCCAAGTCGTGAAGCATTTTCATTTTTTTTTAATTCTGAAAATGTTGTTACAGAAGTTCTAAAGACAAAATGTCAAAGCAAAAATATAAACGCATAATTGGAACTAGTAATATCAATAAATATCAACTACAATTTTATTACATGTAACCATCATAGAAATATTTTATCAATAAAATGTATGGTAAAAAAATATAATTTTGTTCTTTTTGAACAATTGGTGTAAAGATAATATCAGTTGATATCTAGTAAAACCACGTTTTCGGATGAATGTGATGAAATGGAAGTGGCAGCTTATAATTATTATGTAACTCATAAAACCCGAAATAAAAATTAATAACAAAACATATTGTTTATTTTTTCTCTTTATTAAGAAAAATGTCATTCATTGTTTTCAAGATTTGTGTTACCCTGAAAACACAAATGTATGAAAATAATGCATCAATGCATGCAATCAATAATTATCTCTAGAAGCAGGGGCCAAGTACGGCTGCACTATCTATATACCTATTTATGTAGTGCAGTAGCTTTAGTTCATGAAGCAACCACTACACGGCAGCACTTTCGCGACCTCGAGCGAAGCCAGAGTTGCCTATGGTTATACGCATAGATTAGAGTTATACGGAACCCTCAGAACAATAACTAAAGCAAGCTTTAGTTATTGTTCTGAGAGTGTACGTTACCGCAGCAGGAAAGTGTCTCCTAGAGTTATATGAGTGGAACGTTTAATTAGTGCCTTATCTGCTGTGAATGTGCCCCCACATAAAAAATGTGTGCCCCCTGTCGTTTTGGAAAAAAAACGGAAAAAACGATTCCTGCTGGGGTAACGTTTTTCCAGCAGGAAAATTCTAAACGAACGATCGGAGAGAGAAACATTGTGCATGGTCTTGTAGCTTATGTTAGTGCCACAATGTGCCCCCAAAAACAAAATGTGTGCCCCTTCAGGTTTTCGAGATATTGCGTTTCCTGCTGGAGTAACGTTTTGCAGAATCGCATATCTCTGAAACCATTGCATGTGCCCCTGTAGAATAAACATACACGAGTAGCTCTTATTGTGTGCCCCTTAGTTCCCCAATTAGATTTAAGAAAATATTTATAATTTCCAAGTTATCGCGGTTTTATGAAAACTCGAAAAAACATCGCAGCGCCTAAACGAGATAAGGTATAAGCTCGCTGAAAACTGTATTTGGTCCGTCTTGACACTAATAATAACCATACAAAGTTTCAAAACTGTTCATGCATTCGTTTTTGAATTATCGTGTCATAAGTCAAAACGATGGTGACATAACTTTGACGGCAAAATACAAGGAACCAGCTCAATCCCAGATGTGTAGGTGTAAACCAATAATGTGTGCCTTTAGTCAAAAATATATGGTGAAAATATTCAGCTTGGAATGTTTCGCATTAAGTAAATATAAACAAAAAACAAAACATGTAAAAAACGGCTGGTTATCCGACCAAATTCGAATAACTACTAAAAAGCGACGGATTCATACCTATCGATGACCTTCTTTACTTTACTCACTAACCGGTTCACACGTGTTGTGCCTGAGTACACTGAAGTAGAAAAGTAATATGTAATAAAATAATGTTGATATTGGATTATATTCTATTAGCTGTTTCTGTGACTTTGCACATGATTATTTACATAATAAATAGTAGCATGTGCTACTCCAAGGTAAGCTATCTTCTTCATTCAAAATTTCATTAAAATACATCCAGTAATATGTGTGAACGAAAGACATAGGTACATCCAAATATTTGCCAGGTCTTTGACCCAAAATTATAGGGGATGTTTTAAAATTCATGTTCATGAAATGTGTGATGAATACCTACTACGAAAAAGAGGTAGCTCTTTTTTGTATATAAATAAAAAACCAATTAACACAACAGTAATAAAAAAAGACAAATACGTATGTATTTGTCTTTTTGTTTAAATATTAATTGATAAGCCGTAGGTTAGATAAAGTAACATTCAAGTTTATCATCAAGAAGATTCCCTTTTTTCGCCTCCCCACCGCTGCATATCTCTGGCCGCGCTCCATCCGCTGACGTCGGGTCGCAAGGAGTCGCTTTGTCTAGCTTGGAGAAAGTGAGACAGCTAGTACGCACACGGTATTAGTGGGACAGAGACAGTTACCTACCTAAACGTCGCTCCATATGAATAATACGAATTGTTTTTGACTAGGAAGTGCGTTTGGATTATTACTTGGTATTGGTAAACAGTTGCAGTAGTTTACAGTTTTAGTATATAATAATGGCAGGTCGAAAAGGAACTTTCCTAAAGAATAAAGACAGTGATTAGTAAATATAAAGATAAATTCCAAGCTGCAATTCCTTCTAAAAGCAATAATGTTTATATTTACATACAACAGGAATTGCGTGAAAAAATTAATCACAATATGGCCATTATGGCCATGCAAATATCTATTATAAGAAATAAAACATATTTTTTTGATTTCGATGATTGTTTAGACCTATTTGAAGAAAACGAAGAAACTGACCCCTATATACATTTCAAATAAGCCTTGCAGAATATTCGAACATCGTACCCCAAAATTCAATTAACCGTCTCCTACCAAAAAAATTGTCTAACGAAATTCAAGACCAAATATTTTTTTAAAGTAATATAGTGTGTACATTTGCTTTCAGTAATAGCTATGTACCTGCTGATCTTAACTTTAGTTAAATCAAATGTACTGGCAGGTGTACCCAGTGTGACGCGCTACTGTCATTGAATATCTCTCCCCAATCTAAACATTGCGTAAAGGTTACTTGTAAATTAAATAACTACAACAAAAATTATCCTCATGACTCACTAATTAAAAACAGACTTACTTCTGATAGAGTAAACCGAATCAAAGAAAAGTTAAAATACCAACCAAAAAAGCCAACAACTTTCCCTAAATTACCCAATTTAAGAAAATTGCGTCATGAAGCCAGAAGTGCGCTACAGTTTGACAAAAATACAATAGTGTATTTGTACGCTATGGCGCACTGCATTCCTTACGATAATTTTATTCGTAAAATCAGTCTTGTTCCCTTTTTCACATATTTTTGGACGAATGAACAAAACCAATATTACAATGAAACTTTAAAAATAGACCGAAAATACTTTCTGTTGATGCTACTGGCTCCCTATTTCAGCCAATTGAGCCACCACCTTCTAATGATTTATTAAAATATCGCACTCCTAAACATTTATTTTTATATGCAGTGGTTGCCTACGCTGTGGATACCAGTGTACCAATGTGCTACATGGCCTCCGAATCCCATACAATGGAGACGTCAGCTCGTCGACGTCAGAGCCACATGGATAAATACGTGGCAAATCGGAAAAGTTTTGCCTGATGAAATAATTAGTGACCACAGTTCTGCCCTCTTAGGAGCAATAACTAAAGTGTTTTTAAAAACCGAATTCAATTATTATTTAAAACAGTGTTTTGATGTGCTTGAAGGAAATACCGTAGCAATACCCTCTGTTATGTTCGCATGGAGAAATCCCATTTTATTAAAAATCTTTATAAACAATCCTGTTTTGATAAAACATCCGAAAAAGTAAAGTTCTTTTATATTCGCTGCTTGAAACATTCAACAGCTCCATTGCTATGAAGAACTTAAAACAGTTTTAAGAGACATAATCACGTTATCGCTCCATGAATTCAGGAGTGCGGACTTGAATGATTCACAGCCCAAATGTATTAAAGCTTTTGAAAACTTAAAGCTCCAAATTGTAAATCACACGAATCACGAAAATTTAGATGAGTCAAACAAACATCGAATTACTTCACAACGAAAATGATAAAGATGTTTCTTTACCTTTAATAAACTTTTATGATTTTAATTAGCCCCCAAAACTTTTGAACGCGACTGTACGGACAACAGCTTAGGTATAATACGTCCAAAAAAGATGGTCATCGATATGTATGAATCCGTCGCTTTTTAGTAGTTATTCGAATTTGGTCGGATAACCAGCCGTTATTTACATGTTTTGTTTTTTGTTTAGATTTACTTAATGCGAAACATTCCAAGCTGAATATTTTCACCATATATTTTTGACTAAAGGCACACATTATTGGTTTACACCTACACATCTGGGATTGAGCTGGTTCCTTGTATTTTGCCGTCAAAGTTATGTCACCATCGTTTTGACTTATAACAAGATAATTCAAAAACGAATGCATGAACAGTTTTGAAACTTTGTATGGTTATTATTAGTGTTAAGACGGACCAAATACAGTTTTCAGCGAGCTTATACCTTATCTCGTTTAGGCGCTGCGATGTTTTTTCGAATTTTCATAAAACCGCGATAACTTGGAAATTATAAATATTTTCTTAAATCTAATTGGGGCACTAAGGGGCACACAATACGAGCTACTCGTGTATGTTTATTCTACAGGAGCACATGCAATGGTTTCAGAGATATGCGATTCTGCAAAACGTTACTCCAGCAGGAAACGCAATATCTCGAAAACCTGAAGGGGCACACATTTTGTTTTTGGGGGCACATTGTGGCACTAACATAAGCTACAAGACCATGCACAATGTTTCTCTCTCCGATGGTTCGTTTAGAATTTTCCTGCTGGAAAAACGTTACCCCAGCAGGAATCGTTTTTTCCGTTTTTTTCCAAAACGATAGGGGGCACACATTTTTTATGTGGGGGCACATTCACAGCAGATAAGGCACTAATTAAACGTTCCACTCATATAACTCTAGGAGACACTTTCCTGCTGGGGTAACGTACACGTTCTGAGACGGAACCTTACTACGGAACGTATGGTCAAGTTGACAAGTAAAGGTCAAGTCCCTCTATAATAGTTACTTTACTCTTTGGGTCAAGTAGCCACATTTGACCGGTATAGTTTCAGAAGCCAAACAAAGGTCAAGCTTCGGAAGTCGATGACAAAAATATTATTTGTGTTTTTCTTTTTGTGTTCTCGCACTACCTTTTAGTAAAAGATAGCAATAGCCTATTTAGTTTATCTTTTGACAGCTCTAAATTTCTCGTTTCGTCTTTCTTGTTTTGTTAAGAGAAAAAGATAGCAATAGCCTAAATTAAGTTTAGTTTGTGCACAACAGAATCGATACCAATTTCTTCAAGATCGAGCTATTCTGATTGACTGACCTGGATCTAATTTGTTAGTACCTACTTGGAGGAAGGATATTTTTTAAATATTTCATGCTTGCTAACTTTAGGGACAATAGCAGCGTTTTTCCTGAAATAAAACGCTTATTAAATTACTTACCTAAATTCGAAGCATAAATGCTTGAGACAGCACTTTCGTTAACGCGTAGTTCCCTTCTCTCTTTCTACCCTATTTACCCTTCTCTTTCGCACATCCTTCACCTCTCCACCTCACCACCAGGTGGGCTCATGGTCTGATGCGCCTGAGCGTCTTGCGCATTGTGTTGAAAATCAACAGGCAAGAATTAAGGTAATTAATTTAATAAGTCCCGTGTTCTTGTACATGAGAGGTGTCAAGATTGAAGCCTGTCGGAGCAAACGTGGGCCCGCCCAGTGCCACCAGTGCCAGAAGTGGAGGCACTCGTCGCACCATTGCCACCGACCGCTCGCCTGTGTCCGCTGCGGAGAGGGGCACACAGCGCGGGAATGCCCCCGCCCACGTGACGCACCAGCAACGTGCGTCAACTGCGGGTGTGAGCATCCCGCCAACAATATCAAGTGCCCCTCTTTCCAGGCAGAGATAAGGGCAAACAGGCGAGCGGGCACAGTCGCCGCCATTACCGCCTCACGCCGACCGGCAACGGTCCCCGAGGGGCCAACAGACGTGGCCACCACAGAGGCCCAAGGTGAGTCGCTGATGGCGGCGGCCAACGGGCCCACCAACAGGGGAGAAGCTCCCCCCTCCTCGAAGCGGCGGAGGGGAAAGTGTTGGAAGTATAACGCTGGCCATCTATAGAATTTACTTCAGATTCAAATGTGAAAGCTGGTGTTCGTTCTGTTTGTCACTCGGCAACTATTTTTTTCCTATGAAAACATGTCATGTGTAATTTTATAATAATATATATTAAATATTTCACTTCTTTCCAACTGTGTTTATTACTCCACTCTGCATTACAAGCAATAGGTTATGTGCTACATGTGTGAAGTGTAAATATTTTGTGAAAATATTATTATTTTACTCGAAATATGGATGAGTATACTAATTCGAAAGTTACGATGGAAAAGCTAAAAGGTACCATCAACTATCGCGATTGGGCATTTCAAATGCAAAATGTACTAGTATTCGAGGATTTGTGGCAATGTATTACTGGAAAATATGAAACCTCAGGTGAGAACGCTAACAAATTAGCTCGTAGAGAGGAGAAAGCTCGAGCGAGGCTATGTTTGAGTGTTGAAAAATCGTGCTATTCTCACATTGTGCAGGCGAAAACTGCGAAGGATGTATGGGATGCCTTGCAGAAGGCTTACGATGACACCGGGTTGCAAAGGAGATTGTCGTGTCTGCGAACTTTGTGCTCGATTAAGCTAGAACAGTTCGATAGCATGGAAATTTATGTCAATGAGATCTTGTCACTTGCTGAACAACTCAGTAGCATGAAGAAATCACTTGATGATGAATTTCTGGCTACTATTATGCTCCAAGGGTTGCCTCAAGATTATGACCCAATGATAATGGCTCTGGAGCATTCTAGGATAGACATAACTACAGATATGGTTAAAACAAAACTACTTCAAGATAAGAGATGGAAAGGGAGTGCCGCTGATAATGGCGATGGCTGCTTATTTACACGGAATCGTAGTAATGAAAAGGCTAGCTCTCGAGGCGAGAAGAAAAATGCCTCAAGTACATCAAAACACGCTAGTACCTCGTCAAGTACGAACAAGTTGTGGTGTTGGAAGTGTCGTTCTAAAGGACATGGCAAGAAGGATTGTCCTCAATTGGACCGCAATGGAGCGACGTCGACTTCCATGGTGTTGTCTGCACTTAACACTGACAGTTCGTGGATTATTGATTCTGGAGCGACAGATCATATGTCAGGACGCCAAGAATGGTTTCAAGCTCTTGATGAGTCGTCGACTAAGGAGGTTTGTGTTGCTAACGGAAAGAAGTTAAATGTGAAAGGGAAAGGTGAAGTACATTTTACGGTTAACTCTTGTGGACATACAATAGATACTACTTTAAAAGATGTAATGCTTGTACCTGATCTTACTGTTAACTTAATATCTGTGTCTACCCTTGTTGAAAAGGGATTTAAATTTATTTTTGATAAAAATGGATGTAAAATACTTAAAACTGGTAAAGTAGTTTTATATGCTAGGAAAGTTGGGAGAGTTTACAGGCTTCATTCTGTGGGTAAAGTCAATCTGACAACGTCATCTACGTCTAAGGATATGATGTTATGGCATCAACGTTTAGGTCATATAAATTTTGACAGCTTGGCATCACTTAGGAAGGTGGCTAACGACATTGACTTTCAGGTCAATAATCAGAAGAAAGTTTGTGATGTGTGTCTTAAGGGTAAGCAATCCCGCGCTCCCTTTGTGACCAATCATAACAAACAGGTGGCCGAGGCGCGGCTGGCGCTCATTCATAGTGACGTCATGGGGCCGATGCCGACTACTTCTCTCGGAGGCAAGCGCTACGTCCTCACGTTTCTAGACGACTACTCCAGGAAGGTGTTCGTCTATCCCATTGCAAAGAAGAGTGAAGTGTGTAAGTACACTAAAGATTTTATTAGACTGGTAGAGAATCAGTGTAGTGCTAAAGTCAAGGTAATGAGAACAGATAATGGCTCTGAGTACGTTAATGCTGAGTTGACGGATTTTCTTAAAAAGAAAGGCATTGTACATCAGCTGACGGTACCCTATTCTAGTCAGCAGAATGGATCCGCGGAGCGCCTAAATCGTTCTTTACTTGACAAGGTCAGATGTCTACTGTATAACGCAAACCTTGATGACAAGATGTGGGCAGAGGCTGTAAACACTGCGGCGTTTCTGATCAATAGATCGCCAAGCTCGAGACTTTCTGGTAGATTACCAGAGGAAGTGTGGAGTGATAAGAAAGTAAGTCTTAAAAATCTGCGTGTTTTTGGTTGCGAGGCTTTTGCTCATGTAGATGACTGTAAACGTAAAAAGTTAGACCCCAAAAGTAGAAGGCTAATCTTTTTAGGTTACTGTGATAACGTCAAAGGATATCGTTTGTTCAACCCTGATGACAATAAGATCGTTATATCACGTGATGTGGTGTTCAACGAATCTGTGTTTCCAGGGAGAAATTCTAAAATAGGGCCAAAACGTGTGTTTGAACCTATTTATCTTACAGGAGGTGATGATGAGAGGGAGATGCTGGAGACTACGTCGGTTGAGGCGGAGTCAGAGTACCTGTTGCCTGAGTTGTCAGATCATCCACTTGAGGCGGAGCCAGATACAGTTCCTGCAGAATCACCAAATCATCCTGTTGAGTTGGAGTGTGAACGCGAGGCTAGTAAAGATTCGGTAACGTCGCCTGAATTGGCACCAGACTCTACTAGTACACGATATAACCTACGTTCACGTATGCCTAAGACAACCTGTAACATAACTAACGTGTGTAATGTGACAGAGCCCATAGAGCCACGTACTGTCAAAGAAGCTTTGAAATGTGAAGATAAAGAGTTATGGCAGAAGGCCATGAAAGAGGAAATCGATTCTTTTGTCTTACACGGAGCTTGGGAGCTTACTCATAAACCGGTTGACAAGAACGTTGTTAAAAATAAGTGGATTTTTACCCTTAAACGAGACTCGGATGGGAACATTATACGTTATAAGGCAAGGTTGGTAGCTAAAGGCTATACTCAAAGATGTGGTGAAGATTTCCAAGAAACTTTTTCACCGGTCGTTCGTCATTGTTCTATACGATTGTTGCTATCTCTGGCAGTAGAAATGAACCTTAAGATTGATCATTTAGACGTGCAGACAGCATTCCTGAATGGAAATTTGCAAGAGGAGATCTTTATGCAACAACCGGAAGGTTTCATATGCCCTGGGAGTGAGAACAAAGTCTATAGATTACGAAAGGCTGTTTATGGGTTGAAGCAAGCATCGCGATCCTGGTACCGAAAGGTAAAAGATGTCTTATTTTCTTTGGGATACAGACAGTGTAAACAAGAAGACTGTATCTTTACTAAGAGATCAGGTGAGTCGATTGTTTTTATCGCTCTGTATGTTGACGATTTTTTCGTGTTCTATAATGACAAACGTCTGGCTGAAACGTTAAAAAGTTCTTTGTTAAATGTTTTTAAACTCAAAGACTTAGGCCCGGTACGAAACATGTTAGGTATAAAGGTAGAACGTGATGCAACTTCCATAAAACTTAGTCAGGAAAAGCGGATTGACAATATGTTAGATCGTTTTGGCATGACAGACTGTAAACCTGTAAAGTCTCCCATGATAACTAATGTTAGTTCGGTAATTGAGAGTTGTAATAATGCTACAAATAACGTTGTAACGAAGTTTCCGTATCAAGAGTTGATTGGTAGTCTTATGTATTTATGTGTAACTACGCGACCTGACATTTCGTTTGCCGTGTCATATTTAAGTAAATTTAACAGTTGTTATACGGAATTCCATTGGAATCAAGCTAAGCGTGTACTGCGATATCTTAAAGGTACTAAGCAAAAGGCTTTGGTATTAAAGAAGTCGAATGTAGATCCCGTTCTTGAGGGTTATTCTGACGCAGATTGGGCGGCAGATCCTGATCGTAAGTCGTACACGGGTATGTGTTTAAATACGGCGGTAATACGGTATCTTGGGGTAGCTACAAACAGTCCTGCATATCGCTTTCGTCCACCGAGGCGGAGTATTGTAGCTTGAGCGAAGCGAGTAGAGAAGCGGTGTTCCTACAAGCTTTAATTAAGGAATTGCTAATGAAGACTAGTTGTAAAATAGTAATGTATTGTGACAATCAATCTGCTATACAGCTTGCTATCAATCACACTCATCACAGACGGAGCAAGCATATAGAAATAAGATTTCATTACGTTAGAGATATGATAGATAGGTTTAACGTAGAAATTGTATACATCCCTACGGATGAGATGTTAGCAGATGTGTTCACTAAGCCCCTGGGCTGTGTCAAGCACGAGGTGTTCACTAGTCAGCTTGGTGTGGCATGAAGCCATCATGATGCCCACGTTATGGGGGGGTGTTGGAAGTATAACGCTGGCCATCTATAGAATTTACTTCAGATTCAAATGTGAAAGCTGGTGTTCGTTCTGTTTGTCACTCGGCAACTATTTTTTCCTATGAAAACATGTCATGTGTAATTTTATAATAATATATATTAAATATTTCACTTCTTTCCAACTGTGTTTATTACTCCACTCTGCATTACAAGCAATAGAAAGAAGAGGAAGCGGAGGGGCAAGGATAAAGCACCCGCGCCCCCCACCGCACCTGAGGGAGAACAACCGGGCGACCAGCCTCCGACCCTGGAGCGGGCTGTGACTCCGGCTGCAGCTCCAATGCAGCCCGAGACAGGGAAGACCGTTGGGCCGACAGCTGACGCCGGCATGGTGCGGCCCCCGGCCCAACCACAAAAAATCCCGTGCCAATAGAGGCACCACCACTGCCGGCCCAGCTGCCGGCTCGGAAACCGAAAAGAAGGAGTTCACAGCCCGCGCCATCCAGCTGCTGATGGAGCTGATCAGTGCCATCAGGCAGGGTCAGGACGTGGACCTGGTCGTCCTTAACGGCCTAGCTGCGTTACTCTCCTTGTATAGTGGATAGACCGTCAAGGATGACTCAGGAGCGTCCGCGACCGGCAATGCATGGTCGCCCCCCCTCCGCCGCCTTTATCACCGGATTGGACCCAGGTAAGCTGTTCCTCGTTACACGCACACTATGCAATATGACTCCACACACACTACGCACACCCGGCTGCACGACTTGTTCTAAGTTAATATAGGCAGGGCGCGCAACTATAACCACACATGCACTGCTCTACAAGCACGTAGACACACGCGTAATTCCATCTTATCTAATTCTAATCAGTTGCATACCGAAGGTCAACGTGATAACATCTCTACTGAAAGCATACGGAAAAATATGGATACCACGCCCGCAGAAGCCGCTCAAGGTATTGCCTTGCTCGAAGCAGGCCTTAATCAAAGTGAAGTTGCTCGACGACTAAATTTGAGCCGCTATATTCTGTTCGTCGTGTGTACCAGAGGTTTCAAGAGACCGGTGGCTACATTCGGCGACCAGGAACTGGCCGGCGACGAAGAACATCAGAGCGTGATGACCGCTTTCTTGTGTCGAGGTCTTTAAGAAATCGGCAACTGAATGCGGTTCAACTGGGACAAGAGCTTCGAGAAGTTCGCAATGTCAGTATAAGTCGGTGGACAGTCAGAAGAAGACTTGGTGAAGCAGGACTGACTTCACATCGCCCAGCAAATGGTCCCAAATTGACCACAGCTAACCGACAAGCCCGACTACAATTTACCAGGGAACATTTAAATTGGACGTATGACCAATGGCGGTCTGTTATGTTCTCTGATGAGTGCAGAATGACATTACATGGTCATGATGGACGCTCTAGGGTCTACAGAAGGTCATCAGAGTGATTTTCACAATGCTGCATAAGCGAACGTGTGGCTTTTGGCGGTGGATCGTGTATGTTTTGGGGTGGCATAATGTTGGACACTAAAACTGACATTGTATTCATCACTGGAGCGAATAACGGCCCGAGATCGAGAGGTTTGACGGCTGCACGATACGTCGAAGAAGAGCTCGAAGGGCATGTGAGGCCGCTTGCGTGGCTTATGGGAGAAGATTTTCTCCTAATGCACGACAACGCGAGACCGCATGTCGCTAGAACAGTTTGCGACTACATGGAAGACGTTGGAATCACCGCGATGGAGTAACCAGCTCGTAGTCCTGATCTCAATCCGATTGAGTATGTCTGGGATGAGCTAAAAAGAAGAGTTCGAGCAAGAAGCCCTGCTCCTACGCACCTCCGAGAGCTTCAACTTGCCATTGAAGAGGAGTGGAACGCTATACCACAAGATTTCATGGTAAAATTAATACGGTCCATGAAAAACCGATTAAGAGCTGTAATTAAGGCTAGGGGGAGGGAATACACCTTATTATAAACAATTTGATCAAGAATTTGAAGTTTGATTTTCATTATTTCTTAAGCGAAATTGGGTAATTTTACCCGTTTGTTGGGTTTTCAAACTCAAACTCAAACTCAAAGCATTTATTTCAATTAGACCATTACGGCACTTTTGAATGTCAAAAATACAAAAAAGAAAATCAAAGCTACAGTCCCAGTCACAAGGCATAATAACTTGAGAAAGTACTGTAGTTGCCCATGCCCTAGCGTAGATCTCTATGGAGAAGAACGGGCAAGAAACTCCATGGACACTCTTTTAAAAACAAAATATTGTTACAAAATCTTGGTTACATCTTTAATTTTGAGATTATACATATATGTGAGAACGATGTAGAAAGACGTGCACACTAAGAGCGTCCAGAGTAAAAGATTAGATCAACAGTTTACGAATAAAGTAATTAAAATGAACCTTGGCAGCTAAGAGATGACCAGTCCCAACTGACAGCGCCCGTTCACGAACATGACGCATGTACCGGCGCCATTCAACTCAACCATATTGAAGGGAACTAAATGACCCGACACACCCGCCACCATCAGCGAGACATTTAAGTGAGCATGACATTCTCTCAGCCACCAAGGCATATTCAAGTCAATGAAATATAAATAAATGTAAATGGTGGCTGAACAGTACAAAGTACTCACACATGTGCTATGCAATTATATAATATTATGAACTGGAATCTATATAATGCAATCTATGTAATGTAATTTTGTGTGCCGTAAAACCTCTTATGGGTATTTTTACACTGTATTTGATATCATTAGAAAGGTAATGAGGTACTTTCAATTAGTGTGTGTGTCTTTTAAATATTTATTAAGATTCATGAAAAAAAACTGCCTTAACAAAAAAAAGTCAAGGTGTGCGATTTTATTGCTCTGTCTCAAGTGTATTTAAGTGATAATCACTTATAAAGGATCATAGGATCAAACAAATTCGTTACGGTTATACCAGAAACCGAGGCAGCTGGCATAATTTGACGTTTAAAGAATATAGAATAGGCGAGACGGCAAAAACAAATCTAATTAGTCCGTCAGTTAGATTATCAAAAAATATTTGACCCGTGTTTTTTCTTTTGTTACGTAAACCAAAATTGACGAAGATACGACGCTTTTAAAATTCTCAATAGGTACGTCACGCCTTGGTATAATTTTTGGCTAGTTCTGACGTCACGAGCCCCCACTCCCGAGTTTTGATGCGTTTTATCTTTGTCAACAACAACAACAGCCCATAACGTCCACTGCTGGACATAAGCCTCTCCCATGATGGGAGGAATTTGCCGTAGTCTCCACGCTTGGCAGGCGGATTGGAGATCGCAGTGATGAAAGACTAACAAAAAACGCTGCTGCCCATTCTCTGGTCTACGGAGGCGCAAGGTGTTCTGCCTCAGACAGACATTAGTCACCTTATACGACACCCGTGATTGTAATGGGTTGATTCTATTCTACTCTGCCGGATATCACACGGATGATATTTTTTTTTTGATCTTTGTCAATATTCATTGATTTACAAAAACAAAAACAACGTGTCCATTAATTTCCAATACTGACGGACCAAATAGATTTGCAATTTTTTGATACTGTCGTCATGCCTATTCTGGAAAGTCTTATCAACTTTCCAATTAGGTACCTCTAGCCAAGATGGTATCAATTGGAAGTTTTCTGACCAATTTTTTGATGCAACTGCAGACCGAAAGCTACCAGGAGTCGCTATTATCTTGGCTTCTAATAGGATTGATCTAATCCAACCAGCTATCACAGCTCGAGAAGCAGGTCTAGCCTGCCTGACCCCTTATGTTTACAAAGAAATTGTGACATTTAACCAAATTCCGTCTATTTTCGAGTAGGTCAATAGTCTGACGTATCCAATAAACAGGATCTAGATTCCTGTTAACAGGATTTTTTAATAACTTCCAACCAGATTGTCTATGCGTAGTAGAATCAGTTTTAGAATCAAAAACTGGCCACGCTATCATACTATCATCTGACATAATTAAGTGATCAGAGTCAATACAGCGGAGTGTTAAATCATGAACTCGTCTGCCCGAACAATGGAGTAGTAATGCGGCTGTATGCCTAGATGTTGCGAAAAGACTGTTGGAGTCTATGGAACTATTCGCTAAATGAGACAATAGATAGTCAATGTTCCAGATAAGGAGTTTGCTTGTTACCGGCTGTTTAAGAGCAATTATTTTAGCACATGCTTTACTAAACCGATCATACATCCGCTACCTGCGACCTCAAAAACCACAAAAATGACACCCATGACAAAAAGTTGTCAATTTTTAATCAGCGCCATCTTGGATTTTGTTTTGTATCCATATTTGTCATACATACATACAACCCGGTTAAAATCATAACTCTCCGTCAGTCTTTTTTTAAATACAAGTTTTTAATGTAAGATTTTTACTTTAAACACTTCCACGACCTCGGTACTATTCAATCCATCCTTCAGCACACTGATTTGAGTGCCAACCGTAAAACGAGTTTTCACCCCAAAAAAAAGACGTTTCCCAGCAATAATTTTTGCGTAAAGTTACTTTGTTTGATGTACAGAATGCTTGGTTGACGGCTTCGCGATTCATGAGGTTGTTTACACCCTGTATATTGTTTTAGTGCTAGAACTTATTCTTATTGTAAAAAAAACCGGCCAAGAGCGAGTCGGATTCGTGCACCGAGGGTTCCGTGCAAACTTTTTAAAGGACAAACTTAACTTTGCTGTTCGATCCCATGAAAAGGCTATTGCACCAACCGCAAATAATAAATTTGTAATAGTAAAATTGCTTTTTTTTGTTATTAAACTACATATTTACAGTTTTCAGATGTTTCCCTTTACCTGTGCTGTAAGACATTGCTTCTCGCCAAATTTCGTGATTCCAAGTAAACTTGAACTACCATATAAGTTTTCGACCCAAAACCTATAGGGTACTTCCGGTTGACCTAGAATTGTCAATTTTGGTTAAAAGCAAGGTATTATAATATAGTGCAAGTAAAGAGAAAATTCTGAAAAATAAAATAAGTTGAAAATTAAGGCTAAAATTATTGCTCGTTTTCTACTCCAAACAACTGAAACGGATCAACTATTTTTTTGTTCTCAACGAATCAACCATTTAGTTGATCCGATAGGAACATTTGATATTTTCTCCTTGTTTGTTCTTCTAAACTTAATCGAGAGATAAAATTATAACCTTACCAAGAATATGTTTTTGTGTAAGTGTAACAAAAATAATATTTCGATGGCGGCGCAGCGCCCCTATTGTCTTGGCGCCTGTGTGCGCCGCACACTTCGCACACAGGGGCGGCTCCGGGCTCGGCCCTGCTCACCGCCGACAGCTTGACCTTATCCATCCAAATCCTAACCTTACTTAGAGCTGCTTAACCCCACTCATCCATTTTGTAACCTTGTCAACAACTGCTTAACCTTACCCATCCAAATCCTTATCTTACCCAACATAATTTCTAAATCACATTCTAATAATAAAAGTATGAACCTCGCACTTAATTTTTTTATTTCAGTTCGCAAAAGTATCAACTCCTTCCGACTACGTAATACGACGACGACGGTACTCACATGCATGCACACTACAATATTTTCTATTAATTTTATCGTATTTATTTTTTGCGAGAGAGCGATACACCCGTCCTTCCATGAGCGCTTCTGAGCGCGGTATGATGAACCGCGAGTTCAAAATGTATGAAGAAATTGGCAATGTTTTTATTTTAGCTAATAATTGGAAAATATGTTGATTTTGATACAAAAAAATTAGCTGCACCTATAAAGGACTATATATACAGCAATTTATTATAATTTTTAAGATAAAATATGCTGTAAATTTACCTAAAATTGTACCTATTCTGACCCTACTTTCTACAATTTTCTGCGATTATTGTGATGGGAAAAACTTATTTGTGCGAAAATTTTATACGACGACATACAATTTTTCAAATGGAGATCTGCAGGCCTATGACGTATCTCTGTTGACAGCTCAAAATGATAGTAACTGGACTCAGTGTCCATCAATTAACTGTCAAAAGGTTAGTTTCGTATTATGTATGACCAGTCGCGATCAAATATGACGTCATTGGCTGTCATCGTGGCTGATAGTCACCGTAACTCATTTTGACAGACGCTTTCGTATCGATTCTTCTAATATTACGATTATGTAAGCGTAGTGGACATCAAATTGACGACAACTGAGTTTGAAGTGACTTTCGTAAAAGACGTTACACCGTACCCGGTGTTAGTCACCGTAAAGTGATATCCACTCTGTGTAATACGTAATACCAATATTTTGACATTCTCGGTTGTCATCAAAGTTCGGTGTACAACCGAAGCTTGATAGTCACTGGATATCAGAAAGATACGTAATAGGCCTGCTGGAGATGAATATATTATCTCTAATTATAGACCATGAAATCTTCACATATGTGATTGCTTATACATTAAAACGGTACCTGAAAAACACTGTTATTTGTAGAAAAATGTAAAAGTGTCCTAATCTCTAAATCTACGAAACCACGTGAATGGCTATACAGTTTTTGAGTATTGGCATAACGAACATCACACCAGTCAGTATTATCAAAATGCTGAATACAGTTTAGGTTATTTTAAAAATCGCTAGGTGCCTTAGGGACTGATGAATCCTTAAGCTTGCTCTGAATACTAAACGAAAACTCTTTTGTGGCTTCACTGCTCATTAATATCATTATCACAAAATAATTCACGGTTTTCATTGAAATCAATGCAGGACTCGTTACAAAAATCTATGGGATAGGTGTGTGTACTATTATTATTATTACGGCCAAGCAAGTCACGAAGGTCCTCAACCTCCTTAGAAAATTTATTAACTCTATAGTACGTCGCGAACGTTTTGATTTCGACGGTGGCGTCGCCGTCGCGGACGTTTTGGTTTACGCCCTACCGATTTCCTTGCACTACTAGAGCTTGAAGATGTGCTACTAGAGCTACTCGAGGAACTGCTGCTCGATCGGCGGCGTGATGGGCTCGGAGTAACCGACACATCACCAGGATTGGTTTCAGAAGGTATATAGCCCTGCCTTCCTTACTAATAATACGAAATAATGACACTCTAATAACACTCAGTGATTTAACTAGTTACTAAAATTAACAAATAGAAAATAAAAACTCATACTTCAAGAATTAAGCTATTCTTGTAGAATAAATTTAAATATAATACAAATTTTAATCTCTATGTGGGTATAAATAAATCGAACAGCAAAGCTGTTATGCAGTTCAAAAATATTTTCTGTGCAAACACTTACGTGAATAAACTGCGTTCGGTGTAAAAAACTTAACGGTAAATTTAATTTTGGGGAAATATAACATGGTTCGTGGTCGAACCGAACGCGCTGGGAAACGAAACGCCAATGAGCAAGACGCTTAGGCGCTCAGGCCATGAGCCCACCTGGTGGTGAGTTGGAGAGGGGAAGGATGTGCGAAAGAGAAGGGTATATAGGGTAGAAAGAGAGAAGGGAACTACGCGGAAACGAAAGTGCTGTCTCAATCATTTAAGGACGCTGTTACGTTTTCGATGAACTCAAATTTAGGTATATAAAGTATGATCTTTGTGAAAGTACCGCCGCGGGAGACGCCCCGGGCGTCGGGGGCCACCACGTGGCCCCCGGCCACCGTAGGCGCGGGCCTGTGGACGGTGGGCTATGGGCTAGCTCGCCGTCCGTCCGTCTCATGACGACAGGCCGTGTCGACGGCGCGTTCGTGTTCCACGCGCGCCTCAAAGAGAGTCAGCAAAAAGGAAGGGGTCCGCAAGGACCGATGCCTGCCGGGGTTGCGGGACTGTTCGAAAGAGATACCGTGGCCCCGGAACACAAAGGGCGATGAAGGAACATGGATGGGTTTTAGTCAGTAAAAGTCTGACACTCCCTCCCGCTCCGCCCAGAGCGGGAAAAGTCATTTGATGATTTCCCATCCGAAAAAAAAAAAAAAAAAAAAAAAAAAAAAACGGTATATAAAGTAGCACACAGCAACATCACGCGTACGCACACATTGAATGGTCGTGTTTTCTTTAAAAATCTAATTGTTGATTACTGTAGTGACTATCGCCACACAAAAAACCGTGTGCAACAAACCCAAGAATTCGGAATTTTGAATTTTAAAATTGTGGGTTGAGAAAGAGTTGTCAATCAAACCCGTGTGCAACATACAATACTGTTAGGAAGAAATGAAGTTTTACGTAGTATTATGAAGAAATGAGGTTGTACGCAGCATAAGCTACTCGCGAGAGACACTTGTAGGGAATATTGCTCCGATTTATAGTCCGACTACGAAACAATAAAAATACGAATACAATTTTTGTTTTTCTTTATTTTTTTACCTACATGTTGAGAAATACGCGGCACAGGGTTCCCATAAGGGGGGGTGAATTTTTCATTATTTTTGCGATAGGACGCACCGTTTTCAAGATATAAGCAAATTTAGAACCTGCTAAGATTCCATGACGCGCGCTCGCTACGCTCGCATTTTACATTACACACACCCACTTTATGTCACAAATGTCGTCGTCGCTCCGCCGGCCTGCGGCCTACGCTCCTCATGCCAGCTAACAAGACTTTTGCGACAATTTTAGCAGTTTATTCGAAGTATTGAAAATCGGAATGTTTTTCGGACTAACGATAAATCGAACATATGATCATATGACTTTATTATACGAGGGCTGCACTAAAAGTATCGGGAATGGAATATTTCCACTGTTCCTGTCATATTAAAATCTTTTTAATTGAAAACTTCTTGGTTTTAAAAATCGAATACCATTTATTTATTTTAAAAAAAGATTCTCGGTCTTGCCACAAGGTTTTGTCAAACTTGTTTAGTCGTTGAGAAAATGGAATTGACTCGAGAAAATTCAAGAGCGATGATTTATTATGACTTTTGAAGTAGTTTAACACAAAAACAGTGTGTTGACCGGATGATTTCTGCATTTGGTGATGAAGCCCCATCCAAAACCACAATTTATCGCTGGTTTTCTGAATTTCAACGTGGACGTGTCAAGCTCAGTGATGATCCCAGCCAAGGTCGTCCAAAAACTGCAGTCACCCAAGAAAACGTTGATGCTGTGCGTAAGCTGATTGAGGAAGATCGACATGTGACATACCGCGAGATTCAGGCAACTTTAGACATTGGCATGAGTCAAATACAAATAATCTTGCATGAACAATTAGGTGTAAAAAAGTTGTTTTCCCGATGGATACCGCAATCGCTCTAAGAAGAGCAAAAAGCGGCTCGCGTTACTTGGTGCGTCAGAACTCTCGAAAGATCACGCAGGATCCTCAAATGCTGTATACAACATCGTATCATGGTGACGAATTTTAAAATTTCTATACCTTCCCTAAAATAAAGAATATATTGCGTGGACAGAGATTTTCATCACCTGAAGAAGCTTTGGACGCCCACAAAACGGCCATTTTGGAGACCCCTACTTCCGAATGGAATGGTTGCTTCAATGATTGGTTCCATCGTATGGAAAAATGTGTCAAATTTCGCGGAGAATACTTCGAAAAGCAATATATACATTTTTAAATAGTAATGTTGTGTCACTTCCTTGATCCCGAAATTTTCAGTGCCGCCCTCGTAACAAGGATTGGAATGGCGATAACACGTTTGTGAAATTTAACTCGTAGATCTGGCTACCCCGTTGCTAGTCTAGCTAATCTTTTCCTATTTTTCTTAATATTTAAAAATATTAATAAAGACATACTAAAGTCTTTTCAATCTCTTTGTTACCTACTTATGTAAGACTCTTGTGATCCAATTATTATACCCAATTGCACCCTAACTGTTTTTGATTTGTTGTCTAAGACTGCCAATAAAAAGAAAATATTGTATAGAAAAATAATTGAACATTTAATGCATTAAAAAATCATCATAAAATAAATAAAAAACTAACAAAACAAACAGATTCTAGATTTTTTATAGCACCAGGCTGGAATGGATTAAAGACTAAAATTGGAATCAAAAACACTCAGTGAGTTGAAATCGTCTCCAGTAAGACCCTCTAAATCTTCTACAGGAGGCTTTCTGCTGCTGTCATTCTCTCTGGACATTTCTGTGATGGTTGATAGGTCTGGTATGGCGCACGCAATAGGGAACAGATGTTTTAGATTAGAGCCGTAGCTTCCGCTGCTCAACATCGTTGATCCTGCCCCGAACAGGTTGGTGTTAGTTTCATCCTCGCTGAGCAGGTACCATTTAGAAAGGGGTGCGGGCGGTGGGGACGCCTCCGACAAGTCCTCGGTGATCAGGCTGTTGTGGGAGACTTCAGTGCCTAGTGGGCTATGGTAGACCGTGTCGCTTGTACTGGCCATGTCTGAATGAGCTTCTGTAAACAGGAATGGTTGTTTACACGAATATTTGGATTTATTTTACGATTAAATGACTTTCGGGTTTAGGTTAGGTATACTAATTGGTAAATAAATAAATTAGCAGTATTATCTGTTAGACTGGAAGGCGATCTCAACATCTAATATGAAGTCTAGGTTTCTAGGTTTAAAATCATAAAAAAAACTTAATTTAAACATCGTCTATGTTGGTATTATGAAAGCATAATTAAGTTTTATGTCGTCTTTAAAACGTGTAATTGTTGCCTTGAAACATGTCACACTAACAAAAGTTCCCTATTTAACATACTGACTAGTTATTGTCTTCAACAGATAATTATGCAGACGGGGCGAGAAATCTACTAGCCGAAACAGCGCCGACAAGCGCCGAACGTCGCCGACAATTTCCGATCTGCTTATCGGCGTCAGTTCGGCACAAAGTGTAGAGACTACCTGCGCGGACCGGTTCCGATAAGCGCCAGCAGATCAGCGCCGGTAGCCAGCGTTCTATATGTATACGCCCTAAGTGTGTAAGATAATATTATATCATCATCATTCATCATTTCAGCCGAAAGACTGCTCCACTGCTGAACATAGGCCTCCCCCAAGTGTCACCACATCGACCGGTCCCGCGCGGCTCGCATCCAGCGGATTCCCGCAACCTTCACCAGGTCATCGGTCCACCTAGTGGGAGGCCTTCCAACGCAACGTCTTCCGTTTCGCGGTCGCCACTCCAGAACTTTTCGGCCCCATCGGCCATCCGTTTTGCGAGCAATGTGCCCTGCCCACTGCCACTTAAGTTTGGCAATTCTCCGGGTCACGTCGGTAACCATGGTTCTCTTGCAGATCAGTCCTCATTTCTGATTCGATCGCGCAAGGAAACTCCGAGCATAGCCCTCTCCATTGCCCTTTGGGTGACTTTAAGCCTTCTGATGAGGCCCATTGTGAGCGACCACGTTTCGGTCCCGTATGTAATCACTGGCAACACACACTGGTCATAGACTTTCATCTTGAGACACTGTGTTAAGTTGGACGAGAAGATACCGCGCAACTTCCCGAACGCTGCCCAGCCGAGTCGGATTCGACGATCGACCTCTTTTTCGAAGTTAGACCTACCTAACTGGACAGTTTGTCCCAGGTACACATAATCGTCTACAACTTCGAGTGTAGAGTCTCCGATCTTGATATTTTTTATTTGGGTGTGACATGGGCATTCGACATGACCTTGGTTTTGTCCATGTTCATTTTAAGACCCACTCTTCCGGAAGCTCTACTGAGGTCATCGAGCATTGTACTGAGGTCCTCCAAGGTCTCAGCCATGACCACTATATCGTCGGCAAACTGAAGGTGAGTGATGTACTCGCCATTGACGTTGATGCCTAGCCCTCTGCAGTCTAGAACCTTGAAGACATCCTCCAGTGCAGCGGTGAACAGTTTCGGAGATATGACGTCTCCCTGTCTCACACCTCGCTGCAGGAGGATAGGTTCCAAGGCTTGGTCCTGAAGTCGGACTGACATGGTGGCGTTTTTGTACAAACACTTCAACACCTCGATGTACCGATAGTCGATTTGGCACCGTTAGAGAGACTGCAGTACAGCCCAGGTCTGGATCGAACCGAAGGCTTTCTCGTAGTCCACAAACGCTAAACAGAGGGGCAGGTTATACTCTTCGGTCTTTTGTATAACCTGCCGTAGCGTATGAATGTGGTCCACGGTGCTAAAGCCTTTTCGTAAACCAGCTTGTTCGGGAGGCTGGAAATCGTCAAACCTGCGCGCGAGACGATTCGTGATGACTCTTGAAAACAACTTGTACACATGGCTTAGAAGTGAGATGGGCCGATAATTCTTCAACCGGGCATTGTCGCCCTTTATGAAGAAGAGTACCACCACACCCCTGCACCATGCTTGTGGCGTTTTCCCCTCGAGTATGACGGAATTAAACAGCTTCTGAAGGGCCTTACGTACCGGTTTTCCACCCGCCTTCAGGAGTTCGGCCGTAATTCCGTCATCACCCGGTGGCCTGTTTATTTTTGAGTTGCTTCAGAGCCATCCTAATCTCGTACAGGCTGACGTCCGGGATGTCTTCGGTATAGTGTCGGGTCAGTCTAGCTCTTGGGTCGTTTGCTAGATCTACGACGGGTTTACTGGTTGACGTGTACAACTGTCCATAGAAGCTCTCGATCTCCCTCAGAAGCTCCGGTTTGGCGGATAAGATCCTACCATCGTCGGTCTTCAGTTTCGTGAGCTGGCTCTGCCCAATAGCCAGATCTCTTGCAAATACCTTGGAGCCTTTATTCCGCTCAATCGTGTCTTTAATACGCTAGTTATTAAAGCGGCGAAGGTCGCTTTTCAAGGATTTAGAGATCCGTCTATTGAGCTGCCGGTATTTACACGCCTCGTCTGAAGACTGCAGGATCATCTCACGCCGCTCCTTCATGAGCTTGAGAGTGTGATCGGAGAGCTTCTTGTTCTGATCGGTACGTGCCTTGAAGAACTTAGACCCGGACGTATGGACAGTTTCCACGAACCCATCGTTGTATTCGTCCAAGCTCTCGGGGGTTTGGATTTGGATCTGTACTGGACGGAGCGTAGACTACATCAGTCGATACCTTTCTAGCTTGATATTGATGTTCAATGTGCCTCTTACCATGTGGTGATCGCTCTCGGTTTTCACCGAATTGATCACCGAGACATCATTGAACATTTGCTTCTTGGTTGACATGATGAAGTCAATCTCATTTCTAGCTGCACCATCGGGGCTCTGCCAGGTCCACTTCCTGTGCTCACGCTTTCTGAAGGAGTTTATCATATAGAGGCCCTCCTTCTCCATAAAGCTAGCCAGTTGGTGACCCCGGCGATTCCGACGTCCAACTCCAAATTACCCCACCTGCAGCTCATCCCCGTCTCGTTTACCCAGTTTCGCGTTGAAGTCCCCCATGACAACGGTGAAGTGAGTTTTGGAACCATGCCTGCCTTTAGAAATATCCTCATACATGGTCTCCACTTCGTCGTCGAGGTGTGCCGAGGTCGGGGCGTAGACCTGTTTGGCCTTCAGCGAATATCTTGAGGATATTCTGAGTATAAGGTACGCCACCCAGGTCGACACACTCTCGATCTTAACCACGTTGTTCACAAGGGACTTGTGGTCGATAAACCCAACACGACCCTGGGACTGCCGGTCACCCTCTCGGAAATAGAGCAGGTTGCCGGATTTCAGGATTATCGTGTCCTCCCCCTCTCTTCGGACTTCGGATAATCCCACAATACTCCATCGCAGCCTGCTCAATTCCTCTTCGAGTTCCGTTCCGTTATCTTCTCGTCGGTCCGGAGTGTGCGCGTGTTGTACGTTGCCAGGTCCAGTCGTTGGTATTGGCACCCGGATCCCTTCCGGAGATTCTTCGCACCCCTTGCCACGCCGTAGCCTCGACCGCTCCCGTAGTCGAGGTTAGACGGGCTGCCGGGCACTAGGCGCCATTTCTGTCATGTAATATTGTATGATCCTAGTCAATTAACCCTAAGTTAAGTTTTATGAAATTATGGACGAGATCACGATTCAAGTAAAAATAACCTCAATCTATGAATTTGAACTATGATAAAAAATAGGTTTTGACTTACTATTGTAAAAGCTGACATCTTGAGCATTATTGCAGAACAAATCAGGCGATGTGCTATGTTCATCATTGTTCTCACATCGACTGCTCCATGCGTCATCACCGGACTGGATCGAATCGGCCAGCGTTATCGCAGACTTGGAGTTCTCTACGAACTCTATACTGTCGCCCACACACTCATTGGCAAGCAGACATGTTTCAGAGTGATTGTGTATTAGATCCACACTATCGTTTGCAGGAACAAATACTTCGGACTCTGAGTCATTAATACCACTATCAGTGAATATAGACATTTTGCTTGCATTTTGGGCAGATTTAGTACTAAGCCTCTCTGCAGCCTTTTTAGTTTTAGGTCTTTGTATTTTAACTCTGATGATGTCTTTCTTCTTCTTTGCTTTTGGTTTTTCATTCGCGATAGTAAGGTTAGCTAAATTCATTTCTTCTGTTACAGCATTGTCATCGTGCAGATTTGTGTTAAATAGAGGTGGACAAGACTTCCTGCCACTGTGGGAACAAGACTCCACATGTTGCTCTTCCACTACGGGATCTACTGTGGGAGCGACTGATTTCTTTGACCCTTTCTTTTTTTGCGGAGTGGAACATCTCTTTTTACTAGCCCTGGGCTTCTTTTGAACTTCAACAGTAGAGACATCTACATCCATCATGCTTGCTTCTTTTTGCTCACTTTCAGATCCGGTCGTCTTTTTAGCGCTTTCCAAAAGTAAATCGTGCAGTTTTTTATTCAGAGTATCTGTTACAGTAACATTTTCGTTTATCTTAAAATCGCTTATTGTCTTTACCAATGATTCTGTAACTAAATTTTTTGGTTCAGTTGACATTTCGGTTATTGTGTTGCATTTTTTTAATTCACAGTCCTGGTTCATCAGAGGTAAAGAGATATTGACTTCTGATATCATATACTTGCTGCACATTGTTACAGTTGCTTCTTTCGATTCATTACATTGCATTTCATTGACAGTAGGGTAATCTTCAACAGACTTGAGCATCTCCTTGGATACAGACATGTTTTCCACAACTGATAATTCTGGAGACATTGGCAGAGATACATTACTGGAACTACCGACGTCGCTGGTCATTTGACAAGAGGGACTAGTCGAACCCTTATTAATTCGAGCCGATATTTCGTTTCTACATATTGACTCCATGTGTCTGATAAAGTAGGTTTCATTGTCCATTGGCGTTGTTTCATCTATTGGTTCGAGTTGTCTCGATGAAACCTTCGCTTGAGGATTCAGATGTTGGTAAGACTCGGATCTGTAAATTTCCGAGTTCAAACTAGAGTTTTCTCGAGTAACTACCTGTACAGGTGCGTCTACCGACGAATTACTTGAGTCGTTGTATGCATCATGGTATTCATATGGGTGAGTTTTTCTTCTCGAACTGCGCCGTAATGAATTTCTGGTTTTGATTACCAAGCTTGATATGTCGTTTCTTTTCTTCTTTCTATTTTCTGTATTGGCAGGACTGTCGTCGGTATTTTGATATCCTTGAGTACTGTCCATGGAAGCTAGCGAGGCAGTATCGGGCGAAGACAGTATCTTCGGGGCTTTCTCCAAACTGTTAAGAGGGAAAGTAAGATGTGCATATTAAAGAAAACACACACACAAAGCAGCAGAAGCTAAAGTGCACAAATGCAGTGAAAAATATGCGAAAAGCAACATGCAGTATGATATGATACTCATAATGGAAGCAGGTTTACAAATAAACATTAAGTTTTAAAATGCACTCACCGACTTATTACGCTTTACGAGTACAACACAAAACACAATTAACCAAAATATAATAATCATTACTGACTTATCTATCATAGAAAATAGAAATAATACACAGTTCACAGTTGAAAAGTTTATTGATCGAAATATTTCCACCTGCTCCCATTCACAGATACATAATTGATTTAGAAATACATGGCCGGGCCCTTTAACTACTGCTTTTGTTATTTACAGAAAATGCATAATTTTAGCATCAGTACCTTTCTAGAACATACTTATAATAACCACACATATATTAGTTTGAATAAACCATCATTGAGACTTATTTCAATATAAAATGTATACTGCTTCATAGCATGCGATATGATTTGTCATACAATTCAATATACGTAATTGCGTACGTTACTTGTCCTTTTAAAAATATTATTTCTACACATACTTCACATTGAGTACTCATAGTCATAAATTATATTTATCTTGCTACCACAAATGTATGAATTTACATTTAAGACGGATATTCTAAGTACATCTCATGTATGTATACACAATAATTTATTGTAAATAATTTAAAAGCTATTGCAATTCAACCCCAGCAATAAATAATAAAATGTTAAAAGAAATATTGAAGATTTATAGAAGAATAGGTAGTTAAGATCAAAGAAGGATGGTAATTGACATTTTTTATTAAAAATATACTGGAAATCGAAAATCTGTTTGAAATAAACCTACATTTTAATTTTATCAAGGGCCTTTGGCTAAGCTCTGTATTTCTACAGGTTAAGATCTCAATAATTTTATAAAATTCCTAAATAAGTGAATTGGAAATGAATGCATAGATACCTAGTGATAGTAGCAAGTAGTATAAAATAATGTGGTACTTGGGATTAATATTATAAATATTATTGTAAACACACACTTAAACATAACTGGCGATATGTGGGTGTACTATTAGACATTACACTTGTGCCTAACCCTTCGGGGATAACGGGCGTGATGTTATGTAATATTATGGTTAAATCTTCGATAAACAATTAGCAACTAGATATCGGGTCGGCGCAAAAAATACGTCTCGGTAAATAACAGCTCACTTGAGAAGTGAGATCTTATTTTGTTTAGTTCGCTTGAAACACAGCCAATGTAAACACGTCTCACGATGCCGCAGTGTGTATTCAAAAGTCGCAAAAATAATGCCCGAAAAAGCAATTTAACGGCCGGAGTGTCTTACTTTCGGTAAGTACATGAAGAATAAATTATATTTTAAGCTTTAAACTAACAATTATATCAAACTTTGAACAAAATTACCGATTTTAAACCACCGCTACAAATGTTTGCGCGTGTGTTGGCGAGCCTTGGCCAAAGGCTAGCCAACATATTATGCTCAAACTTTTGTTTAACAGAACAGTAGATGCATGGAGTAGATTTGTGTTGTATTAATTTGTTACCAGAACTTCAAAATTGGTTTATGCTACTTTTGTGTCCGTTTGTTGGACTCTCATTAGATACTTAGCTTTCCCTTTTTTATTTTAGCTTTCCAAGCAATCCGTTTACGTGTGCAGAATGGATTTCGATTGTCGCCAGAGAAAGAAGAGTTGATCAAATTGGTAGTTGAAAAATTTATTGACGTACATTACATAGTATGTTAAAAACGACAATTGTATAAAGAGCTCAACATATTTAAAGGACATTTATTCAGGTACGCAGAATAGAAAAAAATCTTTAATAAACATTTTGATTTATTATTTGGACTAAACTGTACTTGTATTATGAAGATTGTAAAGATGATTATAAAGATGTGGAATTGAGTGATATTTATATTTGTGACATCCAGCAATAGACACCTTGGCTAGCCCGGATACATTTGAAAAACAAGCATACTTACATTTTTGTGTACAACACATAAAAACACTGATAAAGTAAATAAACTTTACTATTTATACACGCAAACGGAACGCTAATAAAATACCTAATAAGTAATGTATAATAACAAACATAGATGCCCTAAACATAAAAAAAGTATTATAAACTTTTATTACGTTCATATTATAAATTATTTTAGTGTTTAACGCGACTCCATAACTCCTCTTCCTCCTGTATTCGAAGAAGCAACTTTGTTCTTTTTTCGAATTTCCTTTATACGAAACAATACGATGTAGCTCGCGAGGCAATATAAAGGGAAAAAAGTACTTTATTTGTTACCACTAAAGGTTGATTTCACACTAAATGTTGTTTAACTTACGTCTTTTCATTTCTAAGTGACAGGAGTAGTTTATTGCTTTGCTCGTTTTTTGTGACGAATGATGGTAAGTATTAGATCATATTTTGAAGATTTGTGACTTTAGTACTAGGTGCCCCTCGTTGTAATTAGGTTGAACTTAAAACTGTTTTAGTTTCTCTCCGTATACGTATATATTCACGCGGACAGCATTTAGCTTTGATTTTGTACGTGACACGGTATCTAGTTGCTAATTGTTGGACGAAGCGTAAAATAAATTCTGCATAGTGATATTCTAATACATAGCTAAAATCATACGTAAATGTTAGTGCCTATCCGATATTTGACTTGATGCACTTCTCAATACAATTTTTTAAATTACCTAAGTTTAAAAATTCAAATAGTTGGATTAAAAAAAACCGTGTCAAAAATGATCACGTTTCTGTTAAATCAACAGTGAAAAGTATTGTCTTGTACTGAAAATAGGAATTTTATTGTCCACTTTTCAAAAATTGTGCTAATTACAAAACCATTTGAAAGAATAGGGTCTCTAATTATTTATTTCTCGTTAAAATTAAACAATACTACTTATTCAATTATATTTTTGAAGAAATGTGGTTAAACTTTGAACTTTATTTGAATTCCAATGACGTCATCTCAAGAAGGAATAATATGGTGAAATAAGCTTTTTGCTGTTCCAAACCGCACGATTTGACTTTAAAATTAAATATAAATTAAACTAGCCATTGAATTTAAAAAAATAATTCTAATAATTTTAAAATATTATATTTTAACTAAATAAAAATACATTAGATTGGTTAGATTTTTTGGACAATGCCCATTGTATATTTCGTTCCATGCGGGATGTGCGAGCTGACTTCCCAATTTCGACTTTTTTTGCACAACCTGTATATATATGGTGACGGATCATCTAATCATTTAAATCTTCGCCTACATTATAATTAAGTTACTACTAAACGCTTTACCTTTTCTTTTTATTTGTCTTTTTGCTAGCAGGCGACTTCGCAGTCCGTTTGTTGGTTTGTGGCGGTAACATGTATCTTACTTCTTCGTCTTCATTGACTACGGTTGTGTTCAATTTTTGTGTTGATCGCCGAGTCTGTCTCGTTTTTGGTTCGTTTATGGTTACTGTCTCTGTTGAGATCAAATTAATAAAAGATTAATATAACATACAGCAATACAATACTTTTTAAATGGACAATATTTTATTATTATTGGGATTTTATTTAAACAGCCCATTGCCCAACTATTAGAATAAACAGACACACTTTCGCATTTTAGAAGAAGTATGGATAAAAAGCCGGCCAAGTGCGAGTTGAACTCGCGTGGAGAGGGTTCCGTACAATGCCAGTCTTATTTATATTGAGTTTACCTCTTTATTTTCAATTAATAGAATTATTATAGGTTTTCCTGTAATCTAAAAGCAATGAACTATATTTTGTATTTTTTTCAAAATTGTAGGCTCAGTACTTTCGGAGATCAGGGTCAATTTTCGTCTTCTTTCATGAATTTCATTTGATATGACACAGTAAGGATTGCATTTTTAATAAATTCTAATTTGCCTCCACGAAAATTACCCTTATTTTAAAAAGTATAAATTATTTACTTTGTACATCTGTGTTTGGGTCATAAGATTACACCATCCTACCAAATTTCACCTGATTTAGTCCAGTAGATTCAGAGCAAATTGGCTGTGACAGACAGACGTACAGACAAACGCACTAGTGGTCCTATAAGGGTTCCGTTTTTTTTTTCATTTTTTGTACGGAAGCCTAAAAAAGGTAAAGAATTTAAATAATAAATTATCAAGTAGCTTCCTGTATTGACTATCATTCTAGTGCCGATACTGTACTTGTATTTATTTAGGATCGGCAGTGTGGCTTCGTTCGTTCTTCTCTATTAACCGTTTTGACTGAGTTACCTGAGATTGAGCTTTATTACTACTTCAGATAGAATCCAATGGGGTAGATGACACTCCAATCAATTGATATATTATTTAAGAGCTGTCAAAACGCGATTCTCTCATAGATTTTGTATGGCAATAGCCAACTGTGACGTCACTGTTTATTCAACTCAATGAGTCAACTATTTATTTATTTCAAAGCAACTAAAAATCTAATTTGGCAATTAATTGAAAACAAATCGGGTTTTCAGGCCCAAAATAAAGTGTTTTTTTTAGAGATAGGTTGTCTGGGAATTATTGTTTTATGGTGTCATCTACCCTATTATTATTTACCTATAATTTAAGGTCCTATTTTTGCATTTTTTTGTAAATCAATTATTTCACCTAGCCATATAATCTTTCACAGTCTTATCCATTGTTTCTTTTATCTTCCATTGATCTTTTAGCAAACCACATTCATACTCAAAACACACAGATATAAAAAATAAGGTTTTTGTATCTATGTTATGGGTGGGTAGATTCATAAAAATATGATTATAGCGAAATAAATAAACAAATATCGTTGGCACACAGCGCCATCTAGTTCCACACTAAGCAACGAGGCTTGTGTCGCGGACACCAGATAGTTGATATACTACATAGATATACTTTTTGACTTTTTGTTTGTAAATACATACTTATTATACATATAAACATCCATGACTCGGAAACAAATGTCCATGCTCATCACACAAACATTTGCTACTACCGAGATTCGAACCCGGGACAATAAGAACGTAAGGCAGCCTCACTACCGCTGCGCTGCGCCATTCACGTCGTCAAAATGCATGCAACGCGTCGAAATGCATGGCTTACCATTTAAAATTTTACGAGGAGTCCGCGTCTGGCGATTTGGTAAATTTTCTTGAGTATTATTATTATTTTCAGTCTCTTTGGCGTTCTGCCTGTGTGCGCTACTACTTTCCTCAGATTCTTTTGTTGCCTGACCATTGGTAGTTTTTGGTTGCTCTGGACTGAGAGTGACTGACGATGATGATTTTCGTAGTCGGCCCGTTTTCCTAGAAGATAGAATGGCCCTTCTTAATAGGGGATTATGATATGCACTCTTCTTAGGGAAAATACTTAAAATAAGCTGACCATCCTGTGTTAAAGGCGGAATCCCCACGGTAGTCCGCGAAAATTCATATTTTGTTTACGTTTTTCGCAATTTGTAGGTCAGTATCAGGTTGTATGTTGTTTAAAATATGATTCGCGACCGTAAAAATATGGCTCTTAATATGATCATTAAAAATATCAATACAACCCTCTAAATTCATTTAATCCTACTTTTATTCAAAAAATAAAAATAGTCATTCAAGGGGATTACATGAATGGGCTACTCTGGCGCTTCGCCAGAGAATATAGCTTGTGTCTGTTTTTACTACCACTAAGTGGCACTTATTTTGTACAGTTGGAATCTCAACCATCGGCGCTAAGCCTAGCGTTGAAAATTCAACAGACCGCTTTTATTGGCGGTTGATAGGCGAGAGTAGAAGAAGAAAACATATTGTATCGACGACAAGTATCATGGGACAAGGGGAGGAAGATGATGAATTTACGTAGTGTTGGTGAAAACAGGCACTATAGTCTGCGTCAGATAACTAGGAATTAAAGGTTATTGATCTTGCCTTAATTTCTCTGCGTAGGTACCCCGACAATACATTAAGAATCGTTTTTTATTACTAGAAAAAGTCAAGGATCACGATAAAGATCGTTTCGGGACAAGTTTATGTCATTATTTCTGTTTTCGGAATTATGTATTTGAATAAATGTATGCGGGTTAATGACCTTTATTTCCTACTTATCTGGCGCTGACTATAGATGTTTAAAGTTATGGTTGACCTCGCTTTGCTAAAGATGTTTCAAAATCGAATTATTTTATTTCACATAGGCCTGGGCACTAATTGTCGAAAAAGGTGCACGGTTCGGGTTGGTCGTTTCCATGGAGAAGAAGCGGCAAGAAATACATATTACGTATAGTTTGAACTGGATAAACAATAGCTAATGTATTTACCTTGTAGTGACGTTGGTTACTTTTCCGTTTGGCTGACTCTGTTCTTCTTTATCGCGTTCTTCAATCTCTTTGAATATTTCTTTTTCTAATTCATTGACTTTTTCGTGTATTTCTGTAAAAATTATAATGTCCGCTTGATTTCTCGATTGGTATAACATACTGTGAAAGGCAGAACACAATTTTATTACGGAGTCCTAAATCTATCCAGGTCTTGCTGTCGTGCAGTCTTGGTCGCCCTATGCCGTGTGTTACCAGCTGCCAAGTACGATAAGACTGCAGCTGCTTCATATATCTCAGCTGTTACAAACTGAGCTTAGATTTATGAGTCCACCATCTTCTGCCAGCGGCTTCGCCCGCGTGAGTTTTGATAATAGGGTAGATGACAAAAAAAAACTAATTAGTCCGTCAGAAAAATTTCTAACACATTTTTTTTTTCACTTAAATTAAAAATGAAGACGATTCAGAGCGTTGAAATTCGTGTGACGTCACATTTGAGTACATTTATTAATCAAATGTGACGTCACAAGCCCCCACTTATGATCTTTGACACGTTTTATCTTCGGAAATTTTTATTAATTCAATAAAACAAAAAACAAGTATCCAATATTTTTCGATAATCTAACTGACGGACTAAACAGAATCATCTTTTTTTTAGTCAGTCATCATCCCTATTGTCCCATGGGATCTTACTACCGGGATAAAAAGTATCCTGTTTTAATCCAGGTTATAAACTATCTGTCTACTAATCGTAAATGTAACTAACTATCCGTTCAGTAGTTTTTGCGTGAAGAGTCAAACATCTATACTCACAAACTTTCGCATTTTATTAGCTAGAAAATCGCAGTCTTTTATAACGTACCAGGATCAACAACAGCGGTCATGACGATAGGTGTCGACCGCCCACTGTTGGCCTCCTTGGATTGGTCAGTGTGTGAGACTGTCAGCCTAGACTTGTTATCATTGACTGGCATCTCGGCCTCCTTGTGGAATATTTGCACAACCTGCTCTAAGACTGGATGGATCTGCGGCCAGTGACCTTCGAGGTAGACCTCCTGAAATGTGGACTGAATTAGCATACTAATTCAGTCAAAAATCCTAATGACCTACCATGCTCCATAGAGCATGGTAGGTCATTTGGAACTATGAACATTGCCTGTATTGCAAGGGAATAAAGGCGCTATTACCATGGACTGGCGGTAACTCATGAATATAAACAAACTCTAGCGGACGTCACGCGGTTTTACCCGCGTAGTTGCCGTTCCCGTGGGAGTACGGAGATAAAATATAGCATATGTTACTCAGGGTGAATGTAGCTTTATAATGATGAAAGAATTTTTGAAATCAGCGCAGTAGTTTTTGAGTTTATTCATTACAAACATACACACAAAAATACAAATCTTTCCTCTTTATAATATTAGTGTAGATGTAGATTTTGACGAAAATATTAAAATTAGAAATCCTACCTCATTGTTCTTGGTGAATTTTATTTTTATTTTCTCAGGGGAGCCCGGTTTTGGTTCGTCTTTCTTTACATCGGGCGGTGCTGTTATTTCTTTTGCTAAAAAAATATGATTTGGTCTGTTACAGATTATAAATATTTAGCATCACCATCACATTAAATAGAAATTTAATACATACCGATGCCATTCGAAGGCCTGGCCTGACCAGATTTTCTTGGGTCCCTAAAAAATGCCGAAACATAACATTAATATTTTGAATCGATTTTGGAGCGAGGCATATTACTGAGAATTAGCACGACTTAAGCTTGAAATTAATTATGTCCGAACAAAACATAAAACGAAATGAATAATCGACATCGATGTATAAATAAGATAAAAGAAGAATGTATTAAAATGGGAACAGTGAGACATACCTAAGCGGGGCAGCTTCGGTATCAGGAGCGGGTATTTCTATGATCTGCCGCGGTTCTTTAGATACCTCTAGTAACCTGTTAAAATTACAATAGTATAATGTAATTAAAACTCTATGCACAAAGTGTATCTACTCTACCACAGATCGCATCTGGAAGCGCTTCTAGACGCGGGATTGTCAACACTTTATATGCAAACAAACCCAAGCACTAGTCTCTGACATAGACGTAATGGGTGTCAAAATACCCATTACGAAGACGAAAGGCACTTGTTCTCTCCGTCATTGCGATCACTTTTTTGTACCAGACCATACCTGGAAATCTTCTAGTTATGGAGATATTGATATTGGGGGTCAAGGTTCCAAACTTTCACAAGTTTTTAAACCCTCAAGACCTCCGTACTATTTAATGCATCCATCAGCACAATGATTTGAGTGCCAACCGTAAAACGAGATTTCACCCCAAAAAAAAGTCGTTTCTCAGCAATAATCTTCGCGTAGAGCTTAGTTTGATGTACAGAATGCTTGGTTGACGGCTTCTGAAAGGTCCGTTTACACTTTGTATAGAAACTGACGGCTTTGATGGCGACCGTGACTGAAGTTGTGTGCTTAGTGCAGTTTCCGAACCGCGAATTTAATTACTACCAGCCATCTCTACATGCCGCTGGTGTTTCCGTACTGTGGTATCTACGATGCTATAAACACTTACATCTTTAATTCTGCTGCTTTTTTTTTCTCTTCCACATATTTCTGTTTCCAGAAGTTCTCGCCCTCGTCTGAATCACCTGAGATGTAACAAATCACCAATAAGAATGACGTATCCAACTTTTAGATGAATAAAATGCAAGTGCTGTACTTAAGCGTAATATGGCACACTCAGCTTACACAGTTATGGTAGCTTGCACAGCACCAATCAATTTGCAATTTTATTATCACGAGAATAAAGTCACTCTGATTTTGCCAGACGTGTTCTTGGCAGCAACCTCTTAGGTGGTGATACAGACCAAAATTGGACTTCCCATACAAAATGTAGCATCAGTTGACGTAATTAGTATGAAAAGTAATTTCTTTTTCGACTCCTTTTTCCTTAGGTTAACTGGTCTTGTCCTGTTTGGTGGTCTAAATCACCACCTAAGAGGTATTTCGCTTTGAGCTGTGGTAGGATTGAACATTGACAGGAGGAAACTCTACCAAAACGAATGTTTCGTAAACTCGATGTGCTACGAGTATATTAACAGCCGCTAGTCGGTTCCTGTGCATTTGTACAAAATACATACTCTCCGGTAAATAAGTGATGTAATTCTTGACAATTTTGCCATCCTTCATTACTGGATATATTTTCTTTCCATACATGACGAAGAGACCACCTTCTTCATCTAGTGCCGATACCTTGTGGCTGTGTGGCTTCCTGCAAGTAAAACACATTTTTTTGTAACTTAAAACGAAATAGGTCGCAAGCGCACATTAACAAACGGTTCTTTATACCTTTTGTAAAAATCGATAACATAACCGATGCTCAATAACAAACGGATCATCAAAGCGAAACGAAGAAATTTTTTAACCGACTTCAAAAAGGAGGAGGTTTTCAATTCGATTGGTATTTTTACTTTTTTGAAGAATTTTCTTTTAAATTTTGTGTTCCATCCAAGTATGTTGAAAAGACTCTTGGAAGGTCGTAAGTATGCATATACGAAAACTTCAAGTATGTACTCCTACAAGTAATATACAGGATGACTTTTTATCACTTTCCAAAAAAAAAAAAATAAGTTGTGAACGGAGTAGAAGCAAATGGCATACTTACTTAGTTTTTTTTATATTTTTAGAAACAAAAAATAAACGAAATTATTATTTTTTTTTTTTTCAAAATTTCTTTCTTTGTTCTATTGTTGTATGAAAAGTTTACTTGAAATTTGTAGCGTTTTTTGATGATGGATCAATTTTTTTCTAAGCTGTGGAAAAAAGAAAAAAAACCTAGGTATATAAAGACCATTTTTATTGAAAAGTGATAAAAAAAAGTCATTTGTTATGTTTGTAAACGGACATGACCAGGTCATATGTAATGTCCTGTAAAATTGTGAAATTTTAAGGGTGTACAGGTACACACTTGTTCGGCATTAATTATTGTCCAACAAAGCTAACCCAAGCAATTATTACAAATATTGGGTCTGTGCCAGTCAGTAAACTGCATTAGGCATCTTCCCACGCTGAATCATGTTCGGAACGGCTCGGATTAAATCCAGTTAAGCTGAGCGAGGTCTTAAGAGCTTAATGATTTGTTCGAAATTATAAGAGCCAATCACATCACTTTACATACTAAAAGCACAGATAATATAATACTTCGTACAGATACCCAATCCCATACAAAGAAATGACACCTCCCTAAGTCTGGCAATCGCTCGAGTTATTTACTGTTCTCCATTACCTGAACAGATGACAGCACCAGCGTCTCATTAATCACCACAGACTGACTCACTAGATGGCGCTGTTTTTATATAAATTCTCACGCACCGTGATCCGTGCCCACAACGACGAGTAGGTAATATTAATACAAATAACCGGCCAAGTGCGAGTCGGACTAGCGCAGAAAGGGTACCGTACCTTTATGTATACAACATTAGACAAAACGGCAAAAAAACACGTTTGTTGTATGAGAGCCTCCCATGAATATTGATTTTATTTTGATTTAACTATTTATTTTTACATTGAATAAACAGCTAAATATTCTATGAATATTTAAAGCGTCTATCTGTTGCCGTTATTAATAACGAGCAAAAAAATCACGTTTTTTGGATGTGAACCCCTTTTTTTATTCGGATGGGAAATCATCAAAGGACTTCTCCCGCTCTGGGCGGAGCAGGAGGGAGTGTCAGACTTTTGACCCCTTCCTTTTTGCTGACTCTCTTTGAGGCGCGCGTGGAACACGAACGCGCCGTCGACACGGCCTGTCGTCGACGCCCGGGGGTGCCCACCTCAAGACCTTAAAACATTATGCTCAGTAAAATATTGTTTGCAGCTATCGATTACCAAAAAAGGGGTTATCGATAGCTAATGCAACTTTTTTGGGACGTAAGTAACAGGTGTCCTCTCTATGAGAGGGAATGTGCTATAATCCACCACGCGGGCCCAGTGCGGGTTGGTAGATGTCACATGTCTTCGAATTTTTGGTTCTAGGACATGCCGGTTTCCTCACGATGTTTTCTTTCACCGTTTTGAGAGCAGTGCTGATTAAATAAATTACACAAAGTAATGCTCCTCCCTGGGTTCAAACCCACGACTTACTGTTCGTAAGTCGGGGCCGCCACCACTGGGCCACCGCTGCTCTGCTCCCTCTCTCTCCGTTATTAGTTATTTTTTACGCAGTCGGGTTTTTAGTTTTTTTAATTAATTAAGTATTTTATTTTACACTCATCATCTGCCTAGCCTTTTCCCAACTTTTTTTAGGGGTCGGCTTCCAGTTTTACCGGATGCAGCATATTTTACATAGAGCGACTGCCTATCTGACCTCCACAACCCAGTTAGTACTGGGTATTACCATACCCCTTGGTAAGACTGGTTGTCAGACTTTTTGGGCCTTACTACTACTACTACTTGACTACTTAACGACTGTCAAAGATCTGGCGGTCACCCATCCACAGACCAACCTAGGCAAGCACGGCTTATCCTAACGATCGACCCGAGCGGCTGTTATTATTTAGCCACGAGCTCCTCTTATTTTATTTTACAATTTTTAGTTAAATTAGGTACTTAGATATAGGTACTATTCTAAAATCCTCATGATGAGCCCTTTATCGAGCCGTTCAGACTGCAGAGCGTGCCAAACATTTGAATTTGGCGCCAAAATTCCGCCATTTTCTTTTTTTATGTACCCAGTGTCACTCTCACATTTAATTACAAATCTAACGATACCTCTCAAGCTACAATCCATCGAGCCGTTCAGTCTGCAGAGCGTGCCAAACAATTATACATACATATATACATACTCTCGAAAAACATAACCCTCCTTCTGGCGCAGTCGGGTAAAAAGATACACTTCAATTTTATTTATTTGTTTAGATTCTCACTATCGCACATTGAGTATGACATCGCTCCATGCGTTCAAGAACGAGTAATAACAACAAAAAATATCTCGCTCGAGTTTTTACTGTGCTCAAGTTGACAACAGTTTCATTTGTGTGAGTGATAGGCTTGTGAGGTAAATTGAGTAAAACGCCATCTATAGCAAATAGCTCTAAACAGAATGATTTATAGATGACTGACTTTTGACAACTTTATCAATCTATGAGTTCGAATTGAAGTAAAAGGCCTCCTTTATCTTTTTTGTTGAAATAACGCAATTTATGAGTGTAAATAGATAAATTAGCATTAAACAAGGAACATTAGATTTTTACTCATCTTATTTCGGCCGAAATCTACCGTATAACGCATTTTAGTGATTGTCAATTTCATTACTGTTACATATGCTGCCATCTATTGATTTTTTTCAAGACTAATCATAATTTGTTCGAGTTGAGACCCCATGATAAAAGAAAGAATCGTAGAAGAAATAGATAAATCTTCCAAAATAAATACTTACCGATATTTCCTAGTCGGTCTGTTCTTCCGGCTGCGCGGTGGTGACACAAAGCTATCGCTGCCGCTCTCTGATGTCCAGTCGCTTGAATTTGAGGCAGGCGCAGCAGTGTGACTGAAATACCATTTGACTGTTTATATGGTTCTAAATGCAGCAATAAAAGATTAGAAATAACCCTGCTTAAAAATGGACGGTATGAATGCAAAAGGGATAAAAGTGAAAACTATTTTGTGCCCATGAGATGGTAGTAAACTTTTTACTTACTGTGAAGCAGCATTATTGTGTGATATGGTCCTTGTGCGACGGCTTAACTGGTGTTTACGCTTTGCACCAACTCCACCTATGAAACAAAAGAATGCCACTAATTCCTAGAAACACGTGAATGCACTTTTTTATTTATGTAAAACATAGGGGCATGCAGGATCTGAACAAAGGAAGGTATACCCTAATGATGACATGCAAACCCAATCATAAAACTTAACCAGTGTCAGTCTTGAGCATCTTGAAGCGAGATTTAAACATACCTGATTGATTATAGACAGATGATAAAACATCATACAAACATTTTTGAAAATACTTAACGCTGTGTGTGACCTAATAATGTGTCTATGTAATGAATTATATGAACAAGGTGTTTCTGAAAACCCATGCATGCATGAATGTCATAATTTTAAACCTATCTAATATTGACCATGGTTAAAACAATGCAATTCATGCTTGTTGAGCCCAATCAAATTCATATCTAAAAAAACCGACCAAGTCCGAGTTCAGGAGAACTCGCGTGGAGAGGGTTCCATTCAATGCCAAAATAAGAAATTATATTGCGTTTACCACTTTATTTTCAATGGATAGAATTCTTATAGATTTTACTGTAATCTAAAAGCAATGAACTGTATATTGTAATTTTTTCAAAATTTTTGGCTCAGTAGTTTCAGAGATCACGGGGGGGGAATGGTCAATTTTCGTCTTCTTTCATGAATAAAATCAAAACTATTTATTTTACAATAATAACAAAAATATATTTGAGATCCTCATAACAAGCCCTTTCATTTGATATATGAGACAAGGTTTACAATTTTTTTTTTAAATTTCCTATTTTGTCCCCCGAAATTACCCTTAAATAAAAAAAAAATTATCTACTTTGCATATCTGTGTTTGGGTCATAGGATTACACCATTCTACTAAATTTCACCTGATTTGATCCAGTAGATTCGGAGGAAATTGGCCGTGACAGACGGACAGACAGACAGACAGTACGGAACCCTAAAAAGACCTTATTTATGAAGCTCCACTGTTCATTCAACTGTACCCAAAGTACTAAGTCTAACTTTGCACATGCCATAATTATGTTATTGTACAAGCAGTGACACATCATGCATAAATTAGGGAATATGCATGAAGTACAAAACTCTTTATAATTATTAAAAATGCCTTGTATTGGCCCATAAAAACATTGTGGTACACTTGTTTAAGTTGATAATACATCACTTATTTTACAATTTACTGTTTTATGTGGCACGTTTTTGGTGAAATGGAACGCACTCTCAAAACGCGTCGTCCTCGATAACGCCGGTACTGACGTCAAAGTCTGTGTCAAAAAAACACTTTTAATTGAAAAGTGCTTAAAGTTTCACTAAGATTTTATTATAATATTGTTATTGCAAGTTTTACTTGATTAAAGTACATACAATTGGTAAAATTATTCTATTAAGGGCAAACATTTTGATGTAAACAATTGCAGATTGCGGTAAATGACGTCACATCATGGCCGCGACAGCTACGGACGTTTGAACTGTCATAGAAAATTGCAGGAGTTTAATATTATTTTTAAGTGACAAGCAGTAGTTGAACCTAACTTTTAATACTTTTCTTGGGTTGATAATACTGTTATTTTAATGATTTAAGTGAAGAAAAAATGACGTGCATATTCCCTATTATCCCTGTATGCGTAACTTACCACTAGCGAGTCCAAACATGTTTGATATAGCTTTGTCTCTTTCCGATTTGCATAATAAAACTCCAGCACGCTGCTTCTTCTTCGGCAAGGGACGAACTTCCTCCGTATCAGACTCTGAGTGGGACCTCAGAACCAGAACATCTTTTGATTGTTTCGACACAGAAGCCTCCTGTTTATCCGCTTGCGTTTCTTTCTTATTTTGTTCAGTATCACTAGACTCCGACATATTATATCTAGGCTTATTAAATTGTTCATCAAACAGACTAATGTTTTGCAAGCAAGGGTTCTTGATCTCTGGGGACTTCTTTTCAGTTTCTATTATGTTTATTACATGAGCTTCAAAACTTGTTGAAGGCTTGCCAAGATCCATCGGCGGGTCTCCAAGCCAGGGTTTTTTAATAACATCCGGTTTGATGGAATCTTCATTGCCTTTTAGCTTGTCCTCTGCCGTTGCATCCAAGTGAGATTCTGTACCCTTTGATTCTGCTTTTGCTGGTGCCTGTAACTTGCTATCTAGTTTCTTTTTCTTAAAGTCGTGTGAAATAATATTTGAACTACCTTCAGAATAAGATCGCTTCCTACCAACTTTCTTTGGACTATCTGGTGTTTTGATGTTTTTGTTTAAAGCTTCAGGATTATTTGGTAGCGAAGCGTCTACTGAATTGTTTAGGCGACCTGATTGGACAGGATTTACAGAATCTTGAGCAGCCTCAGGAGTAGAAATCTTCGTTGATTTGGAAGTGTTGACATTAGCATCATGAGTCTTTTCAGAACCATTCTCTACTGTCATTGAAGAAATGTTTTCATCCAAATTGTTGACTATGTCTTCTATTTTTTCTGTTACGTTACGAGTTTTCTCCTTAGGAGACATATTTTCTGGTTTGCTACCACCATCTAATTTTTGAGCCAAAACTTCCTCAACTACTTCACCAGTTAGTCCTTCAGCATTTTTAGCAACATCAGTGACTGCGCTTTTCGCTGTTATAGAAATTTCATTGTCAGGTTCAGGAACCACCTGAATATCTTCTGGTACATTTTCAACTATCTCCATTTGGCCTTCCCTGTCTGAATCTTCAGGTTCTGATGCAAAATCATCCCAGACTTCTTGCAGCATAGGTGTCAAAGGTTCAGAATATGTGATGCAATCTCTGAAAGATTTGGATTTCGATGCTTCTGGCTTTTCATCAGATCCGTTGGATTCCAAAACCCTCTGAATTTGTTCAGCGGTCTCATAGCTGTGTTCTAGTATTACAGTGTCAGCCGAAGATCTACTTCTTACAGGTACCTTTGAACATTGTATATTCTCACCTGCTGTGATCTCCTCTTCATTGGACAGCTCATTATCCTTCGGACCATGACCTACAATAAATTAAACTATGTACAATCAATTGAATTCATTTGGAAGAAGAGATTGAGAATCAGTGCTCCAAGTTGTCAATTTATAATAAGCCATTTTTATTTATCAAGTTCTACATTGTAGTGGCATTTTAGCATCCATGTTTTTAATATGGGATTTGGAGTGAAAAAGAAAGGTGCAGTGCTTATTTATTTTATAGAAATCTTTGTATTTGTAGGCTTATTAGATAGATAGAAATATAAATTAATAAATTTAACATGAGTTACAACATTTACTTTAGAACTTTATTCTTTATAATGAGAAACATGAAACAACCACATTTGCATAGGCAATAAGGCAATGCTCCAAAATCAAAAGTACTTTAAAAGAGTTGCATTGAACCATACCGTTTGAGTTGGAGTCGTCACTTATAGTCTGAATTTCAAGTTTATTTTTATTCTTATCTGCAAGATCACATCTGAAATAAAAGAATAAATAATACATATTATATTTACATAATATTAACCAACTATAAGTTACAGTGCAGTAAGACATAAATGCCCATTTTCACAAACATTATGGTAGGTACAACTACATTATTGACTATACTCAGCTATTATGTCACACTATGAATGAAACATGACATGAGGACTCATTTTCTTTTCGTGTGATCAAAAACCAAACCCAACCACACTATGTACTTCATCAATCAGTGTTTTTGGGGTTTTTCCTTAGTTAGGGTAAAATACAGGTGTTATGTTTAAATGATTATGGACAAGAATAACTTTACCTAGATCTAAAGCTGCTTATTTGTTCGTTAGTTAGGTTGTAGTATGGATTATGAATGTCTGGTAAAATCCGTTTCAAAAATGCTTCCTTTAAACTCTGCCATGTCCTCGTTGTACGCTGAAATACAACATTTTATTAAAACTAACTTACTCCGTTTGTTCATCTACTCATAACATGAAAGATTACGAGTACTTGAATAATTTCTTACAAGATTCATAAAAGCATTGTTACCTTTGAATTGGCAAAATCCATCCACATCTTCCTGGCTTTGATTTCACCATAAAGCTTGTTTTCAACTAAATAGTCCACTATTGTCTTGAGCTCTTGAGTGTTATAAGGCCTTCTACAAATAAAATAAAAAGATAAAAGGAAAGAGCAGACTGTGCTATACAGTTTGATTGTAGCTATGTGCTTACAGATTTAATAAACCGAAATTTTATGAAAATACATGAATCACAAGATGCAACTTTGAACGCAAATGAAGCTCTTACTATAATAGTGATTCTAAGTCTTACCCCGACATTTTGATGCGTATTTTCTGTTCTAAAATCGGTTTAAAATGTTGATGGTCAATGTAGGTATACAATTTAATATTCTGCAGACGTTAACAAATTCCAGTCAGCTTCATCATACGGTAGCGGTAAATTGACAAATGTCTTTTACAATGTTTCAGGAATGCACGATGAAGTCTTGACTCTTGTCTTCCATAAAAATAACCTGAGATTTCGGTAAAATTTTATCAACCTGCCGAGTGCCGATAAACACTTTCAGAGACGCAAGGAGCAAGGACGCAAGTACCCGTTATATTACTTTACTCTATGGACGCAAGTCAACGTTTAAGCGATATTGCCAGAGAAAAAAAACTAAATGTCTAAATCTGTGCTTTAAAAGTTCATTTTATTTTTACATTATTTTGTAAAACTCACGCCTTTTTTCAATGCGGGTAGGCAAAAACCACAGTACGTCTCCCTGCTACGATCCTAATTTGCCTCTATTATACAGATTTAAACTGATAAAAAAAATATATAACAAAAACTGAAAATAGTTATTCTGAGTTTTACGGAATAATTATTTTCAGTTTTTGATACATGTATAAATATTTTTATCAGTTTTTGCCGAACCCTCTCAGTTCATAAGAGATAATGATTAAAAAAGATAGGAAGAAGAAAGAAGTTACAGAGCATAAAAAAAAGTAATTACAAATGCACCACAAATATCTTGGGTGCCTTGGAATACGAGCGTCTCGCGACAGTAAAGCGGCGTCTCCACTAGCCTCGTGAGTTTGGACGTGAGCGAGGCCTGAGCCGCGCGGTCCCATACGCGGTCCAATAGAGCCGCGCGGCCGGCCTCGCGAAAGCCCAGCGTCCCCAGTCGAGCCACGCGGCTCCGTGAGGCCGAACCGCGCGGCCGAGCCTCGTGAGTGTGGACGAGAGCGATGCCTGAGCTGCGCGGCTCAACGGCGACGGCCTCGCGAATTTCTATGTGGTCTGTGGCCTCGCGCAACCCGATGGTTGTCGATCTACTTCAAAGGATCCGCGCGGCTCTAGGTAGTGGGGACGGGCCGCGCGGCCTGTCAGTGCGCTAGCATAAATAATATTATAGCTAGTGATCGCCACAACATCAAATTATGTTTTTATTCGCTCCCGTGAAATACAATACTAACAAGTCTGCAAAAAATCAAAACTCCCGGATTTTGACGCATACTACCCCATACTTTCAGGCGACAAAGTTACTGGACTAAAAAACAAATGTTGCATTTTGTTTTCAGTCGGTCACATTAATCAAATTTATCTTTTTCTATGTTCGATATTACTAAAGTTACCTAGATGCCAGGTGCAGTAGTAAAAGCAATGAATGTGAGTTGATACTGCGATTTCATTCGGTCTAAGCAGTCTTTATTTTACGTCACTAAAACACTGACATTTCATCATTGTCAAATGTCAGTCAAGTCACTGTCATTTAAAATAGCGCGCCAAATTGCAACAAAACAAAGGAAAAAAGATTGAAATTCTTTGATTTTATAACAACTTACTATGGATAACAGCGGTTACCTATCTATATCAGATATCCTAGTAACAAATGAGAAAATTCCTTGCAAATTCTTACATGACCTTCCAAAAATGGGTTAGTAAGACATAACCAAAACCGGCATTTTACCGGCATTATGTTATTAATATGTTTGTTTACTTTCCGTTTCAGGTTTCTTAGATCCCTCCGCTGCAGAAGATGATTTAAAAGCAGGAACTAATGTGGAAATACCTTTGTGGTTAGCTGAATCCCTATACTCCAGAAGACCACCCTTGGTTTCTGTGGACTTACCCAAAATTTATAAAGATTCGTACAGAGAAATTCTTAACGCAGATGCTTGTACTGTAGATATGCATAAATTAAGCCAATATTTTTATGAATTTGGATGTTACATAGCAAAACATGATATAAAAGGTGAAGTGTCGTCTACTCTCCTACATGTAAGTAACTAACTTTATGTTATCTTGTCAACCTAATATAAACACAGGCAAGTCGTGATTTCAGGAAAAATCCTAATCAAAACCGACTTATATCTTTGAAGGTAAGTCCCTGTAATTATTAATTAAAATTATACTCCTGTTCTGTTCCCCCTTCCCTGTGTTATCCCTTCAGGCATTACAGGTGTGATGTTATAAAAAAATAATTGAGTCCTTTTTTTTAAATTGTATCATTATCTCATTAGAAACCCCAATAAATTGTCTATGCTGAATTCTAAGCTTGACTTTGCTGAATGTGGCAACCATAATGTGAGCAAAAGCAACTACTTACAGAAAAAAGACAGTCAAACATGATTAAATAAAAAACACTACCCTCATTATGCTGGTTAACCTGTAATTCAACGACTGTGTAAGTCCAAGACTGTAAAACCTATGTATACTTAAGATAATATGTTGTACACAGAAGCTGTTGGTGAACATATGTCCAGCGATATTTATTTATTTATATATATAAATAAATAAATTATGCTGACAATGAGTACATCAATACCCAGTTTTGTGCAAGCATATAACCAGAAAGAATTAGTTCCCCATCCGAGATATCTCTTAGGTTACAATATAAAATTAGGTAATGTTACTTACTTATTAATAGTCTACTTTCTTTTTCAGACTTTCAGGCAAAGATTCCGAATGCTGCTATCTGCCAGCGTGTCTACAGACTCGGTGGGTGCTGTACAACCGCTGTCAGTGAGTGAACGCCTCCAGGCCGCTGAGGCTGCAAACACTGAGAGAGCCCTCTCAACCTGGTTACAGAGGGGAGAAAGTGTGCTCACCACTGCTAATATGGTGGCTAACCACCGTAAAAGGAAAAGGGCTGAAATGGAAATGCTTTAGCTATAATTATTGTTTAGGAATCATTTTAATATATTGGTTTGAGTTGAACAGTTATTTCAATTTTATTGTAATATAATTACAAAATAATGTTCAATTAGATTTTTTATCATCTGCATTTGTACAAGACTATCTGATTATGGCTAGACAGCCAATTGCTTTTTTTGATTTTGATTTTGACGGAGAATACAAAAAAATAAAACTGCATTTGTTTGGAGTAATTCATTCCAGCTGCAAATAAAAGTGACACATTATCTTTAAAATTAATATAATTATTTTGACTCTTCAGAAAGGTCCAGTCTGAAGTACTTGCCACCGGCGTGCGTGCACGAGGCGCAAGAAGTAGGTACCTATGTAATCGCGCTTCGTCAGCCGTGTGGAGAAATTATTATCTGTCTTATCAGATTCAGGTTGCAAAATGTTCAAATCAAAAATGAATGTTTGACCTCTATGCTAAATTACTGATCCTATTGTGATGAAACTTTGGTGGGTTCTTCTATGTATGTCCGCGAAGGTTCCTGGCCTAAATAGGTTGTATGATTTTTCCGGCCAGCAACTTTTCATGGCACTGCAAGTCAACGCATGGTACAGGTAGATAGATATAAGGTAGAAAAGCTAAATTATTTTTGTAGTGGGGTGCGAAATTTTCGAGCTGCCTTCGTTCGCTCATGCAGCGCAGGTTCCTTTAATTCTTAGGCTTTTTAACCAGACGAAAAAAGCTGAGGGGTTCTCAATCCGAAGAAAATTATAAAAGGGTGTACACTCCCGCTGAGACACTTGCGGCAGGGTGAGTGCGAGAGTGGTAATGATAAATGATGTTTATTTTGCATATAAGTTTTCAAGACACTTTTACAGTGGTAGTCCTAATCTCAAGCAACCACTAGTATTCGGCATGGATACTACTTACCTACGTAATCAAATAGAAAATCTTTGAGATCAAGCAATTTAGCATGGAATGTAGTCAATAAATAATTCTAAGTGCTGTAGCCGCCAGCTTTAGTCGGACGTGTGCGCGTATCTCCCGGGCTTCCGACTCATGGCAGTAGTTGTAGGAGCTCGATATAAGTAACTCTCCATTCTTCCCAGACGAAGAGTATCCATGAGAAATTCCCTGCACAAAAAAAATACCCATCACCTTTTTCTTCCGGTATTCGATTACCCTAAAAATAACCGATATTCGTTTTCCTGGTGTTTTTGAATGTGAGGTCTTATCTTCGATTCCCAGCAAGGGCAGTATTATTTATTTTTATCACCGGTAAAATTTCAGTTAAAATCTGGAGTTCAAATGTGTGCTAGTAGTTACATGGAACCTAAACATTCTGACAATATACGGATGTACCTACAATGCGCACCCTTTCCAACGTAAAAGATTAAGCTATATTCTATGTCTTACCCCATTGATAAAACAGGCGTGAAGTTTTAATATAGCCTTCGTATCAACCTAATTAAATTAAAAGCTAATATACGTACCCTTACTAGAGCAGACGACAAGTAAACAGGAAATACCTAATTGCCCGATAGAAATTCGATCATGATTCTAATAATAATCCGATCGGAACAGAGGATCCGCGTTTGAATGTCAAGCTATTTATACAGTTGAGAAAGTTCGAGCGTCCAGCCGTTCATCAACGACTGGTGTCGATGCTTGTTACGTAGGGGTGAACCATGTATTCAAAAGTTTAACCTTTTGAACGCCACATATAGGTGTCAAGCAAGCGCGTGCGCTAAACGCTAAACAACACTTGACACAATTATGTGACAAAATGGTAGTTGAAATTGTGGCTTGGTGTGGAGTGATTACATACGGGACCGAAACGTGGTCGCTCACAATGGGCCTTATCAGAAGGCTTAAAGTCACCCAAAGGGCAATGGAGAGGGCTATGCTCGGAGTTTCCTTGCGTGATCGAATCAGAAATGAAGACATCCTTATGAGAACCGAGGTTACCGACTTAGCCCGAACAATTGCCAAACTTAAGAGGCAGGGGCGGGCACATTGCTCGCAGAACTGATAGCCGATGGGGCCGAAAAGTTCTGGAGTGGCGACCGCGAATCGGAAGACCTCCCACTAGGTGGACCGAAGACCTGGTGAAGGTTGTGGACTTGTGGGAATCCGTTGGATGCGAGTCGCACGGAACCGATCAATGTGGTGACACTTGGGGGAGGCCCTTGTCCAGCAGTGGACGTCTTTCGGCTGAAATGAGGAGGGCACGCGCGTGCGTTTATGCTCTGGCGTTCAAAAGCCAAGGTTGGTTAAGGTACATAAGCAAGGCAGACTCCTGTCGGTGTTTTGGTGAAACCATCGCTTTTATATTCTTCTTTTTCATAGCAGTAGGGTACGTAGGTGGATAGTAACAGAAATTTGAGTTCTAGCATCTGCAGTTTCAGAGTTTTAAATGAATATCTTTATCATCTTCACGCTTCTTCGTATCGGGGTAAATATGACTAGGGATGAGAATGCCATGCACGTATTACGCTCCTTACCAAATGAGGTACTTACCTACTCTTTTAGATTTATGTATAAGTTTATAACATACTTATGTAAAAAATTCGTACTTTTCTAGTAAGAGGCAACCATGCCAAATATTTCGTATGGGAGTATAGTTGGCTATAAAAGCATTTGGCACAGTCTGATGCGGCTCACTCGTTGCTATTGTTTACTTGTGTTCGAACGTCGCACATCGATATCTTATGATGGCGTTCCCTAGAATAATTCCAGGTCGGTGGCTATCAGACCAAAACTTCAGCATGTGCATGCCACAGGACTTCCTATATCCATTCTACGATACGAATTCCAATTATTTTCGTTCTTGGAAGTGTTATGATAACGGCCAAACTATTTCTAAAGAATTCGGATCCACAATAGAAAACGAGAAAGGTAACTATAAAATTACATTAGATGTTCAACATTTCCGTCCGGACGACATCAGCGTGAAAGTGACGAATACTGAAATAATAGTTGAAGCGAAACATGAAGAGAGGCAGGACACCCACGGATTTATTTCGAGGCAGTTTAAAAGGCGTTATCCCTTGCCAAGCCATTGTCCCGCGGAGAACGTCGCCTCTACAATGTCTTCAGACGGTGTCCTCACTATTATTGCTGAGAAGAGATCATCTAACGAAACGGAAAAAATTGTACCAATCAAGATGTGTGGCGCGATTTCCAGAAAGACTCAAAACGAAAGCAAAATGTCTTCAGAAATTATATCAACACAAAATTCTTCTAAGAAAAATTTATGGGATACTGAAGATATGGCGTGTAGCAAAGATAGAATTCAAAAAGTGCTGAAAGAAGACCATAGTCGTCTGCTAAAACCGGAACTACTCAAGGAGACAGTCTCAAGCACTAATGGGGAGAAGACGTCATCCAAACAGGTCTTAGAAATTGTTGATATATCTGAAAAAAAGGATGCCACGAATTTCGGTGCCATGTCGAACAAGATCGAGGAATCACTTGCGAAATCGAGTCTGGGGTTGTCCGGGCTGACTGAACAATTGGGACACACTTTAGCTTCTACTTCAGACATGTGTGGAATGAAAGGCATGTCTAGCATGTCAAAGACATCAATAGAGGAAAGTTCATCGTCATATAAGTCGTCATCTTCCATGTCTTCTACCATGAAGAGCAGTGGGAAGATCGGTGAATATGTCAGTGACATTATCAGCGCGGAACTGAAGGAAGCTGCTGAAAACATATAAACATGTCGGCTGGTTTTTACAATGTTTATTACTTAACTATAAAAGATTTTGTTTATTACAAATTCGAATCTTAATTTATATTAAGTCATTGATTTGTAAACTTACTAACAAGAGCGTTATTAATTAACTTAAATGTCTATAAACTCATAATCTCTTTAATTAAACCCCCACTTTGGTGAAGCATGTTAATATCAATACAATAAATAAGCAATAAGAGATCATTGAAGACTAATATCAAGTTTACATCAACAGTATGAGCCTAGCTTCAACAACTTTGATAATTATTGTTATCTTGATGATGCAATTGAGGTCATTTCAAGTCAACAATTGATTAGTATGTACAAATGTAACAAATAATATGAATAATTACTAGCTTCTTTCTCAATTTAATATCTAATAATCTCTAACACTAGCCGCACACTAGACGTAAAATTAAAGAAAAAAAAAAACATAACAGAATAACAATCTTAAAGACAAATACAAACATCACACTGACTACAGCTATAAATTCACTGGGTCCAATATACGTATAAGAGTCATTATCCTTATATTCTATTTAAGTCTCTTCGTCACAACACTCTTGCACCTCATCATTGTTTTTATCACTAACCAGTAGTTCTGAGGTGCAGCGGTAAGGACGTATTGATTGTTAACATCGGTCATTCTTGACTGACGGGTTGAGGTCATGGAAGTAGGCATGGGCCATGGCATCATCAGCAGGCATTCTTAGTGCTGGGTTGCAGGTGAGGAGGCGAGCAAGAAGGTCACGCCCTCTTGCTGGCAGGCGGGGCACTACCTGTGCCAGCCCTAAACTAGGCTGATATATCGGCAGTGGTTTGTAGTCAGGCAGTTGAGTCACACCAGGCCATGTGTCTTCATTTGGAGTACCTGGAAGTTGTTATAAAATAAACGGATTAATACTTTGTATTGAAACACTTACATCTTGTTAGGTAGGAAGACTGACAATTTATTTAATTTAATAAGAACTGCACTGTGGACACATTTTATGCATGTTTCATTTCTCTAATTAAAATTTGCAAAGACAGCTTGCTTTTGAAAAGCATTTTATATTTATAAAGGTTTACTGATGATTTTTTCAGTAACAGCCAAATAAACTTTATAATGTTTATAACAATTACTCAATAAAGTTCATTTCAGTATGAAACTAAGTTACAAAAAACAAAAAAATAGAGCAGCGGTGGCCCAGTGGTGGCGGTCCTGACTTACGAACAATAAGTCCTGGGTTCAAACCCAAACAGGTTCATTACTTTGTGTAATTTATTTCATCACCACTGGCATGTCCTAGAACCAAAAAATTCCAAAGACATGTGACATCTACCAATCCACAATGGGCCTGAGTGGTGATTATAGCCACAGACTACAGAGGAGGCCTGTGTCCCAGCAGTGGAAACATTAATAGGCTGATGATGATGACCAAGTTACAAATTAATTCACTGTACACATCAAATTAAATATACCACTAAAACTGGATTTCTCTCCATATATCAGCAGTCCTCTTAACAACATAAAGATTTCTTTTACACACATTTGTGTATTAACTAAGGGCCTTAGCTATTTGATGATGGATTTACATAAAGTTCAAAAGCTACTTACCAAGAAGTTTGAAAATCCTTTTCAATTGATCATCAACATCAGACCCAGGGAACAAAGGTCGCCCAGAGTTGGCTAGCTCTGCAAATATGCACCCTGCTGACCACATGTCAATGCTTGTCGTGTAGAGCTTGGCGCCGAATAGGACATCCGGGGGCCGGTACCAGAGCGTAACCACCTCCGCCGAGTAACACTTCACAGGAATACCAAACGCTCTAGCCAGCCCAAAGTCGGCTAATTTCAATTCCCCATTTTTATTAATCAACAAATTCTGAGGCTTCAAATCCCGGTGCAGAACATTGTGGCTGTGACAAAAGGCTAGTCCTCGGAGCAGCTGATACATAAACGATTTGACGACATCCAAATCTATCTCACCATTCAAACTGTCGAAATACTTCTTCAAATCTTGATCGCAATGCTCAAATACAAGAGTTAATTTCTTTTCACTATGCAAGACGTCGTATAGCCGAACGATATTCTTGTGCTTTAACTCTTTCAGAAGGCATATTTCACGTAAAGCAGAGGATGGTACTCCTTCATCATCGTCATCTAACCTCACCCTTTTCAGGGCCACTATTTCATGTGTCTCTTTGTTTTTAGCTTTGAACACTGTGCCGTACGTCCCCTCACCAATTTTCTCTAATTTCTCGTACTTCTGCATTATTTTTAATTACAAATTATATCAGCAGAGTAAAATCGATTGTTTATTCCGCTTCGCCAAGTACCTACTCCCCAGGATTGATGACATTGACAAGTTGACATTGACAACTGTCAAAGGAAGTTTATAAAGCTTGTTAAGAAGTCAAGTCATTAAAAAACATAATTATTGTTGTGTTCAATATTTATTTTTTCGAAGATGTTTTTGCAAATAAGAAAAAAAAAATATATTATAATACTAGCAATTTGGACTAGTGATAAGAACGAATTAAATTACATAAAAATTTAAGACAATAGGTACACAAAACACATGTGTTCGTTCAGAACATATAACAAAAACAAAATGCTCATAATTTAAATTTAATTCAATATTTCATTAGTATATTGTAAGATAAGAATACGTAAGTCGTATAATACGTACATATTATTTTACAGTCAGTTGTATACTATAACGCATCATCACGGTACATGTTAATCAAAATATGTAGTGACCCGAAAAATATTTGTTTTATATTCGGAACGCCTTCTGTGTTTGCAAAATAACATTCATTCAATGATCAATCAAATCAATTCATTCACAAAAAACTCAAGTCAAATCCAAAAAGTTGAATTGTCATATCATATTTTCATTATTTTTTTTGGAAAGTGATCTAGATTTTTAATTTTAGGTATTTCAAACATTGAACTGCTAAGGTAAGAGTGTTGTAGTTATTTTGATAACATTTTGTAGGACGGAGATGTGTAGAATGTATGGAAAGTAAACATTATTACGTATTAGTTGACGATGAACACATTATCACGAGCGCGTGTTTGTAGATGAGCGAAGGCGAAGGACCACTGGTGGACAAGTCGGAGAGCAGCTCGTTTGAGGACCTCGCAGCTGCGGCGGCACATGAGATCGAGGAGGCGAAGCTGGCCGAAGCAGCCGCTTCTAAGGAGAAGTTAGATGACACAAAAACTGATGAGTGGCAAGATTTGCTAGGGTCAGGCGCACTACTTAAAAAGGTCAGCTGAGACTTTGATTAACCTAGTGGATCCACAATAATATCATTAACAAATAATTACTCCATGTTTCTTGTTTGGTTTAGATTGTAACAGTTTTATTTGGTGAAATGAAACATGCAACACTCATGAGATTATTTTTATACTCACTAGAATCTTACTTGAGTAAACTTCATAATTTTGGGTCATTTCTAATCTGTTTTGTATATCGCTTTTCTACTTTGGACTAAGTTTTGAAAGCTTTTATGTAAAATTATGTAAATAAGAAACAGTTTCTTACCAATCATGATTTCTTTTGTTTTGTATTGATTCTACAATAATTTAGCATGATTTAAAAGTCAATGGTGTCTACATTCAAATATTATTGGCTTCTAGTCCTGACTTGATTTACTCAACAAACAAAACTTATTAGTTTTGACGTGACAACATCCTCCATTTTTGTTTTGGTCTAAAACAAATTAAATTTTTAGAAATTCTTTTACAGATAATAAAAGTAGGTGAAGATGCAAATGGCTTGCGACCCCACAGAAGTGATATTTGCAGAATTAGTTATGAAGTCAAAATTAAAGATACTGACAATGTTGTGGAAAAGCGAGATCATGTCAAGATTTACTTGGGAGACAATGAAGTAAGTATATTATTATTGTTTTTGGTCTTACAAGATTAAGTTACATCTTTTATAAATAAAATGAGTATTCAAATAATATAAAATGTACCTGTAGTTATGATGTTATCGGCCTTGGAAATGCTTGCAATTGTAAGGAATTTTCATGGGTGACAAACATTACCCTCCTTTTCGGCTCCGTTGCAGTCAGGTAAAAAACCAAAACACAAGGAAAGGCAGGGATGGAGAACTTGTTCAGCAGTTTAATATATAATAGCATAATACAGGTTTAAAAAAATGTGCCTACATGACTAACTAAATAAAAAACTTTCATAGGTGAGATAATGGTCAATCTTGAGCCAAAAAAACACAAAACTTGCAAGTCACTATTGAAAGGATTATTTAATCCTGTCATGATGAGATGCAACTTTTGTATTGAAGTTATTTGTGATAGGCAGTTAAGCAATGTAATGCAAATTATTTTGTTGCTCAAATTCATTATGTGGTTTCATGAATAGATTGATATAAAAATATCGATATTAAGAATACTCTATACAGGATGTAAACAGACCCTCCACAAAGCCATTACCCAAGCATTCTGTTCATCAAACTAAGTACCTAACTCTACGTAAAAATGATTACTGGGAAACAACTTCTTGAAAAATCACGTTTATGGTAGAACTCAAAGTAACACACTCAAAACATGGTGCTAATGGATGGATTGAATAGTATGGGGGTCGTGGAGGTGTTTAAAGTTAAAATCTTACAATTAAAACATGTATTTAAAAAAAAAAGTTGGAATTTTGACTCTAAATAGCTCCTTAACTCGAAGGTTCCCAGGTATGGTCTAGATCTAGAACAAAAAAATTATCGCAATGATGGGAAGAACAAGTGCCTTTCAGCTTCGTTAAGGGTCTTTTTACACCCTTTGTTATGTAGGTACACCATACAAATTACATTGTATAGAATATAAAATTTTTACACTGGGAGACACAATTTAGTAAATAATTCAATAATATCAGTATATTAATGCAATAATATTGTCAAATAATCAGGTATTGACTTTGTATTTTCCGGAACAATAGACCTAATTATCTAATCTTGCATCTGTTTATCTGCGATAGTATTTGTTCCGAAAGTTTGTTTAAGTTGCCAATCAAAGGAAGTGTGAAATAGTCCAAGATAATCTTATCAGGCCTTTATATAAGGATTCTATTGTTTATATTGGTATGTAAATTGTTATTCTATTTTATTTATTATGTTGTTTTATGCTGTATTAGGTGTTATGTTAGGTATACATACAGGATGTAAGGCCTTACTAATGACTTAGAGGTATGTTATTATTCTTAAATCTATAGGCTCTATTGTTGCTGGTTTTAATAGACAAAGGCATTGTATTGTATTGTTGTTAAAAAAGTGGATGTCTGCCAAATTGGAACAAAGAAAGCACTTTCAATAGTACCTATGTAATTGAGAAACCTTGACATTGGTATCGATTCTGTTGTGCACAAACTGAACTTAATGTAGGCTATTGCTATTTTTTTCTCTCTAATAAAACGAGAAAGAGACGGACGTAATTTAGAGCTGTCAAATTTGGTTGGAACTAATATTTTCATACATATGTAGGGTGCACGTAAAAACATGTCGACTAAAGACATGGTGAAGCGCAAGGCATATACTATAGTCTGCGCCAGATAAGTAGGCATTAAAGGTCATTGCTCTTTCCTTAATTTCCTGTTTTCTTAGTACCCCGACAATACATTATGAATCGTTTTTTATTACTAGAGAAAGTCAAGGATCACGATAAAGGTAGTTTCGGGACAAGTTTATGTCGTTATTTCTGTTTTCGGAATTATGTATTTGAATAAATGTATGCGGGTTAATGACCTTTATTTCCTACTTATCTGGCGCAGACTATAGTTTGACATCTCCAAGTTAGTTCATAGCTATAGCCGTCCTTTTCTCGCACTGCCTTTTAGTGAAAGGTAGCAATAGCCTAAATTAAGTTTAGTTTGTGCACAACAGAATCGACACCATAATAATGTGTGAAATGTTAAGATTAATTTTTGATGGTAGCAATATAAACATTTGTTTTATCGCCACATTCAAAACAAATTTTAGAAATTCTAATTAGAAAATATTTTTAGATCCTACAAGGCCTGGACTTAGCAGTAACAATGATGTACAAAGGGGAGGAATGTCTTCTACAATTGGCCCCACGATTTGGTTTCGGTGAAAATGGCCTGAAGCCTGGTGAGAGTTTGGGCCTCATTGGTGTGATTGATGGGCCCAAGTATGAGGGCCCTGTCATAAATGGAGAAACTTGGCTTGATGCGCGCGTTGAACTTCACGACTGGGAAGAAGAACCTGAACATGAAACCATATCTGTTGTTGAAAAAATGGAAACTGGGTAAGTAAAAAAAGCCAAACAACATTGTTTTTATGAACATCCCTAAAATGATGATTTTTCTAATTGAATGACATAATTAAGGCTACGTGCTCTGGGTTTATTTTTAAAGCGGTAGGTAACTAATGTTTTTCTTGCATGTCAAGTGCAAATTAAGCTAATCATAATGGCAACTACATCAGGTATGTTAACATTGTTCTACTGTTCATTAAGTGCAAAAATAATACAGTAGGTAGGTATTGTAAAGTTAGAAAGTTGTCAATGCTATTGTCCTGTTCTCTCCCTTTTAATGTCAAATCAAACGAATATATTATTCCGACGATTGTTTCAAAGTAGTCTCGCCCTTGAATATATTAACATAAAACTCAGTTTGATGTACCTAGATAGCGGAACCTTGACACATTAAATTTAAACATTGACAAAAATGCTTGCTTTATTGTGATTACTTAAATATTGGGGTCAGTGTATACGCGTATCGTACAGTTTTCTTTATCATACGTTTGGATAGACTATCAAACTATAACAGTTATATTTCATTTTCGAAACAATGATGAGCGAAATATTCTTTGCGTTCGTTTTTTATTATTACCATGGCATTGATTTGCTCTTCGATCGTCTTAATGCTTAAGTTGGCTTGGCCGAAACTACATTTTATTGTATAGTTGGCCTTTTCATGGCTACAGTGGCCATGAAAATACCAAAAAGTCCATTTTATTTTGGAAACCACGCATTTTGCAATAAAAGCTAGTTTACACTTGCGTCATACTTGTTGACCTCTTACATAAAATTCTCATACTTGTTGACCTCTTACATAAAATTCATGTCTCTATAGTGGGTGTGTCTCTTAGTAAAATATGGAAACAGCTACGCAGCGATTTGGCCTATAGGTATGATTACTTGTTCAGTTTGTGAGTATGTAATCAGGAAGTAACAGACAGGAAATTACAGTATTTTCTGTTGGGGAATGGAGATATTGGGGCTAAAAATTCAAAACATTGGTTTATTTGTTTGGTGAATGTGATGTAATACTAACTATATTCGTTAGACAGTCGACAGCGCATCGAGTTACTACAAACTGTCAAAAATTTCTCATTCGATTTTTAGCCCTGAATGTCCGACAGATCTTAGTAGTAACACCACTGCCCAATCTGAACGTTAAATTTAAGACCCAATGATCCTCACTTCGCTAATTCTGAAATAAAAATAATACAGGAATTTTACAGTGGTCAGTGGCGTGGATGGCCAAATTCGAAACACCCACCGGAAAATTCACCTGTATAGTATCATACAAAAAACAATGTTAGGTCTGAAAATATTAATTCCAGTTTTCGCTGACCTATTTTGACTTTACTCTGCATACTCATAAGGTCCACTATCTTACAGCGTCCGTCGCCGTGCTCGCGGCAACTGGTGGTATGGCCGTGGGGAGCCTACTCTAGCCGTTCAGCTATACAGGCGCGCTCTAGACATGTTGGACGAGAGCGATGGCGGAATCACTGCGCCGACGCCGAGTGGCGAGATCCCGGCCACCTCGGATGATCTGCAGGCGCTGTTGGATGAACGACTCCGGGTACATAACAATATGGCTGCCGCACAGTTGAAGGCGGGAGCTTTTGAGGCTGCTTTGCAGGTATGTTGGAAAATCTATGTGGAATAAAGAGACCTATTATTCACCTTCAATTTTACATAACCACCTTGTATTTTACGAGTAGACGAAGTAGCGACACAGAGTAGTAGACGTGCAATACATGTTCATTATTAATAACTAGAAAACATTTCCTATCATTACGATTATTTCTGACAACCAGAGGAGGCAGAAGTCTTCTGTCTTTAGTCCAGGTGCAGACCTAAATATAATATGTGCTAGTTCAGATAGTTTCAGATATCCAAAATCAAGAATCTTGGTTAATGTTACAGGCAGTAACTCGAGTGCTAACCTGCCAGCCGCAGAACGCAAAGGCTTTATACCGCAAATCTCGCATCCTATCCTCGATGGGGCGCAACTCGGAGGCCTTGGAGGCCGCGCGGGCCGCTGCGGCCGCGGCCCCGGAGGACTCGGGGGCCCGCAAGGAACTGCAGCGATGTGAACAGAGGGCTACTAGGGAGAGATCGGTGGAGAGGAAGCTAGCGAAGCGTATGCTCGGTACCACACAGCCCAAGGGCGGTTCGCCTGATAAGAAACCTAGTAGAGCTAAGGTGAGAATTTTTAAACATGCAATGTAGCTAAAGTTTAGAATGTTATGAAGTATGAGGTGTAACAGGAAAACCTGAGTAATAGAGTGGTGTGGTATAGACACCTTTATTGGAATGAAAAGCATGTCATTGTGAAAAGTGTCAAGTATACATGAGATAAGTATAAGAAAATATGAATGAAATGTATGAAAGGAATAAGAAGATATGCTACGGCGACCCCCCTAACTCTTTTCAAAGCCATAACCTCATTGCGTCAATGTGTGTGTGTAATAAATAATATTGTTCTGCGCACAGATGCTGGTGTGGGGCTCGATCATACTGAGCATCCTGATGGGCGTGGCGAGCGTGCTGGTGTACCGCTACAAGCTGCAGGCGCACTGACGGCACGGCGCGACCTGTACACCACAAGTAAGTCCTCTGCTAGACTGTAGACACACGCCTCTCCAATCGCATTACTTAGTTCGATTCTCGGCAACTTTCAACCAGCTGCTACCAGCCAACTTGCGGAAATTGTCACTTCACCTAGCCTGAGGGCGTCCTTCAATACTTCTGTTTGTGAGTTTAATGTTTGTAAACCACCACAATACAGGAGGAAGGCCAAGTGAGGGGGAAAGTTAAAATTTCTGATCGTTTTGTGGGGCTATGAGCTATTAGTGCGACTACTTGCGGTAGGGTCAATTTAATAGACCACACTTGACACTTCATCAAAATACAACAACGTAACCTTGTGACGGCTGGCATAAATGTTATTTATTTCTTCGAAGTTAGAATTGAACGATTGCTTAACTTTTTTCAATTACGATTACATATTTATTGTAATAGTGACAAAATAAGATAACTTTAAAATGTAGTTGTACTAAACTGACAGATGTCAAATGTGGTCTAATAAATTGGCCCTACTGTAGTCATTTGCTGGTAATGCGCATGTCCCAAGCGAGTGTTAAGTCGACAAGCCAGCGTTATTCAGAGATCGCTCTTATTGCTGCAACAAACTAGTGGAGAGTGGTTCTGGTGTGAACAGTTTGCGATCAACTATTACGAGGTACAAGACCTACAACTATTGGTACTTTTCTTGATTGAGAAAATAGTTGATCGTTAGTCGCTTCCTCGTCGACGAGCGGTGGAATAAGTGCTTTAGGATCGTAGACTCTATTTATGTTATAGACTAGGTTCAGTTTCTGCTGCACCTGAAACGATTTATAGGCTTATATACCTTCGTTTTTTTTCAGGTAATGGCGAGTCCAATGGTGTTATTGGAGGGGAATGGTGCACACTATACTTAAGGCCACGTCATATCTTCGCTGATAAAGAATCATAAGCCTTCGTTAATTTATCGGTCTTTTACCCTACGTATTGATAACGAGAGAATACTATGTATAGTTGTTGTTACTGCTGTAAATAATTCTTTAAAAAAAGTTCTCGTTAGAATTGCCAGAGTGCAATCTCATTATTTTTTTATATTTATACAAGTTACGACTTATTTTGTCTATGACAAATACAGCAGACTTTAATTATGTGGACGTCAGACAGTATTTGAATAGAACAAATTCGGAGAGGTGATGATAGTACACGGTAACAGCTGATTTAGTGGATTAAGGCCTGAATTCTTGTCGCGCTGATGGTCGGTCGCGTACGTGTATATATTGTGTTTTATATAGCACCATACTGCGACGCTGACCACAGCGGCGACCAACTGCCGTATTTTGTTCTCGCTGACGTCACGATAGACCGTTAGCGCGACAAGAATTCAGGCTTAATGTGCACGTCTAGGTAAGGCGTTTTATGTGTGTAGGTAATATTGCACGCAACAAGACGCATCGCCGTATTTAGACGGGCACCTTTAATGATGTATCCAAAAAAAACTGTATTTTCGTGGTATTTTTGAACTACAATCCTAAATAAATCTAGGATTCCAATAATAACTGTTATTCTTAATAGGCAATACTAAATGTACCTTCTGTATTGTAAATCGGGGATAGGTGTAGTTAATTAGATATTTGCAGTAATTTTAATCATTGGCTTATTTCGACCGTTCGCCACTATGTGCATTTACGTCTAAATTTCTTGTGTATATACTTATATATTTATGTGTAAATTCTGTTTATAGTTAGTGCCAAAATGTATCATATTATTATGTGTAGGTATATATTATGATAGTGTCTGAAATCGCATTCTGCAGATGATATTTATATGAAAAACAAAAAGTCTAACACATATTTTTCGACTCTATATTTGAAAAGGAAGAAGATGGAAGCATTCGGGTAAATATTTGAAGCATTCCAACTTGTTTTTATTTAGAACACAATATTTTTTTATGAAACGTTGGGAGGCGCTTTCCTCCAGCCCACTTAGCATGACCACCGAAGAAACGAAAGTGAATCGACAAATCTTTTGTTCACCTGTCATTTTGCTGTCATTGAATCGACCAAATGACAGATTAACAAAAGATTTGTCGACTCTCTTTCGTTTCTTCGGTGGTCATGCAAAGCGGGCAGATGTAAGGGTGCTTTTCACTCGCATTTATGTATCCGTTGCAGTATCACTACCAACAGTATACACTAGATAAATTACGTAGTTTTCACGTTTATCTCCTAGATACCGCTTACAGGTGGTGAAACTGTAGATCAACAATTCAGTACCAGTGATTATTTTCACAGAGTATACGTATCTTTCGAAAAATATAGTTATTTTTGTCAATGAATTATAATGCACACAAAGTAATGTAAAATTAGGTTTATTTAGGACATCGGTTTGGTTAGGGGTCGCTGCGACGGCGACGCCTATAGAATATCATTATCAATAAAAAACAAAAAAAATGGTGGTTCCAGTATACACTTACACTAATAAAAAAATTGTTAAGATAATTTGTTTATTATTTTTGCTCCTGTAACAATAAATAAAGTATAGCATGTCGTTAATAACAAAGTACAAAAATATTTTGTTCCAGGGATGTCACATATTATAACTTTTTTACATACATTGTGGAAGGCTCACCTACGCAGAAACGGTCACCTGCATTCAGTACGGGTGCGAACCATTTGAAATAATAACAAAAGTTCTAATAATCACATTACCTAATATCATTTAAGGCCAGGTACGCCAAGCAAAATAGGTATTTAACTCTACCACCCTTTACGCAAAACGGGCCGTGCGCATGCGTCGCCGGCGTGAGTGAACTTACGGGATCCCAAAGTTGAGCGAAGTGTCACAGTATAGGCGTGTAGGCAGTAGGTAAACTTATTTTTTTTAAATTGTCAGCTTGATTTATTCTAATACGTGAAAATCTAACATTTATATGTAATAAATTAATTTGAATAGGTATTGTAAATGCAAAATGGTGTAAGTCATAATTTATTCAATTATTTGACTAAATTTCTTACATTGTTTTAATCTGACAAAGCGACACGCGCTTTATTTGTTGTATCCAAGTATAAAAACAGGCTGTGATTGTTTGCGTGAAGACGAGTAGCATCAGTACATGACACACACACTTCTGACTTATTTATTTCCTCGGACGGTACCGCTCCTGCGCTTACGCACAAATGTGTTTATTATCAAGTTATCCTACTGTTATAACTTATGACTCCACTGTGTTCTAATTATAGGTAAAATAAAATGTGTGAAATAATTAATTTTATAAAAATCGTTGGTAAAAATTGATTACTTATGTCGATTAGATAATAGGTACTATACATTTATGTTGTACTAGAAATCTATAGGTATATCCATAAAATGGAACAGTGATAACTAAAACCAAGAAATAACAAAGGTCACTGTAGGTCCGGCAGCCCGGCGCGGGCGGCGTACTTCTTTTGTTATAGGTAATAGTAAGTACAATAAAAATAACAGGTAAAAGGCGCTCTCGTATTGCTGTTTCTTATAGACATGATCGACAAGTTTCGAAGATAAAGGTTGCCATATGGCGGATTGAAAAATCTCCTAATCCACTGAAACGCCAACCGTTCCGCGCACGACAATGCTTTTTATTAAGTAGGTACCTTTGTAAATAAATAAAATTGTAAACAAACTTTCCTGGCTTCTTGTCTAAGCTTCCCTTTCTTGTTTTTATTTTTATTCCCCATACTTCAAACAACAAACAGAAAAATTAAAACTAACAAAAAAACCAAACTGTTCTAATACACTAAAACTAACAAAAAAAAACTATACTACTTATTATATTACACTACGTTTTAGGAATAAATCGTGCGATAAATCATCGGGACAGCCGTGCGCCAGCAAAAGGGTCATAGGTCCTACCTCGTCAAGGCCTGGCGAGCGACTTCCATATATATAAAAAAAAAGTACTCTGTACGGCCGACTTAATCCACGTACGCAAGCCGCTGTATTATACAATAATTTATTATTAAAAGGATTAAACTCTTTTGCAAAATATAACCACAAATAATTGTTCTCTATGTCATTAACTTTGCTTAATTTTTTTTTTGGAAGTAAAATTTTCATATAAAAATCAGAACAGAAGACTTCTGATTTTTTTTTCATCGAGTGAAGTTTTCGATATCATGTTTTGAACCACAAATTATCATAGTAGATATAGTCAACTCTAATATATATATATATTTGGCTTTAAACAATCACTATTTCTTTGTTTACTATTGAATCAAAGTGATGTAAAATTCGGAATACCTGGCCTTAATTTTTTTTTTTGTATAACGATGAAATGATATAATGAATTATCACTTTCAGTTTACTTAATTTTATATTGAACATTTTCTATAAAGAGTTACTATAATATAAAAAATCTATAGTAACGTTTAATATAAATTAGAAACTGATCAGCGGGCGGCCGCCGAGGGCCAGTTCCCCACTATTGTTTGTGAATCATTTGGGTTAAATGAGGTTATACCAGTATGATGTTTCCTAATATTTACTTATTCATTACAGAATTTTGGCTGAAAATGAGTTAATATGAAAATTAGGTCAACTTAACGTTATATAAAAAGAGCATTATACACATTGAAAATTATATGAAATGAACGTTATACTAAATGTTATTAGACCAAAAGAAGGTTATATGAAATGTAACATTAGATCACATGAAATTAGGTTATTTGTTTTTATAGCATATGAAAATTATATCATGTGAACATTATTTCAAGTGATATTATACTATCTGTTATTATACACTGTCTGTTGTCTGATATTTATTATACACCCATTCAGTACATAATTCTGAAGCTCCCAAACAAAAATTTGTTGTTCCCTACAAAAGTGCATACTTTTTCCTACAAAAGTGCTACCTATTTTTTTTTTACTCTTCCATACATTTTGGGCATATAGAACTTTTGTAGGAAACAGCAGATTAAAAAAAAAGGTTTTTTTTTAAATGGGGGCTCAGAATGATTTACTGAATACGTGGTGGTAACCCTTTGTGCGTTGGTGTCTCTTCTATCCTGTACACACATCAAAAAACGTTTGTGATCACTAGCATAAGCTGATATAATTTTTTGAATTGAACTTTAAAAACAATTGAACTGTTTTATTGTTCTAGATTCTAAATCCATATTTTTAAATAAAGAATCTAAAAAGAAGAAGAAATCATAATATAATCTACCGATACAAAAAAAGACTTCGATTTTTCAAAGTGATCGCAAACTTTTTTTGATGTGTGTATTTATAGGGTGACTGGTAATGAGAGGTTTTCTTTTTGAGGAATAAAAAAAATACTTAAGTTTCCAAGAACTCTATAGATGGCGTTGAACTGACTATGATAGTTGGTGCCAAAGCCAAAACGCTTGGAAAAAAAGTCACGTCACATAGGCTCGTTGACTGACACTTTCGTTTGCTTAACCTTCCGAATATAACCTAGTTTTCTCGCGCTTTGTTAAAATCAGTTTCTTTTTAAGTTCTGTTACTTGCATTAACGTACTAAGTTCAGCGCCATCTATCCAGCGACTAGGGAAGAGCTAAAAAGAAAATCCCTCATTAGTGACCGATACCTAATCACGTGATTGTACTCATGATAACAAACAACTTTTACTATGGAACCAAAGCTAAATCACGAAAAAAAATCTGCTGTTCAGTACATTTTGACCAGTTAGGCGAACATAAATTACTGAACTGGTTTTTTTTTTGCGATTTAAATAAATAAATAATAAATTTAATTTGATTTCTTCCCATAGTAAAAGTTGTTTGTTATCATGAGTACAATCACGTGTTTAAGTATCGGTCACTAATTACCAGTCGCCCTATAGATAATAAATTTCTCTAAATCAAGTTTAAGTTGTTATTACTATGTTAATGTACCATCATTGTAAGTACAGCATGGGTCTGTTGACGCTTGCCCATCATCATCATCATCATCATTTCAACCGAAAGACGTCCACTGCTGGACATAGGCCTCCCCCAAGTGTCGCCACATTGACCGGTCCCGTGCGACTCGCTTCCAGCAGATTCCCGCAACCTTCACCAGGTCATCGGTCCACCTAGTGCGAGGCCTTCCCATACACACATGAAAAAAAGTTTGCAATCACTTTGAAAAATGGGAATCTTTTTAGTTACGGTAGATTATATTATGATTTCTTCTTCTTTTTATACTCTATTTAAAAAATAGATTTATTTTTTAATTTCAAACAGGGTATTTAGTTCTCTTCTTCTTTTTTAAACTAGATGAAGCCGGTGTTTCGTACTCTGAGAAGAAACAGCCGAAACAAACTCAGAGGTCATAATCTCTTTTGAAGTCCAGACATAATCTTGCTCAATTCACATAAGGACCATGCAGATTAGTGTCTGAGATGGTCTTTTGAAGAAAGAACCATACAGATTTGAGTGCACCTGTCCAGTCAGTGCAAGCATTTGTCAGTTATCGTGTAGTTCGACTTATAACTCAAGGAGCTCAATGAAACGACGAATAATACCAAAGAAAGGACATTCAGGTAGGTCGCATATAGTACTCAAATTGCCAGACAGTTGTGGGAAAAAAACAAACAAAAAAAAGAAAATGTGACCCACATGGTCCCCACATTTACAATAATCAAATAAAATTAATAATAAGTACTTTACAAAATGAATGTCAATAAAAATCACAAAAATCATTAAATGTCACAATGCTAATAAATAAAAAAGTAAAACACTTAATAAAATACATATTCATGTCAAATAGGTAAATGTCACATAAAATAATTAAAAATTGTAATAAACTGAACATACTTAGTTCAATATTTTACTATTTTTTACTTTTTAACTTTTTTTTTTTTAATATTTGTGTTCATGTCAAATAATGAACATTAAACTAATTAACAACTTTTGCAAAGGTGTTATTAGCATCATCCGTGACTAACTGCTGACGTTTGAGTTGAAATAAAGGAGAAGTGTCGTCTGCAAACAATACTATGTCATGATTATCCTTTATGAGGTAAGGCAAGTCATTTATATCAATTAGAAACAAAAATGGTCCAAGAATTGAACCCTGGCGTACCCCCATTCTAAAGAACGGGAGATCTTTTCCCGTTAACATCAACTCTCTGAATCACTCAAATATGAAATAAGAAGTTTCAGAGAGGCGGTACGGATTACGTAGTGGTGTAGTTTCCTGATTAGTGTTTCATGAAGAACGCAATCGAAAGCTTTAGACAAACCGCAAAAAATACCCAAAGCATCGCATTTGTTCTCCCAGGAATTATAAATGTGTCCTAAAAGTTCAACACAGCACAACACAACACATCAGTAGTTGAACGACCCCTTGTAAAACCGAACTGTATTTTATGCAATAACTTATGTTTATTGAAAAAACTTTGCATTTGTGGCAAAAATATTTTTTCAAAAATTTTACTAAATGTGGGTAGTACTGAAACGGGTCTATAATTAGTGGGGTCTAAAGAAAACACACAACAAATAATTTTTCTTAATAAAGTTCAATTTAAAAAATTATATCAGCTTATGCTAGTGATCACAAACTTTTTTTGATGTGTGAAATCGGAACAAACGCCGTCATCTTATTTTTACAGTCAATTTCACAAATGTTTACGAACAGCGTCCTGAAAATGTCATTAAAGTGCCGACATAACCATGCTTATTAGTTTGCCTCTTATATTTAACGAGAGCTTGTACTTCCACAAAGCCTCTTACAAACCATCGTCTAACTATACAAATAACAACAACACGCATGTATTTCCCCGGATGATTAGGGTCACACCGAACTGCAAAATGCTATGGTCGAACAAAATTTTGACTGCTCGATCATGCAGGCGGCAAGCGAGCCCCTCCGTGAGCAAGGTACATTGAAAATGCTCTGGGTTGCCAGGCGGGCGTGTATGACCAATTTGATGCCAAAATCCGACGTTAGCCAGTAAGTCCCAATCAACCATATTGAACACGTCTGTGTTCAATATGGTTGATTGGGACTTAGTAATAATTATCGCCCTTTTGGCAGAGGAAGAGGAACACGAATATATAAATCGAATCGAGCGCGCCCTCGCATGCAGAACGCGTACTCGAACACGAATCTTGCAAGCTCGAGCATGGTCGAGCATCAAGTTTGGACGTGTATTTAATTTTGCAATGTATGGAATTGTCATAAGATTCATTTTTCAGTAGTCTCAGAAAATGCTCCGCTCTTGGTATGCGCTGACGCTTAGGCAGAGGTACGCACGACGGCCAATCAAGCTATGCAAAGCCAAATTTTAATGGTGATCTCTGATTGTACGGGAAGCTCATAGTAAGTGAGTTCAGATCATACTGGATCAATACACTACACTACTAGTTCTTTAGCTTGATGTGTCGCCTTGTGTACGGTCGAACGAGCCATTTGGTTTACATTTTACAATGTAATTTGTGGGTTAAACTGTTAACCAAATAGCTTGTTCGATCTTGTCATCGTATAGCACACCCATCATCATTTTTTCTGCAATAACGTTAATAATTCACAAAACATTAGACGTTGCTACAATGCGCGGTAATCACATAAAATTAATGGCAATATATAACATTTATGCGTATAGTCTCTCAATTCACTTAAGGGTTTCGACAACATACCTTTGGTAACTATAATATTTAACTATATCACAGTCTTGACTTAAAGGTGAACATCCTGGCTAGCCAGTTGATGATATGCGCTAGAGCTTCTAACTGTGCGATCGTGGTTAGTGCCTGGATGCTGAACAATGTTGCCACGAAGTCGTACACCAGTTTAGGCGAGAACACACTCCACACAAACAAGTGATTTCGGAACACTCTAGATACAATACAGTACACTAGTACGGCGTATATTCGATGTAACGCGAGGATGTTCGTTGCTCGCCATATTGTTTGTAAATACCTGTGAACAATTAAGTGTTAGGTCCTTCCTTAATCTATCAGAATATATAACTACTGTAACATTGTTCCAGTGGTCAACCCCCAATAGGCCCCCGCCCAATAGGCTCAATATATTTTTTTTTTAATTTAAACTTCATGTTCGTAAGAGTGGTAGATAGGCGGACTTAATGCCACAAAGCATTCTCTACCAGCCAACCTTTGGGTCAAATAGGGACATTGTGATAGTGCCCATGACGGTCACATTTTTTAATCACAGTTTCAATGGTTCAATACTCACTGTCGCCACGTCGCGGCCCTGGCGGCTATGGCACAGAAGAGCGCGGCGCCGGCGAGCGCGGGCCCGGCGTACGCGTGCAGCCCCATGCGCAGCGCCACGCGCACGGGGCAGTACTCGCGCAGCCCCACGTAGCCCGAGCCCAGGTCCACTGACGACAGGCTGTTGGAGTTGCCCTGACACGAACGTTATGGTTATAGTGTGTGTGAGGTGGGAACGTCTGAACAAACAACAATTAGTTTTGGAAGGCATGAGCGCTGTTGAAATTACAAGCTCGTGACCAATTTTAGTTGGGTCTCCAAAGCCGGGTCCAGACGTGTGTAACGCGTAGTGTAAGATTACGTGTAATTTAGCGTCAACAGTGTGGACGGCACTGCGAGCGCCTTTGTGTTCGCCGGCGCAAGCGTTACATGTAATGCTCGTAGTGTCGTCCACACACAGAATTCGCGTCACATTACATTACGCGTTACACACTTCTGGACCCGGCTTAAGGTTGGCAACACTTTGGTAAATCCCTTGGTGTTGCTATGCTATAGATTTTTATCAGTAAGTGATTACAATTTTTCATCAAGTTAATCTCTTGGCTAAATTATTATTAGAAAAACTGAATAATCTAGTCTAATTAGGCAAAACTCACCTGATAAAAGAAGAACAGGTTCCCGATCCACATGTGCACTAGTGTTCTACTAATTATATCAACAACTTCACTCTTTCTAACCGACTTAGAATGTAACAGTTTGTGGTCCATACAGTCAGAGGTCAACATACACGTTATATAAATACTGGGCACCATTATCACATTGTGTGGTCTCATTAGTAACAAAACAATCAACATGAGATCGTTCAACATGAGGTGGCACGCTGACCGAACAAGATTTAATTTCACTTCTTCAACATTCCATGGCTCTTCGATCAAAGTATCGTAGAAATAATCCTCAGTTTTTGCCTTTGGCTTATTATACACGAACTTAGTAGCGCTTGAGGTCGATAAATCTATGGGTTTCAAGCCGCAGTACTTCAACGATCCGACATACGAAAACATTTCAAGTAGGAACTGGACTATAAGTATGGCCCAGAACATGTTAACTATTAGTACTGGGTCCCAAGTCTTGATTTCTTCGATTGGTGATTCCAGGGCTTTGGATGCAATTCGGTAGCAGAATATGCATCCCACCGCGCCAATTGTCAACATTGATTGGATGTAAACGACGTTGTTGTGGTAGCGATGGTTCCGTAAACATATTATTAATGTTGCTACCGTGCCTGGAAAACGAAAATAAGATTGTAGAACCAAAATGAGGATGTGGTAAATTTTCTTTGGGACTTATGTATGTCAGACTTTACCTATAACTAGGTGGGCTTGAAGATAGAAGGCATTTTCTGGTGCATTCAACCAGTCTGCTGTATCTGGGAGGAACAACCACCGGTCCCCAGTCTGGTTCATTGTTCTTAGATACCTGGAGCAATAAGTTAATAACATCAAGATCTGTTATATGACATCGCGACAGTCTGTCGAAGATGAGTACTCCTTAAGGGGCTCCCCCATGCACACTAGCGCCACTTTAGTAAAAAAATCAGAACTCGTTAAATACACAATTAATATAAAATCTGATTGACAAAATCAATCATTTGGTCTTCTAAATTATTTACGTCTGCTTAACTCATTGAAACATAGCTCGCTGTCGTTACAGATACAAAATGGAAAAAAAACTGCCGTTTTTAGCAATTTATCTAACTGTAACTACAGCGAAGTATATTTTAATGAATTAAATAGACGTCAATAATCTAGAACTCTAAAGCATTGATTTTGTCATTCAGATTTTATAATAATTGTGTATTTAACGAGTTCTGATTTTTTTACTAAAGTGGCGCTAGTGTGCCATGGGGGAGCCCCTTAAGAGGGCCCTTCCCGGCCCGTCTATCGTCAACGCGAGCATGGTCGAAAAGCTTGTTGTTTCATCCAGAGCTACAGCGGTTGTCATCCGCGCACCTAATACCGCCTAACGCGAGGACATTGAACAAAAAATATTGTTCGAACATTTATAAAACTTGTTCCAGGAAATACGTGTTTTTGAATAAGTTTGAGAAATAAATATTTGTCATTTAGAATCTCCACTACATTTGCAAGGCTTCTATCAGGATATTTTCTTTACTTTTACAATTTATATGAGTACATTATGAACGGTTGCATATTAGAAAATCAAAACTTTTCTGAGCAAATTTCAAAAGAACAACGTACAAATCAACAAAGTTTAAAATAACGATAGTCATTTGATCAAAAGTTCAGCTGACCAAAGTCTGGAATATCAATGTTTATATTATTTATTACACTATTGACCAAATCGTTTAAAGGTCAAAATGGATTACTGAATAAATTAATACAAATAATATAGGCGTTATACTAATGCGGATAGAACTTAGATAATAAAATTATATAGGCGTCATACTAATGCGGGTAGAACTTGGATAATATTTTTTTTAATTGAATGCATGTTACAAACTGTTTGAAGCGTTTTCGTTTTCACTCGTGTTCGATTAATTAACCTACTAAAAACAATCTCTTTTTTACATTAATGCAAGTCGTTTCTGGCGGTCACAGTTTTAACCTAACCTACCCATTTTGTTTAAAGAAGAAATTAACCTAACTCAAACTCAAACTCAAAACTCAAAGCATTTATTTCAATTAGACCATTACGGCACTTTTGAATGTAAAAAATACAAAAAAGAAAATTAAAGCTACAGTCTCAGTCACAAGGCATAATAACTTGAGAAAGTACTGTAGTTGTCCATTCCCTAGCGTAGATCTCTATGGAGAAGAACGGGTAAGAAACTCCATGGACACTCTTTTAAAATCAAAATATTGTTACAAAATCTTGGTTACATTTGTTAATTTTGAGATTATACATATATGTGAGAACGATTTAGAAAGACGTGCACACTAAGAGCGTCCAGAGTAAAAGATTAGATCAACAATTTATGAATAATAGTACATTACGATATTAGTGCGTTAAGATGGTTATAACATGCGAGGCGGAATTTCAGTAATTGAGCCGAGCATATTATAACCAATACGCACGTATATCGTACGACGTTTTTAAACACATTTGCGAGGAAACAGAAAAAAATAGATATTCACAATACAAGTACAAAAAATAAAAAAAATTGAGAAAAATGGTGCGAGGATTATTTTCTGCCGTGGCTGCGTGAAAATGTTGGCAAAGACGCTAGAGCATGCAGCCAAGTTTTTAAATTACCGAATAAACTGTTTTTATTTTTATTTTAAATAAACTCAATCTGTGAATGCACACTGTTGCTTTCCCGCCATTTTAACAGCGCTAGCGCGCTGCCTACTGACTGGCGCCGCGCGGCGATTAGTTCGAAATTGAATAGCAACAGCGCGCTGCTCACTAGCTGGAGTCGTGCGGCGGCGATCAGTTCCATATTTGAAATGGCAAATAATACTGTTATGGAATTTGTATGGACTATAACTTAACTATTTGCTTTGGTAACACACGCGTTTTTTATGACCCGCTTTACATAATATTTAAAACCGGTGGAATTACATCAGCTTTACGAGCAAGGGTGTTAAATAGTACATTACGATATTAGTGCGTTAAGATGGTTATAACATGCGAGGCGGAATTTCAGCCCGAGCCGAAGGAGAGGGCGTAATTGAGCCGAGCATGTTATAACCAATAAGCACGTATATCGTACGACGTTTTTTAACACATTTGCGAGGAAACAGAAAAAAAAAGATATTCACAATACAAGTACAAAGAAAAGAAAATTTGAGAAAAATGGCGCGAGGATTATTTTCTGCCGTGGCTGCGTGAAAATGTTGGCAAAGACGCTAGAGCATGCAGCCAAGTTTTTAAATTACCGAATAAACTGTTTTATTTTATTTTAAATAAACTCAATCTGTGAATGCACACTGTTGCTTTCCCGCCATTTTAACAGCGCGCTAGCGCTGCCTACTGACTGGTGCCGCGCCGCGATTAGTTCGAAATTTGAATAGCAACAGCGCGCTGCTCACTAGCTGGAGTCGTGCGGCGGCGATCAGTTCCATATTTGAAATGGCAAATAATACTGTTATGGAATTTGTATGGACTATAACTTAACTATTTGCTTTGGTAACACACGCGTTTTTTATGACCCGCTTTACATATTTAAAACCGTTGGAATTACATCAGCTTTACGAGCAAGGGTGTTAAAAAAGTAATTTAAATGAACCTTTGCAGCTAAGAGATGACCAGTCACAAACATGACGCATGGCGCACTACCTTTTGATCAGTCGTTCATTTGATGTCACATACATTGGGATTCTAGAATTTTTCTAAATAAAACATTTGGTCATTTAAATTTTGTTATTTCGTTTATTGTTCTTTTGAAATTTGCTCGAGAAAGTTTTGATTTTTTAATATGCAACCTTATGAACTGCCAAAGTTGAGGTTAAATTTGTGCAAAACAGCAATGTTTGGAGGCTTATACTGAATTTGTTTCTACATTTTTTTAATTTTTTGCTTCGATAGAAGCCTAGATATAGTGCACAAGATAAAGATATATGAGTAACAACGGCATAATCACGCTCGAGCGTTTGTCAAAATGCTCGCGAAAAGTATGGCGGGTTGGCCGCTCTTAATATGCTGCTGATACATCAACAGCAGCACACTGTAAAAGAGAGGGGTCTTGATAAATATTGGTATAGTGGCTTTAAAAGAATTTGATGTTTCAACGTGAATAGAGTAGATGACTAAAAAAAACCTAATTAGTCCGTCGGATAGATTTCCAAAAAATATAATTTTTTCACGTAAACAAAAAAATAAGACGATACTGTGCGTCAAAAAGTCGTAGGACGTTATATTTGAGTACATTTTTTACTCCAAGCCCCACTCATGATCTTTGACACGTTTTATCTTCGTCAATTTTTATTAATGTTAGAAAACAAAAAACACGTATCCAATATTTTCGATAATCTAACTGACGGACTAAACAGAATCATTTTTTTTAGTCGGTCATCATCCCTATTATGAAGAATATAAGCGAGACAGAAAAAAATAGCACTTACCTATGCAAAGCTATAAGCAGCACCCATTTGGGCAGTATCCCCACTCCTATCGCACTCATCTTCTGCGCTAGCTCCGGTTTCTCCTGCACTTCCGTAGCGCCACTCCATCTCTTACTCAAATACACGAGCAGTACCACCACCGTCCTCACTAATATGAAGAACATCAACGTGTTCCAGAAGAAATACCACGTCATATGCTCTTCTTCAATGAAACTGGTTCCGAAGAACGACCAGCAATGGAATATGGTCGCACCGATTAGTAAGTAATCTGTCGCATTTAATTCTCTCAACGGAGATAAATCTTTGATGCTTTCTATACCAGTTTTTATTAAGAAATACGTGGCTGTAAATGTGCAGGAGGTTACAAATAAAGCGACATTCCAAGGAGGTTTGAATGCGCATAGTTGGCTTTCGGTTTCCGAGATGTAACAGGCCGTGATAAGGCTGGCCGTAACTAAAACTAGGACGACGATGAAAGCGAGGATGGATCCCACGGGGGAGCGGCGCAGAGAGTGGCTTGTGATGGTGTCTTTGAGACGAGCTTCCGGTTGGAAGGAGTATAGAGTGACTAGTAGTAGGCATGTGGCGATCTGAAACAAAATATTATAAAACGTCAAAATTTTCCAAATTAAGAAGTCTCTCACGAAGTCACGAGCCCTCAAATCAATGTTTGGACAAATAACGATATTGTTGTTAGCGGATAACATGGTAGATAGCCAGCACCATGGGGATGCACCTGGCGTGGTAGTACTCATTTCCAAACCGCATGTAATCGCTTCACACGTAGATTTATCTTCTGAAACATTCTCAGTTCTTACATACATACGTAGAACTCCTCTGCGATTTAACATTGATATCATTAATCAATTTGTAGATTTCGGGGTCTTGAACGCCTAAAATCCTCCCCCTATCTAAGGCCATGACGATGGGAGACGTGAGGCTAAGGACACTTTTTTCACGACATCCACTACGTTCCCGTGGGATAATTTTAGACCTTCAAGCGGGCAAAAGCAAGAAGCTTATAACTTACCAAATACAGGAGAACAATAGCTTTTTGGATAGCGAACAAGTCCTGCTCAGTCTCGGTCCCGGCTAGCAACAGCGACATCTGTATAAGCGACTCTTCGTAGAAGTCCTTGGCTATCTTAGCAGCGCTCTGCTGGCCGGTCGCTAGGTAGTGCGCGAATTGCTTCTCTGCGCGTCGAAACTGGTTGTAGTATTCTACAGATGAGAGTTGGTATTGGTGTCGATTCTGTTGTGCACAAACTAAACTTAATTTAGGCTATTGCTATCTCTTTTTCTCTAATAAAACTAGAACAGTCAAATTTAGTTTTAACTAATATTTCCATACAAATGAAGGGTGCACGTAAAAACATGTCGACTAAAAACAAGGTGAGGCGCAAGGCATAAACTAGTTTGACATCTTTAACTTAGTTCATAGCTATAGCCGTCCTTTTCTCGCACTGTCTTTTAGTAAAAGATAGCAATAGCCTAAATTAAGTTTAGTTTGTGCACAACAGAATCGACACCATTGTGAGAACTTTGAGTCTGTGATTAGAATAGGTACTTTGGGCTTCAGTAGACAGTGCCAAAATTTGAAGAACATTGTTATAAGGATTTTTTATTCAGGTATTAACCATGTAAAATTGCTTTTACCATTCAAGGGTGTTCTAGCACTAAGTTCGAATTCGTTCATTTGTATTTTGCTTTTAAGTCTGACTTATTTGTTTTTATAATTACTTTTTTATTTGTAAGTTCGAAACTACGCTGACAAAAATGAATTAATGAAATCGGGAAAGGTAAAACGGTAAAGAGAGTAAATCTGACACGTTGTTCAGTTAGAGAGGTCGTTTGTAGAAGTTTGAAGAGATTCTTGGAACGAATACACACCACATTTGTAGCGGTGCCGTTCGGACAAGCAGTTATTAAAGGCCCACTAATTAAAGGTAATTAAAGATATGTGTGACATCAATGAAGACTTGTAATCTTCTCTACATACCCATATCAGTAGGCAATTGTTTTGAAAACTGCAGTGCATGCACATGTTGTAGATACAGGTACTGCCGTGTGTCTTGTGGCATTAACGCAGGCAAGATGTGGCCTGCGTTGTCCTTCGGGAACTGTACGCCTAGCAGCCAGGATATCGTGGGCGCCACATCCACTTGGGCCACTACCGGCCCTATGCTTGGATAGCTGAGGAAGTTAGAATGTTTGCTTCGAAAATAGTGTATAACTTTCATCACATTATTACGCAGGGTGATTTATTCAGGTGGGTAGTGCAGTATGAACTATACTGAAACTATTACTTAGTAGTAGAATTTTGAATTAAAAAACCGGTCAAGTGCGAGTTGAACTCGTGTGGAGAGGGTTCCGTACAATGCCAGTCTTTTATTGAGTTTACCACTTTATTTTCAATTGATAGAATTTATATAGGTTTTCCTGTAATCTACAAGCAATGAACTAAATTTTGTATTTTTTTTTCAAAATTTTATGATCTGTAGTTTCAGAGATCAGGGGGGGAATGGTCCATTTTCGTCTTCTTTCATGAATAAAATCAAAACTATTTATTTTACAATAATAACAAAAATATATTTGAGATCCTCATAACTAGCCCTTTCATTTGATATAATTATATGACCCAGAAAGGGTTGGTTTTTTTTTATTAAATTCCTAAATTATCCCCCGAAAATTACCCTTATTTAAAAAAACATATTTATTTACTTAGCACATCTGTGTTTGGGTCATCGGATTACACCATCCTACCAAATTTCACCCGATTTGGTCCAGTAGATTCGGAGCAAATTGGCTGTTCTGTACAGACGAACGGACAGACAGACAGACACACGAGTGATCATAAAAACTTCACTTATAAATTCAATGGGCCAACATAAAGCACTTTTACTGAAAGGTCCATCCAATTACATAAACAATTATCTTTTGACGACATTTATTAATTAAAATGACGAAGAACTATTTAGATAGGAAGATTGCAATTTGCACAAACAAACACGTGCAAAACTGCAATCTTCTTTCTTCAATTGTAAAGGTCCATCCTTTGAATAAAAGTGCATTATCGTATTGAATTTATCCCATTGAATTTATAACTTTAGATTTCATGGTTTCCCTTTCATTTAATTTATAATGTTTGTTAGAGAGATTTGATCCTTATGATTGACCCTATCGATTGGTACCACAAAAGTACAGAGTGTTATTTTTTTGGAATTTAGCCGGTTCGATGCCCACGTGTGGCAAGCGAAATTTCAAAATCTTTGAATGGAGATTAATTATTTTTTTAAATAAAGGATTGTTTCCTTTGAGTAAAAATTTGCTATCTCCGGTATTTAGAGTACTTTCCCTCCAGGTGGCATGAAAAATTCCAGCCTGTATACTCTAAGCCAAAGACATTAAAATATATTACTGTCTTTTATAGGCCTTATTTTCCATTACCTATCTTATTACAATCAACCAAAATCACCAATAGGAGCCAATAGGAGGGTTTCGTTTTTTTTAATTTTTTGTACGGAACCATGAAAATAGATCAGGGGGCCTTAAATGGCCGCTTTAGCAGGATCATAAAATGATAATATTATGAAACGTTAGGTACGTTAAAAATCTTAAAATGGTCACAGACGTAGTTGATATTATGAATTATCACTTTTTAGGGTTCCGTAGTCCTGACAAGGAACCCTTATAGTTTTCGTCATGTCCGTCTGTCTGTCCGTGGTTTTGCTAAGAGACCATTAGTACTAGAAAGCTGGATTTTGTAGGGGTATGTATATCAATTACGCCGACAAAGTGGTAAAATAAAATTTTGGTAAATATTTTTTTTGTGGGACTGAATTTTTTTTTGTCTTCGGCCCCATTGTTTGGGGTATCGTTGAATAGGTCTTTCAAAATGACCGAGGGGTTGCTAACACTATTTTTCGATTAAATGCTCCATTTACGAAATATTAAACTTTAAAGTGCAAAATTTTGTTTCAGTATCAATCCCCCCCTTCTAAAAGCTAAACTGCTGGATTGAAAAATCTGGAAAAATTCATAATGATAGTGCATTTCATGAACTTTAAAGGAAAACGAAGAAAAGTTAGTGGTTAAGATAACTTTATTAGTTTAGCAGTAATCAGTAGTAAGTATCCTTAGAATAAATCCTTTAAAGTGACTAAGATGGAGTAGTTGCTTGTTTATGACGGGTGAAGACTTGCATTGAAAAGCAAAATCTAAAATATGACGGGCTACTACGGAACCCTACACTGCGCGTGGCCCGACACGCACTTGGCCGGTTTTTTTTACGAATTGTAACGTAATTCATCATATCAAATCATATTCCCCCAGTTTTTCCCAACTCATGCATAGTAAAAACAAGTTTTCACATGAGTCCTCACGCCTTTTTCTCATGAGGATAGGCAGAAACTTCACAAAGACACCTACTACGATCCAGGTATAGGTACTCCTTTTGCTGCGTTCACGTTCATACATCTAGTCATCTAGACATTCGCAAGTACTACACATCACTAAAAAGGTGTATGTCCTTCTAGGGCGTACCCTCCCGGCGTTACCTTACGTTAGCGCCTTTCATTCATACAGTCAACATTCAAACCTTAATCAAAACTCGTATCAAATAATACAAGAGGCTATACATACGCATGAGGACATTGCAAGTTAGAACTCCTTATTACAACGAGCGGTATCAGCACTTCACTGGGTGTGGAGCCGCCGTGGCCGCCCGCGTCCAGCATGCCGTGGTCTCCGCACACAATGAGGACGCCTGTGCGGTCCTGGAATCAATACGCCACTTGTTGGTTTAAAATCTTGTTTGCTAAATATTGTTTGTATCGACGCAATCGGCTAGATCAGGGGTCGGCAACCTACGGCTCGAGAGCCACATACGGCTCTTTGGATGTGAAGCTGCGGCTCTTTAGTTCCATACGCATATATTATTTATTTTATAAAAAATATATATATAATTTGTTGTAAAATAACACTACTTATAACATCTGTCTGTCGTCTGTTCGCGATAAAGTCAAAAACTGCTGAAGCGATTTTCATGCTGTTTTCACCAATGGATAGAGTGGTTCTCGAGGAAAGTTTTAGTATATAATTTGTCAAGTTTTTGTATACATTGGCTAAAATATAATGAAATATCATTATATTTTATTGGAGGTGTCGGAAAAAAATAAGCCATCTGGGAGCTTTACTTTTGGTCGCGATAACCGACATCCACGCGGGTGAAGCTGCGGGAATCCAGCTATTATATGATTAAATAGATTCCTATTGGCCTAGCCTTTTTCCGAATATGTTGAGGTCGGTTTCTAGTCTAACCGGATGCCGCTGAATACCAGTATTTTACATGGAGTTCACAACTCACTTTAGTACTGGGTAACAATTCTCCTCGAAACTCAAAGCAATTAGGAAATTAAGGCACTTTTGAAAGTCAAAAATACAAAAAAAAAAACAAAGCTTCAGTCCCAGTCCAAGACATAATAACTTGAGAAAGTACTGTAGTTGCCCATGCCCTAGCGTAGATCTGTATGGAGAAGAAAGGGGCAAGAAACTCCATGGACACTCTTTTGAATCAAAATATTGTTACAAAATCTTGGTTACATCATTCATGTTGAGATTATATACATATATGTGTGAGAACGATGTAGAAAGACGTCATTAAGAGCGTCCAGAGTAAAAGATTAGGTCAACAATTAAAAAAAAAAGTAATTAAAATGATCCGTGGCAGCTAAGAGATGACCAGTCCCAACTGACAGCGCCCGTTCACAAACATGACGCATGTATCGGCGCCATTCAACTCAACCATATTGAAGGGAACTAAATGACCCGACACACCCGCCACCATCAGCGAGACATTTGAGTAAGCATGACATTCTCTCAGCCACCAAGGCATATTCAAGTCAATGAAAGGTAACTAAATGCAAATGCTTTAAAGTACATGGTACTCATTCATGTGCTATGCAATTATACAATACTAAGAGATGGAGTCTATACAAAGCAAGGATATTTTTACAATCTTCTGCAGCTACCACAATAATTTGCCCAATTAGTTTTCATCAGTTTTCGATCATTTTTATCATTAATGTAATCCCCCAACTTATAATATGCTTGCCTACATAGTGTGCGTTTTATACAAGATTTAAATTTCGTCTCATTCAGTTGTAGAATGTGGGTAGGTATTTTATTGTAACATTTTAAACAGTACCCCATGAAAGATGAATCTTTAGCAAGCCTGAAACTTGGCTGAACTAGTTGGTCCCTATTTCTAGTATTATAGTGGTGTCTGTCACCTCTTTTACTGGATAAATGCAGATTTTTCCTAACGTACATTATATTTTCATAGATGTATTGACAACGTTCTGTCATGATATTAATTTCCTTAAACAGTTCTCTTAGAGAATCGCGTCTACGTAATTCATATACGGCTCTGATAGCTCTTTTCTGCAGAATAAATATAGACTCGATGTCTGCAGCCCGTCCCTATTGTAAAATACCGTATGACATAATACTATGAAAATAACTAAAATAGACTAGCCTCGCCGTATCAACATCAGTAAATTGACGGATTTTTCTAACAGCATATGCTGCTGAGCTCAGCGGTCCTGCAAGAGATGTTAAATGAGGATTGTAGATTGTAGCCTTGAGTCGAGCGTAATTCCCAAGAAAACCGTTTTATCGACAAATTCTAGTTTCTCTTGATTCAATACTACGTCACAGTCACTACTTTTGACATTTGGTAAAGCAAATCTTATGCACTTTGTTTTTTTCCCATTTAGTGCAAAAATTATTAGCGGGAAACCAAATATGAACCTGCAGTAAGGCGTTATTTATGTCGTCAAGATTTGTAGCACGTCCGTTTATCCTAAATATTAAAGTCCTCCTTGGTAAGACTGGTTGTCAGACTTTCGGGCCACTGTCTACCTGTAACGACTGTCGCAGGTCTACAAATGACGACCGAGACCAGCGGCTTAATGCGTGTTCAGGGGTACGGAGAAACTCGGTATGTATTGGGTGGTCACCCATCCAAGGACCAACCTAGGCAGGCGTGGGTTAACGTGAAGATCGGCCCAAGCGGCTGTTATTATTTAGCCACGAGCTCTTCCATACAAATATAAGTAACTGTCTGTGCGTCTGCTCAAGTCTTAATGGCTGAACGAATTTCGATGAAATATGGCAATCACGTTGACCATGATCTGGGTCAGGGCATTGGATTTTTAATCTCTATAGTACGACATTCGCGCGGGTCCAAGCCATTCTTAAAAATTATAAATATAAATATTTTCAACATTCTTTCATTGATAGCTAGCAACACTACTGCCGAGTGACATAGAATATGTTTTCACGCGGGTAAATAACATAGCATACGAAGGTACCAACGAAGCCCATTGCCACGGCTTCGGTTTAGAAGTTAGGTTTAAAGAAACTTTATTCTCAATAAAGACAAATGTCACTCACTTGAGAACAATACTAGAATTTAAAATTACATAAAGTTCGTCGCCATCAGTTACAAACTAGACTGCACGCATTCAATGCCTTCATTTCTCTAGAAGTGCTCGATCCGCCATAATATACTGACTTAGTTGAGTTTTGAATGCATTGAAAGAGTGCAGATTTCTTATACTAGAGGGTATTCTATTAAAAAGCTGTGCTCCTTCAAAAGTAAGCATTTTTTGCCGTAGTTAGTTCTAGTTTTGGGTAAAACTACCAAGCTAGCTCGCCGTGTGCTACGTTGACTGACTTGTTTATATTGGGTAAGTGTTATGTTCGTGTGAATAGTTCTGGTATGATTTTTTTTGATGATTATACATGTGTGGTAAATATATAGGTAGTTGTTTGATATTCAATATGTTTTGTCTTTATAAATTTTACTGGTTGATGTTAAATATGGATAGTTAAATAGTATTTTTATGAGTTTATTTTGAGTTATTTAGTTTTTGCAGCACTGCCCCAATTTTCGATCAAATAAAGCAGGTGTGGCTTCACTAGGGAATTGTAGATGGTGTACCGCAATTTAGGTGGGATGCAACGAACTATATTACGCAGGGATCCTGTAAGGGCTGAAAGTTTGCTTTTTATGTGTTCAATGTGAGCATTCCGGATTTCAGTTCGGAACACAACCACTTTAGCGTCATTGAAAAATACATAATTACATACTAACCCATTTCTGCATGGCAGTGTATATCTTCTTAACAATTTCGTCCATCTCTAACAGCTTTGGTTTAATTTTAGAACTCCGCGCGCCCTCCAAATGTCCGATATGGTCTAATCCCAGGTAATGTAATACTAGGAAGTCAAAGTTCGGCTTCTTATTCTCGTCAGGTGTTAATACTTTGTCTAGATGTCTTGTTACGTTGTTGTCAACCTAAAAAAAAATGTAGCATGAAGAAATAAACAGTAACTCACTCCGAGGGAAATGCGAATTCCATCGTTCCAGAGTAACAAGCAAACTCACAATCTGTCCTAATACAATTTAATCTCAGAAAGATTAAACTGGGCGTATTATACGCCCCGAAATTGTGAGCGAAGTATTGCCATTTCATCGTGAACCCATTGGAAGCAAGGATTATGCTTCTTTTTCTATGATAAGCCGACAAATGAGATCTAAGTTACTCCAAAGCTCAGAGTAATAATGAAAAATTCGGCCTCTAGTAAGTACCTCTGTATAATCCGAGACGTAGAAGGAGGTGGTTCCATCGGACTCGGTCCAGAGCCCCGGGAACAGTCTGAGCCAAGTGTCGTCGCCATACATCACTGTACGGCGCCCCCTGGAGTGGGCTACGCGCAACACGCTGTCTCCACGCACGGCCGGAGCGCCGAAGTTTAGAGCTACGTCCGCAAATGTTGATACACTGCCTGTCATCATGGCCTGGTAGAAACAATATTGGTTATTATAAAGACAAAATAGTTTTATAATTTATCCAAAAAACATAGCGTAGCGATTGCTCCGCTTTACCCCGATCAAGAGCATTAGACAACTGGGTGGAATGCGGACTTATTGCACTAGCTGTGCGTTTACTGTTTACTGCCAGTGTTTACCATTCAACAGTTTTCTAATTCATTTGGTCGGGAGTACAGAGTTTCTCAAATAATGCACATGCAACAGGCCGCACAAAACATTAATGTTACTGAAATTAATAATAGTGTTACATTGTCGTGTTTATGTGCCATCACAATCAAGCCAAGAAAACAGCAATGATGATGTTGTTATGATGTCTACTTTACTATGTTAGCGTTCATTTGTGCGTATTTATCTATGTAGTGTCTAGTTAGACACATTGCTTAAAAATATTTTGCGTATAGGAGCCCCTTCACTAAAACAATGGCACCAAACACGCATAATCTAAAACGGAAATGTATGAAATACGACCATTCTGCATTCTCTACGAAAGCCCATAATTGCACAGCCAAGTCAACATGCATAGCGACAAAACGTTGTTGTAGCATTGTCTCGCGACGAAGCGACATGGATTATAACGTCTCGTTAACGTTTCGACCTAAAGCAATGTCAAAGTTTTGTCGAAAATATTAATATTGTAGAGTAATTATACAATTAATGTAGAGGAAGTAGAGAGGAGGAGGAGGAGTAATGTAGAGAAAGGGAGCAATAAGGAAGGGAAAGTGCAACAGATATCAAAGTAATGCATGCTCGTCATAAGGTGATGCGCATGACTGCAGCAATATTTACGGTGTGCAATGACTCGGAACCACAGGAACTAATGTAATATTGGTAATTAATTGAGTAATATCCATTTATTTAATCGGTGAACAGCCTTTATAATGATTTTTGTAGCCTTACTTAGTTCGCTCGCGATAGTGAATGTGCACTTTTAAATACGGTGGATGACGTGGTGGTCACTGCTAAGTCACTTAGCATTAACCAAAATGCAAGTGCATCAATATCATTGACCGGAAATGCATTTAGACAAAGTGAGAATGTGATGAATGAACCACTTATTGAAGGTAGTTCTAAAAGTAATTCTCAAATTAACGTTGACACGCCGAAAACAGCTGCGGCGCAGGTGCGAGCTACGTCTTGTAACAGTGGAGGGGATCACATCAACAACATAGTCCCCCATCCTGAGATAAAATCCTTTGCTCAAATGGCAAGTGCAGAAGGTGAATGGAAAATGGGAAATGAAGAAGGAGACTGGGTAATAAAGCAGAGGAAAAGATATAGAAATAAATTTATTAGTGTCAGAGGAGAGGCAAGCCTACACCCAGAGGACAAATTCAAGGCGGCGGACATTAAAGTTCCGTTGTTTATCAATAATGTTGCTAAAGACGCGTCACCAGAAGATATTTCTAGCTATATTCGGCAGAAAACTGGTGAACAGATCTCCTTAGAGAGGATAAATGTCAGGAGACAAAGAGATTATGACGCGTATAAAGTGTTTGTTCCTAGACTAAAGTTAAATATCTTCATGGATGCAAAACTATGGCCCGATGGAATTTCATTCCGTCGCTTTGTAAACATTGCAAATAAAAGGATCAGCGATAACGAAACTACAACATGAGTACAATGCAAAACCAACAGTGTGTCATGGTTAGTTTTAACTGTAAATCGGTCAAACGATCTATAGATAGCGTGAGGATATTATGTGGATCAGCAGATATCATAGCGCTGCAGGAAACTTGGCTTATGCCTCATGACCTGAATTGTCTTGGTGGAATTGATGCTGGCTTTAGTTACACCGGAACATCGGCAGTGGATACGTCAGTGGGCTTGCTACATGGCAGGCCTTACGGAGGGGTCGCATTGCTGTGGAAGAAAAGCGCGTTTTCGAACGTTTCTGTGATTGACTGTGAGTCAGTGCGTATAACAGCGATTAAAATAGTTTTATGTGATAGATCAATCTTGGTGTTTAGTGTTTATATGCCGACCAACTGTGCGGAGAACCTAAGTGATTTCACAGACTGTCTAAGTAGTATTCATGCAATTATTGAGGAACAGCAGGTAGGATCTGCATATATTCTAGGCGATTTTAATTCCCATCCCAATGAACTTTTTGGCAACGAGTTAAGCAGTTTTTGCGTCGAACAAAAGTGGATGTGTGCGGACATAAATATGTTAGGTATTAACTCTGGTGCGTACACTTTTATTAGCGAGGCTCATGGGTGTCAAAGATGGCTCGACCATTGTGTGGTGACGGAGTCAGCCTATCAGTCAGTTACTAGTGTCAATGTAAAATATGATGTGACCTGGTCTGACCACTTTCCCTTATTTATAAATTGTAATTTTAATTTTATTAATCCAATTTTAAAATCTATAAATAATAATAATAATAGTAACAGTAAAATAAATAAAATATTATGGGGTAATAGACATTTGCAACAGTTGACTTTCTATAATGAACTATGTAATAATGATTTAAAATTTATTGATTTTCCTGATGACTTTCGTAATTGTTTTGACATTAATTGTAATATATTAGAACATCGATTAGTTATTGACAAAATATATAATAATTTAGTAATGATTCTGAGCAATGCTGCAGTTGCTTCTTTTGATGGGCCGCATTGTAAAAGAAAAGGAGGTTATATTAAAGGTTGGAATCGGCATGTTAGCGGGGCTCATCGGGAGGCTAGACTAAGTTTTCTGGTATGGGTGTCAGCGGGTAAACCCTCAAGCGGTGAATTATACAATAATATGGTTAAAGCTAGAAAGATGTTTAAAGCTAAAATTAAATGGTGCCAAGACAACCAGGATCAAATAGTTATGGATCGGATAGCCTCACTTCACGACAAAAATAACTTTCGGGATTTTTGGAAATGCACTAAAAACATGAATAATGCACCTGTCCTCCCGGTGAGTGTCGATGGACTCTCTGACGCCACTGATATTTCTAACTTGTTTAAAGATGTTTTTGTTATTGATCCACCGCTGGGACCCTCGCCGTCGTCGGGTGACGTTGAATTTAGTACTGTGTCGTCCCAACTGACAAATCTTACCATAAGATTTACAGCTAAAGAGGTAAGAAATGCTATTAGTCAGATGAAACGTGGTAAGTCACCCGGTCACGACGGGCTCAGTGTTGAACATTTAAGACACGCTGGTAAGCATCTGCCCCGAGTCTTGGCATTGCTGTATAATTGTTGTATCGCACATTCGTATCTGCCCAGTGAAATGATGAAAACGGTAGTGGTGCCGATTATTAAAAATAAAACTGGTGACATGTCGGATAAGTCAAACTACAGACCGATCTCCCTGGCGACGATTATCGCAAAGGTTTTTGACAGTCTCTTAAACACCTTTCTACGGAAGAACATTAAGTTACATGATGCTCAGCACGGCTTCCGCCAGGGACTGTCAACAGAGACTGCCATCATGTGTCTAAAAAAGACAGTGAGGTATTACGTAGATAATCAGAGTCCTGTCTTTTCTTGCTTCCTTGATATGTCAAAGGCCTTTGATATGATTAATTATGATATACTGTGGGGTAAATTACGCAAAGCAAATATGCCGTTAGAGCTCATAAATATATTAAAGTACTGGTATGGGCACCAAGTGAACTGTGTGCGTTGGGCGGATGCTAGTTCTGATGAGTATAAGTTGCAATGCGGGGTCAGACAGGGTGGTTTGACTTCTCCGATTTTGTTCAACTTGTACATAGACGGTCTCATTAGTAAGCTCAGTAGCTTGCAGGCCGGTTGTTATTTAGATGGAGTGGCTTTTAATAACATCAGTTACGCCGATGATATGGCTCTCTTGAGCCCTTCAATATCAGGCTTGAGAAAGCTGTTGGATGTTTGTGAGAGGTATGTTGAGGAGCACGGTTTAAGATATAATGCCAAAAAGAGTGAGGTTCTTATTTTTGGAGCAAAGTCCTCAGATAGGTTTCCTTCTGTAAAGCTAGCAGGTAGTGTCTTGAATCGTGTTCAACAATTTAAATACCTTGGCCATATTGTTACCGCAGACATCAAAGATGACCTGGATGTAGAAAGGGAGCGAAGAGCGTTGGCGGTTCGATGCAACATGCTTGTCCGTAGGTTTGCTCGCTGTACGTGTAAAGTAAAAGTGACGCTTTTTAAAGCATATTGTCAGACACTGTATACGTGTAGCCTCTGGACAAGCTGTACGCAGAGAGCCATCAATGCTCTTCGAGTTCAGTATAACAATGCATTCAGGATGCTGCTGGGGCTGCCACGCTTCTGTAGTGCGTCCGGAATGTTTGCTGATGCGCACACTGATGGCTTCATAGCTATCAGACGTAAGCGTGCTGCGTCGCTACTGCAGAGGGTCCGGGGCAGCTCAAACAGTCTTCTGAATGTCATTGCGGGGAAATTTGATTGCTCGTTTATGCATTTCATGTCAAACCTACATGTTTTACTAACATAGTTTTTTAAAGGTCATGTTTACTAACAATTTATATGGATGTAAAATAATTTATCTGAAATAAAATGATTATTATTATTATTTAGTGAAATTCCAAGCTACAACAATAAGTGTGGAAGAACAAAATGGGTGTCAGAACGTGTCGGCTGTTTACTGCCCCTCAAAACATAAAGCCACCATTTCACGGCATTAGGATAGAGTTAGGTGTCACTTAGTGTTGGTGAGAATGGGCATTAGGCATTCAGTTAGGGGACACTTAGTGTTGGTGATAACGGTGTATTCCAGTTGACCACAACGCCCGTGTGCCGACTGGTGGGGCCAGCGGGAATGGATTAAAATAATATAAAGTTGTTCCCGTTGACCCCACTGTTTTGAGTTATAAAATATTACTTAAAACGTTGCATGGAATCGAGTAGTTTTAGTTATGGGCAGTAATCTTATGAACAGTACTAGGCGGGCATGAATCCAAGAAGTAATTTATTACGAGAAGACCGTACCTACACCCAGAATGATTAAACGGCATACCACCTTGAGCTCATGCCAGCCTGGTACTTTTTGGCGATTATAATATTGTATGCCTCACTCACCTCACTGGCAACAAATGGGAACTTTTTACCCGTTTGTTTCAATTTTCTAAATAAAATATTATACAGATTTTTAATTAATGCATCTTTCATCAAATAATAATTAATAAAATACCGGCTGCTGATGTAACTATCTATAAATTAATGAAGAAAGTGTACTAACTAGTGGCCATATCTTCATGCTACATGCTTTTAGACACGCTAGCCATACCAAAAGACGCCAAGTATGCTGTACTAAAACCTGATGTTAAAATGTAGCTTAGTCATGAAAATTTTATACATTAATATTTTATTCTACGTCTGTTGCACAAGCATGCAATGTGATAATAATTGTTTGTTCCCAACAACACTTTAGATACATAAATGATTGAATTTCTTAGAATTTAGTAAAGCATAGGATTGCATGGACAAAAAATTTAAAAAGATGGTGGAAATTGGAGAGTTAGCCAAGCAGTAATTAAATAAGTGGAAAAAGCACCAATAAAATAGTTGTTCAGACACAAGACCAAAGAAAAAACATATACTTTGAGACAGTTTTTGGAGAAATTGCATTAATAATATTGTAAGTAAAGCATTAATTTCAGCTAAGTTCTTTGTTTTTTCTTTGTCTCTATGATCATGGATGGAAAGCTGAATAAATAGAACTATTCTTAATATGTATAGGTGACACTTGCAAATGTATCCCGCCAGAAGTTTATTGTGCGCCTCCACTGTGCCTTTTCCTTCTTTCTCTCAGGTGACTGTACACAACAAAATAATTGAGAATTTTACACTAATTATAATACAAATTCAGAAAACAGATTGTGAAATTATAATTTAATTTTTAACTTTTTTTTCTTTGGTTTTGTGATTGGAAACAAATTAAGCATAGTATTGTTTTTTTTTTAAGTTTTTAGCATTTTTTCTAGTATATCAGATAGTGAAGTATTATAGTACAAAACAATATTGGTTTTCTTTTTAAAGTTCTTATTACTTAGTATTTTCTTTTAAACTTATCTTACCTTAATCCTAGGCATGGTGACAGTAGGTGGTTCAGCCAAGGCTACATAAATGCATGCAGACTTATTCTTAATCATCTGTCCGGTGTATGGCATGTACTCTTCTGTTACGAAGTCATAACGAATCCCATCTATCACCATGAGAACCACACTGTTCTCACCTGAACTGTACACTTCCTGGCCATCAATACTGCAAGTTTGAAAAAAGAATATACAAAAAATGTTGTTAGCAAATTAGGTGAATTTCTTTTAATCTACAACTAGCATATTAAATAGTTTTTAAATATTTTTATAAAAACATTCTAAAATAGTAGCCTAGGGGAGTATCCATGCCACCAGCTGCCAGGGCTCCAGAGAGGAACCTCCTAACAATTCACGCCATGTAACAGTGCAAGCCTCCATACGTGTTGTTCAATGGTCTTGGCAATTAAATCATTGACTGACACAACTATTGGTAAAATGATAGCTATGGAGACATGTAATGATAACTTCACAGTCCAAGTCAAGATACTTGATTTGCTTAGCTTTCTTGAATTTAGAGTTTGTAGAAAAACAATGAATTACCTACCTAAGTATTTGTTGTCTTTGCTGGATTTGTGAATGTATAATCTAAAAAATAAACAATCAAACTAACCTGACACCATCTATAAAGTTTGGTAGATCATCTTTATCTGATAGCTTCCCTGAATCGAATTTCATTGGGAAAAACCCATACAGGAACATCATGAAGGCTAGAAGGCCCGTCACAAGGAGACAGAGGCCGGTCCATCGGTGCTGGATCCAAGGCAGCATTATGATCGACCTTTGCCGCGTTCTAATCACTTGAATCATCCACTAAGACTAATTCTGAACTACCGGCACTCGACGAATTTTACGCTACGTACACACACTTTCGCTTCTGCAATATTTCATATCAGTACATGTCTTCCCGTTAGAGGAAACCGCATTATGCAATGAGGATGAGGTTTACTCCATTCAATACACAACGACGTGTATCTGTCTGCGCACCTATTATCAGCAGTACTCACGAATTATACGACAATACGATAAGATCGGTAGTTTATCATGAAAGTACTTCACGTTGAGGTAACCTAACTGTGAGCATTACATTGAGAAGAATACAAGGACATGAGCATAGGACAGAAGCTGAAGTATTTTAGTCTTTGAAAAGCTGTACTTTTCGAAAGATGAACAAAACAATAATAGGAAAATGGAAAACAATAGAATTTAAAACATCAACTAGGGATGATCGATATTCATCGATAAACATCGACGTTTTTAAACCGATGTGATGTCTTCTGTCGAAACATTGATGATGAAAAATATTGGAACATTATACTCTTGGCCATTTAACTAGTGTAAATTAGGTGTAGGAGTTTTCGCTGACAAGTGTTGTTAGCATTAGTTGAAGAAAGTAGCCATATAACATTGGGCTGCACTGCTGGACATGTTTTCTTTTTCCTTAATGGAGCATACTTTAAAAATTAAAAAATAAAACACGAGGCTGGCGATATGTGGAATGTGAACTCGGCTGTCATTGTAACGATTGTCGTTACGGCCAATGGCCTAGTCGCTAAGAGCCGCGACGAACATTTTAGTTTTAAGTTTATTTGTAAAATTAGTCAATCTATGTATAAGAAAATAAAATAATAATTTTGAGGAATCATTCTTTCATTAAGTTTCATGGATGACTAATGAAATTACTCTCATACTCATTGGTTGTGCCACATCGCCAGCACAGTAGTATAGACTATAGACGAACATCATCACATCACTATAATAACTGATGGGTAGCGTCCTGTTGTGTTTGTTTTGCTGTCACCTGTCACGGCTGTCACTAACACTGACAGTGGCATATATGATATGGCCGCACTCCGAATTACGCTGTAATCGATTTGAGCGTCCATATACCCGTTCCGAATTACCGTGAGCGCGATATCGATGTCCCTTGAATCATCATGACGTCTTGGCATGCGCCATCTTGCGATTACACCGACCATGCCCCAAATAAATAATATAAATATCACCGTAAGCGCTGTCAAAAATGACAGTTCTTTTCACAGTTTGTGTTGTTTTGTTTGATTGAAAAAAAAAAATGAGTTATAAACTCATGAATATTATATTTTTAGCGTTGCATCTGTGTAATTTGTAATTCGTGGTATTTTTTTACTGGGTAAATCTTTGCCGGGAGTAAAATACGATAATATAAACACTTCGACGTCATCCTTTTCATTATTGGACGAACCGTGGTTCTCTATCTCAAAATCTGAGTTATCAGAGTCGGAGTCAACCAACACAACTTCCTTTTTTAAAAATAGGTCTTGTGAAAGGTTTTGGTTTGGGGTTATGTTAATTGTGAACTCGTTCACTAGTGATGCAATTTAGATAAATAAACCATTATAACTGCTAAACTCTTTGTATTAAGACGAAAAAAATATATTTAACAAACGTGATATGAAATGAAAAACCAGACATTAAAAGTAAGGTTATAAAAAAAATGTTGCCGCGCTTATACAAAAAAAATAAAACGTTCAGAAATACTTCAATTTTGAGTATAACATGTACATTCTTTATCAACGAGCGTTCCAAGTTGATGACGGCTCTGAGCTGTCATAGTGGTGATATCTAAATCGAAACGCAAAATATAGATGTGAGCGCTGTGAGCGATTATTTTGTAATTCGGAATGCAGCCACACTGACCGTATTTCCAGTAGCTTTTTTAAAGTTTGAATACTAGTCTTTCTAAGGCTTGTAGGTCAATTTATTTTAATGGGACTTAAACATGCCTGACTGACTGGTAAATTGTGAGTGTCCTATTAGATACAGTCACGAGCACCAATATTTAGCCAACGACAAAAACTATTTGTTAATACATTTTTTTATAATAGTAGATAAGTATTAGGGGTTCCAATTCCAAATGACTTAATGTAGTTACGGTGACCATTTCTAGCAAGTACGTAGGAATCGATTCGATAAATCTGACAGTTATTCTCGACAAAATGAGTTTTTATCTTTGTTCTAAACTCATTTTGTCGAGAATGACTGTCACGTGTGCACGGTAGCAATGACATGATCCAATATAAATTTGACATTCACAATACCTTGACATCTATAATAGAATGGTTAAACAATAATAATTTAAAGATTAATTTAGATAAAACAAAAATCATACATTTTAGCCAACGACTGATTAGGGAAAATATGGACATAAATATAGATAATAAAATTGTTGAAAGTGTAAATAATACTAAATTCCATAAACTAATAATTGACAAAAGACTTGACTGGAAATCTCAAATCGAGAACCTTTGTAAAAAACTCGGTAGTTCTGCATTTGCACTGCACTCTCAAGCTGCAGTTTTAAATGTAGATACCTTGCTTGCGGCTTACCATGGCTTAGCTGCGTCTCACCTAAGATACGGCGACGCTAACACTGCATTTAAGGCCCAAAAGAGATGCATTAGATCTATGTTTGGGTTAAAAACGGTCGATACATGTAAGCCGTATTTTAAAAGGTACAAGCTATTGACTCTTCCTTGTCTGTATATCCCCGAAACTGCAATGTTCGTTAAAACAAACCCCAAACTATTTCCACGTTTACAGGACGTGGTACCGCGTAATAGACGGGATATGACCATTCTTCGAGTCTATCCCGCAAAAACGGCACTCATGCGCAAAAGTATCGTCTGTATGGCGCCTACTATATTTAACAAATTGCATAGATGCTGGAAGGAGCTGAATGGTAAGGCATTCAAACGCCAATTAAAAATGTTTCTTTCGCAAAAGGCATATTATAGTATCTCCGAATTTCTAGCCGAAAAAGATTTTTCTGTGACATAATTAATAATATTATCGTTTCTTGACACTAATACTAAATTTATATGAATATGGAATTTTGACATTATTAATATCACATCAGAATATTTTTTTATTTATAAAGTTGTGCCTATTCTAAATAATTTTTAAATCGTTTCCTATTGTTAATTTTATTTATTTTTCTCTCAATGTTATGGATATATTTGTACGCCGTTACTTACGGCTAAACGTTCTGGGCTAAAACCATGTAACATCTTGCATGCTCTTGTATGTATACAATGTTTAAACAAATAAAGAAATCTTATCTTATCTAGTTATGTAGTAAGTTCTAAAGTTTGAAACGGCGTAAAATTACAGTTAAAACATTGGGAAACCCAACCATAGATAATACACTAATACAAGAAACCCAACTTTTAAAATTGGATAAGTGTTACATATTGGTGCTCGTGACTGTACGTACCTCTGCCTAACCCTTCGGGGATTACAGGCGTGATTTGTACAGTATATAGGTACTATTGTAGTCTTTGGTTATGTAAATCTGTCAGGAATTTCTTAGTAGTAGCCCGAAGGCGGAGACTGGATTGGGCCCGGTTCATGGCGATATGCTTGCTCTCTATTTCACGGGACTTAAACGTAACTGGTGAAATGTGTGAATAGGCTAGTTATAGGTACATCTCATCTCTGCCATATCTTAGGTACTACAGGCGTAATGTTATGTTATGTTATTCTTCTTCTTCGTGATCCTCTTAGAAGAGCGGTCGTCCGGTCGTGGTGAACAAGTAGCGACTTTTGTAAAAGCAGATGTGATTCGCCCTACGATCATTCGCCACTTCTTCCTGCTGGCCTGTTGCACTCGTGCGATGGACCACCCAGAGCAGGCTTTAGGTAATTTGGTTGGTCCATCGCATGGGTGACCTTCCTCGCCCCCTGGTGCCTTGCATGACAAGGCGCTAGATGGAGTTTCTCTCGCGCGCGAAGAACTTTAATTTTGCGACTCTGTACTACCGCCGAAATCTTGTATTATACATATATTATCTATGGCCAGTGGCGTAGCGTGGGTTTTCGCCGCTTGGGGCCGACCGAAAATACGCCGTACAGTGTTTTATGAAGCCCGATTTTCAGACATCCAATTTTTATTGAAAAACCAGACAGAAATGATCATTTAAATGCAAGATTTCGTATCCCCATTTAGCTACAAAGTCTAGTTTCTGAGTGATAATTTTTTGAATATCGACCAAATTTTATTTCGATTTTCAGAATAAAAAAATACATTTAAGCTAAGCGTCATAGAAATCACGATGTTAGGTACATTGATGGCGCATCTTATGCCGAGTATTTTAGTGCATAAATGAACCTCGTAACTTTGCTTGATCCAGATGTATACGTGTTTTTCGGTTTTTAGTTTTTCTTAATTTTCTCGATAATTCCGTGATTTTGGGAAAGTTGTTTATACTGAAATTATTTCGTTATCTTCCTCAACACACCACATAAATTTCACATCCCAATTCCATGGAACTTGGAAACCACAACGATTTTAAGTTTTATCCGGATTTTACGTCGTTAGGACTGTCAAAATCTCAGATTTTTATTTATTTGTTTATTTATTTATTTAGTACAGTATTTAAAACCATTAACACTAAATTAAATACCTAATTCTTTTAGTCTTTTACTTTGCCAAAAAATATATCTACCTTGCAGTAAAATCGGTGGTTTGGATTATCTGACGTGAAGAAGCCAGGATACCAGCTTGGTATCTAAATAAAATATTATTCATCGATGTACGTTAAGAGGCATATTCAGGCATTTTGTGTTATTTAAGTTTTTTTGTAGTACGTACTAAATACTGCTAAATGACAAGCAAAATCCACATAATGCAATAGCAATAACATAAGCTGGGAGTACCTCCACGCGGTGAAGGCGGTAACAGTTTCTACTGGCTAAAACTCCCATTAATATTTTTTTACTTTTAACTTGATATTTCTCGCAAGAAGTTGGTAGAATCGTCACAGCGGTAATTCGTCGGACTCTTTTTTTCTTAACAAAATTGTTTATATGTATGTATTTATCAATTATATTATACTCCTCTCTGTTTCTCTTTTTTAAGTTGTACCCGCCATGTTGTTTCTGAACTACCATAAGCGTAAGGCATTAATTTCGCTTTTGTACAATGTTTTTTTTACTTGTGTGTAGTTTTTAACTAATAATAATAAATAAAAAAATATTTTTAAAAGGTCTCGGTAGGCTGCCAGTAAACTGGTTCACGTTCTGTTTGTCACTCTGTCTACGGAAATTTTGCTTTTACGAAAAATCTGATCCACAAAATTAGAATTAAAAAAATTGACAACCCTAACAAAAATAGTTAAATTGGAATAACTTCTGAGTTCCATGGATTTAGGATGTCATAATTATGTGGTGTATTGGGGAAGTAAATAGAATTATTTCTGTATAGAAAACTTTTCCCGAAACGGCGAAATTTCGAGAAAATTAAGAAAAACTAAAAACCGAAAAACCCGTATAAATCTCGATCTAACAATAGTGCGAGGTTCATTTATGGACTAAAATACTCTGCATAAGATGCGCCATCAATGTACCAAACATCATTATTTCGTATCACGCTTAGTTTAAGCGTAATTAATTTTTTTCTTTATATCCAGATGGAAAAATTACAATTTTCAAAAAATTATCACTCAGGAACTAGACTTGGTAGCTAAATGGGGATACGAAATCTTGCATTTAAATTATCATTTCTGTCAGGTTTTGCAATAAAATGGGATGTCCGAAAATCGGGCTTCATAAAACACTGTGCACCGCCCCTAGTTTTTTATTATTGTAGTAAAATGTTTTTGTATAAATATTTTTATTTTTTATATAATAAATATCGTCGGTGTAGAGCGAGATAGCCAAAATGAGTTAATGATGTCAAAGTGTTTTTAAACCCATTGAAAAAGTATTAATATTGAAAAAGTAAAATACCGTTTTTTTTAGTATTTTAGATAGAGAATGTCCGAAGTTCAGTACACGACTACTTGTAGGTAAAATTAACTAATGGTAATTGAGTAATTTTTTCTTACTAACTTTTTCTCAATTACTGGAGCTTCCCTGCTCATTAATGTTACAGTTACTTTTCGCATTCAATATATTCGACGAGAATCATTGTACCGTCACTTAGGTATTTCTTGCAGACAAAAGCTTTACATGAGATGAAATAAAATGTCCAACAGAAGTCAGCAACACCGCTTAGTTACTTTTTGCAAACAATATGGGTAATTCGAGGCGACACACTAAATGGGTTTCAGTGATTTCTGTGGAAGACTGGAAAACTGGTCCTGTTGAAGAAGAAAGAGACTCCCCATCTGCATACCGGACCATAGAGATGGATGTGTTAAACTCTTCGAAAGCTAAACTATAGACCGCTTAGTCCAGCACCCCTGATTTGGCGAACCCGCTTAAATGCCGCTGCCCTCCAAAGCAACTGTGCAGTTGTCAGACACCTCGATTCTCCCCAGGGCTGAGAATTTCTACCTCGAGAAAAAAAACGATTGGATGCACTCCTATACCATGCCAAACTTATGCCGTACCAACCTCTGCCGCAAAATCAGGGCCTATCTGAGGGATAGAGATATCAACTAACCAAGAAAGACGTTGCGGGGCCGTTCTGGGGCCTCTCCTAGAGACCATCAGGTACGACTGGGCGCTTCGCGGAGCACTTCTTCGTGGTGTCTGTGCTATCTGTTATGCTGATGACACACTGGTGAAGGCACGGGGGAATACGTTTCGGTAGGTGACTATCTTGACGACTGCAGGGGTCGTAGATGCGATCCGTCGGTTCGGTGGCATTGCAGAAATCTGAGGCCCTCTGTTTCCATGGACCTCCGAGAGTAAACATCATGTCAGGTGGAGTCCGCATCAGCTTCAAGTCGACGATGAAGTACCTGGGACTCGTCCTCGATAATTGGTGGGACTTGGGGCCGCACTATCAGAGCACCAGTATGGGCGGACAACCTGACGACCTAAATACCATAATTCTGCGAGGAAACCAAAAAACGATGGCCGTCAGGGCGTCTTCAAGGCAGGAAGGTTTTTGGCCGGATCACCACCCTGAGATCTTGACGTTAAGGTCCTTACGCAGAGCTACCCCCTGATGCGTCGCCATGATGTCGAGGTGTACAGGGCCGTGCTCCACCAGGCCCTAGAGGTGGAATGAGAGGCTCGTGCAACGAAGCACGTCAGCGCTGCGTGGCGGCAGCGAGACGTGCGGTTGTCGCCACTTCCGCTGCATTCGACTCCACCTCGCTCGCCGCCTCTCTTACCCTTTCGCTTGGCACGTATGTAACATTGTGCGCGCTTCCTGCCGCCCCCTTTCGTATGCCGCCTGGGGCCATGGCTCCCACTGCCCTACCCAAGCTACGCAACTGTCTATGGCCGAAAGGCGTTGTTTAATGCCGGGTTCTTGGAGACGTTGCGCGTTGGTGCCTAATTCGATACAAGAGACTCCCAGCATTCACTTCCAGTCCAGCACTACATCTCCAGAGAATATAAAAGATGGCGAAAAACAAGTGTGTGAACGAGCAGCAGTAGTTGTTTCCGTTCTTCCATATTTTCTTCAGCCTGTTCGTTGCAGTTCTATCTAATGAATTCTAATGTCATACGTCGCTTTACTTCTACGCAACACCATTGTTCTAGATTAAAGCTCCTAGATAAATGTTGAATTAGTGACTTCGCGCGAACTGTTGTTATATTCTAAACTATTTAATAGAATTAACGGCAGACATCAACGCGTTTAATCAAACCATTGGACAAACAACTCCTTGGCATCGCTATAGAAAAAATCGTGAGTATTCGGGAGACATGATTAACATAGTACTTATTTACACCACAACGTTATTCAGAAAGCGTTGGCCGAAGTATTCTTCACGTCTATTTATAATCTTGTACAATCATCAACTCTTTTGGGATAAAATTGTCACGGACTAAAAATAGGGGGTTTATTTTGATCATTCGTGAAGTCGTGACGTCGGTACTTGAGATGACAATGATTCTGATTACAGTTTACTATGATATGCAGTACGTGGGTGATGTCGTAGTTCATCATCATCATCCCACGTTTTTCAGGAAAGTGGATTTGTTCTCGAATGACACCTACTGATTTTCAATGGGAAAATAAAGTCGTAAATCTACTGAGTCATCATAATTATGGTGACCATTATTTTATTTTTGTATTCTCCTATATATTAGCTATGCTTAGAGAATATGAAATGTGTTTCGTGTACATGTCTGATGGGAACTCTACCCTTGACATTGCCCTGTGAGAAATATAGTAGTCATGTTATTCCTGAAATGATTGAAAATTGAGAGTGCCCGGTAAAGGAGAAAAAAATACTGTCGTATACTGTATCTGCTATAATTCGGCGGTAAAAGGACTTTAAAATGTTTGCTATAAATTGTGATTGAACCGCTGCTGTGGACTTATTTAGTATTAAATTTTCGTAAATTCCGAGATAGATCGTTTTAGGGTTCCCTACACAATATTAAAAAAACGGAACCCATAGGATCACTCGTGCGTCTGTCTGTCTGTTTTCTGTCACAGCCAATTTGCTCCGAATTTACTCGACCAAATCAGGTGAAATTTGGTACGATGGTGTAATCCTATGACCCAAACACAGATGTCCAAAGTAAATATTTTTTTTTTAAATAAGGCTCCGTTTCGGGGGACAAATTAGGAAAAGGGTTTTTTTTTTAAATTATTTTTCATTATATCAGCCTAGTCTATCACACTGATGGGAAGGGCCTGTCAAAGGCCTACCTCATGGCTTTCCAATTTTGTTAATCATTTGCCTTCTCCGACCAATCCATTAAGAATGAGTCCAGGGGGTTTTAAATGGCCGCTTTAGCAGAATCATAATAAGAATCTCGTAAAAATTTAAAATTCTTAAAATGGACCATCACATTTATGACCATAACGTCCATTTTAAGGATTTAATTTTTAATTAACGTGATTCATATTATGATTCTGCTAAAGCGGCCATTTTAGGCCCGAACCATACGGTCCATTTTAAGAATTTTAACGTGATTCTTATTAAGATTCTGCTAAAGCGGCCATTTTAGGCCCGAACCATAAGGTCCATTTTAATAATTTTAACGTGATTCATATTATGATTCTGCTAAAGCGGCAATTTTAGACCCCCTGATCGTAACGCCAGCATTTCTTGGGTCTGCCTCGGTTACCATGCACGGATAGATGGTTACCGTAGATATAAATAAATCGACACTGCAATGGTTACGGGTATACAGTTTCTTAAAGTTTATTTAAAGATGAAAAATACCTTGATTATGATTTCATTGCTTACTTTCTGTATATAAACGATTTGAGAATCAGGAAAACCTTCAGCATAAATCTTGGTTACCACTCCAGGTATCTACTGCTATCTCCGCCAGAAGTTTCCATGGACCATACACGGCAATTTTCCGCCGAATTAGTCCGTCTTACGGTAATGAATGATGCCGTACCTATTTCTCCAAGTTCAAGGTGTACCCTCGTGAATCAGCTCGTGTGGGCCGCTGAAAATTCTATTTAAATCACATTGTATGGCGTTCGTCTCTAGTCTCGAGTCCAGAGCGGCGCGCGCTTGCAACGAACTAACAACCACAAAGGTGAATTGTTTTTTTTTATTTAGTGATAATTATATAGTATCGTAGGTGTGTTTGTGATTTTTAAAGGTAATGTAGGTTTTGTTTTTGGTATTTCAATTTGTTATTTATTTCGATAGGATTGGGGAGATTCGGTTAGTTTTGTTACCGAGGAAAGTATAAGATTTCGTATTATTATTCTGAGAATGAAAATATTTTTGCAGCATTTGAAATAATAGTTGTGTTTGAACAGGTTAAAGATTTTTTAAATTGTTGTAACATTTAATTAAAAATATATATGTAGTATATCAATTATCGGGTGTCCACGACACAAGCCTTGTTGCTTAGTGTGGCACTAGATGGTGCTGTGTGTTATGTCCAGCGATATTTATTATTATTATTATTAATTAGTTACGCAGTTCATGAATTTTTGATCGTACACGATGAACACACCTTAGTACATTTAATAAAACAACACATAAATATGACCAGTTTCAGAAACTTTCTAACGTTCATATATCCTACCTGTAAAAATGTAGATAAAAAGGTATTTGTACAGGTATCTCAATAACTAAACAACTCTGAAACAATATCTCATCCCGAAGATATTCCACCTCACATTGTTTACATCAACACTCGATCTAAATATATCCTATTACAAAACTAATAATGTCGCATAACTTTCATCATAGCATAGCACGAAAACATACGGTTCAGCGGGTTGCATCAGTTCTAAAACGGTTCCCAAGTGACTCATTCACGGTGGAATCGTTCCAGAATTTCGTGGATTATTATGTGCACGTATTATTGCTTATAAATGTAAACAAACCTGGTGAACTTCAACAAGCTTTTCGTTTTAGCATACAAATAACTGTTAATCTTGTAATTGAATTTGGTTAAACAGCTCTATGTATTGATAGTATTTTCTTTGGATGTCTACTACGATACCAATACGCTCTTTCATTTTCTTGCGGGTTTCCTAATCAGGAAAAAAATTGAATAACGATTTAGATTTTCTGAATCGGAAAACGAATTATCAGAACCTAAAACGAATATTTTTCGTGGTTTTGCTTATTTCAATTCGTTTTTTAGTATTTCTGGCTGGCCTACACATCACAGCTATATAAAACAATTGCAGTTTTTGAACTCAGTCTCTCTGTTGTCAGTCGGACGCTCTGACCTTTGGGCTATAGCCATAACAATTTTCGTAAAAAAGGTTTTAAAAACAAAATACCTTTACATAGGTAATGCGCATTCAAATACCATTGGCCCGTAATACATTACAAGCGCATAAGATACAACCTATGTAGCCGCTGAAAATACACACGCCATGAAAATATCCATTTATATCTACGCGATGAATAGACAATGTTGTTGATTTATTTCAGTCCAAAGATAAGTTTTACGAGTGCTCGCGCGAGTATCGACTAGTCTATGGTTTCCATGACCGATTTGATTGTTGTTTACGACTTGGCACCGTGTAATGAGGATGTTTTATATTATTAGTTTAAGTTACGAGTATATCGTATGGGGAGGAGTTGGTTTCATAGAATTTTCCGAATTAAGGTGACTTGGGTTACACTAAGATTATTTGTATTATTCGGGATTAGGACACAATTGTCAAGGAATAAGATTGGAGATAGGTTTTTGCGATCTACGACTTGGTACATAAACATTATGTATTATCCAATGAACGAAACTTTCGGTTTCTGAAAGGGTAAAACCTTGGTTTCTAGAAGCCTGTTGATAATGCCGTTGTATTATCATGATTAGTTAATTAATGATTAGTTGTTCAACTTGAAAAGTCTACCTGAACCCAGCGGTTGAATGATTATATTCCTTACCCTCTGGGCAGTCAATTAATAATAGTCTCAGATAGCTTCTAACACCTGACTATTGTGTGACCCCTATATCCTCTATTTCCAGATGTCGATAGTACCTCTGATGTTCCGTGACTGGTGGGACGAGTGGGACAGGCCCTCCCGCCTGCTGGACCAGCACTTCGGCATGGGGCTGAAGAGGGACGAGCTCCTGTCTTCCCTCTCCACACTGCCAACTTCCTCGCTGTTCAGAAACTCGTACTTCAGACCTTGGAGAACGAGTCTAACGAGGCAAGAGTCTGCTTCTACTATTAACCTGACTAAGGACAAGTTTGAGGTAAGACAGTTATTTGATTTTTTTAAATGTTTGTGCTAAGGATATTTGACATTGTAATTCTTAAACTCCGCTCAACTTGGAACAAAAAAAATGATGGTTGTATATACAAATTTACAAATCGTTTAATTGAAGGCAATTAAACGATTTGTAAATTTGTATATAAATATATATTTGTAAAATAGACAAATACCATAATAGTAACTGCTAAGGAGCAGTTACTATTATGGTATTTGTCTATTTTTAACCCATATGAATTTAGCTCAAATTTTCTCTACTCTACTCATATTTAGCGTCGTACCTACGAAGTCTCAGTCAGTAGGTACTGGCCTGATTAAATTTGGCACAGTCAATAAAGCGAGTTAGGACTGTTAAACGTCTCTTGTTATTACATTAGTTATGGCACATACTCGTACCTACCTGTCTAGTGTCTGGCTAACAGTCAAATTATTCCGTCTACTCTACCTTCACCACTATTTACTCGATTAAGGAATTATACCCTGTCAGGAAGTAATAAAGTCTTATTTGCTGATCTGCTCTATTCCAGGTCATCCTCGACGTCCAGCAATTCACACCTGAAGAAATCACAGTAAAGGCCACGAACAACAGCATACTGGTTGAGGGCAGGCACGAAGAGAAGCAGGACGAGCACGGCTTCATCTCCCGTCAGTTCACCCGGCGGTACATCCTCCCCGGAAGCTACGACGTCCAGGACCTTGTCAGCACACTGTCCTCTGACGGCGTCCTCACCATCACAGCCCCTAAACGACCCCCTCCCAATGCAGGCGAAAGGATAGTCCCCATCACGAAGACTGGCCCCGCCAAGCAACCTGAACCCATCCACATCGAACAACCCCGCGAACAAACAGTACCTATCGTTACTTCCCCTTAATTTTATTATCACCCCTTCATTAAACGAGTTACGAGATATCGATGCTCACAAGTTATCGATAATCAACGATCGAATCATAAATAGCATTTATTATAAGCGCCGTTGTTGGCCAATAACGACTAGCTATTCGAAATGAACGAATTAGGTTTTTTATATTAATTTGTATAAAAGAGGAATGTAATATCATTGTTTATATTAAAAATTGAATAAACGATTCCTATCATCACTGGTTGTTTTAATATTAAAACCGCTTATTGAGTAGGACTTTCGAAGACTGAACTGGAGGCATTATTGATGAAAAGTGTGTGTGCAAATGATGACGTACGATGAATATTTTTATCTACCATGAACTTTAACATTTTAATTACCATTGCTAAGTGTAGCCATACAATGTGGCTAGTTGGCTACGCCGCCAGTCTCTTGGGCACATTACCAGCTGACGCAACTAGAAAATCATCTCATTAACATCACAATATTGAATAAACACGTTCTTCTTGTTCTTATCGTATCGATGTTCCTTCCAATTACACGGTTTGGGCCCAGTAGGTGGCCACGTTTATTGCAGCGGTAGAGGCGCTATACAGGTCGTCAAGAGTGCAGGTATTCAGGTAAACGGACACCTGGGACACTCCAGCAGGTGGGGCATTGTTTGGTCCGGAGCGCCGCACTCGCACTCTGTGTTGGGATAACCAATAATACCACATTTTGCCAGGTTATGTTTACAGCGGCCTACTTGGGTACGCAATCGATTCAGAGCTTTCCTAATAGGCCACTGTAGGTAACTGCCGGGAGCCAGGTGTTCTGGGGGTCTTAAGAAGTCGTGTGATGGTGGACACTTCTCTTGCCATAACTTGCTTCTTACTTTAGGTGGCCTGTCTTGGATTGCCTGAGTGGAGCGTAGGAAGCTTTTGCGGCTTTTTAGTCTGCCCGGGGTAGTTGTGTGGCCGTAGAGGGGATGTCGGGAATCGGATTCTTGGTTCTTTTTATCCAACACGCATGCGACATCCCTTCGTACAGCAGATAATAAACATGTTAACTTGATTCATCGTAAAGTATTTCAATTGAATTACATAATTATGTGCATTCTGTTTAACTTCTCTAATTTGGAACGAAAAAATAATTTAACGATTTTGTAATTGGTTCCTCTAAAACCTACTTATATTAAATGCTAGTCTACCTGCAAGCAGGTGCGGCAAGCAACTATTCACTCTCACGTTTATAAGTGACAGAACGCATTACTAAGAAACACTTAACCGAGGCTCGGAGCAAACCGCGAGCGTACATTAATGCTTAGCAAACGGGCTAGCCACAAAGAAGATAGAACACCAACAAAACTATAGGTACTGAACTACAAATAATGAACAATAATTCCTGCACTAGTTAATGTAAAACACAAACTGCGGTGTGTCAAGTGTGAGTTGTCACGTCTGTAATAATGACAAACTTTCTATAAGTCAACGTGGCGAATGGTCGTCGGGCAATGAGGGCTGCGTTTGACTAATTTAATTTTCCCGCGAAGTGTTGAGTCTAATAGTATTGTTAATTTATCATTGGGACGAGGGTTGGGGCTAAGGGGACATTCCGCAAGTTAAAAATGTTTATTTATGATCAAAAGAACGCCAAGATATTTTTATCAACCAAAAAATTGGGTATCATTGAGATTGCCAAAAGTCCTTGCGATACACAAAAGTTTTATATAAAAAAATATCAAAAAGTAAGTTTTAATTATTTTACTATTGAGTTTAAACGTTCAATGTTCCTGATTTATGCCCCGATCAATACGCGAACGCCATCTATGTAGCCATAGAGGAACCAAATCAGCGCCATCTATGAATCTTGGAGTGAACTTTGATCATAGATCTTTGCATAGATCATTATTACCAAACAGTTTTGTAGAAGAGAATTAGAAACGTTTACTCTACAAGAAGTTTGCTCGTGTATTTAAATATTTGTTTACAATTTCATTATCTACAGCGGACAATAATAATGTTTAAAGATTATAAGCAACAGCAAATGGTTGTTTAGTTGAATCTTCTAAAAGAGAGTCCCTGAATAAGTTATAGAGAGCAATCTCATGTCTGAGCATATCCTGGAGAGTAGAAGACGTTAGGAGTTTCAATAAAATAAAAAGGCCAACTTATTCTGATTTTGTTAGACCTGGCTAACATCAGATTTAGGAACGAGTTTATTGGTATTTTCAATTTTTCAAGTCTGTTCTCCGCATAGAACTTTCTGAAAGATTAGAACATTGCTGCAGCGGCCAGCAACAGAGGCATTGATGGACTAACGTGTAAATGTGGGCCGAGGCACACATACGTAAGTCCATCAATGTCTAGTTGTGGCCAAGGCTTGTATTGTACTTTTCTCAAATAATGCGAGAAAATTAAAACTCTCGCGTTGAAGAGTTCAATTGTTTTTTTTTTCAATAAACCGCTTTCTATTTGCAAGCCTATTCGAAATTTATTTAGAACCTTTGATAAGTTACCTCCTTGGTTGCCATGTTTGAGAAACAATGATAATCGTTATATTTTTTTAGGAACACGACAGATATGTGTTTACTATGTAATTTATTTGGCCGCTAAACACGACAGCAATTTCGATTTATCTCGAAGAAGGTTGTCAAAATAATGTTCAAATTTTCAAGCATGTTTGAGAAAAAATATAAAAAAACCATAACTCACCACTGAGACCACAAACTAACGCCGTGAGCAATTTTTGCAAAACTAAAACAAATAGAAGACTGTAAACGTGAGTTTAGCAATATGTTGTCAACTCGATTTCGTCAAGAGCGCATTGTGAACCACATTTTATTTGTAACATAGTGGTTGTAGATCCATAATACAATTAAAGAGACCAGTCTAATGGAGTGGTCCATCCAGCACTATGATTAGTTTAAATATTCCCTTTGTAGTTCCTTCTAGAAAATAGGTTGGTCAGTGGATGGGTGACCGCGCATTACTTACCGAGTTTCCTCGGTACCTCAGAGAGCATATTTTAAGCCGTAGGTCCACGCTGTCAATTATATATATTTGATAGTCGTTACAGGTAGCCAGTGGCCAGAAAGTTGGACAACCAGTCTTACTTACTAAGGAGTAACATAATACTCAGTACTAAATTAGGCTGTGGCGGTCCGATAGGCAGTCGCGCCCTGTAAAATTCTGGTATTCAGCTGCACCCGGTTAGACTGGAAGCCGACCCCAACATAGTTGGGAAAAAGCTAGGCAGATGGTGATGGTTCCTTGTAGCAAAACGTATATGTTACTTTCAAGGCAAGCGTCGACCCATCATCACTTCCTTTCAGGTGAAATAGTGGTCAAACCGCCAAAAGTGGAGAGATTTGGAAGAGACCTACACTCCGCATTGGGTGACCAAAGGTTGAAGAAGAAGTGGACAAACGAGAGCCTTGGAATAGTCAACAATATTGCATGGTGAATGTGAATTGCTTTATAATAAAAAGCATACGAGACAATATTGGCCAACTGTCTAAAGCTAATCAGAATAATATCAGCTGAATAACTGTCACTGTTGCGTTGGAAGGCCTCCCACTAGGTGGACCGATGTCCTGGTGATGGTTGCGGGAATCCGCTGGATGCGAGTCGCACGGGACCGGTCAATGTGGCGACACTTGGGGGAGGCCTATGTCCAGCTGTGGACGTCTTTCGGCTGAAATGATGATGATGATTATGATGAACTGTCACGACTCAGTATCAACTCCACATCTATTCAAACTTTCAAAACTTTGTTATTACTTAGTCACTTTCGGGAATTAGTGATGCGTCTTGTTTCTTCATCGATATTTGCAAGAATAATTTAAGAAAAATCAAAACAAACAAGATCCTCCTTTAATCTATTTTATATCGTTAGATAGACATTTGCTACATTAAAATGGACCTACAATAAAGCATGATAGAACCGTGTAAAATAAAACAGAGTTTGCAGGGTATTGTGGTAATGTAGCCAGGGTAATAGATCTCATAGTCATGGATCATTCGGGCTAAACGGCGGGGGAGTCCACTCCGACCGGTGAGGTGGGAGGGGGTGTTCATCAATCAGCCCGGAGCGATTACAGGGGCGGTGGTGCAAGGTAGGAGCGAGTAAGTTAAATAGGTGAGTATTGTTTCAGAATTTTGAGGTCGTCGAAGCATTACCAAATGTGATTCAATGTATGAAGATCAAAATAGTTATGAAATGGGATTCAATGTATTAAGATCAAAATAGTTACGAAATGGGATTCAATGTATGAAGATCAAAAATAGTTATGAAATGGGATTCAATGTATGAAGATCAAAATAGTTATGAAATGGGATTCAATGTGTGAAGATCAAAAATAGTTATGAAATGGGATTCAATGTATGAAGATCAAAATAGTTATGAAATGGGATTCAATGTGTGAAGATCAAAAATAGTTATGAAATGGGATTCAATGTATTAAGATCAAAATAGTTACGAAATGGGATTCAATGTATGAAGATCAAAAATAGTTATGAAATGGGATTTAATGTATGAAGATCAAAATAGTTATGAAATGGGATTCAATGTGTGAAGATCAAAATAGTTACGAAATGGGACTTTTGTGATGCTATTTTGTTTAGTTGCCGAAATGGGAAAGTTACGAGATGGGCCCGAGCCAAAAATACGCTACTTACTCTATAAAAAGACAGAATGAAAGCAGAGGATGTGAGGAGGATTTTAACAGTTTTTGTAGATCTTGTTTCTTTTTTTGCAAATAACCATGTTTCAATAGTAATAGAGATGCTTACGGCTCGTGTTAACGCACAGTGTCTACGCAGTTGCAACGCACTGTTACACCGTTCCTACGCAAAGCTACTCGGTGCCTAATGCCTATGCAGTTCCTACTCAGTGCTACGCCTTGCTACACAGTCTCTACGCAGTTGCAACCCAGTGCTACGCCGTGCCTACGCAGAGCTACGTCGTGCCTACGCAGAGCTACGCCGTGCCTACGCAGTGCTACGCCGTGCATACGCAGCTTCAACGCTTAGCTTCGTCGCGCCTGCGCATTTATCGTAACTATATTCTGTCCGACTTATGCTTGTCCTGGATAGACGTTCGGTGACAAGATACTCTTTTGTATAGACTCCGCTTCTTTGATCGCCAATTATAAGCCGCCGTTATAGTGCGCCAATTATAGTGAATTAGGTGCCTATGAGAGCAGCGATTGAGAGCAGCGGTGGCCCAGTGGTGGCGGCCCCGACTTACGAACAGTAAGTCGTGGGTTCGAACCCAGACAGGCGCATTACTTTGTGTAATTTATTTCATCACCACTGCTCTCAAAACGGTGAAGGAAAACATCGTGAGGAAACCGGCATGTCCTAGAACCAAAAAATCGATGACATGTGACATCTACCAATCCGCCCTGGGCTCGCGTGGTGGATTATAGCCCATTCCCTCTCATTGAGAGGAAGCCGTGTCCCAGCAGTGGGAACATTATAGGCTGATGATGATGATGATGAGGTGACTTTTTATCCGACTGCGGCCGTAGTCCAAAATGACTATTTGTGACCGTTGTGTATGTCCGTTTCTTTGTTCCCTCTCGTAACTCCTAAACGGATCAATTGATTTAAATAAATTATACGTCGCTAGATCTGAAGCTTTCTCCCATAACTTACACCACACAAAACCGCTTGTAGTGTTCGACAAGCGATTGATCTGCCGGCCGTATTAATTGTTGCTGTCTGTACTATGCTACACAGTACCTTTACAAGTATGTAGTACAGGAGGTACTTTTGTTTGTATTGTCTGCTCCCGACTACCTACATCGTGAAAACGAAAGCTCATTCTATTTAACTTTCGGAAATATCGATTAATTAGAGTCGATTAGGTCAAATAAGTTACATTGTTTCCAGTTTATATTACAACGGAATTTATGAGGTCCTGGGTTGGATTCCCAGGTCGTGCAGTGTTGTTAGGTTTTTCTATCAGGAATTTCTCAGTAGCGGCTACGGAGTCTGGATTTGTGCCTAGTTGATGGTAATATACTCGCCCCCTATTACATGGGACCTAAACATAACTGGCTAAATGTGGATTTACCTACTATTAGGTTCACTTCTGCCTAATCCTTCGGGGATTACAAGCATGACCTTAGTCATTTATTTGGTATTTAAAATAGTTAATACAATATTTTTTGTCGGAAATTTGGATTAATTTTTCAGTAATAAATTTTAAAAGCTTAGTTAGTAATTTAGTATAACAGTCAAGTTCAGTCAACCAGAGATCGTTGGAAGTTAATTTGTTTTTCGGAAGCTTTATTATTTTCCTTCTGATATTTCCAAAGAGTAGGTGAAGCTGTAAAATGATGGGTTATTAGGATAAACCCAACACATTTTTCAACAATCATTATTATCTATCTAACAAATAGGTAGGTATGTTTACTAGATAATAAAATAAGAGATATCGTTCGGAGAATTGGATTCCTCATTTCTCATTCAGTTTTCAAGATATTTTCCGTAAATTTATTCCGTATTGCATTCAAAGCATATAAAATATAAAAGCACACTTTGAACAGCACGAAAAGTATTCCACAAAGCGCACCCTTTTTTTTTTTTTTTTTTTTCGTATGGGAAATCATCAAATGATTTCTCCCGCTCTGGGCGGAGCAGGAGGGAGTGTCAGACTTTTACTGACTAAAACCCATCCATGTTCCTTCATCGCCCTTTGTGTTCCGGGGCCACGGTATCTCTTTCGAATAGTCCCGCAACCCCGGCAGCCATCGACACGGCCTGTCGTCATGAGACGGACGGACGGCGAGCTAGCCCATAGCCCGCCGTCCACAGGCCCGCGCCTACGGTGGCCGGGGGCCACGTGGTGGCCCCCGGCCACCACGTGGCGTCCCATTCCGTCTCGCTCCGGACCATGGCTTGCACCAGGGCCGGACGCGAGAGGTCGCCGCCGCCAATCGCCGCTTCGAACGGCGGTGCTCCGCCCACGCGGAGCACACCTCCACCGTGTGCTCCACCGTGTCCTCCGGTCGATCCTCGCAGTGGAAACACCCGGGCGTTTCCTCCCGCCCGATTCGGTGCAGGAACCTCCCGAAAACACCGTGTCCGGTGAAGACCTGCGTCTGGTCCACCTCCTCTCCCAGAGTGGGCGCAGATCTGTGTCCCAGCTGTGCGAATAGTCATCATCTGCCCTAGCCTTTTCCCAAGTATGTTGGGGTCGGCTTCCATTCTAACTGGATGCAGCTGAATACCAGTATTTTACACGAAGCGACTGCCTATCTAACCTCCACAACCCAGTTAGTACTGGGTAATACGGTACCCCTTGGTAAGACACTAAGACTGGTTGTCAGACTTTTTGGGCCACTGACCTCCTGTAACAACTGTTAAAGATCTACAAATGACAGCAGTGCGAATAGTACAAGTTGGTATACTATGCTTACGCTATTATATTTACAGGGTGAATTTTTAAAGTAGGCGTGGATGGCCAAATCCGAAACTATGAGGAATAGCGAAAAATGATCAAAGGAGTCACGGTCCCGATTTTGATGAAAACTAAAACTGCATCAGTCGTCTAATTGAAAAAAAGGGTAACAGCTACCTAATTCAAATTGCAAAGTAAGGGGCCTGGGATAGACCCTGTGGAAAGGTCATAACTATGCCAAGGTCACAGACTCTGATCACTGTTAATAGTTTGTAGATTTTGAGACATGTTTTGGATAGATTTTATACATGACATACCTACAGTATGTGTGGTTCTACATTTTTTTATATTTCTTTTTCAATCCTATCTAAGGTTTTGCACTTTTAGGGCAATATCGGGGATTTAAAATTTTATAAACGAATTATAATTTTTATAAATAAAGAAATGAATTTTTTGTCAGTTTAAATCAAATCTAATCAATTTTCTTTCACCCAAATATTATATATTTTAGGTTATTTAAAGGTGTTATAATAAATACATTTCGATTACGTTTTTTTGTTTTCTACTACCTTAATACCAATATTTATAATACTCGGTGTAATTAATCGCCAACTAGGTTAAAGTTTACATGTGCTTAGGCTAAGTAAAGACTTCAACGCGTTATAATAAAGTAGCCACAACACAATACCATCCAAAGCAATCCCTGAATTAATTCATTTAAAAACTGTTAGAAAGCCTACACCAATCATATTAAATTTCCTAAGAACCAATTAAAATGAAACAGATTGGTGAATGAACGGATTGTTCATTTAACTGCCGACCTCATTCATCCGATCCATTAATCAAACGCAGCTATACGTACAGTAACAAAACTAACACTAACAGGCTCATTAAATGCGCAAACGAAACCCCGATTAAGGCGCATTAATATCGCGTTTCACTATCGCTATTAATCACAAAGAACGATCAACGCCACGCGATTATTTTATAGCTTGAATAAAAACAATATAAGTGTAGCGGGCGGAGCGTGAGGCTGAAATATCAGTTTGATATCGCGCGGTTTGATTCGCCGTGACGCGGCCGCCTCTAGGCGGGGCCTCGCGGAGAGGGGCGAGCGGCGAGCTGGCGCGCCATACCATTCCGTGCGAGCACACGCAACGCTCGTTTCTCGCCTCTACGGCCCGTGATCCCGCTGTATGTCCGACGCGAGTGTGTGAGCTAAGCACGTGCCTTGCGTGGCGTATTAGTTGCACCGTGCTTTGTTAAAGCCGCCAAGATTCGGGTGAAGAACCGTGAGCCGGTGCCGGCGTACGCCATGGCCGACGCCGACCGTGATTCGGACCTTGGCGACGACAGTCCAGTGGTGAGTTGTCTTTGTTTTAATCGACTCCTAACAACACAGGTGACGCAAGTTTGGCTGCTACTATCAACTTTATATAGGTAAATGAGTATTTTCTAGCTCCGTTTCTTATTAGTTCTTGTTCCTGTATTCCCATGCGGTTGTTTCCAGTCGTGCTGTCGGTCTGTCGGCATCTCTGTCGGCCCTGGAAGGTATGTTTGAAGTGTTGTTAGCAAGCGTATTGTTGAGCCGGTTGCGACGCGTTGTTATGTTGTCGACTGTAACCGGTTGTTATGACAACCGTAACCTGATAAGCTACCAACTTACTTACGGCGTATTTATGATGAAGTTAAATAATTGTTATAAGTTGATCAGTTTTTAGAAGAAGATATATTTTAAAATGAGGGTAGGTCGAAATTAATTGATGTTTAGAAAAGTAATGATGAATAAGATGATAGTATAAATAGAATTACGAAAGTAAGAATAAATAAACAAGGTAGGTATATGAAGTACCTGACCCAAGAGCCATGTGTTGTCAACAAACCTTCGGCCGATGCTAGGCGCAAAAATATTCGTTCACAACGTATACCTATTTATTTGTTAACTCTTATAGAAATATGTACATACGCTATGTTAATAATTATATCCTAAATATGAGTATGGCTCAAGTATTTAAATTACACATAAACATACATACACATGAATGACATTTCACCGGATTTGTTCAGTAATATTATGATAAATTCATAAACATCGGAAAGGAGTTTCAATGGGAAAATTATAAAAGAGACCACTTATTTAATTGAATTTGCTTAACCCTTTGATGAGAAGGCGAACCTGTGTGAGTTTTAGAATATCAATGATAGAGTACTTTGACATTTCAGCCCACATACTATATACATTCTGACATTAGAGTTTCAATTAAAAACAATCTGACAGATACTTAGACGTTATTTTAGTCTTGCCTCTTATTTTAAAATATTACATTAATTTAATATTGACCCCCCAAGACCATGTTTCTTATACTCAAAATATACACTATATACTCGTATACTTATCCAGGCTTTGGTAGTATCATTTAATCTTGATCAATATATTTTCAAAAGCTCTTCTGATTGATGTTGTCTTTCATCTTTTCAAGCATTTTATCTGCCTGTATTATGTTTTAATCAGATGAACTTTATATCTATGGTGTGAAGAAAAATAACCAATTAAGGCAGATAAGGGGTTCATTAATGAAAATAAATCAGCTTTTTATTTTGTGTTTTTCTATCAAGTTTGAGAGTAAAGTAAACATGGATATTTTGTAATTAAAGATGACTTTGCTATTTGGGAAGTCAACCCTGATGGCTAATAGATATACGACATACTTATGGTTGTGTTAGACTGGACGTGGAATACGGAGGACCGAGTGTAGTGGCGTGGCTTGGGAGAAGCGTTTTTCCACCAGTTCGTTAGCCTCAGTTCATTGAGACATGTATAAAGGCAAGCTAGGCACGTATGCAATGCACATACCTTTACCTTATTGAAAATTCCTATAATAAGAGCTAAAAGAAAAATTGTTTCTTAGACGCCAGTACACTTTTGAAATAAGTATAGTTTTAGTTAATATTATCTTCTACTATTTATTTATTTAAACAATAAAAATGAAGCCATTCAGACACAGCTATATTAATCCCTCGTGGTGTTTTCTTCAATAGCAAAAAAAACTTATCATCAATTGTTTTGAACCGATAACTTCGTCTGAGCCACATCTGGGATCCTTTCCTCCTATTGTCCCAGTCAGGTACTAAAAGTTATTGGAGGTACCTAAGTACATAGGGTTTATGGCACTTTTATTTTGTTTTCGAATCCATCCATCGATGAGCAAGCAGGCCCTGTGGTCTTTGGGTTCGAAAATAATAAGCGAAGAAGTTTGCAGCTGTTACGATTGGTGTTAGCATAGAATAAAGTTTCTTGTCTTATCTTGGCACACGATATTCTCAGTTTCTTAGGTTTGTGTGAGAAGAACGTGTTGAAATGAGTTGAACGAACTCAGACTAAGTCCCTCAAAATCAACAACTTCTGAAAATCCATAAGTGGGAAGTATCGCTATTGTGAGCGACATAAAGCGCGGTAGTGGTTGGAAAAAAAAAATTGCTGATGCAAGACAAGCAGCCCAATGCATGACTGGTATGATTCTGAAGATAATTTAACAGCGGAGGAAGACACTGCTACTCATAATAAGCCTGTACAAAAACTATAACAGCGAAAGCTTTCAAAAGAAGTGAAATAAACCAAATTCGCAGCTCTAACAACACGCAGTAAACAAAAATGCATGTTTGGCGACATCTATGCAACACATGTGTCGCCGTCAATGTGGCGGCTTCAACAAAATGGCGCCGATATGATTATTAATAACGAATTTGGCTGCGATTCGGTTTCAAGCTTGTTTTATTGCAGGACGAAGGTTCCCATCTGCGGCGGCTCTACGAAATTTGACTGCACATTGTTTATTTAGCGGAACTGTTTTTGTCCATGCTTCTAATTCGTCAAAGGAACGGCATCGATTTTTGGCGTCTGTTTTTTGTGCTCCCCGCAAAGGCACCGGTTTATGGTTTCCATGCTAATAGTGATGTTGTCATTGATAATATGTTAATTAAGTTATTAGTCTTGTAATAATTGTTGTTATCGAACCAGATACCCTACTGCTAAATACGGCACCTGTGATTCATGAAAGTCATACATTCGGCAATAATAAACCTGCTGTCACATGATTTACTGTTTCCAACACAAATATAATAATAGAATAATCTAGATTCGAAACTAAAATAACTGAAGCTGCAACAAATGTACCCGAAACAAATATAATCTGAAACATTTTGAGCGCGTCAAAATTGATGAACAATCCGGGAATTCTAATGATGTAAAGTAAGGAGATCTGAAGACTTTATTATCGCTTACCTGTATAACACATCATTAGCCGTTTATTTTTGTCCCGACACATATAATGTTTGCGTTTGACTCAATCATTTATTCAGCGGTGTGTCGGGCTTTGGCGACATCTCACGGGAGGCCAGGACGCACGATTTATTATCCCCACTCGGCGAATAGAGGGCCACGAATTAATTAATCAAGCCTAGCTGTCACTCAGTGCACAATCGCGGACTATACTTAGCTCATATCCCGAACGCACGCTTCCTTTTCCTGTCGACACCGCGACGTACCATTAATTGAAATAATTGGCGGGCTTGGAGATTTTATTTTTTCGCGTTGACAACACCGCTTGGCGGTTTGCATTAATTTTAATTAACTATGCTTGTGTGGCACTTATTTTTACGCCATTTCTTAGTATTTCGATGAAAAATTACGTTATTCAGTTATGAACTTATGAAAGTTATTTTTGAAAAGGTGTTGACTTTTGCTGTCGTACTTTATAATGACATATTTATTTATCAACGTTAAAGTCGAGTTATTCGTGCTAAAAACATGTTTGCTTTGTTGTTTATACAAGGAAAATATACAATCTGTTAGTATATTTTTTCCTTTATTTTAGCATGTCTTATCAGAAAATGGAAACTTTAGTTGTCTACTATGTAATATTTGAACGAGTGAATCAGTTTATTGCATAACATTGCGCGTTAGAACATTAATTATTTGGCTTCATTTCAAATGCAGATGTATTCTGTAGAGGAACGAACTTTAGTTTACATAAAAAAGTCAATATAATTTAGTTCCATCGGTACATCAACTTCATCATCAAATGTCACGTAGGTACAATGCCAAAGTCAAATTTTCCGCAAGTGAACGTATTATATTGAGTTTACCACTTTATTTTCAATTGATAGAGTTTTTATTGGTTTTACTGTACTACAAGCAATGAAAATAGTTCATTGCTTGTAGATTACAGGAAAACCAATTTTGTATTTTTTTTTTAATTTTAGACTCAGTAGTTTCGTAGATCAGGGAAAAAAAAAATATTTACTTTGCGCATCTGTGTTGGGTCATAGGATTACACCATCCAACCAAATTTCACCTGATTTGGTCCAGTAGATTCGGAGCAAATTGGCTGTGACAGACGGACGTACAAACAGACGCACGAGTGATCCTATAAGGGAACTGTTTTTTTCATTTTTTGTACGGAACCCTAAAAATTGAACTGCAATATAGAAGGATTTTTTAATCTAAGCTATAGAAATCTTTAATTACAAATTACTAATTAGTAATTTTATTGGACTTGTCGAATCGAAATTCAATTCAACATTTCATCGAATAAAAAAAGAAATTTAGGTTTATATGAAAACTCGATTTTAGTCTTTCTTCAACAACGAGTTGAACTAAAGCCAAGCCACATACCTATACATAACCTAACGGGTAATATAATTTCATTCCATACAATATTTTGACGTTAGTTTTTTTGCTGACGTAACCCACTTGTAGCACAAAGAGGTGTAACACACAGTTGTCGGCAGGTGGAACGCACCACGCTACCTGGTCGCGTGCTAGCCATAATGGTAGGTGGGCTATGTGGGCATCCACCCTATCTCATCTATTGCTCTAGTCGTATTAGGAAAAAAAAAACATTCACACGTTTTTAATGTGACTTGTTAGCGTAACCATTATATACCGTATAAGGATTATTTTATTGTGCTTTTATTTGATCAAAATACCGATAAACTTTGTTAAGTTAAATCTTTGGCCAATCAGTAATTTTGCAGCATTCATCATGACTTTTAGTAAACTAAGTTTATCTGAATAGCAAGTGAAACAAAACGGTGAAAAGTAATGTCCGACCGAAGCTTCGGCTTCGGCCACCGTCGGCTTCGACCAAAATTGGCCGAAGCCGAATTTTTCTTGCAGGGGTCACACATTTAGAAATGTTATTATTTTTGTCAAGTTACAAGATCCTCTTAATCAAGCTTCAATTAAGTTTTTCGTAAACTTTTAATTTTGAAAGTTGAACAAAATCATTTTAGTATTCACTTCTAGCCAATCTTGAACTGAATTTCTTAGACTTATACGGATTCGGCTTCGGCCAGTGATCGGCTTTCGGCCGGACACTAGCAAAATGTAATAAATACTGTATGTTCATGTTCAATACACCAATTTTGAAACTAGCTAGAAAATCCGATATTTTTATACAAATGTTTATATAAGTGACCCTGTACTTACATGGTGGTCAGTGCATGGTGATTTACTGTAAACTTATATTATGGAAGCATTTACCTACATACCTATCCCTTTTGTATTTTCATGCGAACCTGCATATCAAATTGATACTTTTCATATGTTCAGATATTTTGATTATCCGACACGAACGGCCTTTTGTTGAACATTTTAATTTGCATACAAATAAAATGGCTGACTCGACAAAAGAACCATTGTCACTGTTCTTTATACAGAAATCGAACTTGATCCTTTATCTCTCATTTATATTCAACATAATATCTGTCGTAAATAATCGTATTGACATTCAATATTTATAAAGGAAAGGTTGCGTGGGTTCGTGTCGGCTGTCCCTCTCACCGACGCGTAACGCCCTGAAGCGATTCTATTATTGGCTACTATCTGTGATCACAGATAGATTTAAATCCGTATTTTGCTCCGTTAATCCTAGCTAATTCGTTAAATGTCAGTGTGTATGTGGGTTTCTTTGACTCTTGATAACTCAGCAGGTTATTGACAAATGGAATCAAATTATGTTTAATTCCTGTTTGAAATCTTTCAACCACATACTAAGACATTATAAATAGAGCAATTGTGTAACATTCCCGTCCTAACAATACAATCTGAGCACGTCCTATTAAAGAAAACTATGTACTTTCCCCCCAACTGCATAACGCAACATAGTGTGAGGTGGCGACCTCATGTGTAACACTAGAGAACTCACAATAGAGATGCATTATTCCAATAATATCCCTGTATATCAGAGGCAGCATCAGTATTCGCATCTCATAATGTTTACTCGGAATATCCGAGAATTACAATATTAGTGTCACTTGATACTAATGATAAAAGGCGTGGTTTCCTGTCGTTTACTTCATACAAATGTAAATTACGGTATTAATACTAGAGTATCATCACCAGTGTTGGTGAAAACGCCCCATAAGAGTGGTCTCTCAAAGAGGTAAAGACAGTCAGATACAAGTCTTACAATATAAACAATAGAATTCTATTTAAAACAGACCCTAAGGATAGAAAATTATACTTGAGTACGTGAGCTTGGAAAATTCCACACGCACGTTTATCAAAGAAAAGTGGAAAAGTAAATTCCATTGATAAATATTTTGGTATGCTGACATTCCGGATGTTCTCAATTATTATTTTTAATTCACTCCATATTGACATTTGCTTTGCTGTAAAACCGTGGATTAGTTGTAAAATAACATAAGTGTGCACTATGGTTACGTGTTTGCATATTAATCACGTCAAAATGTCTATGAACTAGAATGAAAGGAAATTACTTTTCTATGTTTTATCGATATGCCGAGTACAAATATTAAAATGTTCTGTTTGATTTTGTAAAATAACAAGTCTTATGTGTACTTTTAATACGTGTGCAATCTATATCCACAATAATTTATTGAATGGCTAATAGTTTTCGCAGAATTTTTATAAATTGTTTTTATTAAAAATGATTGATGGTACTGTCAATGAATTAAGGGGGTAAAGTGATTGACATTATTTTAGTATATGTGTGGGACTGGGAGCAATGAATGTGAATGTTATTTAAAACGATCATCAAACATAATAACGGTTGATAATAATTCTTGACATAATATGTATGCCTATGTACGCATCAATACTAAGAATTTATAAGATAAATTGATAATGTTGTTTTTGGCTCCTGTATAATCAAACGGGTTAATTATACCAGCATAATCCAGCTAATAGCAATGCCTCACAGCAAGATGTGACCTCTGCCGGGATTTGCTTAAGGTGGAAGCTGGATATGATTTTAATTATTATATTTTAATCAACATACAACCTAGCACTGGCCTGCAAATTGCAAAAAACGTAAGAAAATTTAAATTTCGCGGCCTACCCTGGAGCCTCCACCTTAAGGGCTTACGGCTTCATCGAGCAGTCTGAAAGCCTTCCTTCCACTTAGGCATGCTTTGCTGTGGCCGACTTGAAAAGACTCTGAACGTAAGCCGGCCGTAGCAAAGAAAATCTTTCAAGGTGGTGGTTCATAGACGGCTCTGATATTATCAAGTGAGTATGCGGTGTGTCTCCACAAACAAGGCCCACCTTCTATCTTGCGCTGCATGCCCTGACACCTGCGCACTTGACTATCTTATGACTGCATCAGCGAGCGGAGTTTACATAGCCGAATTTTGGGCCAAATAATATTTAATGAGAATATTCCCATCGACACGCTATGAAGAAGAAGTAGATGACCATAAACCTGTACGTTACTTTGCTTTATCTGCTTAAACAATATGTTTTGTTTTTATTAAAATGATTACGGTGTGTAATAAAATGAGCCCGTTCTTCGTTGTTGATGTTTCTGAATTATCTGTTTTCTGTGAACTTGGAATTTACTTAGACTTTTTCATAGTTTTAGAATCAAATACAAATATTTTTTAGGGTAATTATCTTTTTAATCTTCTATATGCGTAAATTGTGTAGTAATTTAAAGCATTTGATACATTCTTTGTTTTTCTTTGCTCCAGATTGCTGGTCTGGCAGTAAAAGAAAGGAATGGATTCACACTCAATGTATGTTGTTGCTTTTTTATAAACCTAACGAGTACTTTTCTACATTATTCGCTTAGCTTAGTAATTTAAATTTCCAACATGCATAGTTAACAAAACCCGTAGCAATTCTTAGCAAAACCTTATCGGTTACTATAATATTTTTCTATCAACTATTAAATTATAGGCACTATTACAATTCAGTATTATTTATAACTTATACATTCTGTGGAATACTGAAATGACATTTATTGTTGTCTACATAGAGTTTGTTTTGGAATGTCGTTCGTGTGGTGTTATGATGTTTTGTTAGGTCAGTTCGGTGACGCCAGCAACTGCGCGGGCGCCCGCATATTCGTACTTAACAGAAACAATTTATTCCATAATACCTTCTGTATTGGTTAATATAGCATTCCTATTAATATAGTTGATTAACAATTCATGTTGGTTAACGGTTTTGTGGTTTATAACGAATTTATTGATTTTATTGAGTGGTCTTTTGGAGTTTCGGGAGCTTCGACTTTAGCAAAAACGTAGTTTGACAAATAATCAAATTACTGAGTTTATGTGTTGTTAATTTTCTTTAAGATAACTGTATCTTGTCTTTTCTCTAACATAATTTCATAGTACGATGGTATGTCTAAGGATACATGTAGCACCAACATTTCCGGCTCATCTAATGAAGTCGGCACCTCCGCCGTTTAATCACATTTCATTGATCGTGTATGTTTGTCTGTCATTACATAGCGTCTCATTTGCATGCACATATGCACGTTAGATGATAGGGCGGCGACACACGGCCACATTTTATTCAAATCTAGCCGAGGAGAAATTGCGAAGATTCATTTACCACGACATCTCAACAAGCTTTCTTCTTGCATCTATTCAAACTAACTAGCACCTCTATCGTAACTTGTCTTGTTTATATTGAATCTTGAATCATTAATAAGTACTGTATTCCAATCGAACTCTGAAATTGTTTTTAATTTAAAATTATTGCCAATTTTATATAATGTTTATTAGACATCATCGGTTTTAATTTATTTGTAAGCACAAGATTCTCGCTTCAAGGGCTAAGCAGTGATTATTCAATTGACTTATCTGCCCTGACGTCACTCATGAACATGTTGGTCAATCATAATTTTATGTTTGGATTTTATACCGTTTGTTAGCATGCAGGTATAACTTTATAACATCAGGGTTTGGTACGGTCGACCAAGCTATTTGGTTTACTTTTTACAATGTAATTTGCATGTTAAAATGTAAACCGAATAGCTTGGTCGACCATAAGTACTAAAAAATCAAGCGATACATTGTAACAAATTGTTCTAATGTAATTAAATGTAACATCTCATCAATATTTATGAGAAATCGATGATTGTATTTCATATTTCTATGATACAACTAGTTACTTAGTCACACAAAATTATGTCTGATACGCAAATATAATATTGCAAACATTCGCACCGTAACGGATCATAAATGTCGCCAGCTAAAGAAATAACCACCTTGACTCATTCAATTTAACTGTTAAGGAAGTAATATTTCACACAATTGTGTTAAATCAACACGAGAAAAACATTGTCACGCTTACATTCGCAAAAGGGATGATTAGGAAAGTTCAAAACCTTCAATTAGCGATGATGTGTCTACACCTCCAAATGCATCAAGTTTCCAGAATTTACTAGTTTTTGTTCTGGCTATTGTGATAGCCAAACAATACTTCCGACTTCCTGGACTCTAGTCCGATCGATAAATTTAACCTTTCAGGTACTTACACCGAAAATAGCAAAACTTTGATGATGATGATTACAGTTTGCCACGGCAATGATCCCAAGGGATGCTCAGGAATCTTAGCAAATTTACACCATTACTCTTAGAATCTTTGCTGTACCACCTGACCTGCAAGATAACAAAGTAAGATATAGAAACCGGCATTAATTTTGACTGATGCACAAATTGCAGTGCACACAAGAGTATTGATGATTTAAAGCTTAAAGCTGTTTATTTTACAAGACCTAATGCGTTGGGAGAGCAAACAAAGGTCGATAAACGCACATACGACACGAATAGCGATGCATTACCATTGCTTATTAAAGGCTTTTCTCTAACCGGAGATAATGTTATTTTAATAAAAGATGTTAGTTAGTAATAAGTGGTGGATCGAGGGTTAAGCCACGCTTGCCGAGATTAGTCCGTGGATGGGTAACTATGCATCATCAGTTCACATATCCTCCTTCGTGCCTCAGTAGCACGTGAAGCTGTTGGTCCTGGCTGTCATTTATAGATCTTTGACAATCAGTCACCAGGGTGTATCTTATTACCTGTAACTGCCTGTAACCAAGTACTGATCCGATTCCGAAAATTCTTTCACTAACGGAAAGCTACATTATCCCCGAGTGTCATAGGTTAAAACGTTCCCGTGGGTTAATTCCGTACACAACGGGACCGAACAAAAGCTAGTGTAAAATATTTTAGGTTATACTCGAACCCGACCCTCAAAATGGTTGGTAAAAGCCTAGTTGATGATGTTCGTTAGTAATAACAAACATAGCGTTATGTAAGGCGACACCGCGCGTATCACTGCACCGGTGGGTCTTCGCGAAGTCATACGAACATTATAATCGCGTTCCGATATTGCGATCAGTGCACGCCTGTCCTTAATTAAAAAGTCGCGCGTGCATGTCGGACTTTACTCGTCTAATGTGAAGGAATTGTCTATGCTTGTAGATGAGAACTTTCCTATTGCGGACTCTTTTATACTTGGCAATTTTTGGATTTGATAGGATTTTCTCAAATCAATCTTCGGGTCTTTTGCTTAATGAAAACTAATAAGAATTTTACCCAGATTTGCCAATGAAGTTTCTTGCTTTAAGTTCTTTGACAATTGAATAAATATAATATTTAGTGGGAGTGTAGGCTTTCTTCCATCTTATTCTTAGCGTGTCGATTACAGTTCAAATTGAGTTAGTATTAAATTTGGCGACGAATTTCGCACTTTCAGTAGCGTCTATCAGCTCCTGTGAGTTACAAACAACAGGACAGGCAGAACACAATATCAAGTTTCACAACATTCGTGGGGCTGTATGAATCTCCACCTGAACTGGTTTTCCTCACTTCGGCCAATTCCTTCCATATTATATACGAAGTGCTGATGCAGAATGCATGCTGTCGACCATTTCAGACCACACACCTACAAATACCATTATGATAAACAACAACAGTGAAAAACTAGAAGTAATTAACGTACGTTAAATTGAACTAACACTATAAACTGAAGTGCAGCTAAAGAAGAAACGTTACTAACTCACTAATGACGTTTTACATGGCTGATAGCCAATATTAAGGTAAAAAGTAATGGCGAAGATGCACGATCGCAGTGTAGGGGGCGGGGTGGGGATGATTGATACAGCCGCATACGCGCGCGCTGCTCAAGCGGTCACGACGCGCAAGTAATCGTTGCTTTTAAATATTTTCATAATTTTCTTCTTGTTGAGAGTTTACAATGAGTTTCGCAGCTTTGCTTTCGAGGTTGTGGTAGTTTGATTGGGTTAGGTATCTTATGTTGATTGATTAATAGGAATTGATTCTGATTGGTACATGGGACAAAGGCAGGAAGATGATGATAATGATGATGATGATGATGATGATGATGCTGATGATGATGATGATGATGATGATGATGATACTAACAAGCACTAATCAGTTCAGTGTTAACGTATCTGAAACATCGTTCTATTTCGTTCAATCCTTTGAAGATGATCTAGATTTAAAGTATTCAGTGAGTTACGGATGGTGTAATCTTCAAATTCTTATTGTCTACTGCTTAACCTTATTTAAGCCCCTAAAAAGGAACTATTCGTGCCTGAATGTGAAGGAATAATTCAACAGAGGTAGAAGGCATTGATTTCCTCAATCACTTCCCTTGGCGTGTCAAGTTTATACAGTAACTCGACGCTTCTTACAAGGTAGGTCGTCTTTATCGATTGGTGCAATATGATAGTGATATGAACATTGAACAATCAATACTCCTTGGTATTTTACCGCCTGTCTCCTATCCCTGATTAAGGCAGTAATACATTATATTTACATTTTTTTTTGTGACTTGTAGAAATTAGAATTCAAAAGATAGTGTAAATTAGGTAGGAGAGTGTTCTTTGCGAATTCGAAGATTTATAAAACATTGGTAAGACCTGCTGTCTTGTCTTGTCTTATCAGAATGTTGGGCCACAAAAGGGATGAATTAAAGGTATTTGCATGTGGCTGAGATGAGAATGCTGAGAGGGATGTGTGGTGGTACGAGAATGGATAAAATAAGAAATGAGTACATAAGAGGGAGTTTGAAAGTGGCGCCGGTGACTGAAAAGTTGTGTGGTAATCGGCTGTCGTGGTATGGACATGTGATTAGGAGGAATGAGGAAAATATCGTGAGAAAAAAGTTTTGAGTATGAATGTGGATGGGTATAAGAGTAGAGGAAGACCAAAGAAACGAAGGAAGTATAAACGGAAGGACGGAAGGAAGTGTACACCATCGTGTGATTCCCAAAGTGGTCCAGGTGGACACCCAGGGGTCCACGGGAGACCCGTCGGGGGTCTACGTTGGCGTGAAAAAAAAACGGGCGTTCACAAGTAGCAAGGGGAGGTCCACGGAAATTTATCTGATTTCGATACTAAAGAACAAAAATGTTGGCTTGGCTTTATTTATCAATGTAGGCAGATAATAAGCTACTCGAAAAAGTAAAAAAAATACAAATGTTCCGGTGATGACAGGTTGTATTTCGTATTGAGACTTTAAAAGTATTTCGAAGCTATAAGATTCTAATTTTCAGATGTTTTGTCTAAAAAAATCTTAGGAGCTTATGGTCCTCATGCAATTATAACAGATAGCGCGAAAAATTTATATTGCAAATTTCTTGCTCTTCTTTTTTGGTCCACGGGCTTGAAAAAAAATGCAGCAAGAAGTCCACCGAAACCAGAAAATTTCGAAAGTGGTCTACCATAAAAAAAAAAGTTTGGGAACCTCTGGCTGTAAAGGATGATATGGCAAGAAAGAAGGTGTCAGATGAGATGACGAGTAATAGAGAAGTATGGAACATGATGCGCCGACCACAAATGAATTGGGATAACGGCAAAAGAATAATGATCAGTGTTCTTTGCGAATTTACAAGAAAAAAAAAATAATGTTGATGGATGAAGAGCGAGAGGAAGGCCAAAGAAAAGATGGTTGGATTAAGGAATGATATGAAATAGAAAGGCGTAAATGATGCTGTGACGTCTGACAGGGGAGAATGGAAGAACAAGACGTGTTGCGCCGACCACAAGTAGAATGGGACAAACGTAGAAATATAATGATGAATTTGAAAAATAAACTGTTATGTAAAAATAAATTGGCCGTAATTGGTGTAGGTGGTATATAACAAGTTTAAAAAAAGCAACATTACAAGTAGGTAAGTGGTGTACAATCAGTTCACAGTTATTTTTACTTTTGACAGGGTTTTGACAGCAGCAACCGACCAGCAACCTTATTGCAGCGGGAATAAATTATTTAGCCAGTGACGCTAAACAGTGTCAAAATGGCTTATTTCCAGGAACTTCAAATCTATTGTTCTCCAAACAATCTCCGTACATTGATTCCCAACAGCTCCATAATTTTATTAGTTAAATAATAAAATACTAAAAAAAAACCCAGCGGCTCCAAACCAAATTGCTTAATGTCAACAAAAACACAAATTGCTACCATCAATGTTATAATTTCGTGGTAAGTAGTTTCAGTACATAGGCAGTCACAAATCTGTACTTGAAAATTTTTGGAGCTCATGGGAAAGATTTTATTTATTATTATTATATTGCTTTTTTACTTTGGAGCTGCCGGGAATAAAATAATGAGGCGCCTGGGAATAAGCCGTCAAAATACTGTGACAGGAAGGACTATTACCACTATACATAGCCAGCAAGCAAATTAAAGTAACCGTCATTAATATTCATAGTATTAAAACCCCTGTTTATAATACAATTGTGGAAGGTTTTGATCCCATACCTTATAGATTAGATCGCATTACCCTGCGAAGGGCTTCCCAAGACTTCTTGCTTGAAATACGATAGGCTCGGATTGTAATCAATAATATAATTAATATTGCCACAAACACGGAACTGTTTTGCTGTGGCTTATGATGTATTTATGTTAGGTACCAAGGTTTTTAGGCGTTGAGTAAATATTTTCGAGGCAAGTTTTATACATTAGCTAACATTTACCACTCAAAGTACTACTAGTAGTAGTGAATTAGTTATTTTCAATCATTATCTTCAGAACGTCAATTTGGAAACTTTATTTTAGTCTTTGGACAGATTATATAACAACACAATCATTTAGTTATTGTTTGTGTTTATGACGAAGCATGTTTGAATTTCGTTATGAGTCGTTTTTATTTCATCTTTTAGTTATAATAGATACTGGTGTCGATTCTGTTGTGTCGATTAAAAACACGGTGAAGCGCAAGGCATAAACTATTTTGACATCTTTAACTTAGTTCATAGCTATAGCCGTCCTTTTCTCGCACTGCCTTTTAGTAAAAGATAGCAATAGCCTAAATTAAGTTTAGTTTGTGCACAACTGAATCGACACCAATGTGCACTTTTTTTTTAATTAGAATACATATTAATGTGTAATAATTCAATTTCATTAGAGAAAATAACTGGCCAATACCTGTACAAAAATCATTTCGATGACATTAAACGTCAAAAAGAAAAAAACAAAAAAAACATTCTTAAATTGCTTTAATGCCGTCTGTTTTTTTTTTGATGAAAAGTGGCCAGTAGTGATGCGATATATACACGGAGGTTGAATTTAGCTTTAAACTTTTTTTTTTCTTTTTAAATTTTAATTTTAATTGTCACGAGGGCATTGTTGGTAAACATTAGTGAAATTATGTACTGTTTGTGTTTATTTATCCCATCGTGGACTTCCATTGTAAGTGGTTTTTTAATAATAGTGGTATATTTTTTAAGAGGAGATTATTTAAACAGAATTAATTTGTACTATGATGAAAATATATATTCTCAATAATTTATTATTCTCTATATATATTCAATTCTCAATACAAAATAACACTGGCCATAAACTCCAGAAAAACATTATCTACTACGTTGTCATTAAACACTTATAGAAAACAAAATCACTCAATATTTTTTTTTAATGTCACCTGAAGATTAGTTTTGTTAAATGGGACCAGTAGTAATGTAATTTACGAGAAGGTTGACTCAGGCATTTAACTCTTTAAGTAAGTTTTACAAAGAGTTCACTGTTTTGTTCAGTGTTTGTTCATATATTTACTAAGAAAGTAGGTAAATACCCAACAATTTCGTTTTCCATTGTTTAATTAAAGTCTTATTTCCCCGCCATGATTACGCGCGCGTGCGGCGTCATTCAATCGACGTTGCCCACATAAACTACTCACTAAAGAAGCTTCCTTCGCATCAAATTAGGCGCTTTAATTATTTACTAGCACTAAAACGTTCTGTTAACACTTACAAAATATAACTTGACCTACCCTCACCCTCTTTTTACTACCGGGGCAAAGAGGCGGAGGGGAAAATAAAAGGCTCTTCAAGGATCAAAATAAGGTAGTCTTTTCGGACACTAAAACGTTGGAGGAAATAAAAGTGATGCGAAAAACAGACCGCTCAGGCAGGTGTATTTTTCCTTTGGGGATAAATAATTCTTTCTTTAATTTTGTAAAGTGCCTACACACGGGTCTTATGTCTTCATATTTTTGTCAATACAACGAACAGTAATTATTTTTGGTAGTACAAGATAATTAGTTTGAGCATTAATATCGAATTATCTAAAATGGGAGTTTTCCATTTCATTAGTAAAGCTTTTAGAGATACAAGTCCATTACTTATTTCGTACGACCATCTGAATGTCGCAGGCGAGTGAGGCTCTTGTGTCAATCGCGCATACCATCTGTAGAACGATTGTCATTATAATAATTATGATTTGAGTTAATCTCGCACATATCCTACGCATCAAGATTTGCGTCATTCATTATTTACGCTGCGTGTGCGACTTTACAACATAACATTCGAGTGCGCAAGTTTATACATTACACAAAAGAATTTAACAAGTCGTCTAAGAATATGTTTGCATTTAACCATTGATATTGGTGTCGATTCTGTTGTGCACAAACTAAACTTAATTTAGGCTATTTCTATCCTTTTCTCTCTAATAAAACGAGAAAGGGACGGACGTAATTTAGAGCTGTCAAATTTAGTTGGAACTAATATTTCCATACAAATGAAGGGTGCACGTAAAAACAAGGCATAAACTATTTCGACATCTCTAACTTATTTCATAGCTATAGCCGTCCTTTTCTCGCACTGAATTTTAGTAAAAGATAGCAATAGCCTAAATTTAGTTTAGTTTGTGCACAACATTATCGACACCTTTAACGGATACGTTAGATTTGCCAACGCCATCTTCGTAGGTTGACCTTAAGCTCAAAAGACGTAGGTTTTATGTGTTCTATTCAGCTGTGACTAACAGCAATTCATGTTTGACAATTTTACGAGCGCGACGATTCACCAATGGCGTCCACTTATAACTGCCAGTTACGCTCAATAAAATGATCATTTATTGCGCGTATGGCGAGTTAGTTTTATTGGGAAAATGTACTAACATTTTTGTTGCGCTACAAGGAAATTTATTTATAAACACATTCGCTGTGTACGTAAAATGACGAGATTTATTGATAAAAACTCTTGCAAAATATTGTAAGCTGTGTCAGGTAGACATTTGGATTTCAAATTTTTTAGAGTTCATCATTCTAATTTTGAATTCTGCTCTAGTTATGTGGTGGGAATTGTTTGTTGATCTAGGCATTTGAACTTTGAGAGATGATTTAATTGTGAATGTATTTTAGCTATAGTAGGTATGGCGTAAAAACTTTGTACGATTGACTAATAAGTCCTAATAAGACTAATAAGTTTAGGATATGAACTAAATTTAAATACTTCAGGGGCCGGGAGGAAACTACTTAAAGATACAATTTTACTTATCCATTATCACATTGCGTATATCCATCAAATAAAAAACTAATAAAGAATTGTGTGACCGTGTTTGTCGACATCGATGCACAAGTATGGCCATGTTGGCACACTCCGGTATCATAGCATGCTGTTTACACAAACACCACAAAGGTGCCGCCCTACACCGAAATGTAAAGAGATCATAGAGAAGGAAATCAATGGAGGAGCAGTCTCCTACAAATTGAATAGATTCAAATTGCGATTCCAAGCCCATAGTACATATAATCCCTTAAAATTGCGATTCCAAGCTCAAAGTAATTACAATCCCTTAAAATAGCGATTCCTAGCCCAAAGTAGTTACAATCCCTTAAAATTGCGATTCCAAGCCCAAAGTACCTAGTTACAATCCCTTAAAATTGCGATTCCAAACCCAAACTAGAACTTACAATCCCTAACACTTGTTGTCTAAAAACGCGTGTTATGGAATCAGGCGTTACTTTGCAGAAATCCATAACAGTATTTTTGCATTTGACTGCCTCGTTGGTCTGGTGGTCGAGAGCGACGGGTAAGCCTTGGGTCCTGGGTTAGATTCCCGGGTTGGGCAAAGTGTCATTGGGTTTTTCTATCAGGAATTTCTCAGTAGCAGCCACGCAGTCTGGATTTGTGTCTGGTTGATGGCAATTATAGCCCCTATTACATGGGACCTGTGGGTGTACCTGTGGTGACCTGTAGGTACACCTCTGCCTAAGGGGCTGCCTCCACGAGCGAGAGAGTCGCGGCGATTCAACGTATTTCTAATTTCTATACGAAAATATTGCCGCGATTCTCTCGCTCGTGGAGACGGCACCTTTCCCTTCGGGGATTACAGGCAGGTGTAGGTGTGTAGGTGTTTTTGTTTTTTTTTAGGTTTTTTTTTTTTGTTTTTTTTTTTTTTGACGACCCGAATGGCGTAGCGGTCGTGAGGCTGCCTTACGTTCTTAGGGTCCCGGGTTCGAGTCCCGGTTGGATCACATGTTTGTGTGATGAGCATGGACATTTGTTTCCGAGTCATGGATGTTTATATGTAGGTATAATAAGTATGTATTTACAAACAAAAAAAAAAGTATTTATGTAGTATATCAGCTATCTGGTGTCCACGACACAAGCCTCGTTGCTTACTGTGGCACTAGATGGCGCTGTGTGTTCATGTCCAGCGATATTTTTATTTTTATTTATTTTTTTATGCTATTTTTGCATAACTCTAAGTTTTTCAAAAATATTTACTAAAAATGTACATTGACACAGAAATGTATACGGAACTCTTTAGTGCACGACTTGGTCTCCCACTTGGCCAGTTTTTTTGGTTGCTACGAGAGCTACGAATGCACGGTAGATCATCCGTAGCACACAGTATGGCAGTCTTCACCACATTTTATTTTTCAAAAGAATTTGTTTTTTTTTAGTATGTCATGTTTTGCAGACAGGACGAGAAAATTAGATGCTACTTAGTATATTTTTGTACTAACTTGCGCCGGTTTTTAGTTTAGGTGTTAATACTGCCATACATAAAAAACAAAGCTGAATAAGAACTCAGAACAAATAGATATCAGAGTTGCATTAAATATAAAAGATTGATAAGGGTAGAAAAATCACAAAAAATTAAACTTTTCGAAGCTACATTTGAGATTTTTATTCAGATTTCACCTTATTTATTTTGATTATGTTTGAAGGACACGACAATAAACAACACACACACACACACGGACACGATAATAAATAATACACGATAATTAATAGGTAAAATAACGACAGAATATAACACAAAAATATACTGTACAAATTCACCTTTTTCAAATTTAATAAGCTTACAATTACACTTAATTGTGCCTTATTAGAAACGTTAAATGATAAGCAGTTAACACAATAGACCAAAAACCTTTTTTGTCTCATCCTCTATTGTTAAATCTATCTCAGATAGTTCTCCGAAGGGTTGAAGGGCTGTGGGGTATTTCCCTTACGTCACTAAGATGTCCTGTTTACATCGCTCAACCAATCTTGATCTTTGACACAAAATACGATGATTGCTTATGATAATTATGTTTATCGTAATTTATAGAGACGTAGTAAATGGTAATATTCTTTTGTTGGACAAAATGCATAAAGTGCTCTGAGAAGCTCTCGCGTTCATGGATGTAACACTTAAAAACTCAACATTAGAGACCGGATTACATGCGACTTGAAATCGTCGAACACATGTTCATAATAACTGCTCCAAATAAAAGTGCCAAAATATGCAACATGAAATAGAAAAATATTAAAAAATGAATGGGGGTTCTTCCTATTTTTATAAGTATAGAGGAATTTATTATAATAGAAATAAAATTATTTATTTCAATTTTTTTTTATAAAAAAATAATAAAATTTGATTTATGATTAAAATAATAACAAAATTATTTGCTATATTTGGTCCTGTTCCTCTTAAAAGAGTTATTAATAAATGTCCTGCAATTAATCACTACAAACTAGATTTTTTATTTAATTTTCTATATTTAATCTTGAAATCCAGGTACCTACTGCTCCAAATTATCAGTAGTACACCTATAATTGAGTCTTTATTTTTATAACTTGAAAACGATCATTCTACATCCACTTAAGTCAGTGCGCACTATTTGAATGTAGGTATTTTTAGCTGGTCTCACCTCTGGCATATTTTAGCAGTTTTCCAATTTATAGAAAAAGTTAAAATTAAAGGAAACATGCAAGGAATGTCGATTATGGCCAAAATATGAATTATCTTAAAAAACAGCATAGTATGCAAATGCATATATGCAAATAAGCTTTTGCATGTAATCCAGTCTTAAACTCATCATAATACAACTACCTACTTATAAGATAAAGTTTTGAAAAATATTTACTCTTGTGCGTACATAAGATTTGTCATATATTTGTACTTATTGTTAGAACTAGTCGTAGTAGGCGCATTTTGTTATTACTTATTGTGAAAATATTAGAAATCTGGAATAACCGTAGTTTAAGATTACCAGTATGGGCGTGTAAACCATAGCTTATCGGCTTAAATCTAAGATTAGAAACCATAGAAAATGGACACTGTTCTATATCCTCATTATAAAACGTGATGACGGGTGAGTATTAACGATCAATAATAATTTTAATGATTAGCATACACTTCAAACCTAAATACATTATTTGTTGATGTCATTACTTATTCGATTGACGGAACATTAGCTAGTATCAAGTAGGTTAGCGTGGAGTTTTTGCGAGGGATTGAAGACTTTGAAGTGTGAACTCTCTAGTACCGTTAGCGGTCGCATATAAGATGTTTGCACAAACTATTTCACGTGTACTTTACATAAAGTTTATTGAACGATGGCCGAATGTGATTCGAACTGAATTACTGTTACGAGACATGACTTGTATTTGATGTTTCTCTTAGAGTGGTCTCTCTAAGTGGTATACATTGTCAAGTAGGTAAGAACTTCAGAATTACCTATATATAGGACACCGAACAAGTTAGGTCTACCCACCATCACTACCTACTAGTTGTAACTGAAAACCTCTAAAGGGGTCATTGTACACTTTATTATATTATGAACATATAAAAAAGTAAGTACAAAAAAAAAAACTTCATTGTTCCCTTACATTTTCTCGAGTTAATCGAAATTAAAAATGCCTCTATGGAGCAGCTGGTTTTTTTTGTCGGTCCCAGGTTTGACCCCACAATACCTAAAAGTGGTGTAAGTTTCAGTTTAACTTTGAACAAAACATTTCATAGGTAGTGCAAATTAGTTAACAATTTGATTTAGTGAAACTGAAAAACAAAACTGGCGAAATTTTCCACCTCTGCCTAAATCGTCTAGGATTACTGGTGTGATGTTATGTTATGAAATTAAAAAATAAACCAGACATGTCTTCGTATATTAATCCAATCAATTAAAAGTCTCTCCCAAAGCGTCAGGATCACAGCTATCAAGTTGTTTATAAACAGTCGGGTTTAGTAACGACGCCTGCGCACTTTGATCTCCCCTCTCACACCCACGGAGACGATTAATTCGTTCTCTTGTTTGTTAATTTGTTACCAAGCTTTTATAAGAAAGGGTTACATTTATTGTTTTAATATGGCTTTAGTAGTGTTAACATAACTGCGAAGGGTATTTTTTTTGGCTTAAATATACAAACAGGTCCTCAGAAATAAAACTTGTAAAGAACTTGTGATACATGCATTCTTTTAATAAGCGAAGTCGTGGAAATAAATTGTATTATATTTCAAAAAGTTGTCTTTGTGACACATCAACATAATAAATGAACGTCATAATACCCTCACACAAAATGTCAACCATTGCGAAATGTAATTTCATCTACCCGACAAAGTGTTCAACTTTTATTCATCATGAATAACAAATTCATCAGCAACGCACAAAAAATATTAATACGACTTAGTAACAAACAAACGCGACAAAAACGAGCGACCGCATTAAATATAATTAATTAACGCCACATAAAAGAGCATTAAGCGATCTTCACAAACGCTATTCAATGGCCGAATGTTTCTTTTCAAGTAGCTGTCTCTATAAACGCGCGGTGCTAGTGATGTGGCGCATGCGTAATCGACGTGATTAATTGTCTAATCACGGCCCGCTATAAAAAATCTTTTTATAATTTGAAGGTAATGTAGTGGCGACATTAAGATTGAAATGATAATTATGTGCGGACACTTGCGGATTATTACTACACTAATAGTTATTTTGTATGACGTGCTTGTGTATTACCTATTTATAAATTGGTTTACTAATTTTGACAAAGTTGACAAAAACTACAATCATTAAAGAGTGTCTACTCATTGAAGCCATGCAATAACGTGTTGAGGACATACATGATTCAAGGATATATTTAAACTTTAATTCGTTAGTGAATTAATAACCGTTTCTTATCAAAACTTGGTCCTTCGGTCCTCAAAATATTTTATAAAACGGGTCCTAATCTACGCAACATGTCTTTTGACGCCTTTACAAAACATCAGTAGCCCAAGTAGCTCCATAACCAAACAAACAAAAAACAGCATGACATTGATCCGCCGTCAATCTAGCAGGTACGAGATATCGCACAGATTCTCACGGGCCGCTCACGCCACCGGACTGTTGTTAGCGGGATCATGCAGACGATCCCGATTCTCGGAATAATGATGTGTATCGCAGCCCTAATAATATGTTTCCTATGCTTGAAGATACAACAATCAAAATCTAAAAGGAACCTGTTACGTACTAAAGACTATTTGGTGTTTGTTTTTAATGAGGACAGAAAAACAACGCAACGTTGTTTGGTACAGAATTATGGAAGAGGAACTAAAATTATTTGAACTTTTTCTAAATCCATACCTCGCAAAAAATTACCTGAAGAAATACTATTTAGTTCAAACTCAAACGTTGTTTTATTGTTTCCCTATGTACACACATGTACGTAAATAACGAAAGAATAAAAAAAAGAAAACTTTGAATTCAACCACTTTTTGGATTTGAACTGCTAAATATTTTTGTCTGCAAAAGCATAATCATATAACAGAATTAGATAATTCATTAACTTCTCGGTATAATCATAGAAGCTTATCATTTTACCTTCATATCGACGTTATAGCAAATAGACGAGTTCGTAGAAAATGTACCATGTTACGAATACTCAGTAATCATTTATCGGAATAGTAATTCACTAGAGTCAACATTTAATTAAGGCTATCATTCATTGACATTCAAGTCCCTATATCTATTTCCGCATCCAATAAATCACCTTTGAGATAATAATGTAGCAACTAAGCGCTTTCACTAACTTCAAATTAAAGTTTCGAAGTAAGCACGTCACCTAAAAAATTAATTACACGTTATTTGAGAAAATAAGGCGATACTAGGAATCAACGAACGAACGTCATTGATAGTGAGAGAGAAAGAGAGAATGGTAACGAGAGATCAACATCATTCTCTTGCAATATTCCCAATTTATTTGGGGTCGGCACAAAATGATTGTCTTCTTTTCTCATATTTCTCGTCATCTCAGCAGTCACATCTTTTATAGTCATATCATCCTTCACACAGTTCATCCATCGTTTCTTTGCTGGTATGCATTTAGATGTATCGAGAAAAAATGCTATAAAGACAAAACTTTCATGGCGACAGTCAGTGACTAAGCAAGTTTGTGACAACTGAATCTCCATAGAGTTTATGTCCATATAGTGTTGTGTTGCTACTGTTTAATAGCGGGCGTTTCGATTACAGATTACAGTAATTACGTATCTGGATCCCTCAAGACACGCGTGGCGGAGGGCGGAGCGCACGCGCACGCTAGCGTAGCCGTCACTATACATCACAGCTAAAATTGAAACAATATTTTTGTATTTTAGTCATTAAAAGCAAATTAACTTGAAACACATAGGAAGTTAAATTGGAAAGAACAAAATGATGGTCAATGTGTTGAGCCAATGAATTCATTCTGCCACATTTAAGTCATCTGCGGATTTACGGGACCGTTTCTGAGCTAATGGCTTGAAAATCGAATAAATGCAAAACGTCGATTATGCGTCCAGTGATGAAAATAGACGGCAATCAGCTAACTCCAAACGCTTCTCATACATTAGAAAGCAATTATTCGACGAGTTTACGCCCATTTTACGCCACATGTAACACCGCGTCGATCAAGTGAATTATATTTCCAGTTTATAATATCCAATATTATTACTATTGCGTTGGGAGGCACCGGTAGCGGATAATTAGAGGATAGCGGGCAGGTCGCGCGATAACTAGTCTTAATGACGTGAAATCGCACTCCGACGCCCGCCGCCATCTTGAAAATGAAGCAGCGATGGCGGGAAAGCTTGCAATTAGCCATAACCGCACACCGCTTGATCACGGCATATCGATCTTTGCCGCACATCTCCAGGAATATTATGACTAGGAAAGTCTTTACAGCCAATAATTTAAAATAAACTTTTTATTAGCTAAAAGTTATCATAATTCCATTTTGTGGTCTTCCTGGACTTCTGATTTTGCTTGTTTGTTATCCCCGTGTTCCAGAACGCTATTATATCCAATTCAAAACTCTCACGGGTGACTTAGACAGCTAGCTAGAGGCAAATAAAAAACTACCCACCACTTAGATACCAATTTAATGAAAATTGTATCGAGCTCTTCAAGAAAGAAATCGCATTGATGCATTTTTTTGTCATATCAGACAAAGAACTACGGAATAATCGATTCCCACAATTTAGCAGTGAGTTTGATCGACTGTGGGATCGGTTGATCGTCTCGTTTTGACTTCGGCTCTGACAGGCAGCAATTTGGAGCCACGATCAGTGCTACTGTTCCCCTGAAGCAATGATTTGGACATGCAAACTCCAGCCGACATGGAGAAAAAAATCTTGATAATGACGATGATAGATTGTGTTTAGATAACTTTCTTTGATTTAACGCTTTGCCATGAAAACACATTAGATACTTTTCGATAGTTTTGAGATTGTTAAAGTTCTGTTGTCTAAATTGACTTCTTAGGCGAGGAAGACTTGTCCAAAACCGCGCAACTGACATTTGCAAAAACCCCTCGAAGGACCAAAAACTGATCGCCAAAAATGCTAGTCATTATTACGGTTTCTGGTCCTTCGATTATTTGTGTCATCTTAAAATACCCAAACCAAAAATTGTTTAGCTAATTGGGCCGTTTAGGAAGCAAATAGTATGTCTGTTTCAAACTATCACTTCGATAATGATTTTAATGATAACATCAAAATATTTTTCGGACTGAGAGTAGAACCTAATATTATTGTCACATACTGCCTGAAGATTCCTAAAGCAAAGTATGACGAGTTCCAAATTCTCATTGTTATTAGATGCTAATTTGATAGGAATCGGTTTTCGCACATCTTTGTAAAACTATTTTGTTGTTAAATTGAGATGATTATGTTCAAATGACTACTAAAATGTGGATCCATCGACAATTGAGCTTGGCTGTCGCCGCAGGCGCTCGTGACTACACGCGAATCTAACTCGATGCTCCTGCGCAACTCTATTTAGTTTTAATTTGAAACTAATTTATTCTCTCTAATGGTTATACTTTTTCATCGATGGAATGTGAAAATTGTGTTGGTTTTTATGTGAATGCAATTTGACAGTAATTATTTTTGAGATCTCTGTAAGGTCAAACAAGATAAATGCATTTTGTTGCCCATTATAAGTTACAAAATTGCTGGCAAAAAATATTTTGCCATCGGGAAAATCTTGGCCATTTATTACCACGTAATAATGCTGAACACATTTTTGAAAAGGAGCTGTTGTCTAGTCTTATGGTGCAAATTTTCGAAATACATGTACAAAGTGTGCACACTTGTTATTGAGAATATTTGCATTGCCATTAGATGCGCTGTAGTTGGTTAATTACAATATTGTATTTAAGTTAGTAGACACGAGACACATGATTATGTATTGGGTAACACTTTGGAAGTGACACAAAGTTTCATAAATTATTTTCGATTCCATTGAAATAGAGGGAGCGTGCCTAGCTCCCGCCTTTAATAATATTTAAATTTAGAACAGCGAAGGGATGGGACATGTGTGTTGTAACGCGTTTGGCGAAATGTGATTACAGTCGGTAATTAACGAGCCGCTATTTATGGACTGACTACGGGACATAATTTAAATATTTTCTTTTCATATTCTAAAAACGGCGTTGCGTACAGGCCTGGCCGTTTCGGAATCATACTCTTTTGTAATAATTATCATTGTATTCGTGAAAGTGTTTTACCGTTGGCCAACCGTGTCATGTCCGTTTTGTCCGGTCTCTTGAAATAAAGCACGCTTTCAATTGCAGACTAATTATTCCAACACGAGAAACTCATTCAGTGCCGTCAGTTTTTACGTGTAAAGAGATTAGTCCACTTAAACGACACTCGCACTCAAAGGAGCATTGTGATGAGGACCGATAATGATGATACGTTAAGAAAAGTATTACATTCTGTCCATAATGGGCAGTTGAAAAGGAGTGTTTCTTATAAAATTTCATTTGGATTCAGTGCTCGTCGCGCCGGTGTGTCACAGACTCTCCGCGTATGAATAAATTACGGTTGTACATTAATTTATTGATTGTTATTCAAATTGGGTTTCTCAATCGGAGGTTGGAGGTGATGTGTCTCGTCTCGGCTTTTTGTCCTCTCTGATGTTTTGAGGTTGAGTTGAGCTCGTTCTACGCGACGGAAAATTGTTTTCGAATGCTCAACAAGGTTTGAATAGATACCTACTCGTGATATTATTGTCATTTACTATATCTGCGTCATTCCGCATTGATTTCTCGAACGTATCTAATTATATTGTGTATGAGTTTGTAATTTGTGACTGACGACTGGAAAATTTATACAAATCATCATTTTACCGAGTTTGGATTCTAGAAATAACTTTGCACTTGGGATTATTTATTAGTTAATCTCTGTTTATTATGTTTGTATGTTATATATTCTGTTTATGGATTGGCTCTGCAATATTTGGTATTTGATCTACAGATCTACTCATACTGTTAACAACAAATAAAACATTGAATCGTAGAAGTTATGTGACACTAACTGGAAAATCGTAGATGATTTTAACTAAGGATGACCATTTAAGGAAAATATAAAGAAAAACTTATTTGAAAATGACTCATCTTCCAGATCAGAGATCTTTAGAAACTTTGTGAGCGATCCGTTATAAAATGTACGTGTCCGGACTTCATTACAAATAACGTTTCGTCCTCAATAGTTTCAGACACAGTCATACGTCGTATGAAACTATAATACACAATATAGTAAGTAATTATTATATCCGCCATATTGGCGATTTGCGCGCGCGCCGTCCGATTGGTTAACGTCTGAAAACCGATTCATCGTCTATACGGAGTTATTATTATTCTTGGCGTTATGGTGTTTCTAAGAATGTTCGTCGCCTCGACTGTTTGTAATGACAAAAGCACTTTTTATTATTTGATCGCTCGCTCGTTTCTGTTAATTGTTCCGAAGACGTGATTTTAATATATCATGCATGTTGACTGGTCTCTTTTATCGTGTATGCAAATGTATCGATCCGCGTCGTGGGGCAGCGCCCGGCCGCTCGGCTCTCGGCGCGAGACCTGCGCGCGCGCAGCCGACTGCAAATGGCACATAAAACAGTCGTTTAGCGCTCGTTGCTTTGTTTTGGGGTACCTTTTTGCGTTGAATTGAATTAGGCATTTGTTCCTCAAAGCTTTAACTTTATTCTATACCTACAGTCGAACAATGAAGGCATTATACTTAAGCGTTAATTAGCATACAAATGGATTAATGAACTTTTAGTAAAACAGAAATGTATTAAGTACTTGGTTTCAAATATTGGTCTACTACTGCGGGTACTAAGAAAGCGTCAGTATTTTTTCTTATAAAACAAAATGAGTTCGGTCAACTATAGAAATGAGCAGTATCTCGGTTCATTGTATAAATTCAGTAGCTACACTTCAAGCGCCTCCGTAAGGTTTTTACTCCACTACAATCGTAAGACTACATACAGACAGCTGCAAAGATATCGCTTTCGGAGATATTATTATGAACGACATTTTTTTAAATAATCTAACATATTTTACGATATTCGGTTTCATTTATTGCATGTTCCTTATGTTCATGTGTGTAAAGAAAAACTCTAAGATTTTCTTTACACACATGAACATAAGGAAATGCTCCAATAAAAGTATATACATATGAACAATCAACTGCTAATATTTTAAATAAAATTGCAACACAAAAAAAATCATGTGATCGGTGATTGCAGAAATAAACAGAAAACTGTCGAACAAGTCATCAATAAAAGTAGAAATATCTTCGGTTTTTAAAGCCTCAAGCTACATTCAGTCTTACCGCATCAAGTAGATTCAACCCTAAAATGACTCGCGTATTTCTTGCTCCATTTGACTTGCTGATGGTAACACCGGTGGTCCTACGGGACCCGAGGTCTCTCCGACCTCTTCTATTTGTTAATAAGCACCCACTAGTGAGCATTTGAGAGTTATGTATGCATATCATTATGGTAATATTATCTTCAGATATATCTTTCCGTTTTTATCAACTGAATTTGATTGTAATTAATTATTTAATAGCCATTGTTATGTTAAACGTGTAAGGTTATTATTAGTTTTCAGCTCACCTTGATCTTGACTTTCATGACAATCATAATACTTAGTTGTTTTCAATGCTTCATTTATAATTATGGATTCAGGTATAGTTAGATAGATAGAGTTTAAATATGTATACTTCAATGCAGCCCAAATTGTTACCCATTTTTTTTTTTTTTTTTTTCGGATGGGAAATCATCAAATGACTTCTCCCGCTCTGGGCGGAGCAGGAGGGAGTGTCAGACTTTTACTGACTAAAACCCATCCATGTTCCTTCATCGCCCTTTGTGTTCCGGGGCCACGGTATCTCTTTCGAATAGTCCCGCAACCCCGGCAGGCAAATTGTTACCCAGCTTTTTAGTTGTAGCCTACAAGTCACGTACATTTAGATTTTATTGAATTTGTTTTCGGTTTATACCTTAAAATAACATAATATGGTTGTTTACCTGGTCACTTGGTCAGTATCTGCCTTTAACGGCTGACTTTGCTGCTAATGTGAACAGCTACAGCATGTTCTACTTTACTCTTTCTGGTCCTAATCACCGAAAACCACTGGTCCTTCCTCCTCCAATAACCGTTCCTCTTCTATTGTCTTAATTTCATTGTCAATACCCAAAACATCGTTGATACCTGATCCCTCCCAGCTCGGGCCTCCCAGGAGGGCTCTCATCTGAGGGTCATCACTACCGTGTTACGGATCGCCCCCACACTGTTTACCCTCTCAAGCTCTTGGTCCACGTTGTCACATAATTGGCTACGTGTGGTCCGTAACTGTGGTAGCTCGTCCACTTGTTTGTTGTATGAACTGCCTAGTGGTTTTAGTGGAAATTAATGGACGTTTTAGGTTCTTCAAATGGATTTGTAATTAACTTTCTTCTCGTTAAAATATTTTTAGCTTAAGCTAACATGGGCTCTAAATGTTGATATACTAAAAATCTTAGCTTATTTTGATTCGAAGTCATAATAATTTGAGAAATGCGTATAAAACCTATGATAAATTCACCTAAATCTTTTAATCCCCCACTTTAGATAATGACGGGCTCCTGCTACATATTTAAGTGGCAATTATAGCATTTTTCCTTCGTTAAATATGACGCAAGTTATTAATGTCCTTATGATATTGGGAGTGGGCCCAGTGTTGCCAGTGTGTTCCCCGAACAGTCGCTAATGTGCGGCGACCACGCCCCTTCCTGTCGCCTCTCCCGGCTCACCCCCGGACACGACGTGCATGCGCCGATGACACTGCGCAGCTGAAGGTTCAGGATAAATATAATCACTTAGCTTTCAGGACTGCATCTATGTAGTTTATGATTCGTCAATTTTGGTACTGCGAAGATTTTTTATGTGGTTTAAAATGTAAGGATGATTGGAAGGGTGGCTGAAGATAGTGTTTTACAATGAATCATTTATGGGACCTTCTATAAACGATTACGATGATGGACGAAGCCAATGTCAATCATGTTTAATATCGTTGTGCGTAAACGAGACGCTTTGAAAGTGATTGCCATTGAGTAAGCCCTCAAGATACAATATATCTACTGACATTACTTGATAGATGCCAAAATGGAACACACTAATTTTGTAGATATTCCCAGTTCAATTAAACAGTCCGAAAAACTTGTTAAAAATGTGCTTTATCCAACTCCAACTGACCGAAAGAATACAAAGGGACCAATATCAAGAACAGGTCATATATAAAATTCTTCAATACCTCATAGTATGACAAATAGTTCTATAAACGCATAGTAGTCCAGTTCTCGCCATTCAGGTTTGTGATACGAAGGCTCCAAGTTTTACAATGAGTAATCGCCATTGAACCATTGATTGATGTTATCAATCAGACTTTATTATCTGATTTTATTTTGATCGTTATGTTCTGATAAGTTTCGATATTATTTCTGATCTAGTGTTAGGCTGCTCTGTCATTCATTTGTATTGTTAATATTTATATGTTAGTTGTCTTTCAAAAAAATTCCATCTTCTCCGAGGACTGAAGTTCTTTTTTTTTATCTTCTTGTTGTATTACATCTTTACTTAGGCTACAGGGTTTAACATTTTTGGTAGATGTAGAATGTATCATCGATCGACAAACGAAGTCTACTTTAGGTAGGCACATTCATTTATCGAAGGGCCTGGTTCCCAATTTAACAGCCCCCAGGCCTAGTTTTTGATGTTTCATTAGCCATTTTCCTTACGTTACACCTGATTGCTCAATGGAATATCAAGATACAGCTGCTTTGCTTCTGCAACGTGCAGTTGCACTTAAAACGTCAGTGTTCGTGACTTATGCGGCTCGTTGTCGGGTGTCATCGGGTGTCGTCGGCGCGTCTGGCTACCGACGCGGGCGCAGCTTCGCCCACACGACCTTCACTGCTTATTCACCACATGAATTTTATTGTTTTCGTTACTGTGTAATTAAATCATCTAAAAACCCGTTTTCCTTGTCTGGAAGTCTTGTTTGCTGTACAATGCAGAGGTTTTAATTTTTTAGTGGTTTCTGAAAAGTAGCTAAGACCATTAGCAGTATCGTACTACTTACCAAATGTTGTCTAGCATTGATAGATTACTTATCTACAAGCACCTATTAAGCAGGTTTTCGAGTGGATAATGATGTCTATTGCTCCGAAAGCCGAATTCATCGCGCGTGCCTGTTCGATGTCCAAAATCTTTACCGCTTTTTATTGGAAAGAGATTGCACCTCTCGATCTAATTGAATATTTGTAGATAATGGATACATCCGATATTGTATAAGAATTCATATTTGGCAAATATCTACGTTTTTATGCTTCAGATTAGAATTACTTTCACTCAGGATACACTGATCATTTTTGGCAACGCTATCGTATATAAATTTGTGTGACGTGTGCCTCCAAAAGCTACTAGTTTACCTGTAAAGTATACTAAGTGCTATAGTGTTGTTCTAGGGACCGATGTTGACTTGCGTCCGTGTGTGGTCCTATGGCCGCACGTGGTCTAAACAAAATGCTATAACTCACCCAATTCGTCAAACAAACTTGCATCTTATTTCTACTTTGAAAAGACATAATTCAGCTCGTTTAAATATTGACTTACCAGATTGCCTCCCGAATGTTTGGCTAAATAAGACAGTGTTGCCTTTGAAAAAAAAGAAGGATAATAGCGAAAGTGTTAAGTCGGTCTGGTTTGTTAACTTTTGTAAACACATAAATTGAATTTACGTTATTTTTAGACACGAATGACGTGTGTAGATATGCAAATTGTTTCAAATTGCAAGAGGATGTGCAAGTTTCACGCCAGACGTTGCGTGGGAGAGCCATTGTGTTCTGTGAAATACTGGCGAGCATGCTATTACGCATTCAATGTCGCAAACTTTAATTAGATCATTTAAATCGTCACATCATGGAACGATATCATTGCAATTATTTTCTTCATCGCGATCAAATTCCGTAAGCAAATATAACTATTGCAGTTTTTTGTAAAACGAAAGATATCATGACTCAAAAGGGTTCCACTGTATTGAGTCGTCATGTTTGTCTGTAAAATTAATGAGTACACAGAGTGAGACACGGCCAATAAAACTCACATAACTTTTTATTCTATCAAAATGGCGTTCGGCGGCCATTAATAAGTTAATGACAGGCGAGTTTGACAGCCCGTTATCGCGCCATCTAGCGGGAACAGTTTAATATCGAGCACGTTTCTCTACGTCAAAATGTTATGATAGACGGTCACTTATTCTTTTTGATTTAGTGCCCCTTGCGTTGAGAACTGCATTGATTTATCAATTATTTCAGGTATGCGAGCTTGGTATTTTTAAGACACGATCTTACTTTCATGTCATACCGTTTGAATTAAATCATCAATTACTGTGTTCGATGCGTATTTTGATATTATCTGATTGGTATGAGTGATACTCTTAATAAATGAAACGAGATTGAAATAACAACGATAAAGGTGGAGGTTTTATAAAGCTATTTTAAGGATGAATCGGATGCGAATGTGAATGCTTGCGTGGAGTATTGTTTGTAAATGGGGTGCGCCTGCGCAGCGGGGTGCGCCGTTTTATTAGGAAGTGACAGGATCTGAGGCTCCGAAATGACATTGTCACCTTATCTTTTTTTTTCTCCTTTGTGTCGTGTTAGTGGCCGTGTCGGTATAAATTGCGACAAAAAGTTCAGGTGTGTAAACATTCTGGACAACGTTCTGAACTCAAGTCAATTTCACCAACGAAACTGAACGCGATCACCTCATCTAACCCACGTTCAAGAGTTGTCACTGTCAGTAACCTATATAGCGTGACTCTGAAAGTTTGAATCATTGCTGAAATTTAGATTTTAGTAAAGGAAAACAACTGGTTCAATTTCACCGATATTTCTAAGCAATGATCAAGTCATAGATTAAAATCAATCGATTTATTTTAATAATATGATAAGTTGTGTTCGATACAAATATTATAATACAATGATGGTTGACAGATTGTTGGTCTTCGATTACGATTCTTTTGGAACCCGAGGTTTTTTGTCGATTTGCTTTTATTTGAATCGACATGGTTTATTTGAACGCTATCGGGAAGGGTTCACGTTATTGATTTTTAAAATGCATGTTTGTTTTGATGGACTGACTCTTTAGGACGGTTTTAATAAGAATAATGGATTCGACACCGGTGGTTTTTGTGGCCGCTGATAGTGGTACAGATATATGCTTTTCTGGAGATTGAATTTGGTTGTTATCGAATAGTAGAGGCCGACAGTAAATAGAAAAGCTTTGATTTTTTCGCAAAATTCCAGCAGTATCTTTTAGGGTGGTAAAACAAATATGCACCTGTTATCATGAAGGCAATTTGTTTATTTATTTTATTTATTTATAATTGTAGAAACATTGCACAATTTTATCAACACCAGCAAAAATTAAAGCATTAAGGAATGTTTTAAATGAGCCGTTGCAAATCTTGGAATCTCGTGTTTAAATAAACTTGAAAACTATAGTGAGCCTAGACGTCATATATCTTTTAAGAATGACGTTGCATCACGATAATGATTCATTAGCTTAAAGAATGAAATAAAAATGATTTGCCTTAAGCAAATCATTTTTATTTACAATAAAGATAAACAGATCGTTGAATCGTTGATTTGTGTTGAGATATTATATTTCTGAAAATGTTTTGCAAGAAACTAGAAGGAATATGAGAAGGAAAAATAACAATAACATAGAATTTATTATAGAACATATTATAAAACATATGGAAACGGGTATGTATCGCGAATTTTACCTTTACATTATTTTTGTACATTTTACATTTATGAAGATCAAGTGAGGGTAGTTGAATAAACACCTTCGCTTTGCTGTGGCTGTACCTCCAATACTTCAGTCTTCCCACGACCACGGCTGGTGCAATCCGGTCGAAACGTCGGGCTTATATTAAAGGTAAAATTCGCGATACATACCCGTTTCCATATGTTTTATAATATGTTCTTTAGAATTTATCTAAGTCATTGAAGCACGAGGTGCTGCCGTTGAAAAAATTAAACAAAGATGCTGAAATGGACAAAGACAAAAATGATTCTAGTTCTAATGAAACACAATTCAAAGCAAAAGTTGTAAAAATAAACAAAGAGGCAGAAACATTTAAGGACCTTAAGGTAATCATCTATCACCCTAACAAACACGACACAACATAACCACATTAATATGTCAAAAAAAAAACAAACCACGATCGGAATCCTTCGTGCATCATCGGGATCGATATAAACGATGTCAGAGGGTCGATAAGTGTCACTACAGCACTACTCGGTACCATAGCCTACTACAGGCAGAGATTGATAACGTAGCAGGTACACATCAATTCTCTCTTTGATTAATGACACCAATGAATTGTATAGACGTACTGCGAATCGTTTTGTTTGTATCAAATTCCTGGGTTGTTTCAAGTTGGCTTGGTTTTGATGAACTTGTCTCTTAGATTAATCAAACTTTGATATTTAAAACGATCAAAGTCAATTAAAATAAAATTTGGAGTGCTTATTTAGAGTGTTTATCCTTATATTGTAGAATTTGATATTCTAAATGGTCGATATCATCAAACTCATTTGTGATTTAAGTTTGCTTTAGTTTATCGATTCCTTTTCCGTGGTATAGGTCAGCTTTAGTAATTAATCAAGCTTGACATTTTTGTGTTTTCAAATTTTTTCCTGGGGTCGATCAAAATGGTCACTAGGCGACCTGATTGCAACTCAAGGGCTGTGGTTGACGCTGTGTCCTCCATCTAAGTACTTGATACAAAGTAAACGCATCCGTTTCACTAGACAAGTGACCTACCTGCGGTCAGGGCATTAGTTTCCTGAAGTGTTTACGAGCACCGCAAGCCTTAGGTAATTAAACTTCGGTTAGGGCTGGGTTTAACGATACGGTTTACAGCCGTCACGCGGCCATTGTATGTGCCATATCTAGTATTACCAAATGGGCAACTATGTAAATAGGCAATGAGATTTAAAATAACATATAACATCACGCCTATAATCCCCGGAGGCTTAGGCAGAGGTCTACCCAATTATAGTACCTCATTTTGTCAGTTATATTGAATTCCCATATAATAGGGGGCGACCCTATTGTCAACAACCGGCCACAAATCCAAACTCCGTTGCTGTTACTAAGAAAATTCCTGATGGAAAAAAAGCAATAATAACACTTTGCTTGACCCGGGAATCGTAATGAGGACCTCATGCTCATAAATCGCACTTGTGACAACTCGACCAATAATGTAGTCGAGATTTCAAATTATGTGTTCTAATCGATTCTCTAGGCCATCACTTCCACAACAGTTTCCGAAAACTATCTATATCTACCTTTTGCTGCCTCGAAGCCTTGGAAATCTTCAAAGTAGTTAGGTTTTTTTCAAGATTAAGGTTCATTTTGCCTTCTTTTTTGTTTTTGGTCATCTCACGTCATTAGGCCATAACTTTTCGTATCTTACCCAAACATGAGTGACATTGTAAATATTGCTCAAGGCAGTCAAAAATTCACCAAGTTCTTAATTACTCATGAGGTGACAGGTCACCTGCCTATAAACGGAACGATTGACGATTTCCACAAAGGAAGTGACACAAGTCGGCCATCTTATGTACAAATACTGAGAACACATCCGTTTGGCGCCTCTATTGATCAGCTTCAGTCTATAGGTACTGCGAAGATTAGTACAAATTGTTTTATTGGAAATTAGCTTTAAAACGGTCGTAACAGATTTGTTTATTGCTTACGTTTAGTTGGTTACAGTCATTTGTATTGCGGTGCTGTCCTTAGATGGATTGCGTGTTAAAAGATTTTCTATCGCACTAAATTTTCCTGTTTTAGTTTTGTGACAAACAATAATTAACATACAATATGAGAGATGGTAGTGACAGGCTTTATCAGATCTCGATCATCCACACTCAAGAATCCATTAGAGGTTTTGCTTGATCATTTGCAAATCTTCCTCGACCCCCGGGGAAATTGACCCTGGGTCGCTTTCGCGCATCAATGACTCTTCCCTTTAAAAATAATGAGTCAAACCAAACACGCTTAGCGTCACAAAGAACTTTATACACGATGATGGCTGTTTGCCGCTTTGCAGAATAAGTTAATAATGCAAATAAAGGCTGAGCTTGGAAGTTTACCTGACATGTTCACATTTCACACGGTAACTCCGCGATGCGTCAGCGGATCAACAGATAAATCGATGACAAAAGCCCTGCATACAGGCGTATAGGTCGTGTGTTCCAACGAAATCACGCGTTAAGGACCGCTCCAGTTTGTCGGTCCACTTAACGTCCGTCTCGCGTTCGATTCGTCGGCAAACGACATTTCACATTAAGGTTCCTCGAAATGTCACCATCGGCCGGCGCGCCTACACACGCCACGCAATAAAAGCGATCGATTATTACCTATATGTGTGAAAAGCGGAAGGAATAGGGCGCGAGCGTCCAGCCGCGGCCGCGTCCGCCGACGCTCGTGAGAACTGTCAATATTTGACCCCGGCTCGTTGCTACGCTTCGAAATTGTCTCAACGATTTCGATATTTTTCAATCACAAATATTATCTTAATAACTGACAGCGTCAGATTCCCTACGTATTAATCAGCCGTCGACGTCGTCGCTCGTCCGCGTCTGATCATGCACCGCAGCTCTTCGTAAACATCGATTCATTATCTCAATCGCAATGTTAAAGAACTCGTTTTTATTTGCGCTTTCTACGCATAAATAAATATGTATAAAGGTATATTACTGCGGAATCTGGCACGCGTCAATCAAACGGAACGTATTCGAAACCAAACGATTTGTCACTCCGCCATTTTGAGGCATCCACAATAACGGCCGCCATTTTGGTGACAATAATTAACAGATAGGCACTTCGTTCGACCGCTTTCTAGTTTTTGTTTTCTAAAAATAATTATCATCACAATAACCGACGCGATCTCTTTCTACTTACCGCTGTTGCGGTATTTTGAATAAAATTAAGGGGCCAAATGATTTCAAATTCAATAGCGTCGGTACGGTTGTAATGAGCATCTATTAGAAACCGTGGAACAAATGTCTGTGTACCTGACACTCAAGAAACAAGTCGTATACCTTCGCGTTATCCTCTCGATGCTAAATAAAATATGTTGTGTAGTGAATCGGTCGGTGTTCGCAACGGCTCCATTCAACTCGGTAGCCGTCGGTCGCTAAATAGTCGACGCTGAAAATATTTCAGCGCGGTATTTGAAGCGTTAAACAGCTGTTGAACGAGAGTTTAGCGCCGGTGGCGGGTCGCGGGCGTCGCGCGGCGCGTGAGTGGTGCGCGCGCGCCGCTCGCCGTCACGCCGTCAATGGCCCGGGTTATTTACCTCTCCTTATCACCTTTTGTTTTGCTCAAATACTTGTCTCGTTTCGTGTGACACTCGTAGCTTCCTGATACGCTACTGCACGAATGCACTATGTGACTGACATGCACCGACGTTTGTACGTCAATGTAGTACTATAAAAAGTATGTACTAGAATAGTATAATAGACTATCTGTACGTGTAAAGAGTATATGGTATTTAGAAGATTCCGAATCAGGTAATCAACATGTTGAATTTGAGCTTAAAAATGAAAAAACGACAAAGAATCCGAGGCATGTTTGCACAAGATATCGAGGATATCGAGCATCACAGTGAAATAGAAGAAGCCACAGCTATTGGAAGGGCTAACAATAAACGCATCGGAGGCCGATCGGCGATACAGGTCCTTGTGTCCACATTAGCATCTCGAGCCAGGAGTGTGTGCAAACACCGAGGGTCATCTGATGAAATGTTCAAAGGCTTTTAGTTCCCGAGAATTATTAAATGAAGCCCCAGGATCATAATGTAAACACTGTGTGTTTGTCGAGCCAAGAACCTGTTGCTTTGTCGACGTTTTGATGCGTGCTTCGGCTTATTGGCGGTTATTTTATGTCTGCTAATGTTAATGCGAGTGCGGCTGTTAATGTGGCAACATTGTGACACCAAACACATTTCCCTAGACGCGGTATTCTCGCTTTCTTTGTTGGATTTCATTACTTGGTAGTTCTTACGGTCTAGCATTCTTCAAATCATATTTCGTTTTCAAATCGATGAAAACTTCTAAGCCATCGTCCACCATCACAACGCGAAACGTCTTCAGTTGTCACAGAATGGCTGCATTTACAAGTTATTTGTGTGAAGCATCTTGTACAATCAGCATTCCCTCGTTTATTACGCAAACACGAAGGCAGATTTCCCTTCGACGTCAACAATACATTGCTCAAATGAGTGTTGCAACGACCTCTGCGAAACACCAGATATGTGTGGATATCTAGGCAAATACTGAGGGGTTATGTCTAGGTAAACATACAGGTAGCCATCCCGGGCGCTAACACTGCTAATGTGTGTGGACAAAGCTCGTCGTGACGGATCCTGCTAATAAATATTCCAGGGAGTGTGGATGCGCGAACATTACCATCACGCCGCCGCGTTGCCGCCCGACGGGAACCTAATGAACTTCTTTGTCCTTTATGCGATGCTGCGACTCTACTGAAACAAATGAATGTGTTCTTCAAGTTTCTGCATGCTTCATTGAAAACTCTGAAGTTGTTGTGTTGAAACAACTCCAGTACGTTTAGCAAAGTTTTCATACAATATCGTAGAAATCAGAATTAGATTTCGAGCTATCGACGAATTTGCATTTTCGAGATCTTGTATTGCTTGTTAGTGAGTATTTCTAAGTCCTCGTGCCGGATTTGTTAATTGTCGTGTGTTCGATCAATTCACACAGTCATCAATGTTTTCACCTCGCACAGCGACGATATCTCCGCCGACATTAACAACTAAATGTTCAATATTTTATTGCCACACGTATTTGTCTTGCATACCGACCAAACATGTTAAGCGCACACGACATCTTTCATTACAAGTTTCTATTTGATTTCGCCTCATAAAATCTACTCGCATAGACGCGATTATGATTTCTATCACAAATATTACATTGTATAAAGTGTCTGAAAGTTTGCTTTTTATAATATTCAACGGTATTTCGACGACATAGAGTTCAATATTAGGTGTTTTGACACCAGAATGATCGATGGCTAAGGCCGCAGCACCTGTATCATCGACATAGAGTATATTTTCCACTAAAGCTAATTTTGTGTTTTTATCTTCATTGATATCGGTAGCTGTAAATCATGCTCTATTTAGAATTGAGCTTAATTCTGAATGGTTTAAGACCACTTTTGGTAGCGTAGTGTTGGCAGTAAAAGGCGCTAATCAATGGTGTGTCCTCCTGCTTATATCTGGGTATTACTTCGGGATTCTTCTGAGAACGGCATCGAGTCCATTCCCTGTTTATTCAAATAATAAGCAAGTGGGTTGTTTAATGGTTCCGATGGATGAATTCTTTCACTTTCCGTTTCTTTGTAGGGGTCACGATCACGATTTAAAACGAATCAGTGTGTTTTGTTTACATGTTACAAATTGGGTGCAGTATTGTGTCATGTGTTCGCTCCGTTGGTAGGTGCCGGCGACCTTTCATTCTTCATTTCCCTTGGCCCCGTGTTAACGTGTAGTGAAATTCCGGTCGCTTTTATTGACTCGTCCATTACAACGTGCCTTTTCATCGGGCTACTAAAAAACTTACAGTTAATATTATATTATAAAATCACGCGAGGGATTCCACAAAGCTGCTAAGTTGCTCCGATTCTGTTTGTCGAGGCGTTAGCGCGGTATGTGTTAACGTTATCCTACTTATCGGAGCGTGCAACTGTTGATTTTTACAGTTCGTCACATGATAATAACATCAAAATTTAGTATGCCGTGTTTGTTTAGTTGACTGAATTTTGTAAATCCGCAGCTTATAAGGTAGACGAACTTAAAATAAACGCCTAAGTGGCTCATTTTATTGATATAACGTTTAAATAAAATTGCGGTCACCTTAAAAAGTAATAAAAGGTGGAAGGAATCCAGTAGCAGTCTGGAGCCATGAGAAAGAAAAGTCGAATGAAATGACAGGGTGTGGATACGGGAGCGCGATTAATGTGATTATAGGGTTCCGTAGCCAGAGTAGAGCGTTCCATGTGAGATTATACTCTCTTGAATGGTGATAAAGTGACGCCTAAATGTAATAAAAACTCAAGGCATTTTGACTGCAAATACTTTCTGGTGGGTCGATGACACAAGCTTGCATTTTTGTAAAAAAAAATCTGTGATCAAGCTTGGTATTTTATATACCTACAGCAAAGTTTTGTTGTTATTAAAAGTACAAAAGGTGAGTGAACGCCGTGAATCACAAATCCTGTGTAGCCTTCAGGATACTTTTTTTTGACGCGTAGCATTTACCCAATTTGGAAAAAAGCCGCCATGTATTCCGAAGCACGATAAATTGTTGTATATTAATTGATATAACACGCGGAACCCTGAAGTGGACCGGTGAAGGAAGCTTGCGTGTCGTTCGGAGGCGAACGTTTATCCGAACGAAACATTTCACCGATAATAACTCCACACAATATAATAATGCGAATAATAAATAAAAATGGAAATAAAATAATAATTTTAATGTCGTAATTGTGGGCCGGGGGCTGTGTCGGCGCAAAACGCGCTCATTTCGAACAACGATTTGATTGCGGCCCGCAACACTTGCCTTATATTGATTCCGATGGAACTTTAAGTGCATTAATACTGGGACTGGTTTCGCATATAGTCGGTACTTGTATTACTTGCTGTGGAATGATGCATTACGCGCGGAGACCTGCCATTAATTCCCATGTGCCGAGTACTGCAGAGCCAGCGATCGTGGATTTCCGTGAATCCGATTAAATTCACTCAATTGCTGTAATAGTTGTAATCATAGAACGGTAGATGATTGTATTAGTACTGGAACATGCCTGGTTGCTTTCTAGGAAGACAACACAACACTAACGCCTTTCTTCCTTTACATTTTCACAAACAATGCTGTATTTTTTAGTTTATAACGCCATTGTCCGCCATCGATCTACTAAGTATGTTGACGTGGAGCAATTCAACTAGTTGTTACAATTACAATTCTTGACTAATAAGGTTGGTTTCAACAAATGTAGGCCCTAGGCGACTTATTGCGGCCGCCACATGTTACTTTGCCGATATCGAAACAAAGAATATAGTATAAATAATTGAACAAATTTAACTCCTCGGGCAATCCAGTAACGGAAGCTCACGGCAAATTGTGTTTATTAAATGCGAGCATCGGCAAGTAAACAATTGTAGATTAAATTCGAATCGAAGGTGAATAATAGTTTGTACTAATTATACTGAATACATTGTTATTACTTTATTAGCTGTTAACCCTCTGTATGCCGATGATCGTCCCTGAACGATGCTCTTGGAAAAAAATCTTAATAATACGCATTCATGAGCAGTTTAAGTCAAATATAGACGTTTTTATTTATAGAACCTTATTTTAAAAATAACTTGGACATGTAAAGAGTATTGTTAACGTGTCATCTTCGTATTTTTCTACATTTACGTGTAAGTTTGACGCCTTGCGACATTTATAGGTAATTGCAGTTAAACCGACCAGTCTTGGCAGCCGCAGCTGCCTCTTGCTTGTAATTTAAAAAAGTTACATGAAATATGAAACCTAGCTGTGTGCTGTAATTATCTTAACGTTATACTGGAAAAGTCTATGATTTATCAAGAAACCGTATTTCCGGTTATAACGTTATTCCGGATAAACTGGTGTAATTTAGATCACTGCAGCAGTTTTGGGTTAATGATTATAATTGAATAACGTTTCAATGTTACATTTGTTTACGTTATTGAATTAGATTCGTCTGTTTTATTGTAATTGTTAGATTAAGCTCTATTATTGTTCATTACTTCCGCTACTAATTAATAATAATAACACCCTGGTTCTATAAGTAGTAGATAGCTAGTGCTAAGTTATGTTTGGTTTCGCTATTGAATATTTTGCTGAAATAAAGACAAATGACGTATTTCCCCAATAAAGGTAATCACGATCAGCAGCAGTGTTTGAGGGGGAAGGTTTGCCCACGAAATTCAAATGTTCTTACGTTTTGTAGCCTGACAGTGACCTGCAGAAAATCCAAATAAAAAGAAAATTTGAATTTCGCTTCCCCCTTGGAAACGCCAGGGTAGCTCGCGAACTTTCTTCTTTATCGTGTGGTTATTGCCTAACCTGGTGTCAAAGTTTTTATGCTGCCACTGGCCTCATATGCCTCTGCCTTGGCTTTACATTACATGCCGCCGAGAAATATCTCTCAGGCATGTTGGTTTCCTCACGATTTTTTCATTCACCGAAGCACAAAAATTCTAAATCCGTGCTTCCCCCTTAAGGCCTATACTACCTCAAAAGGCTTAGCATGATCCTCCGTTACGCCTAAAATACTGCAGCATTCATTTTGAAATAAATATATGGTAAAGTTGAGGATTAACGTTAAGTCCTATATTTGGCGAAAACACGATTCCATAAAATTATCTCGATAGAAAAAATCCCAAAGTTACCTCTAAACTGAACAATAAACCGCTGGCAATCATAAAATACTTCAAATTAGATCATGAAACTTTTTATACTAACTGAACTAACTATAAAGCAGGTCTTATATTATTTATTTTTTTAGTCCAATGAATAGATTTTTTGTAAATCGCACTAATTTCGCACTATTCGGCCCGCAGTGACTGACGTAACAACCGCTTTGTAGTGCAAGCTGATTAGAACTTTATTCTAACAGTCTTTCAAACAAAGTTTGAACTACCAAATATAGAGTTGCCAATTTGAAATAGTATAGGCTCTTAACTGCTGTCATTGTCATCATTGTTATGAAAAATATGGACACAGAAAGCTCTTGTACGAGGTTTAATTCGCTCTAAATAGCATAATTCCACAGTTTTCCCTAAATGATCTTACTATTGATTTTCTCTCCATCTTTACCGAAATAACAGCAGAGTTATTCAACCAATATTTCCTTTGTTCCAGTCCGCACGGTCTGAAGGCGAGTCTTCCGGGGAGCAATCCTGCGAGAGCTCCGACGAGGGCGTGGGGCGGGACGCTCCGGCTCCACACCCGCACCAGCCGCACCAACCGCACCAACCGCTGCCGCTGCAGACGCACCAGGCGCTACAGCACCAGCCCCTGCAGCACCAACCCTCGCACAACCTGGGCCACCACGCCTCCGTGCAGCATCAGCCGCTGAACCATCAGATGACGCATCCGCATCAGAGGAACTCGCCGAGACCTCTTGAGAGGGAACTTAAAGTAAGTCACTTGCTGTTTCTGATAGCCTGTATCATCATATTGCTAGGCAGACTTCTCCCTATGAAATCCGGTTCTCCATCAAAAAGTGATCCATGATGCATGGCTAAGGTGACAGTTAGTTTCTGTTTGTTTGCCCAAAGGTTGACTGGCAGAAAATGCTTGAAGTATTAAATAAATAAATAAGTTACTTAAAAAATAGTACGGTCGAACAAGCTATTTGGTTTACATTTTACAATGTAATTTGTTGGTTAAACTGTAAACCAAATAGCTTGTTCGACCGTACATTACTGCAGAATCCAGTAAGTAAGCCTTCCTGGCTAAGTATGAGTTAACCGGACCGAACCGCAGGTGAGGTCCGGTTATATACGAGGCCAGGAAGGCTTAAATTTCTAAATACAAACAAAATCCCACACTGTTCTTCTACAACATTACTAAGTAAAAAACGCAACGTGCATACTTTTTCTGCGTCGCGTTAAGTGTCACAGACTATAAAATGGCTGTTTAAGGCTCCAAAAATATAATATTTATCGCATAAAATGAACCAAAGAGAATGTCATAGAAAGAGAGAGATATATATTTGGAGCCGTCCTCCTGTAACCACGTTATAAAGGCTAAACTCTAATCTGTGTCTGGTACTATGTTTCTTTTTCTAAGCATACCTAAAGAGGATGACGCTCGATGATGCTAAATTTATGTACCAACTGACAGACGTCAGGAACGCATTCTCTCAGCGGCCAAACCGTAATTTACTTACTGGACAGTAGGAGATTCCAAATTTAAAATCTTGCTTCTTATCGGACAATTGTGAATAAGTCTCCGGTAGAGTTCACTTTATGGATACTTTTTAGAGATGTTATGGCAACATTACATACCCTTCTTGAGAAAATTCAATTTCCCCATAGCTTAAATATGGGGAACAACAATTGCGAGATGACCCTTGTCTGGCATCAAGTCTGCTATTTTTCATTCCAACACGATCCCATTGTCATTCCAACACGATCCCATTGTCATTTTGCTAAAAGTTTGTAATCTGCTAAATTCATAGTGGTCGATCATTGGTCTCGTAATACAATTGTGTTATAATGACATTTTCGTGATGCCATTATTATAAAACCCGCTAGTAGAAATGATTTTCGAAAAACTACTACTAAATTTGAACATTTATTCATGCCAGATTTCATTTATTATATTTTTACATATTATTTATTACAGTTTTAGGCAATCTGAAGTAGTAAGAAGTTCGTAAATAGCAAAAAGCATTAAATTTATGTGTAACGCGGATAAATGTGAAACTATACAACTCAATATTTTATCTGTCAAAGTCAAATGTCAAAATTTAAGCAAATTACCGTTATGTCAGTCATTCATTAGTCATTAAGTACGAGATTTCCATTTTTTTCAATGGAGTGTCAGTAGTTGACCATTGAAAAGTCACAATGACGCCATTATAATAGTAGATTAACAAACTTGTCAAAAGCAACAATTATAAAATCAATGATAGATCATTCTGACACTATTGTAATAGCAGACTCGGCCCCCTGGTTGGATTCAAATGGATGTAAGGACTTAATGTTCATATGCTAAAAGCCTTTGGATCTATATCAGTCTAATAATGTTTCAAAACACCAACTCATGCTAATTTTGACTAGCTCATCTTGACCGATGTATTTATGCAATTTGCATTGTCGTATTAATTATTGTTACAAACAATATAAGTAATAAAGAAAACCAATGAATGCATGGTTTTGGGGGTCCTAAGGTAGAAAATACTTCATATTCGATTTAAATTTTGACCGACATCAAGTTATAATGTTTTGTTTCCTCTCACCACATTATTGTTTAACCCTACCTTTCTACCATCAGGTACGTGACGACTTCGAGTCCCTGAAGTCTTCACTCCACCCACACTTATCGTCACTAGCGTCCCTAGCCCAAGGGGCCCCGCTGTCGACCCCCAGCAGTGTGTTCGCTCTGGCCGGCGCGGGGGCAACTGGGGGCTTCCCTTACGCACCCCCAGCGTTCTTGGCCCCCGCTCCACCGCCGCCGGCGCAGCCTGCTGGCTCTGCGTCATCATCATCGTCGGAAGGCAGTGCTGCTGGATGGAGCTTTGAAGAACAGTATAAGCAGGTCCGTCAGGTAAGTTCGGCTTTCATAGATTTGTTTTTGTTCCAGAGATTATTTCACCTGAAAAAGTTATTGGTTAGGAGGAGGAGGACGACGATTTTCAGTAGAAAATTAAAAGTGACTGGAAACCTTTCAAGTTGCACGATTTAAACAGAAACCCGCATGTAGAAAATATTTGACTACCTACATTACAAAGACATTCAAATATTTACGAGCAAAAGACAGGACAAGAAGAATAAAATCGTAATCCAATACTTGTTACTACTTAGTAACAAGTCGGTCTGTCTAATGTCAAACACAGCTTGTCATTTTTTTTAAAATAAGTTAACTTTTTTGCATGGAAATATTTCCAATGGCCGCTGTACAAATCTTCGCTACATTATAAAATCAATAAGACAATAACCATTCCAATAGTCAAAGCAAAGTAACAACGTAATAGCTCAACCATTGCATAATATATCATAAACGATTTGCCTACCTAGAGCAATCAAATAAAATCGCGTCAACCCTCACACAACCCCGGTGAATTATTCACAACCACACATTACGTGTCTATGTGTCCAATAAAATGAATTCCTAAATCGCTACATAATGGTCGGTTCAACCCGTTCCTTTGTTACATATTTCATTGGTTTTGCGAAGGGTTGTCAAAACATGTGAGGGGTCATTCGGGCCCCCGATGAATAATAATCCGCTGTAGCGTTTGGAGGGTTGACGGCAGATTGACAATGTTCTTTATGACTTTATTGCGGTCGGGCAAGGCTTTCGTGGTGATGTTTTTATTATTATCAACTTACTAACTGTTATGAGGTGGGTTTGGTTATTTGGACGTTTGAAAAAGGAATGTGTCAGTTGAATTTAAATGGTTTTTTTTTACACAAGACACAAATGTTTCGTAACAAAAAAGCTTGTTATCTTTCTTCAAGGATTACCCTTTCATTCACGTTTTTCACTTTTTCGGCACCATTAACTCCATTTAGCAGAAAGTTAACAAGTACCGTAATTTTCTGATACAAAAGCATTAATAAGTATTTTATTTTCACCTCACGACCTTACTGAACAAGCTGTTAAGTATTTTATCAAAGGGAAGAAAGGTATAAAATTGTTCAAATTGTTGTGGCTGATCACGCCTCGGTTCTATTGTTCCATAATTAATTGGGGGCAGGCTTGTGTGCCTTCACGTAATACCGAATAAGGTCTCACATTCACGGTAAGACTTTTTTTCTTTAAGTTCCGACAGTTTTAAAAAGTTTCTCAAATATCTTAAACACTTTGATACATTGTTTCTGCTTAGAATGGAAACTGAGATCTCCCAGCACTACAAGAGCAATATTGCTGGTATATTTTTTAGCTGGCATTGCCAGGAGGAAGATGATTCTTACACTTTGTTTAGTAAGTCACAATAGTGATGTCGTAATTACTCGTGATACCTATGATCCCAGTGCACCTCATCCGCGATTAACCATTTCTAGATATCCCCCTTTGGCAAGCTGAGGTATATGTGTTGCAAACTATTGCAACATAAGCTTCATAATGATCTTTGAAGTTGTTTTAATATAAGCAATATACACCTTCATTTTTTGTCATTCTGGGACTGTTTTTTTCCAAAAAATAACTTAACAATATATATAATAATAACTTTTTCCAAAATTATTTTCTATTGCTGGGGAGTTTGTTCAGCTTCTTTTTCCAGCTAAAACATTAGGAATTGGTGTTTTATGGGACTGTCTTTTGTCAAATTTGACGTTCAAAAAATGCTGCTTACCAGATTTATTTCAACAGGTGACTTTTCATTTTGAACTTTTGATACAATATCTAAGTTGGCGAAGCTTGAAAGTCACAGCGAAATAAGCTGTTTTACTTAATATTGAATGGCTTTCACAGCTTCTCTACACATAAATTAACGTATTTCAATAAAATATACAAGTAGCAAATGCATCGTAGCATCCATGGCCACCTTTCAAGCATACATATGGCGTCATATTGAAGTCAAATTATCGAGTGGTATAGACTCTTTTATCTCAGTATTCTCGGGTACCCCGCACGTTAACGAGGTTCACAATGACTCCAATTGATACCTACCCAAAGGATCAATTATAAACTGAATGTACGCAGTTCAAAGGAAATTATGGCGGCGAGATATTGTTGAAATGTACTTTTGAATTTAATATGTATAGGCTTTTGGGTGCGATAGGTATCAATAGGTTCAGGTTGTACACCATATTTTTTGCAGTTTTATAAGTAGACTACATTTAATTCTGAATGAATTATTACCCCAATTATTAAATTAACTCAATTGGTCCTCTTTCATTCATGTTAATACTTGCAAGCACTCTTTTGTAAACTTTTACCTTACAATCTTACATAGAAATGTGACAAGACCATGATTGATTATACCAAAAAGCTTCATTATTAAAATGACCGTGTTTTACAAGTTTTACAATTTCACTATAAGCTTAGACACATTGTTTTCATGTTTCAAGGCGAAAGTAATTCCGGCAATTAGCCAGTTACAGACAATGGCCCAAATATTGTAATTTGTTATTTAATTTAGGCTTTTAGCCTTTTTGGTCTTACAGACCATAAGGCGTAGACTGGTCTTTTGTGTCTAGTTTAAAGTTTAGCACGTTAATTCGTTCTACATATCGTAATTTGCGACACAATGTGTGAGCTAACAATGAGGACAAAGGCCTATGAGCTCTCACAAAGCAACATAGACAACGTGTTAATGTATTGCAATTGGATGTTGACTGGTGCTCTCAGGAACTCAGTTTATGGGCTGTTATTGGTATTTATTCAGTTTAATGTATCCTTCCTTTGTGATGGTAGCTTATATATGAAAGAAACTACATTGTTGATTGATTATCTTGATTAATAAAAGTGTGAGCTTTTATGTGGATAGGTGCTTTGGTACAATGTTGCGGAGCAAATCTGGAGCTGCTATTAATTTTGATATGAAATAAAGACTATTTATAAAGTCTTACTGGATAAATAAGTGTAACTCTTTGCAACAAAATTATAGTTTGGTTTAATGGTAGCCCATTTGCCGCATTTTTCTGATGCTTATCATCTTCCTAGCTTTTTTCCAAATACATTGGAATCGACTTTCAGTCTGACTGAATGCAACTGAAGACTATAGATAATATGGAGTGATTGCCTTCCTGACTCCTAACCTCCACAACCCAGTTACTACTTAATTGTTGAAACTCCACAGTAAAACTGGTCGGTAGGATTTCGGGGTTTGACTGCCCGTTACGTCTTTAAAAGATCTATTAATGACAGCCAGTACCAATGGCATACTATGCTTTTTGAAGCATGGAGGGGTCTCGATGCTGATGGCCACTAATCCACGGACCAATATCGGCAAGCGGTGCTTACGTCCGATCGACTGGTGTGTACTTTTTCACGAGATAATTTTCGTTAGCTATCAAGAAAAGCTATTTAACAAATCTCTCCCATTATTACCTAGACCACACACCAACCATACAACGCTAGCAACAAATTAATTACAATACAAGAAATCTCAAAATAGCATTTCGATAGTCGTCACCAATCGCGCCGACCGTAACAAACGCGCGTCACGATAATCGCACGGCTGCATGCGCGGGCGATAATCGCGCATTTGCCGCGCGACTGCGGTGCGTTTGCGCACACGTCGGTCCACTTGCGACGCGTCACGGTGCCTTTGTGCGAGTGCCGCTGTTTAGTTAGATACTGTTCTTATACTTCTAATGCTCTAGTTAATACGGGTTCAGATGTATATTAAACGCTTTATTATGTTTCAAGCCGGTTTAAGCTTGGTGTTGATTTAAGAAATTGTGCAACTGCTTTTCCTGAATCTGAGCTGTGATCATAGTATGTCTTTGGCATACGTCATCATTTGCCTAGCCTTTTCTCAACTATGTTGGGGTCGGCTTCCAGTCTAACCGGATGCAGCTGAATACCAGTATTTTACATAGATCGACTGTCTATCTGACTTCCACATCCCAGTTAGTACTAAGTAACGACCGTCAAAAATCTACAAATGACAGCCGGGACCAACGGTTCCACGTGCTTTTCGAGGCACCGAGGAAACTCGATCGATATATAACGGGCGGTCATCCATCCACGGACCAACCTAAGCAAGCACGGGTTAACCTAAAGATCGACTCGAGCAGCTGTTATTATTTAGCCACGAGCTCCTGGCACCCTTGGCATTTTTAATAGAATCTCCTTGCTGCATTGTTACCTGCAACTGGGTTAGAAACAGAAAGAACATTCTTTTCTTAGTACGAAACACGACGACAAACTGAAATTTTTCATTGACTGATACTCCAGGGCGGGCTTACAAATACGTAAAAAAATTAAGGTCTATCACGCATTCTTGATTGTTGTTAGGTTGTTTACTGTAAAAGACATGAATAAAAAGAGTCGTGTCACACTTTGCTGTTATAATTCTATCACTTTCCTATATTTGATCAATCCACTATGTACCGCCTCGGCTATTGACACAGAGAGTGATGAATTTGACGATTGAATGAAATCTCTGCCAACGTTTACTCAAGGGACTCGGTAAATACGTTCCATTCATTCGTTCTTCATTCAACAATTAAGTATTATACTAGATTTTTTTTGTCATAAATGGAAAGATCATAATTATATAAGTTTTATAACAAACAATTTTTAGTTTTTGTTTTTTCGCTGTAATTAGAAAGATATATTACAAATAAACAGTACCGAAAACACACCGACAGTTCCCGAACAAAAACGAACAATGTTAATGATTACTCATCCTAACATACAGTACAGCTAATACAAGGCTAATACAGTGTTTTGACATATCATCGATTATTTCTTGTTATTATTAATATTCTGACTATCAAATACTATAAGTGTGCGTTAATTAAGAGAGCTGGATAAAAAGATCATATGTCAACACCATTAAAAGTTATATATTTAGCGCGCAAGATTCTTAATTTACCCTAATAAAATCCAAGTGCGTAAATACGGTCATCGCGATTTTGAGAGCCGAGGTCAGAAATCACAAAAAATGTAGTTTTCGGACATCCAAGCTCCACTATGTTGACAATAATTAACTCGTCATTTAATTATGTGATGAATTCATCCATAGTTTCATTTAAATAAGTAATGGTAATGATGAATTTTGAAATCTACAGTCGAAGTTTCGCGGCAATCTTGCGTGTTTACGTTTATTTTTCACATTGTATCACACAGACGCGTATAGATTCGATAACAATATGACAAATATAATTCCAAATATTTTATACAACATGAAAATACCCAGATTTTAGCGTAATTTACTAACACAGGACCAATAACACGTAATATTCATTACCACTACTAAATTTGTTTTCGATATTGACGTTGACGATATGACATGTCGACCATTTTTTAAAAAAAACTATGTGATGTTTGAAAGCGATTATTCCAATCGATTTTTTTTTGTAAATTTCGTTTAACTCGATTAATTTAATTAAGGAATTTAAAAATCGACAGATGGTTTTTTTAAGCGTAAAAACAATAAATATTTATATTGTTAAGCTTTTTTTATAAGTAATCTTATTTTTTTTTGTACATTGTAGGTACTAAAACCAACCCAAAAATAAACAGCACAGTTTGATCTATGGCAAAATTCGCGCCGATTTTTACCAAATCAAAATTTAAATTAGGAATGCACTCGCTTTTCAACATTACATTGTATTTAAATTTACACTTTTTTTCTATTGGTTAGTTGGATATAGGGCGCCAAGGATCTTGGTAGGTATGGTAAAAATCTGTTGAGGTTTTATAGTTGATAATATTTATTTATCTTTAGTGATCAATCAAAACTATGCCTACCAAGATCCTTGGCGCACTATATCCAACCTTCAGTTATAACAACACAAAATTCATAAGAAATAAAATATGATGTAGTAAATAAAAATACTCACTGTTAATTGCGAGCGAATTCCTAATTTAAATTTAGAAACTAAAAAATCGACGTGAATTTAGCCGTAGCCACAAGAAATTTGTTTTTTTTTTTTATATTAGAGATTTCTGTAATTATTTCTCACTATATAGATTATTAGGTATAATCTATAATCTCATGAAATCAACCAAAAGCATCGAATAATTACTAAATTCAATGATTAAAAATGATAGTATAAACTCTTTTTTCCAGACTTGATTTCATTGCGACTATCGATTAGGCTGAATGCAACTTTTTAATCGTGATGACGAAACTTGGGTTTGCGGTCAGCACTATTTATGAAATGTTATGAAGCAACATGTTTTTTTTTGTAATATTGTCAAGACTTTGATTGTGTTTTGCATTAAAATTATGTATGAATAATGACGAAAATAAGAACGCAGATAAAATGTTACTGTTTTCATTTTGACCTTTCGAGTTTTATTAGCAAACGAGAAGCTTTTTATGTACAATATTTCCAGTGCATATAGCTTACCAATTTTTTGGAAGGGTGTAGTAATATGTATTATAAAACGACATCAGTCTATTGCCAAAATAAATATGTCATATTTATTTTGGCAATAGACTGATGTCGTTTTAAAAAACATCTAATGCTGAAAGTTCACGAAAATTCACAGTGTATTGTTGAGCAATTCCTTTAACATTGTGACGTAGCCAACATAGCGACCGATTTTGGTGTGTTTCAGTCACGTGACTCATTTCAAAATTTTATCAATTTTAAATTGTCTATAGGTATTAATTAAAAAAAAAGAATTAAGAGTGTTTCACTTCTATCATTAATATCATTTATGCTAAAGATTTAAATTACAGTAAAAAAAATATGTTTTTTTTTATAACAAGTCAATTAAAGATAAACTGTGCCGTGATTATGAACGGATAGCACCTCTACGTGAGTTTAATGACAAGTTTCAATCTCTTGCAACTTTAATTACATAGTGGACGTTGTTTGCGTGCGTATTTAGAAAATGATATATTTATGTATTACCTTTATCAATAATAACCCGCTATTAACTTTTATACAATTTCTTAATCATAAATACAAAGTCGTAGATAAACGGTAGCATAATAAAGTGAAAAAATACGACGTTTTCCCCTTCGCTCCTCCCACATAATTTCTTCCCTATGACGAAAATGACAAGGTTGATTATACTCCTGCTCCTATTGAGGTTCCGTGTGTATAAACATTTATATTTCGCTAATAGTATGATTATCGCGCCCTCTTTAGGGCGTTGTCGTTGAATTAACAGTTACTTGTGCAAAAACCGGAAACTGTTCGATTTTCCACCTTGTGGCGAAGTGGTAGGGTTATAAATTAAAAGTGTGTGGAACTAACGTGAGACTTGAAGTCCATAAACGGCGGCCATGTTGGAAAGTCCGCTGTTTTCCGACCCTAAATCATCCGCGTGGATTATTGTTGTTCCTTTTATTAGTGACTACTGTGTTGCTACTTGTCTGATAGCGTATTCATAGAGTAATTTGAAAGCCTACAACAATATGTGTTTACGTGTATGGGTAGTGCTTTTTAGATCCACCTATTTTGTGTCACAACAACCGAAAATGTTGAGCGTTTGAGGTGTGCCGTTTCCGCTACGTCACACCTGTGTTTAGGAAACTTTCCAACTTATAAGTACACAATGTAAATAGCTTTGTAATCTTTGGTCCCGTGATGTACGGTCGAACAAGCTATTTGGTTTACATTTTACAATGTAATTTGTGGGTTAAACTGTTAACCAAATAGCTTGTTCGACCGTAATTTGGAACTTATCCGATTCCGAATACGTCTCTTTGTTTCTAAAACGAATAGTTCACATCTTTGCCAAATTCCAAGCAGACTTCTCCGAATGTGGTGTCTCTGCCGTGTTGTTTATATAAGTAAAATGTCCTTCTAGTTCCTTTCAAGGGATCACATGCACATTTTAATCAGTTCCGCGTGAAAATAAAACCATCCGTTTTTCAATTCAAGTACAGGCCTAAAATGGCCGCTTTAGCAGAATCATAAACAGTGATAGTTTAAGTGCAACCACTGGATAGCCAAGTCATAGGTCTCGAGTTCGAACACAAGACACACATTTTTCGGATTCATGTGTGTATTGTATAATTATCACTTGTTTCGGTGAAGGAAAATATTGAGAGGAAAGCAGCATGTAAAATCAAGTAAGAGGCCCATGGGCGGCTTAAAAACTCTGGGACCAGGTTATAACCGCACGATAAAGAAGAAGAGGAAGCAGAATCACAATAGGTTCATCATCTACCTAGCCTTTTCCCAAGTTTTATTGGGGTCGGCTTTCAGTCTAACCGGATGCAGCTGAATACCAGTATTTTACATGGAGCGACTGCCTATCTGACCCCCACAACCCAGTTAGTACTGGGTAATACTATACCCCTTGGTAAGACTGGTTGTCAGACTTTTTGGGCCACTGACTACCTGTAACGACTGTCAAAGATCACAAATGACAGCCGGGACCAACTGCCTAACGTGCTTTCCGAGGCACGGAGGAAACTCGGTATGTAATGGGTGGTCACCCATCCAGAGACCAACCTAGGCAAGCACGGCTTAACCTAAAGATCGACCCGAGCGGCTGTTATGATTTAGCCACGAGCTCCTCAAGAATCACAATAGGTTAATGAAATGAAATGAAATGATGAACAGTAACTTCGTGACCATTTTACGAATTGTAACGTAATTCATACTATTATCCTATTATGATTCTGCTAAAGCGGCCATTTTACGACAGGCATTTTGAGATAGCTGCACTTGTTTCAAAGACATTCAAAACCTTCACTTGTTTAACAGTTTTATACCGAGCACTTATAAAGTCCCTCTGTCCAAGATGCAGTATTGTCACGTCTCTGCGCGCACGCCGCTCGTCCATTACTCAGGCACCCCGCGCAGGCGCAGTGAATGCGACACGTTTGATTTTATACTATTTATCATTACTATAAATTGCAAACATTGCGAAACACGTTGCTTGCTACAAATTGATGGGATGATAGGCCGATTGTGAGGTTGAAATTGATTGTGGAATTAATCATGAGGATAAAAAGTTGTATTAGATATTATTTTTAACTAGCTGATGCCCGCGGCTTCGTCCGCGTGGATGTCGGTTATCGCGACCAATGCATACAAAAACTTGACAAATTGTATACTAAAACCTTGCCCGAGAACCACTCTATCTATTGGTGAAACAGCGTGAAAATCGTTGCAGTAGTTTTTGAGTTTATCGCGAACAGACAGACTGACAGACGCGGCGGAGGACTTTGTTTTATATATGTAGTGATGTAGTAATCCGCAAACAGGTACTAGACTTGGTTTCAAAGCAGAATATTGCAAAAAAAAATGGATGATACGTCATTCATTTTTCTTTAAGAACACCTGATTTCATAAATAATAATAATACCAGTCTATTAATGTCCCACTGCTGGCCAAAGGCCTTTTCTCATACGAAAAGGCACGAGCATTGATCATCACGCTTACTCAAGACGGGTTTACTATTTCAGACTTATAAGTCTAGGTTTCCTCACGATGTTTTCCTTCACCTAACATAATCATGAAATGGTTTTCGTTTTGTTTATATTATGTAGCTGACTTAAATATAGTTCTTGTTTCTTTTTTTGGTGTTTGTCAAAAAAACTCCATTTAGGTATCACCATAAATGTTTCGTCAGTGACCAGCTCTTTTTCGTCGCCTTTATTTTTTCTCAACCCTTAACTGATTCATTTGTTATCAGTAACTGTTTCACTGTTTTGCTCCCTGTGGTTAGTAAGTCCATAAGATTGCAAATCGCTTGATTTTTCCGAAAGTGTGTAGCTAGGTAGTTAAAAAGTAAACAACACCACCACACCCAAAAGTTCTGTAATCTCAAAACGTGGTTGTTTTAAATGCACGTGAACTATTAGATTCGCCGTAAACCTTTTAAAGTGGCTGTAAGGTTATGGGTGCGTTCGTCCAAAAAAAAAGTTAACTTATTTTTTTAACTGGTAACCCAAACGATTAGCCAAGTGAGCCATCGTGCTGGCATTCGAGTGTTTTGGATATTTATTCCGTCTAGACGGTTTATCTAGTGGAAACTTTTATCAGGGTGGAATGTTTTATACACTTGAAATTGGAAAGTTAACGACGAATGAGCTTTAAAGCTTTTTTTTCTGCAGACTGTAAACGTTTAAGCCGTTTAAAAGACGAAATGATTGTCTATGGAATGCTGTTATAATTTTAAGAGACACTTTTGTATATTGTCATGAATTTAAATGTGGTAAATATTTAAGTTATGTGCCCTAGAAGTTTTTATTTTCCCTAAAGAATTATTTGGCTACACATATTTTTCAGCCAATTAGTCTTAATTTTAATAGCGTCTCGAATTATAATAAGCTCTCGTTTCGAACAGTACTTTCGGCGTTATCGTGGTACTTTCTCGTGACGTCACACTTTCAGCTACATAACAAACAAATTAGTCAAACATTAAAAAGTATTCGAGACTTCCGATCCTAATTAAGGAGTGTTCACTGTTCAAGCTCGTTATTGTTGTTTTTTCTTCAGATTTAGATGCGGCTATTATCGTTAAATAGCCGATTTGTCGTCGCAATTAGCCTTAAAATGTTGAGTTGTACATAAATCGGTACGATTACGTATATCGGCTATTATCGAGCGGGCAGTCGTTTATCTTGTAACTATGTGTTATACGGATAGTTTAAAACATTGAAGTTTTTATTGTTTGGACATCTAGGAGTATCATTCTACCCTCCCAGCCTATACAGGGTGGATGGGACCACCTACACAGTATTCAGTAGAAACATTATTCTAAACACAGACATTTTTCGAGATTTTCGTTTTTTTGAGTGCAGCGGTGGCCCAGTGGTGGCGGCCCCAGCTTACGAACAGTAAGTTGTGGGTTATTATTAATTACTTTGTGTAATTTATTTCATCATCACTGTCCTCAAAACGGTGAAGGAAAACATCGTGAGGAAACCGGCATGTCCTAAAACCAAAAATTCGAAGACATGTGTCATCTACCAAACCGCACTGGCCCCGCGTGGTGGATTATAGCCCATTCCCTCTCATTGAGATGAGGCCTGTGTCCCAGCAGTGGGGACATTATAAGTTGCTGATGATGATGAGACATTTTGCATCGGTAAAGTAATATAAAATCAACTGTTCCATACATTTTTGCGTGTACTTATATCACTTTTGTAGAAAACAGCAGATTTCTACCGGTCGGTCGGTGTTACTAGGACCCAGTTCCTAGGTATGTAAAATTTTCACAAAACTTAAGAAAGCAAGCTTTGAAGCAAACCGTTCAGCTTCACCAAAATATAAGTTTCGATGTCAATTTAAATTTGTATTTTTTCTCAAACATGCTTGGAAATTTGAGCATTATTTTTACAACCTCCTTCGAGATAAATCGAAATTGCTGTACTGGCCAGATACATGCGACCAGCGGCAGGCAAAAGTTGTATGAAAATCAAATAATATCAAATCAAATAATTTACTTAATAAACTCATATCTGTCGTGTTATTAAAAAATTGGAATTATCTTTTACTCTGAAACATGGCAACCAAGGAGGTAACATATCAAAGGTTTCATTTAAATTTCGAATTGGCTTGCAAATAGAAAGCGGTTTAGTGCGAGAGTTTTAATTTCCTCGCATTATTTGAGAAAAGTACTATACAAGCCTTGGCCACAACTAGACAATGGTGGACTTACGAATGTGTGCCTCGGCCCACATTTACACGTTCGTCCATCAATGCCTCTGTTGCTGGCCGCTGCAGTAATGTACTATACCTACTCAGGATTACTCTCAAATCTATTATGCCATATGATGGCTCAGCCAATGACTAAAAAAAACAGCTGTAACATGGAGGATACTGGATATCATACACAACACTATATTAATGTCAAGACATAATTCAGATACAACTTAGTTTCAAACTACAAAGTTACCTTCAGCAATGACTTCACCGCAGTTATCAATTGTTATTTTAATTTAGTAATTATCATTAATATTAACTTTGTCTGAACATACGTTAATGTATTCAACGGACTAAATACAAAATATCGATACATTTAACTAGCGAAGCAATAATTACGAGGACATTATCTAGTGACGTGCTCTGATTGGTCAATGTAGAATGTCATTCTTACTATAATGACATTTTGACGAGACGTAACTAATTGCTGACAATTGTACGTATTGTTTGGTTTATATTTTTAAGATTAGATTAGTTCAGTTTTGTAACAGATTTTTCCTTATGTTAAAGCTTCATTACTTGTTGCATTTGTTTGAAGTTGTAATAAAAAAAATATCACTCAGACATTTTAACAATTCATCAATTATCTATTGTAGTAAATATTGCGTTAGTTCGATTAGACGAATTTTGGAAACATCAATGTACAAATAATTCCCATCAAAATCTGGTTATATTTTATTATAACTTATTGAGATAGTTTTCCATTTTCACGCAAACTTTCCAATTTATTCACCTGCTACCAAAAATCCACCAATTTTATCAAGATAACTGGATCATTATTGAGTTACCTTCTATTTGGACGACATATCACGCGCATGCGTGGTTCTCGGCGTGATACCGGCGCTGACGCACCCCAGCTGATCGCTATTTCTGGGGGCTTGCATGGGGCCCCTACGGTGGTCCAAGTCACGCGCCTTGGGAGTCGGGAGATGTGGAACTATGGCACTGGTGATGGGATGAGTCTTAATCAAACATATTTAAGAAGTTCATTAATTATTAAAGAAACGGTTAGCTAAAATCAAAAAGATGAAGCTACAGTCGTTTCACAGTCACTCTACCAGCAATGGAAAGATTAAGTGGGAATTTTACCCAACTGCTGAAAGATTTAATTCTGTACTTTTACGAATGTGTGAGTAATTTTAAAGCTTACGATTAGGTTGTTTATTTGTTACATTACTTCATCTTCAAGCTTGCAAAGTCCACGATGCACTTTTCAATGCAATTCACTCCTTTTAGTTCAGATGCGCTAGACACAAATATTGAGTTATCACTGAATCTTGCAGCGTTTATGAAAAAATACAATTTTCCACCAGTTTCTCTTCAAAATTCATCTGTTTTTTTTTCTTATCTCATGGATGTGCATCATTAATTCTCTATGACGGTGAAAAAATTATTGTTATATAATTTTTTTAATTTTTATATCTCATGGTACATTAGTCAAGTAATCGCTATCTCTTGTGTCTTGGAGCTGATTGCATCGTCTAACAGTGGGAGTTCTATCAATGCGTGCAACATGCCGCATGTGGCGTATGCATTCGATATCCTTTTTATTCGCATATTCGCCGACCAATAAATATGGTCTTTGATCAAAATAGTTTGATTCTATTAATATTTTCTAGTGCTATAATACAGTTCCTAAATCGAAAGGACCAAAGCATCTATCCCTAACAGACAGATGAGTTTCTAGGGAGTTTGTTCGGCCACTTCGTCTCGGCTAAAACACTACGAGGCGGCAAAGGGGGTCGCTTTGGGGGACTGTCTCTTGTAAATTTTGACGTTCAAAAAGTGCTGATTATCAGTCTGATTTAAAGAAACGACTTTTAATTTTCATCACAATTGCCTTTTAAGTTCGTTCAATGCGTTATTTTTGTATCTTTCATCTACTTATAAATAGAAGATAATGTTAAGTAAAATAGCATAATTTGGACATTTATTATCATTAGAGTGATCAAAATAAATACTGTAGTTAATTAGCAATAACCCTGTCACTACAGAATGGGTGATATCATTCGCAGCTAGAATCAGCCCAGTTGTTGAAACGAAGCAGAAACAAATCTCTACTATAACACTTTCGATAGTAGAATCCAGTGTACTACAAGATATTTCGGTATCAAATGATTACTACATCGTGAAATTATTGGCTCTTCTACTTATAGATGAAATATCGTATCAACGATTACGCTAACTTGCTGATAGACGGAAATAATATTGATGGCAAATGGATGGTAATTGAGCCTGTTGCCAGCTTTGTTTTCGCCATTCCCATAAGTACATTGTTTAAGAGTATAAACTGATTTATTATTTGATATGATCCGTCGACTGACGGCTTACACTCGCAATACAAACTTGTTAGAAATATGTTTTTATTGTGTGTTAATTCTACGTTTCTAGTAACCTGCGTCCGTAAGCGATTCCTTGTGATTTAAGAATGTTTATTTGCTCTCCGTATTTTTGGAACGGTGTACGTTTAGAGTATTTTTTTGTATTTGTAGTTTTTTGTTTAACGGATCATTATGCAATTTTTTTTGCGTATTCTAAGAATGAATGGTTGCGTGAATGATTTTCCTCGTGTTTCTGAAGACAGGTGATTTTATTATATTGAACATGTTAGCCTAGATCTTAGTTTGTTAGAACTATTGATCTATGATGTTTGGATCACTAGACTTTCTTCCTACATAATGCACACTCGGACTTTGTAAATCTTGAACAACATTGTTGTTGTCTGAACCCAGATGTATTCTTTATAATGCTGTAATTTTGATCTCTCGGAATCAAAGCTCGTGTAGCTTAACTATTAAAATGAACCAATTTTGAATCAGCAATCTAATTTCCATCTGCAATGTCGAAATAGTGTGGATGGCCATCGCCATCGGCCATCGTTGTAGACACGTGGGCCATATGTATCGAGTCATGGCGCATTAACGTGTCGGGTGACCGTCACTCCGCAACCGTGCAACACTTTATTAATAGCCAACCGGGATTCTGTTATCATTGTCTGAGGAATCAAATAATGAAATTGATGGAGTATTGAAGATTGCAAATGGATAGAGAACTTCCTCAAATGGTTCTTAGCATAATTTTACTTTTTTCTCATGGACGATTATTTACTAACAAGGCAGATTTGCCCTCGTTAACAAGACTACAAGAGCTACATACATATATGAAGATAATATACCCAGGATGTAAAATATTGTCACTTCTTAGTACATTGTTATTAATTTCACACGCACATTACAGATTTGAAATCAGCTTTAAACGAATTACTTAGATGCAATTTTCTTCTCTATCTTTATCATCCTGAACTTAGAAATTGCCGTTTTCAGCTTCTTTCTGTCTTTGCCATCGTTCGTTATCCTAAAGAATAAAAAATATACAAAGAATTTGGTCTAATTTTACATCATCTTTTTTGCCAAAATGTCTTCCGTACTTCACCCCATAAACTTTGAATCACTTACGATACGTATGTACATTAAATCAGTGATCTGATCTACCCCTCTTGGCCACGCGTCTTATTCTCGTGTTACTGGAGTGGCTCGCGCCGAGGGTAGCTAGGGTGGAGGCGCCGTAAATAGCGCACACCCAGCATCTGCCGATATTAATAGCCCCCTAAAGAGAATGTAGTATCAAGGACGCGGACGTTTATATCGCGTGATTACTTACTATGGAGCGGGATTGGACGCAATGTTTGGGCAAGGGCGTGAATTCATAGAAATATTACCCTTGAATGGTGATACAGTGATTCGTTACTTGTATTATAAAGCCTTTGAATATCAGGAGAAGATTATGCTGTACCGTCAAAATAGAAGGATGTGATAGGAGACAATTTAGGTAATCATATTGGGTATGATCTGAATATTAAAGTGTCTCAAATCAATGCTTGCAATAATGTTAGTGCTCTTTGGTTTTTATTTTCCTTTTGCATCAAAAATTTGTTTGACAATTGCTTGATCTTCTCCTCATTCTTTTAAATTATTGTTTTTTGGTTTATTTACCAATTCAATCACTGAAGCCTGTGTTCTGATTTGAAAAACTACTTGCCTTGTATAACATTGTACAGTAATTTAGCAAAATACATGAACTTCCTTTAAAAAGTTGATGAATGCCTCCGTTCGTTTGTTTCAAAACCACGGACGCAGATTTATTATTTATATTACAACTTCCTTTACGTGAAACCCCTAAATCGATACGAACATTTGGTTAACAGTTTTTGCTCCAAACATTCCTATAAAATGTTTATCACCGATGCCTCGTACACATGTGGCGGCAGCCCTCTTGACTAAAGATTATTCTAAAATTTCCAGATTGCCACCCCGGGCAAAAAATAAATAAATCCATGCTTATGGACAAAAAATGTCCCGAATCCTCGAGTAGATGATTACAATCCCCTTGAAATACAGATTTACAGTTATCGCTGTCACGAACCCTGAGAAGTAATCTGCCGTCATTTTTATGAGTGTTTTTAATATTAATTTCATGATTCTTTCAGTGTGTGGCAAAAAGGGGATGGCTATTATGGCATAAACTATCACAACTATAACTAGTTCGATTCATTACATCGTTGCTGTTATTTTGTTGCATAGTAAGATAATGGTGCCGATTCCCTTGTTCACAAACTAAACTAAATTTAAGTTGAATGCATCTTTTTCTTTCTATTTCGTTATGAAAAGGACAGAAGATAAAATTAGTTTAATCCTGTCAAATTAGTCAGCACCTGACGTAATTTGATGTAATTTTAGTAGTCAACTTTTTAATCGCGTCTAAAAGTTGTATGGCGCTGATTAATTTGACAGAACGTAACTAAAATTTATCTTCTGTCCTTTTCTTAATGAAATAGAAAGAAAAAGATGCACTGAACTTAAATTTGGTTTAGTTTGTAAACAAGGGAATCGGCACCAATCTCTATTATAATTTCCGTTTCTGAAATATTATTGTCTTGTTTATTATTTTTCTCTGCCATATACTCTCAAATAAATTTTCTATTCTCTTCAATTCTCTTTTTTTAAATACCCTGACTTCTTTCCTCTAAAATAATTCATCAGTGTGCGTTTTTTAATTGCCATCTTCCTCATGTAGGCGTGCCTATTTTGTTTATGTCAGTGTTATTTGCATGTGTTGGTGCGCGATGCCGGGGGTGCGCGGGCGCAGACGACCCGCGGGTTATCATTTCCTGTTCTTATTTTAAATTTTACAACATAATATTTTTTGCTTACGGCGGGATGCTGAAGCGCTTTTATTACTTTGTAACTGCTGAATGTTTTGTGGAGAGATGGTCGCGTCGCGTTGGTATCAGAACTTTTTGATGAAAATATATTTTTGAGTTGTCTTTTGCTTGATCGAAGGTCTTTTTTATATTGCAAGAGCATTGTGAATGGTTACAATTCAAGAATGACTTGTCGCTTGATTTCTTTTAACGACATGAGAACACGTTCCAAGCAATTGTAGAAAGGACTCGATTGTTCCATTTCATTTTTAAATTCACGGTTTCCTCGCAATTTCTCAGCTTGCCTACATGGATTGGCGGCACAGTCGATTCGGTCGATAAAACTGCAAACAACAATAATTTTACTGTTTATACACGTAATTGTTTATTAGGGCGAGCTCGGTCGCAAGTCGGTCGCCGGCGCCTTTTGTCGGTCGATACGTCAATATGATTTTATTACACGCGATTCGCTGCGGCTGCACCTATGTGTAAGCACCTTTATATTTTGCGATTCGAATGCAATACTTGACCTAACCTGTTGTAAATTCATGTGTTTAATTCATTGTTTCTGTTCAGTAGCTTAAAATGTATGTCTTGTACTGACGTTCGGAGCCGACCGTTGTACCATTTATTTAGGAGCTTAATTTTCCTACACATATGTATGATTAAACTCTAGTTGCACATATGATTCAGTAAACGTAGTAACGGTTAACAATTGAAAATCTGATCTGAACCTGATTTAGCTAAGTAAATTTAAAGACTCTCCCTCTAATTGACTGCAACCGAAGACTAATACAATTAAAGAAAAGATAGTACCATTCCAATAAAAATCTTAATAGCCCAATTAGAGGAAACTCAACAATCAGATCAACAGCAAGCAGAAAGACCAATGATCTACCAAAGGAAAACCTAACAAAACTCATGTCAAAACATTGGTCCTTTGATCAGAGTCCAATTAAACGTTTTCTAGGAAAATCACTTAATGAGTTGCACGTAAACAGCTGTGGCTTGTAGCACTTAGAGTTGATGCACTTTACGTCTGGGGACTAAGTAGAAGAGCAGGTGCTTGGTGTCACTGGTCCTTTGGTTCGCTCTTTGTGGACAAGATTAAAGTTGATACTTATTGTTCTTTGTCACATTGAGGATCTTCAAATGATATTTTTGTTTGGTAGGGGACTAATTGTTTTCTTTAGCAGAAAATTCTTGTTTGTTAAATTGAGTCTGTATAAGCTAGATGTTCTAATAGTTCTAGTCTAGCTTATAAAAGTTAACTACTGCAATTTGTTTTCAAAAAGGCGTTTTGCTAGTTGCTGAGCTGATAAAAGTGTCAAATTCCACATGACTCAACGCCTTATGGCAAAAAAGGGTGCGCTCGGAATATTAAGACCACACTGAAACTTTACCTCCACCTATTCAAATAAAAGCATGATAAAGCCCAATCAATCGCTTGAGCACGCTTCAAGCGCTAGCCGGTAGCGTACACGTCATCCTCGCTAGAGGAGTGCGCTTGATTTGTTTAGACAGCGGCGATCACAAAGCGCCGACGATCAGCCTGTTACGTTTCCTCTTTACGACCTCCCCAACTGTGGAACACTTTGTATAGTTATCGATTGTTTTATCAATTTCAATAATTTATCACTTGTGTCGAGAACGGAACGCGTCCATCGCCACGTCGGTACAACGTGTGATTCTTGATATTCTTAGAAGTAAACATGCAACTGTTACGATTGCTGATAGCTTTTTTATTACGTTTGGTTGCTGTAATCTGTTTGCCGTTGTGCAAGGAGGTTTGTCAAATATTTGGAGTGTGCGATGAAGTAAACGATGCAGTTGTTTACGAGCTTGCTATGTACCAAATGGTAGTTATGGTTTTAGCATAAACAACTTGGCAACTTGCACTCATGTGTAGTGTCGTATTTTCTTGCGAAAAACTTTGTAGACTCAAACTTACAAGATAAACTTGCCATCTTATTTGAATTCAAGTTGCATTTTAAGTTGTTCATTAGCGAAAAATAAACTAGAACGCCTTTGAAATTCTAATTTGAAATCAATAACTGACCCAAATGGTGTTGAAAAAAGACGACTATCAAAAAATAATTATCAAGCTGAATCTTACTTGCCAAGACGCAAAAGCAACAATTCTACTCAGACTAAAGACTAGAGAAACTTTAAACGAAGTCAATCTAATTAAAAATCAAACATTTGTGATAGCTAGAACAATAGTAGCGACGGGCGCGCCACCTAGGGCGCGGGGCTGTAAACGAAGCGCCATTAACGGTCTGTTTATAGGCGTTTTAAACACTACTTTAATTAAGTAAGTCGCTTATGTTACGTTGCGAGTTATAGCACTTATAGCTGGTGTAACGCCGGCAAACGCATTGAATTTCTTTATGTATTGTCACGATCTGAGCTTTGAAAGGGAAATTTTAAGAGACAAGAATACTATCTGCTGGTACTATAAGAGCGAAAGAGAGAGTAATGTCTTTCTATTCGATATTGTCTGTTTCATGTGACAAGGTATGGATATTTGCTTCTTCAAATGAGCAATATTCATTATCAGGCAGGTAAAATTTACTAGATGCTTCTAGTAGTTGTTTACAATTCGTAAGTAGGGCTAGTAATGCGTTGCCGGGCCGTTATCTATTGAAAACCATTTAACCCTCTTCTTAGAAGACTTTTACAACTTATGTGGGAAGATAAGCCGTTGATTGATTCCACATTTAGTTTCATCATGGTAAAACAAAACGAATTGAATTGCCATAGAAATGGAGATTCATAAAATCATGCTAATGAATAGTGACATTAAAAAACATAAATAAAAAGATGTTTTACGATTCAGATCCATCTTAAATATTAGTATTCAAAACGGTCGCATGCGAAAATAAAACTCTTTCATCAATTATTTTTATAGCAACCAAAGTTGTAAAAAGTATTTATTTTCTTTTTCTAAAATACCTTTAATCTTGACTTGGTTTAAATCTGTTGTAAAACCACAAGTGTTTACGCTTTCAGTAAATATTGACGATGAAATTATTGAATTAATAGGTGTTACTCAGAAATCGGAATCAAGTGGTATTTACGTAGGCTGTTCGGCTAATTCTCTCATTATGTTTGTCTAAAAATGCATCACGGGATTCCCATTGACATATTTGCGAACAACAATAAAACGTGTACGTTTTCTCTTTTATATGCGCAAACAATTATCTATTTTGTTGCTATTAAAGTGATTAAAACGTAAAAATTAGTAATATCATAAAGTAAGTTTTATAATATTGCATTTGCTACTGCTATCTCTACTAGCTGTTCAAGGAGCTTTCTCTGTAGCTTTCCTTTTCGTGATTATAATAATTACTTTATTTACAATCATTAATTGACCATCACTATTGTCTGTGGTTATTTTATTTGTTGTTTCATTTTGCACCAATCATTCACTCCTTCGTAATGGCTTTCGATCACGTTACGGTTTACCCGCGCTCACCCAAAAATTGAGCTATCACGACTCTAATTATACTCACTAGGAGGGGAGATCCGGGCAATCGGGAACTATTGACTATCACGTGTTAATTAAAATCGCGCTACGATAAATCTTCGCCCCGTGCGAAACGACGAGTGTTGCCAAAAGGCAATTAGGGATGATACTTGAACTATCTGAGGGTAGCTTAAATATCTATTGTTACTGTTTGGCCATTATTGATGCTAATATCATCCCATACTACAAAAGAGGCGGAATAGATATTTTATTTATGATAGTTCCATTACAATTTACTATAATTCAGAGCTTAAAGTACAGACTGCAGTAAAAATATTCATAAATAAGAATCCATTTTTCTAACAAAAGCGTTATCTCAAACTCTAATTACACGTTCAGGATTGGTGCACTGATAAAGAAATTACTAGTCAATGGCATAATATAATAGCTTAACCCGCACTCACTCTATACAATAATATCAGCTATAAGAATGTTAATTACATAAGTATTTTGGAGTAGATAATCCCAAAATGGGTTAAAAATGTGGTAAATATCAATCTGGAGTATACATTTTTATGAATCCTCGATGTGTTATATTTATCCAGGCTGTTCCTCGTCGGGGAGATGCTAAAGTTAGCCTAGACGCGCACGGGTCAATAGGCCCATGTCAGAGGTCGATCATGAACGTACTCGCATTAATTTAGTCGAGTGGGTTTGATCCCAAAGCCAGAAGGGTAATAGAAAAAATATTGTGTTAAAAAATGCTACGGGCTACGGCTCTTGTTTAGTAATCACGTGAACGCTAATAGAAAAGAAGTAGGCCTAAGGTTCACATAACCCAAAATTAACGAAAACGTGACTCACAAACAAGTATTCACACAAAAATGTTAAAATACCGTGTATTTAAAGTTGAACATTTGTTTCTGATTACGTTGGAATTTTTCGTATCCATTTCATTGTAATTGCTTTGTACTAAATCTTTATTGTACATCTTTCATCTCACCCACATGGTGAATAAAAACTATTGGTGTCCGTCTGGCCCATTGTTTCACGGTTTCACAGAATATTTCGTAGAATCGTGCCCAATAATACTCCGTATCTATTGACTTCCTTTCCGATGATAAAGATTCTTCGACGTTCTATTGTTTGTACGACAAAAATAATATTTTAATCGTTATTTAAACTTTTTTGCCAGAATTACCCAGTCGACCCATTCTATTGTGATTTTTATTGCAGTTAGATGTTATTATGCTTGGGATAGTGAGTTTGGTGATAGTGGTATCGTAGGCAATTAGACATTTCGTTGTAAATTTTATAATCGTTGAAATTGTTTCATTACATTTGCTATTAAATTCAGGTAGGTAAGCTTTTAGAATTGACTTAAGCTTTCGATAGGGTAAATCACGGACGATGTTGATGTTTTTTTATACAGAAATATTAAAACATATTTCGTGAATTTTGTTAATCTGGTATATTCCAAACCCAAGTTAAGGGTTCAAAAAAACGACGAAGCGATTCGAGAAAAGGTAGGTAGTGCCCTTGCGCTTCGCTTGGCTCATCTTGGCGGGGGCACTCCCGTGCCCCAGATTTTGTAATGGAAGTATAAATTGTTTGATTAAATGATAGTTTTCCAAAAAATAACTGCGACAAGTGAAGTTGCAGTTTCAGTTGTCCAAGGTTGAAAGGTTATTTCAAACACCTAAATGTAACCACATGCTAACATCGAGCAAAAAATTACTGACAAAAAATTTCACAAGCGTAGGCGAATAAAGTCTCTAAAATAAACTTAAGGAAAAGTCAACCGCCGTTAGTTCAAAGGGTGTGCTTTCCGATCCCACAAGGGATGGAATGACGTCACCGGGATTTTTTCGGCGTCTATTCAGTGGATTCCCGAAATAACGGCACCGCCCGCGCCGGCGGCGGCGGTCGGGCGTTCCAAGGAGAGTATTGGAATCGTGGTCATTTACGCAAAACTACCTTTTTTTGCGTTTATTGGATCCTGTTGCAAAAATACTATTTGATTATTTGTAGTTTTATAGATATCAGTGTTAAGTTTCAAGGGAGCTTGACATGTCTACATCAACCTCTTGTCATCATTTTTTGTTAACATTTTTCTCGTCAAAAAGTGATTTAGGTAAACCTGATTCAAATGCTTCATGGATTATTCATATCAATAGTGATTCAATAACAATAACTTAATAAGCTTATTACTGATGAATTCTGTTCTATTTTCCAAGAAATCCAACAATGAATAGTTAACCCGTTGAATGGCCCAATGGACCTGTCACAACATAGCTAACCCTGCCAAATCCACCCGTATCAATTCAAGTGCCCGTATGACCAGATTCGCCCACTTTACCCCATTTATAAAGATATCAATAACAGGATAAACTCGCCCCATGCAATCCTGTGACATTTCAATAGTAGGAATTTAATTGATTATTTGTGAAACGACGAAATTATATTGTGGCGAAATTATTATGGGACCCCTCATTGCTTGTACAATTACACAATTTCTGAGGGTCTGTGAGATTCGCTAATGGGGTTTTTGGGATAATTTGACAAGTCTGCGGCAAAACTGTGATACTGTCATCTTTTTTGCCGTAGTTCGCCATGATTTCCGTGAAAATTTTAGCAACACTTCACGTATATCCATTAACACCAAAATATTTAAGGGTTCTTCAGTTAAAATGTGATGCATGAATTATTTGTTCATTCCGTCTCATATCTTCGTTTACGCGTTTAATGCGTGTTCGTGTGTCGTTGACTGTGGTGTTTATTGGTTTTCAATAGGTATAACCGATGGTAAATTACGATTCTGTTAACCTAAATGTTGTTTGAAAACATAAATACATATCTAAGAATCTCTTTGTACTTTTATGTGTTGTTTTGCTCACAATTCACGCACTAATTTAAAACAGTATCTTTCAATCATCAATGTTAAATTATAAAACAAGACAAATTCTTAGAATAGCCTTGCGCATTGTATCCACGCGTTTGCTATTTATAATTACAACTTAAAAAATCATGTTCTATAAAAGCTTATTTATCTGGTTGGTGTATATAAAAATGGATGTTTTGTAAAAGGAATAAAGTTCATAATCGTTTGAATGAGTTGATGTCGATTCGGTTTAGTAAGCAGGTAGGAATTTTAAATTTCGTAGCGATCTCGTCTGGCGACAACCCCTGCGCCGCCAATGTCGATGGGGTGGAGCGGAGCCGTCTCGCAGGTCGCGCCATCTCGCTCGCTCCTCGCCGCTCCGTTTATCTCTGTCTCGCCTATTATTGTCATATCAAGATTCGAACATTGCATTTTGTTTCCAATTTTCAATTTAGTTTATATCGGATGTTGGCAAGAGCAAGACGTCTGGCGTGCCGCCATACTTCATTGTGCACGTGTTTATGTCGCGCGCTCGACTTATTACATATTTGAATTATTAGTTCGCGGTAAATAATTGAGTTTCTTTTGTTGTTTAGTGTGAGTTATTGGACTTTGATAGTAGTACTATTAAATGGAATTCATGGATTTCTTCAACACATTCATGGAGGATCGTCATCATCATCATCAGAACTCGCACAGCGAGCCTCCGAAGATGCCGAATTTTTTCGAAGTTGATAAGAAAAAGGTTGGCTATTTATTTAGTTATAATTAATTATAATCACTAAAATAAATCTTCAACGCTTAAGCAAAGTTATTTTATTACTCAATATTTGCTGTTCTTTTTTTAAGATTTTTTTGCATATCGTAGTTTACTTGAACGGAGCACGGGCAGTGACAGGTTAATGACAGTTGACAGTGACAGTTCAATACTTTTTGCGCAATTTTTTTTTTTCAGTGTCTTAATGCGCCTGGTTACTTGTGCTGTGACTACAATTAAAACTTATTTTATTAGTAGTCTAATTATAATTAATTAACTATTCATCAATTATAGGATACCTACACAACAATTCTTCAACAAGGATATCTACATTTACATAATTTGGGAAAAATACCGTTGATATTTTTTGTATCATCGAGTTACATTCTATTTTATCTGTTGACTTCCTCTTTTTATCATCATTTCACTAATTTTATATTATTTAGATACCCGTGTTTACTTAGCATGGCGGTGTTTTATTTATTTCACAATAATGATTTTGTTTATACGAACAATCGGGCGCTAACGATCATAAATGATTTCAAAAGTTAATTACGAATTCGAATGAAAAGAAAAGAATGTTTGTTTAATTAATTATTTATAATAAACTATTAAACTAATTCTTAATTAGTTTATTCTAAAGCAGTAGGCTATACAATGTTAGGAGGTTGACTCACAAATAAGGTACCGACAACTAAGTTGCTCCAAAATTGCAATAACAATTCTGCAGTTTTATATTAGCACATAAAATTATGTTATTATGAATTCCATTTTAATAATTCAAATATATCGAACAGAGAATGAGCCAACGAACGGGTTTAGAATGGCGGACTTAAACAATATAAAATAAATTAGTAATAAAATATAGGAATGAAGCGTAAAAGATTTATATGAATATTAAATCGCTTAATAAAAACTGGCGATCTGTTTAAAGGGACCTTTTTATGTGGAAGTTAATTATAGTTTTAATATAAAACGATGCCGAATTAATAACGAGAAGCGGACGGATTAAAAAAATGGATCCGATATAAATTTCGATTATTTATGGGGTATTTAATAGGCGTTTAATTTCGTGTCATTATGAATTAAACTTTTGGTAATACCCACTTCAGGTTTCTGTATTTGTATGTCAAGTAAACATTATGCTATGTCGGTAGTTCTGTTCAAGGTTTTGCTGGGTGGTCTCCTTTCTAAGAATAGTCGATCCTGATACCGCCCATGGGGTTGCACTCTGGTATCTCTAAACGATTAAAAAGCTAAGAGATTTGATAAAACAAAAACACGAAATAATAGCCTCACACGTGTTAATATGTCATGGACATACCTATTGGACATACACCACTGTACCTTTCCCAAACCTCGTTCTTGTTAGCCACCCTTCCAGATAGCTCTTCCCAGAAAATTCCAGAAAACTTGAGTATGAGAAAGAAAAAGTACTAAAGTTTTGTTTCATATTATGTGCTTAATTTAGCTTTTGTTTGTGCACAAGCTGCAGATATAAAGACGAGGGGTTTTTCATTTATTTTATATTATTTATATTTTTTTTATTTAAATAGGATAAGTTCACGCGGTGTTTTCCGGTTATGATATTGGCTGAAATTTTGTCTCGAATATTAATAACGACAGTAAAAAAGTGGACATATTATGGTTTGGGCAGTATTTCAGTCAGCTTTCTGTAGGATTGGGTCAGGTAGCATGGTCACGTCAGTTAAAATGTAAACCAAACCGAAATTAGTTCCACAATGTAGGTCGGTTTCTTCAGCGTATCTATCTAGTTGACAAAGTTGTAGTGATTGTGATGTCAGGGGTGGTCAAACTCGCACTCGTTTACTTTTATGACTCACCTCCATTTTATCACCGGATAATGCGTGAAACGGATCATTTTATAACGACAACATATCTTAATGATCGGATTAGATCCCTTCTTTATCCCGATTGATTTATCTCTACATATCACTTAAATTTTATTGGTCTAACTTTTAACTGCTACTTTTGAGTAATGGCGTCATGAAAACAAGATTATCCGGAGACTCTGGAGTATCATGTACCTATAGTACTCAAATAGTACATGTGCAGTCATAATTGTAGGTTCACTTAGGTTCGTAGTAACAAAAGTATTGCAAATACGCCTGGAGCCGGGTGTCATTTGTATTTATACGTACAGAGCGATTGTTGGGCTTGGTAAGAAATTAGCATGTCGTCGCTCAGTGCGGTGTGGTCATCCCCCCGCCCCCTGCTCCCCCCCGTCGTGTGTGTACAACTATGTTGGTTGCTGGTGTTAGGGTGTGTTGGTGACGCACACAGCCGCCAGAGAGCGTTGACCGCCCGTTTGTTACACCTGCAAATAAACTGGAGTCCATTCGCGGGACCAATAAATGCATGTTTCCATGTAGTGTGTATTCATTAAGCACCTTATACGGTGAAAATCTTGGCTTTGTGAGCACGTTAACATGCGATATTTATGTCTGTGTGTTAATGTTGTAAACACTGTATAGAATTTAACACGTTTTATTATTTAGGCATAGCGTTTGAATAATTTGTTTAAATAGAGATCATTGTTTATTATCGTTTGAGGCCTGTTTTGGTCGGCATTTGTTTTTACAAGTAGATGGAATGTTTCGTAATGTGAAATCAATTTGATATTATTTTTCTGTTAAAGCGACAAATATCATGTTTGTTATCACTTAAACAGGAAATTGCTCGGTTATTAACCATGCGGGCTGTTTACCTCCAGTTTTTGCATCGGCATAGTATCTGATACTCTACCTAGAATAAAATTATCGTTTACATTAGTCATATTAACGGCTTGCTAATAAATAGATGTTTTCCTAGTGACGGCTCGTCATTTTTGCCAGAATCCATAAGCTTGTACCGCTTTTTTTGCCATTCAACATTTTCTATTTTAAAAAATGTTTTTTTTTTTTTTTAATTAATATTTTAGTGAACAAAAAACAATATTTGACTAAATATCTGAAACTCGAAGTCCCACCATAAGTTCAGGACTGTGCAGTCCGGGCCTTACACAGCGATGTCTGAATGGATGCGTATGCGCATGTGTGCGTCACCCGCTAATGCCTCCGACACGCACTGACCGACGTTTAGCGTGTTTCCCTGAGCGAGGTGAAAACATGCGGGAAATGACGGAAAAACAATATTGTATAGAACTAAGAATAAATAAGATGTTGAAGCTTTAAGATTTAGGTTGTATTTGCACTTTTGCAGTGTGCTTGAGGCATCTTTGGGTTGTTAGTTTCTAATATTCTTGTCGTTACAATAAGTTTCTTGAGGACTGTAAAATTATAGTCAATATTTGTTATTGCTAAATTTCAGCAACAAGCATGAGCATAAGCAATTTAAAAACAAAACTTATTCGTTTAAAAAAAAAAACACCATGACACAATGTTGACAACCACTTTCAAAACGTTAAAAAATAAAAAAATGAAAACAGTGAAAAAGTACGTTATGAGCCTTTCAAACAACTTACAAACTCGCTCTTCAAACATTAATTGGTACGATAAATCTTAATATAATACTATTGTTATGTACTAGCGGAAACTTCGCAAAAAAAAAACATAAGAGCCAAATAAAAGATAAAAATAGACGTAGAAAACTACTCAAACAGCCGAGAAAATCTTTCATCACTGGCAGGTACGGAATTCTGTCAAAACAAATGAGTTTGGTTTTACTTTAAAACTGCGATATCTTTATAGTTAATTGTTTTCACGAAACTACTCAAATAAAGACAGCAATTAACATGGAATTTATTCCTTCAATTAAGAAGGATTTTTATTCCTCATAAAAATAATCATTCCTTAGATCTATCACAATTATTTTTTATGAACGATAATGCTATACGTTTTTCCCATAATATGATCGCTCATTTTATTTTATTTCCAGCTGGCCTGTAATAGGTTTTCTATTGAAGAGTGTTAAACTTATAGAAATGTCCAACACTGGGTGTAAATCGACAATTTATCGGTCAAACTGATCTGAAAGAGTTTCCTATCCGTTTCCTATTTCAACACGTTTTCACGGATTCTTTCAATTTATTTTTGTAATAGGGGATCAAATTATCCAAAGCTAGATTGGTCGGTGTACAGTTTTTTTTTAATCTCAAAATCTACAGATTTACTTGTGCCTACTGGAAATTTATTAGGTATTAGACCATGTAATAACATAAAATAAATAGTAAACTTAATGGTATGCGAAAGTAAGTTTGTTTGTCCTTTTCACGCCTAAACCAGTGCAACGATCATCCTGAATTTTTTTTTGCAAATACGTTGTCAGGTGTACAGAAACGGACATAGGGTACCTCTCATCCCGAAAAAAAGTAATGTTCTCGAGGAAAACAACAGTAACGTTCTTATGATAATAGATGGCGCCACGTGTCTTTTGAATCATGATTGAATTATAATTTTACGAGCAGAGTACAACCCGAATTGATTGTCAAATTCTAAATTAACGCGACCGAAGCCGCGGGCAAAAACTAGTAACAGAATAATGTCAGAAATATAATAATATCTCCAGTAATATCCACTCATTATTACATCAATACTAGTTTACACTCGACCGATCCGGGTCTAACCGGCTAAAACCGGCGACAACCCGACTTAATCCCCGCCGGATAATTGCGGCCAGCAATACGAGGCTTTGCGGGCGGGCGGATTAATTTTCCCCGCCCTAGTTCGTGCCGCCCGCCCTAGTGCCATGTTATTATTTCAGATTGATTATTTTTATGAATTGGTTTTGTTTTCTTGAATAGAAACTATTGAGGTAGTAAGTAGAAGGAGTGTGAACGGTCCTGTTATCGGAAACTTGACAAATTAATGTTGTTGTATCCTAACCTGTTTTGTTTTTGAATTCTCAATTTCCACAGTTGTATGTTATTGTTCATGTAACTAGGTGGGTCCATAATTTTAAACTCCACAAATTATCGCCCATAAATTCTTGTCCACAAAATGATCTAATTTGGCACAGTTGGGAAAGTAATTCACACCCTCGCCCCGGCCGGACGAGCACGAGCATATTTATTTACAATTGGTGGCTCCCCTATCATACGGCAGATATGCGGAACCCCAAAATGTTCATCTAATTGGAGATCAAAGAGAGAGCGTGTAATCGTGTACACTTTGTGTATACTCTATAGTTGAACGTACAAGGATGTGTGAAATACGGAAGCGACAAGGAGAATTGTTCCAATCGTCTTTGGTAACTCTTTTTTTTTCTATGCATGATTTCTTGACATGATTTTGATTGACATTATAATTTTTTTCAACTGCTATGTTTTTTGCACAGTAGGTCAAATATTACAATCTAAAAATTATTGCCAATCTATTCGCGTCTGTGTCCTTTGTTGGCTCTCTTGGTTAAGTATAACTTTAATTAGTTCTTGATATGAGAACTCAAATTCTTAAACTTGAGTTGCTTAAAAAGTGATGTTTATAGTGAAAATGCAACATTTAACAAAATACTAAACGATTTCTTTCTTTTTCCTAGTTTTACAGAAAACGTTCGTATGCCTTTTTTCAGTGGTCAATGCAAACTCATTGCGTCGTTTTAGTCTATCGTTTCCAGTTCCCAATAATCCTTGTCCCCATGCGTTGATGACCACGCGCGTGTATTGTTTTTGTCAATTACGCGATTACTTGCCCGGAATAATTCCACCAGAGCGTGCTATCCTACTCCCTGGACATAAGCCGCTCACTATTGTGTAGTTTTATGTATATAATGTACTCTTCCGTGTGTAATTAATTGTTCAAAGACCCGAATTTATGCCTGGGTTGTTAGACTGGAAAATTTCATTGAGTCATTGATCAATTTTACAGTTCTACGAGGGCTTTTCTTTTAAGTTTAGGTATTATTTTACAGCAAAACTTAATGTGTCAATAATTAACTATGTTAATAGGCAAATCTATTAAAACACAGTTGTATCAATGAAATCTTCACCCCAACAAATGAGAACACACCGTCCCGTCTATCAGCACTCTCACGAATTGGTATTTCGAAACCATTAATAATTCATATCAACATCAAACAAGTATAAATTAATCTAATTGTAGGTGGTAATGATAATGATACAAGTGTGTGCAACGTAACCTATCAATCCGGCTGAGGACTGGCTTTCAAATGAGAAGTAATTTATGAGTAAACATTATGGGAAGGGAATCACTTAGCGCTTTCGTACTTGCTATCAAAGCGCACACCGATTGGGGACGACCCATTCATGAGAAAACCAAGACACTACTTTCCGTGTGTTTCTGAGAATTCACAGATTCGAAATAGAATTTGCCTTGGAAATGAGTCATGTTGGAAAACATATTTTTTTTTCATTGGGGCATTACAATTCGTTTAGCATAGGGTATTTAGTCAATGTCAATGTAGTTGTTTTATGATTTTAATTATTATTTATTTATTTAACACTTTATGGAATAAATAGACAAGTGGTAGGCCACAAAAAAAATACCCAATACCAGCAAATTATCAGCCAAACCACTTCAAAAGCTTTTTATAAGAAAAAGCTAACTTGCATCCTCCCAATCAATTTTAATAAACGACAACCAAAAACCATTAAAGACAGACACTAATGTTCTGAATTAAATGTTCCATAAACAATTACAGTCACAGTTGGTTCCATCCGCCATCACTGGTCCTCCATTAGTAGCAGTAGAAGCTGCTACTCTGAGGTTTCGACACTAGGCACAGCTATCAATTGAGGCATTGTTTTTGCGGCCAACGCCCCCTCGGCTACTTTGCTGTGTTTTACTTATAATGCGTACATTAAAACAAGTCATTAGCGGAAGCGATTCTCATCATGTTCGTTCGCTCGTCACTGAAGTGGAACAATTTTTTGATGCTTTGAAAATTAATATATTATAGAAACCACACAGTTATAGCCAACATCCAACACCTTTCCATCCTCTATTTCTGAGTAACATAATTCTTATTCTTTATTGCACACAAAACTAAAAGCTAAACACACAAAATTACAATATTAGCTCATAACGGCTTTTTTGTGGTCACTCGCAAGTATTTCCAAATCAACGTCACATTTTCCATCTAGAGCCCCCAAATCATTTGCAACTACAAGTCGAATGACTCTGCTGGGACTTCCCACACTTTCATTGCCTTACATTTTAAACCAGCTCGAAATTATGCAACTACACCATGTCCTCACAAGCGATTTTAAGTGCTTTTTCTTACCCAACATTTGAGTTACCAGCATCGCTGTCACTTACACCTTGTTCCACACCCCCCAGCGTTTGTTTACCTCATTACAGCTCCGGTTAAAACTGTGCTACACACAATACAGACGCGACACCTGCCGGCTCTTCGACAACTCTCTCTTATTTCATTATTCTATTGATTTCAGCTTTTAACTGATTCACTGGTAGAGGTCGGTTATGGGTTATACAAATGTTCTTCTGTTTGTTTTGGTTTGAAATTAATTTTATTATTCTTCATCAACCTAGAGCAGTTCACTGCTGGACATGGGTGTCACCAATCGCTTGCTATTCAGCTCGATTCTCGACAACTCTCAGCAAGCTGCTACCAGCCTGTTTGCGAAGATGGTCGCTCTACCTAGCCTGAGAGCGTCCTAACTTATGTTTGCCACGAATGTTATTTTTATTGAAACAATTTTGACTTGATTGTGTCAAAGACCCCTGACAGGATCGTTACCAAAACCACACACGGAATTTGGTAGATTGACATCTAAAGTCAATATCAAAGAGTTTCGCTAAAAATATGGGGCTCGTTGAGTGCTGTCTGTTAGGTAAAACAAAGTTATCATAATAAAAAGCTTTTCAAATTCTGCGTTCCTTATTTATATACAGCACGGAGTCTAGATTTGTGCCCGGTTTATCATCATCATTTCAGCCGAAAGACGTCCACTGCTGGACATAGGCCTCCCTCAAGTGTCGCCATATTGACCGGACCCGTGCGACTCGCATCCAAAGGATTCCCGCAACCTTCACCAGATCATCGGTCCACCTAGTGGGAGGTCTTCCAACGCATCGTCTTCCAGTTCGCGGTCGCCACTCTAGAACTTTTCGGCCCCATCGGCCATTCGTTCTGCGAGCAATGTGCCCTGCCCACTGCCACTTAAGTTTGGCAGGTCGGTGCCCTTGGATCTCTATGTCTTTATTTCTGATTCGATCACGCAAGGATACTTCGAGCATAGCCCTCTCCATTGCCCTTTGGGTGACTTTAAGCCTTCTGATAAGGCATTGTGAGCGACGTCACGTGTGCCCGGCTGCTTTGTGCAAAACGCTATACCCATCATTAACTGACCTAAATGAATGGTTTTAGGTAATTTGATGTGGTTATTATGTATTGTTTCTGTTATTCTGCTTATCACATATTCTTAATAATTTTTTAATTTTTTGTTTGATGATAAAGTTAATTTAATTTGTTCTTGATGCCCTTTTTAATGTTTAATGATTTGTGTTTTCACTTTTTTTTTTATGTTTATAAATTCCGATCTGTAATTTTTGGTAGTTATTAATAAATAAACTAGACTAAACTGTTGAAACTCCAAAATTAATTAATTTAATATTTTATCTAATGTAATAGTTATATGTAATCGTGAACTTCGTGTTCCACCTCACATTTAGTGCTTACATTGTGATTCCATGATACACACATCAAAAATGTCTAGGGATCAAGCATTTTTATGCGGATTTCTTGAGATTGAGATGTGGCTTTGTAATAAATTTATGATTTTATAAATTTATATGGATCCTTTTTGGTGCATTTCATAATTTGAATCAGGAACTCTCAATCAAATTCGAGTAAAAGATGAAAATAAGCTGTCAATATTTTCCCTATAAAAACATACAACGCATTGAAGACATTATTAGTGCTACTGTTTCCCTACTACTGATTAAAACCAACGTTATTATGGAGCGGCGACGTCATTTAAGCAGGGAAGAAATGCTCAGAGCCGTGGGAATGATAGAAGCTGGTTCCCGGCAACGTACTGTAGCTTTAGCTCTGAATACAAGTCAGAGTGTTATCAGTCGACTTTGGACACGTTACCGAAGCACTGGTACCGTGGCTGAGCGCCATGGAGGACGGTATCGCTGCACCACACGGAGACAAGACCGATACATTCAAATCTTAACTCGAAGAGCTCCAACAATAACCGCCATGATGTTAGCCGTGAGGCTTCATCACTCTTCAGGGAACTTAATTAGCGACCAAACAGTCAGAAACCGCTTGCATGAAGTGAACCTTCATTCCCGAAGACCGCTACGGGTACCACCTATAGCAATGCACAATCGTAGGATTCGATATCAATGGGCTCTTGAACACAGAAATTGGGCAGAAGAACAATGGCGTTTCGTGTGCTTTTCTGATGAGTCTCGTTTTGGTATGAGACCGGATACAAGACGTATACGACACTGGAGAACCCCTGGACGCCAACAGCGATTAAAATCCTGCCAGGAAGTCCATCCTTATAGTGGTGGAACCATCATGGTATGGGCGGGTATTTGGATCGGCGGAAGAACTGAGTTGATTTGGATCAGAGGCAACCTCAACGCTCAAATTTATGCTGAGACGATTGTATCAGACGTCATCGTTCCTCTACAAGTGCAAATCGGTCCCTTATTTCAGTTAATGCATGATAATGCACGACCGCACACCGCAAGAGTTGTAAGACAGACTCTCGCCGCAGCTAACATCAATGTCCTGCCCTGGCCTGCTCAGTCGCCAGACTTGAACCCGATTGAGCATGCATGGGATATGCTACAGAGAAGAGCTCTGCCGAATATGGAGGGTATCCAGTCGCAAGAAGACCTTTTTTTGTTGTTGCAACGAACATGGGCGGCCATTCCACAGCGTGATTTGGATGAACTCATTTTGAGTATGCCAAACCGATGTTCTTGTGTTGTTAGTGTTCGCGGTAGAAACACGGATTATTAATTGTTTAAGTTACCCAATAAAATTTTAAAGAAAACTGTTATTTCAGTCTTTTTTTCGAACTTTAATGTTAGTGGTTCAAATGTCAAAAATCCCTTTATTAGGAAAATGGCAAATTTCTTTATTAATGCAAAGGTGACTTGGTTTATCGTTACTGTGACAAACGAAAACACTTTATTTGATGAATCCTTAAAGAAAATTTTAATTAATATCAATCAGGAGAAAAGTTATTGCAAAAATATATGTTGATCCCTAGATACTTTTGATGTGTGTACATTGCAGTTGCATTCGCAAATTATTTGCTATCATGATCTTTATCTAAATAGTCTTGTGTGGGAAGACGATTAGATCTTACATGTGTCTCACGATCTTCTTAATGATGTATATTAATTGTTTAGTTCATTTTACCAGCAATTGACTCGTTATCATTGTAGGAAGTTGCCGGTGAGTCCTCTTCTTATTTATTATCGTTTCGTCGATCGTATTTAAAAAGGTTGGTCCAGCAAACAGTTTTTTTTTCTGTCTTGTGATCCTTTTCTATCTTTTTATGCTATTCCGATACTTGAAGTTTGGCCATCTTTTTGAATATTTCTCCATGTTTTTTGTGAGATCGAACAGATGAAATGTGGTATTTAAAAGCTTAACTTCGAATGCTATTTTCGGCAAAGGCAATACGCATATTATATATGTATGTACAAAATACTTGGTTTTTCTTTTTATGTTCTTTCATTAGTATAGCCCCACTCTTCCTCTACTTAGACATAAAGTGCTATCTCAGGTACAAACAGTGCGTGACTGCGACAATCTACAGCAACTTAGCATTTGACACTTATCAATACATTTTAATTTATTACAAACGGAAAACTGCGAGTGTCGCTTATAATTATAGCATTCGAGCGATCGGTTGGTGCTTACAATATGGGTCGCATTATCGACATAATGTGCGCGAATACACGAGCAGACATTACCATTTTAGTGCTCTTGCTGATTGCAATGAAACATTGTCATTGTTACCTTCGACGCAATGGAAAATCAATTTCCTTAGTCGATTGGTACTTAGTATGTGTTATGTTTTTCTTTTGAACTTGCCACGTAATTGCTGCTACTCATGAGTGATACTTATTTACGTGTTACGATACTTTGTTTCAATGTTTTGATATTAAGAAGCGATAAAAATAAATAAGTGAATCAGTAATTCTAATAATCAACTAAAACATTGTAGATTGCAGCTACATTTCGAGATCTATAAAACGTTTCGAATGATGTAACCTTTATTTAATGTTGTAAAGAAACGTAAAACAACAATAAAACAAAAAGAAAGTGCAATAAATTCTTGAAAATTAACACCGTAATGTCCGTAATGAATCACGCTATAAATGGCAGACGTTAAACGCAACAGCAATCTATTTGTTATTAAACAAAACACGAACAAACGTAGAAACTAGTCTAACACCGACCATATTGTATGCGAAGGGAAATTTATACAGTAATTTCTCCCGTAAACCATCAAAAGCAATAAGTATAAATCTCTTGCATTACCATAAACGCTGTTACTATTATGTTTAGATACCCACCACGAGTTTATTTATAAACGCATCCTTCTTAAATATTACGCCTTTAAATTATTGCAAGCAATTTGAAATTGTCTCGCGGCGCGGCGCGGGCGCTTGCGAGGCACGCAGCGAGGCAAGGCAGCCTTCGCTCGCAGACTTAAAACGTTATTTAACGTAAGCGCCAATGTGTCGACAAGTGCAGTGTAAATTGTATTGAAATTCATGAGAAGACTATATGAATCAGTCTCAGCGCCTCAGTGGTTACGAAAACGGAACTGATATGGACTGATGTTGACCTGTATTGTTATTTGAAGAAAGTTGTACGCATTGTCTAGTTTAAACTTGTTTGTTTGACATACCAGTACCTGACTTTCGATGTTGATAAGATAGGGCTTTTACTTGATTGAGAAGTAGTGTAGATAACGTAAATGTAACTAGACAACACTACTCTTTCGCATTTCTTTTTTGCAGACAGTTCGTCGCGCTGGTTCTTATCGTTTCCTTTCAGCTGCGTTAACGGTTGCTGCTTTAAAACCAAATGCACTTTCAGATAGCAACATGCTTACATACCCCCCCAATGATATTCAACATTCAAATCCCACATTATGTCGTTGCAATGAAGGCCTTATAAGTTATAAAAATCCGTTCGTAAATCTATCTTCGTACACAATAGTCTATCAGAGTGGTCGCGCCTACGTGGCCAAACTGAACGTTTCCAATATAAAGGTAATGGCTACTACACCTTGTAACATTTGCTAGCGATTCAGTGTTGAACATTGATTTATATTATTCGATACATCAATGCGTTGGTTTGGTTCTTTTACGCAATTTTGGCACGATTGTTTTAGGGATTGAAATGTTGAGGCATGTTAATCTTATGCTGTCAGTTACGGGATATCTTCATTCTTCTGTGATTATTTGTTATTTTGACCTACCCGGATAATCACGTAAGATATCCCGTAAGTGAAGGTAAAAGTTTAGTTTTAAAACGTGAAAGCTTAAAGCAGTGATTGAGGCATGTTGCTTAGTTTGTTACTACTTGCAAAACAAGGTAGCGAAGAAAAATAGACAATTGGTCCAATGAAACAAAAAAAAACTTCTCTGTCTTAGATTTCGTGGTAAAAATATACAAAAATGAAAATGTTATATGGCAATGAGAGTAAAACAAGCTTAAGTTATCTAAATAGTTTTCCATCGATTTCGTCGTCGGCTTTATAGCACAATAATAACACAAGATTGATTTTAAAATCACCTTGAGTTAAAGGCCATATCGATAAAATATGTATGGGGCCGATTGTTGACGACATCGCGCAAACGACAGTGATTGGCGCTCATTGTATTATTGTTGTACATAAGCGAGTCGATCGTAAACGCTGTTGCAACGACTAATAATGTGTGCGATCGATTCGTCTAGTTTGTGATTCTATTCGATGTGCGTATCGATATCGATATTTGTGTTTTCTTGATTGGTTTTCGGTTATGTCAATGGCGATATTTCTTGGTTTGAATTATCAATGCAATGAGTTTTCATCTTAAAGACGCTGAAGTTGTCTTCCATTTTAACCATACTTCCAGTCAGTGATGGTCGTTTTCTTCATTTTTGATTGATTTGTATGACCAGATGTGTCATAAGTATTTCAACTACTAATATAAATATTTATTTCTCAAATTATTCGATCTTGTCTTCTGTCGAGTCATCGATACATTGTCTTTTCTGCACACCAGTCACTAGTTAACTATTTATGAACATCATTGTAATCATAATTTTATTGTTTCAAAACTATAAAATTACACGATTTATGTTATTTATAACTTTGTCCTATTTTATTAACAAATTGCCATATTTTCATACAAAGTCTATAGCCGTACTGTTAATAGTAATATTTTAAATAAATTGAATAACCAGGAAATGTGCGATGTGCTTCGGTACAAATAATACAAAAACTATTCAATTTTTATGTGTGAACTTTGACGCAGAGTTTTATCACATAATAGACCTCAGAGTATTTGACAAAGAAGTATTTTTTAATCTCTGTGGCCACCACGGTACAATGATCATGTTTTCAAAATATTTATTTATTTATTCAAGCGGAAGGGGAGAGCTCGTTAATTGGCACATCACAATAGAGATTACGGAGATTACCCGGCCAGTTTTGTGATTCAAATATGGCCTCGGTGGGCGACGGTATCCCGGCCCTGTTATGATAATATTCCCGTCATTTCATACAATAATTTGTTCGGAAATTGTTCGGGTGGACGTTGTAATACCCTTATAACAGTCGTCGTCTGTTTTGCGATAATTGGAAAGCATAATGTAGTGTTTTACCCTATGATAGTTACGACTTACGATAGTTCGGGGTCAATATTGAGGAATTGCTTATTTTGTAAAAAAAAAATCTGTAAAGATTAATCCTCTCTTTCATTCGTCTTTTTTGTCATAGAGTACCGGTTCAAGTTTTAACAAAACTGTCAGAGAGAGTCATAATCAATTAAGAATTCCGCATCTAAAACTGTAAATGTATTTACGTATCGTTAGCCACGTGTTACCCAGGTGTTGTTACATCAGTCGTGTCGGTGTCAATAGACGATCATGAGCGTTTGCGCGAGGGCTTGACTCTTAATAGCGGCAACAGGCGATCGCTTCTCGCATCAATCTTCTCGATCGTCACTGTCTGGCCGGACTCGCCCCCCGCGATTAATCACCAGCCAGAACGTTTTCGATTAGCGCCGGATAGCACACACGGAATAAAAAGAGCACGTTTCATTTACGAACGATCACCTTACACCATTTGTTTTAGCGTTTGGTCGCGGTCAAATGTGTCCCGCTCTCGAAGGGTTAACGTAATAGTTTTTTTTTTTGCAAGAACAATCTATCTTTAATGAGTATACAAAGGTGTTAGACGGAAACAGGAAGTGTCAAATGGCGTTTCGTTGTCTCTCCACGGCCCAGTTCTTCGTAGCGCTAAGTGCGTCGATGTAATTGCCCGGGCAATGCAAATAGCTCGGTGTTTGATCGCGTGTACGAAGGCGCCGACATGTATAGAACTATGGGACACTTTTGCCCGCTCTTCAATGTAAACCGGACGAGTTGCGCATGATTGTTTAACGGGATTCCCTTTGTTTGTGTATGATGTCAGGATCACGCTTTCGCGGCGACATGTGGCGTTATTACGATGATAATTAGTCAATATCACAGATTCGATTGGATTTTCCATGATTCTGACGCGAACAATTAACACTGCGCATCATTAAGAGGTGCAATAAATATAACTGAATGACTAAACAATCTATGCAGAATCGAAGTAATTAATAAAACCTTAAGCTACATGGTATACTCAAACAGTTTCCAACACAAGAAATCAAAACAGCTTCAAAAGTAGCCAAGAAGCGTCACTCAATCTTCGAAACAAAAGAAGTAGGTATTAATTAATACAATAGCTACCTTCTGCCTCCTCCTGACCAATCAAGTGAGGCGGTTTTATCTGCAGTAGTTAGTGATACGACCTTGTTATCAGTATTTAAATTGCCGACTGCATTTAAATGGCGGATATCGAGCTAATTATGTAGAAGACACGCCTTCTGCGGCTTTTAGTATTTCCAGCAGTCTTATCTGGAACCCCTCGGTTTCTGTATAATTAAATATGGAAGCACTAGTGCGAACGTAAAGTTGATGTACAAACTGTAAATTTATATCCATCGAATTGTAGTTGGACCTTATTTTCTTAATCTTGTTCGTTTTCGTCTGATTAAATCGAGGAACAACACTTTGGTGTTGTTTCTCAATTTTCTCATCATTCTCTTGACCTTATCCCAATGGGGGCTATCGCACATGAATTCGCCGCTAGAGGCGTTCGTGTAGACTAAGGTCTTCCGAAATGTCAGATTTCATACAGTGTTCGCGCGTTGCGTGCTTTTTTATCTTACTAATACTCACAATTGTGTTCTAGACTGAGCCATTCCTGATTAATTATGACTTGAAGACTTTAAGTAGCAATTTATTGTCTTATTTGTTAGTACAAACAAAAACATTTAAAAATCAACCATCAATCATTCATTCTACCTCCAAGTAGGTACTTGGAGGTAGAATGATTTTTAAATGTTTCATGCTTGCTAATTTTAGGGAGAATATTGTAAATATGTATCTGAAGTTTACACTATGTTGCTATACGTAAATAAAATAAACTTTTATGACGTTATTAGTACTTTAAAGTATAAAATAGAATTATTGACTAGACCTTGCTCGACAGTGGCGCCATCGAGCCATGGAGCTCAAAAACGATAGCCCCCATTCATCGGGGTCGGGGCAGCATGTCTTCTTCCTCCATACTTTTTCTTTAACTGGTCATCTCATCAGACACCTCCTTTCTTGCCATATCATCCTTTACACAGTCCATCCATCGTTTCTTTGGTCTTCCTCTATCTCTACCCATCCACGTTCATACTCAAAACTTTCCTCACAACATTTTCCTCATTCTTCCGCATCGATTTTCTAAACCAATGACATCATTCTAAACTCCTCCATCTAGTGCAGGAGTCACCAATTAGTTTCGCTCGGGGTCCGTTTTAAGAAACGAAATGACCATCGCGGTCCGCACAACATTTTATAGAAATGTAATTACGGAAATAACAAAGGTATTTACATATCAATGAGAAAAATTTCATTTTTGTTGCGGACTATCTGTCTTGACGTCAACAAAGGTAATGCGGGGGATACATTTTTATTAAATTATGTACTCTGTAGTGCAAGTTGCTGTGTTCTCGCGGTCCGTACAAAATGGGTTCCGGATGCGGACTGCAGTCCGCTATTTGGCGACCCCTAATCTAGTGTTTAAATTCCCATATGTGTATAAACTTGACTTGGTATCCCGATATTTAACAAGTCTTACCCTTTGTCCTGTTTATCACTTAATTTACAACATAAATCCAATAAATTCCTATCTAACTATCTATTTATTAGTCAGCTGAACACGCATATCTAAAGTATGAGAATTGAATAAGTTGTAATGCAGTTCCTATGTTCTCTATTTATGCGGGCGCACGTGGTCGCCGCGCTCCGTTGAACATCGCTTCCTATTCGGAATATTAATATCTTCATTATTGCAACTGTTTTATGTGAAAATGAGTAGTTTTTCTAAGTTGTTTTAGTTGTACCCGCAAGTGGTGGTACATGAATTAGGTGATTACTAACCGTGTAACCAATTCCAAACGGCAAATATAATGAACTTTCACACAAAATCCCCTATACTGCTTTTTTGAAACTCTTTATAAAACATTTTATGATTCTCACCAGCAGTTTAGGTTGTGCATTTCGGATTTGTATTAAGTAGATAAGATTCGTTTGCTATTTGCGTAAAATCATCAAGAGTTCAATTACATCCTCACCAATGCAGTAACGTTTAAGTCCTAACTTTTTAAATTTATTGTTCGGCCTTATTTATCTACAGTTTACCATGTGTCTCATCTCATGTGGTCCTAAGTTCTGCATCCTCATATCACTTTATTTATTTCGTCTGGTCTCTAAATCTTCCTAAAGAAACTCCTTAGAATCACCACTATCCAAATTCTCATTCTTTTTATCAAAATAATAATCGTTTGTTTTATTTCCAGTTATACGAGATCAGCGACGATCCACAAAGGAAGGAATTCCTGGATGATCTGTTCTCCTTCATGCAAAAGCGAGGTAAGTGCGCTTCCCACATCATTCATCCCTAAGGTTGCGGTTTGGAGCCCAGCGAGAGCGGTGTACTTACCCGTAAAGAGTTGATAGGTAAAGAAACAAACGCTGTCTATAATTCGTCCGGGTTATTCTTGAAAGATGTTTCAGTGTTAGCAAGAATACTTTGACCCCCAATACCTCCATAGCTAGAAGGTTCCCAGGTCCATACCTGGGAACCTAGACCATTCTAGAAAAAAAAAATGATCGCCATGACGAGGAGAACAAGTGCCTGTCAGCTTCGATAAGGGTCTTGTACACCCTTTATATCTGAGCAGGGTGGAGCCAATAGGAAACTAATTAAATACTCAACTTTTCTCATTTTATGTTGCTTCATTATTTCTAACACAAAATAATTTCGATTTTGCTTTTTGCTCAGAAATTATAAAAAAGCCTGTTGGTTGAGTTTACGTCGCTACATCTCTATCTGTTACCTCAGCCTCAACTTATTTTGATTAATCCTTTGTAACGATTGATATTCATTGTAATTTATCACTACTCCAAATGCTCCATTCACGATCATCGATCCGAATGATACGAAGCAATCAGTTTAGTAAGATATCTCTTTTCTAACAATTAGTTATAGAACAGGGTTCAACCTATTATGGTCTTTAGATACAAATCAGATACAGGGTAATATCAGTCATTGGTTGTATAAACGGTTTTATATTGTGGAGATCGGTGATCGGGTGATAAGATCACGGGTGATGGACGAGCATGGTCCATGATGGTCGAACTATGAGATATTAATGAACCTTAGCTACGAGATTTGAACGACGTCAAATTAATAGGGGGAAATTTCAATCAGGGCATGATTGTGTTCGAGAAAGCCTTCTTTTATATCTGCGAAGTCTAGCTTTTATTGTATTAGCTTTAATCATCGTCGTCAATGTAAGAACGCATCTAATTTCGTTTGAGCAATGTCTAACAAAAATACGTTGCTGTCAATCAAAACTAAAAACTAGATCACCAATAGTTTTCTTTTGCTCAAACAAAATCTGTAAAACACAATTAACATTAATTTCTGTAGCGAGCGTGTAAGAGATAAAGTTCTAGAAAATAGCAATTCTAAGTGCATATTGCACACTTATTCCTTGCAGTTCTCAATCATCCATTATATTTATAGACGTGTAACATTCAAAACTGTGGGAATTCGCCAAACGAGACTTATCCGTGGAGATAATCATTATATTTTAAATATCATAATAGAAATAATTAAGCGGGAGATCGTCCGATCGCTTCGGGCGTCGAGATCGTGCGCGGGCGCGTGATTGATAACTCGACACCTGTCTCTTTCACTCGCGTGTGTTTCTGTATCTCGGTCCTTGTCTAGCATTAATTGATCTTCGTTGTAAATGGCGCCGATTGTCGCTAGATAGATCATGTTGATATCTGACCGCCTAGTTGTTAGTCAAATCAATGGTTATTGTTGCAGTTGCAGCTTGTGTAGGATTCGATATTAATTATGCATTTTCTAAAGTCATTAACTGTGTTTATTGGTTGTGATTTCTCTTTGTTTTCATTTGTAGCATTTATTATTGTTATTGTAATTATATCATTGGTTTTAGTGTCCCCGAAGCTTTCAAGAAAATTCTACAAGATATCCCTGATTAATTGCTTGTTTATGAACACAACAAACAAGTTGAGTTCAACCGAAGAATAAGCTTTAATGCATGCTTGGCGATTACAAAACAACAATTTCTACTTTCTTTAATTTAATTATGTCCCAGTTAAATGATTAGAAACATTTAAAGGCTAAGGGCATGTTTCCCATTTGCAAGCAGTTACGTTAAGTTGGGAATGGTAATAAATAATTAAGCAGATGTAACTGTCAGCTGTACCTAAGCGTAATTGACTGCCAAACCTGTTTATTTAAAAATACGAATAAATTTTCTGAAGAATTGTCTACTCTTTTTACACAGTACGGTTTTATTTAGAGGTGAGAGGGATCAATGAAGTGGGAATTATGAAAATACAATATACACAATTTGTTAAAGGAGTAATCCTTATGCTACTCGTATGAATCAGTAGAAACGAAGTGCCTAGTGTAACGCGACGACAGTCAAAATCTTAAAACAAAAGGACTGTGTGTGGAACCAGGTTGCCTAAAATGGCCGCTTTAGCAGAATCATAATAAGATAATAATAATATGAATTCATTATCTGCCTAGCCTTTTCCCAACTATGTTGGGGTCGGCTTCCAGTCTAACCAGATCCAGCTGAATATCTGTATTTTACATGGTGCCACTGCCTATCTGACCACCACAACCCAGTTAGTACTGGGTAAAACGATACCCTTTTGTAAGACTGAATATGAATTACGTTACAAATTTCAAATTTGTCACAAAGTGATAATTCATAATATAACTGAATTCTAAATTCAAATATAAATATTTTCTCCCTTTTAATTTATATAGTAAAGGTTTGTTGTACTCGTGCATGTATCTTCCAATTTTAATTATACATACAGATGTGGATAACGTAGTTAGTTGCATACTCATGCAGACTCGTAACAATTTGTTAACCATTTAAAGTGTGTATTTGTTTGTTTTCCCTGATAAATAAAATAAGTTAAATTATAAAAAAAAACCTAAATGCGTCTGTTAAACTGTCCTAAGCGCCGTTTTTAGACCACCAGGTTCTTTGCCCAACACAAATATTAAATTCTGTTAACTGCTTAGTATATTATTGGTCCTTTTCTTCACAACTCTCGCTGATAAAGGTAGGGTTGGTTCTCGTATAAAAACCCGATAGCTTCACCAGGGGTTGGCATCGGGGGCGGCTCCACTCGCTCGGCAGTTTGTTAGCCCCTGTGTGTAATTGAAACAGAATGTTGGGTGCACCTCACACCGATGTTCTGCGCCGAATGTTGCTTGTGCAACGGTGATTGGGAAGCAAAATAAAGCTGAAAAACCTTTGGTAACGTTTAGCTATTTGTAAATTCTACATTAATTCAAAAACTATCTTAATGCTATCTACTACGAAAGTGTTACGACAGATATAATTATTGCACTCAGGTATTTTTAGTTATTATAAAAACGATAGATAAGTATCGATCTATTGTTTAGGCAGCTGTTAGGTTTTGCCATCAATCGAAGGTTACATTATACGATTTTATAATAACGGGTCAGCTGTTAGGTATTATAAAATCGTAGATTTCAACAATTTCGTAGCACATCGTAGCAGCGTCTACGAACACGGCTACGAAATTTTTAGGGCATCATAAATTGGACAGATTTCACTTTATTTTAATTTGATTAGTTGAAAATTATTGCAATTATATTGTGCTTCGGTGTAATACGCATCCGCTCACACGTTGAGAGTATCACAGCTCGCGATCTGAGCGCAGGCTTATCTTGTTCGAAATAAATTATTATTCAATTTATCATTCCGGGGAACCGGCCAATAAACTTCTGGTTATTATTACGCGACCAGATAACACAGGAAACTAATCGCATAAGACTGATTACGATTTGTTGGCTAGACTACTAGAAAACCAAGTTTATCCCCTAATTAAATATATCAATTTTCAATTCTGCATAAATATTTAATTCAAAAGCTAAAAATTGTTACAGCCCGAGGGAGGAAACAACATTTAATAATTAGAATTAATTTATTCGACGTAGGTTAGCATGTGTGAGCCATCAAACGGAGTGATCTCCTCGTATTAATAATGTTTTATCATTTATTATTGCTGGTGAGTAATGAAAGTTAGTCTGCCACGCCCTGCGCGTTCTCTGCACTCTGTCTTCGTCTCAGTTCAAAAAAAGAAATTAAAACGTTTTTTTTTTATTTTATCGAGTCCCGACTCGGTTTTAATGCGAGCGACAAACTTTTATGTAAATGTTAATCAAAACTGTGCATACGTTACACGGTTGGCGAAGTGGGTGTTCTAAATTTGAAAATAAATCGATTAGTTTTTTTTTGTATCGAGTCTAATGCTGCTATTGCAAATCGATGAACGAGTTTGATTGAAGGAAAATTACTCGATAATTTGACGGCGATTGATGTCTAATTTGTTATTGATGATTAAAATGTAAGTTGCAGTTAATTTGTTTTTATTCGGCTTACAATACAATGAACTCGAGAAGTGTAACAAGCCTGTCAAAATTTTAAATAACGTCTATTTTATACAGGGTGCAATAAAAAGTCCTTTATCATTTATATATTTTGGTCTATTTGTCTATTTTATCAGCTAATTATGATAGAAGATATGGTAAGAGTGTTGGCTGTGACCACGTGATCAGCTCGTTAGCAGCTGATTGATCGGCCAGCGGCCGCTCCTTGCTGTCTCTTACATACAGGATGATTTTAAATATTTTACTGTCTAAAGTATTTTAATTTTGATGATAATTTGTTAGACGTTTATAAAGTTAATATATCTATAGTTATATATATTATAGATGTTGTTGTTGTTTGTTTATTATAGTTTTGTGGTTAGTTTTTAGTTAGTTATTTTGTGTTTGTAGTTATATAGGTATATTGTGTGTATTTTGTTTTAGATTCTTTTTTTTTAATATTATTATTTTTGTAGTTCCTGTGCTTGTCCCAAATAAATATTTTTCTTTTTCTCTTTTCTTTCTGTTTATAATGAAGCAAATAATTTCGATGAACACTTACCCATATTTTCACTTGTGAATTTGTGATATAGTATAGGTATTTTCTTTGGACAATCAAGATAAGTGTTTTTCATATCAAATGTGTAATTCTAAATGTTCCGGAATTTAGATTTATTTTCTAGATAATTGACAAGTTCTACATAAGTAACAAACATTTAACATATAAAATGTCTTATCACGATATTGATAAAACATTCACTAATTGCTAAATAAACGAACGGTAATTTCTTCCTGTCTGCAAGAACAATTACCTCCATATCATATTAGTGCTGAATGAGCGCACATTCAATTTAATCTTTTTTTGCAATTTAATCCTAAACTAAATTTAATCTCCGTTTAACGATCACCATGTAAAATCGGGCTATTGTTTCACTTGGTAATAGTGAGTGTGGTATAACTAATAACATCTCATTCGGATTCATTTCCCGTGATTAATTATCTGTTTAATCGATATAAGATGTTGTGCCAACAGCCTTCTCGGGTTTCTACACGGACCTCACCTTCGAAATTTGAACCATAGTGTACCAGGATAGAGTGTTATTCAGGTTGATGTTTAACAGATGATAGATTAGGTTAAAGAGTTGATCTATCAAATTTTTTTCGTCTCATTGAAGATAGCCTTTGTTGGAGGTTTAATTGGTGTCTTAAACATGCATGGCGGTTAATTCGATTTCAAGTTTGGGCTTCGCTCATTTGTTTTTGTCTGTTTAGCCTTTAGTTTAGACGAATGTTAATCTAAAGTTGATTGATTAGAAGCGACTTCGATGTATTAATGGGCGTGGATCTTATTACGGTTTGAAAGTGGATTGTGGATTTAATATGAATGAAAAAATGTAATTTTGTTTTTGTTGACCTAGATGATTTGTTTTTGAGTCGCTGTCTATTGTCTGAATAGGATTGTGACTGATGGTAATCGAGCTTGATGGTGCTGTCAACGGATTGGAGATTATGTTCATTTTAATTAGATTTGAAAACTGTCCTGTACTGTATGTACTGCTAGCAATATCGGAATTCAAAAATGATGAGGAAAGACTTTTTATTACTAGATATCTTGATTTTTGAAATCTTTGCTTTCCGAATCAAGATCAACCCTCAACCATCGTTTTAAAACTCGAACTTAAACTTCACTCTTTTCTTACATCATCTGCCTAGCCTTTTCCCAACTATGTTGGGGTCGGCTTCAGCCTAACCTGATGCAGCTGAATACCAGTATTTTACATGGAGCGACTGCCTATCTGACCTCCACAACCTAGTTAGTACTGGGTAATACGATACGCTTTGGTAAGACTGTTTGTCAGACTTTCGGGCCACTGACAACCTGTAACGACTGTCAAAGATATACAAATGACAGCCGGGACCAACTGACTGACTTTTCACTGTGGGAAAATCTACCGTAGACGCGGCACTTTCTGTTAGAAAAATTGTTAATAACTCGGAACACAAGTACGTGGTTGGAATCTTTTTAGATATTTCCGGGGCCTTTGATAACGCATGGTGGCCGATGCTAGTACTTAAACTGAAGAATCGTGGCTGCTATAAAAACATATATAATCTTGTTTATTCTTACTTTTTAAATGGTTCCGCGAAACTCAAACTCGGTCATTATTCTATGTCAAAGCCCCTTACCATGGGATGTCCTCAGGGGTCGGTAATCGCTCCGTATGTATGGAATTTAGGTTTTGATGATTTTCTAGCGATTCCCCTTCCTCCCGGCTGTTCATTAACCGGTTACGCGGACGACGGCCTGCTGCTCATTCAGTCGAGTACTCGGGCTGGTCTCGAGAATTTAGCTGACACTTGCCTACGATTAATATCTCAGTGGGGCGATCGAAACCGTCTGACCTTTGCACCGCAAAAAACTTATCAACTAATTTTAAAAGGTAATCTTAAATCGTGGCCTAGTATTAAATTTAATAACGTTCCCGTGAAAAGAAAGCAATCCGTGTGCTACCTTGGTTTGGTCTTAGAGAGAAATTTTTCATTCATAGATCATATAAAAACTGTCGGTGAAAAAGCTAAAAAGAACTTTTATGCCTTAACGAGAATATCAAAATCTACGTGGGGTCTGTCATTTATAACTTTAAAGACCATTTATGGGGCTACTTACTTGGGGTGTATGTGCTACGGGGCACCTGTCTGGGCCGATAGGGCCACCATAGGAGCGGCACGACGTAAATTGCTTCAAAGCCAGCGTTTGGCTTTGATATTCTTATGCAAAGCGTATAGGACGGTTAGTACTGAAGCCTTACCGGTACTTGCAGGTGTACTTCCAGTTGATCTTGAAGTGCAGCGACGGGCTGCAATGTACTATAACGCACGTGAGACCGCGGACGCAGACTTTTTAACCCTACGTGACCGTGTTAAGATTGCTAGATTATACAAACCACAGACCGACGTCTGGGAGGAACTTTTGTCTGAATGGCAAGGTAGGTGGGATAATTCCATCAAGGGCCGACACCTCCACCAGTTCTTTCCATCCGTTCGTGAACGGCTGGCCAGGACATGGTTGGAGGTTGATCACTGTGTTGCCCAATTTCTCACCGGTCATGGTAACTTTAAGAGTAAATTATTTTCCTTCAAGCTTGTTGACTCGCCTTTTTGTCAATGTTCCACATCTGACTGCGAATATGAACAATCAGCACATCACATTTTATGGGAGTGCAGTCTTTGGCAGAATGAACGCAACATTATGTTGGATAGTGTACAGGTTACATCCGGAGTTATTTACTATACAGACCTTGTGGAAACTAGAACAAATTTCCGTGCGTTCAAGCGTTTTTGCCATACCTATTATTGGAATCAAATATAACAGCTCACAACTTAGGACCCATTAATGTTAATATTTATCCGTGGTGCTAGGCAACTGGGCCTATCCCAGTTGTAAACGTCCCTTTGTGCCTATTGGCCTTGTTTCGTTCTGTCTCCTGCTGAAATGGAGGGAAGTGGAAATTACGGATTTTTCCTACTCCTCCACTATACTTTTCTGATTAATTTCGTTGCGGGATCCAAGACAGTTAAATTCATTCTCTGGGACTTCGTCGAGCTTCATTGTCTCGGCGCTTTTCTGGTGGTCGCCACTGTTGATTCTGGCTTTCAGGAGTTACAGTGGTTTGGGAACGGTGTGGCGGGCTTGTCCCAAAAAAAAAAAGCCGGGACCAACGGCTACCATCATCAAACATTGTTAAAACAAATGAACACTTTAATATTCAAAACCCAATGTTTCCTATTCGTCACGGGCCCGTTTATTGAAGTAACAAGTCTAGGCATGTCCCATGCTTTAAATAACTAAAGATTGATGGCGAGGAGTCCCCGATTAGTACAGGGGGGGAAGATTAATGGAGCTTCAGTTAGTAATCATTGTCAGAATGATGTGCTTACAGTTGTTACAGTTTTAATTGAATTTTTGTAACAGTATTGCAATGGTGTTGTTAATTTGTTTTTGGTTTTAGACAATATCGTCGTCTTATCGTCTTTGTCTCATTTTATTTGAGGTCACACGTTTTCAGGTTTTAGAGCAGACGTTTTAGGGTTAGTTTAGGTTCCCATACAACAAACTTTTTTATTTTTTTTGTTCTGAATTTTTTTGCCGTTTTTTGCTCGATATTAATAACGGCAACAGGTAGACGCTTGAAATATTCACTAAATACTTAGTTGTATATTCAAATTAAAAATAAATAATTTAATTAAAATAAAATAAATGTTTAAGGGGGGTTCCCATCCCATACAACAAACTATTTTTTTTGCCGTTTTGTCTAATGTAATAGATAATGGTACGTTCCTCAAGTTCCCAAGTGCAAGTCGGACTCGCACACGAAGGGTTCCTCGTGTGCGAGTCCGACTTGCACTTGGGAACTTGCAACTGTCACATTATTATGTACTCCATTTTGTTAAATTCGGTTTTCATCATTAATAAAATATGGGTGATTTCTTTAATGCGGTAAACGTTGGGTGGGGTATAGTATAGTATAACTGGCGTTTAAAAGTATTCAATAATGTAAGTACATAATGTAGTCACAAATACAGGATGATAGAGATACCGACGCACAACCGCTTACCACGCATTCCATACATTTTGACCGTGTAGGTATTGCACCTAGATCCTTTTTTTGATCTTTGACAGTCGTTAGGCAGTCGGTGGCCCAAAAAGTCTGACAACCAGTCTTATCAAGAGGTTTCGTATTACCCGGTACTAACTGAGTTGTGGAGATCAGATAGGCAGTCCCTCCATGTAAAATACTGGTATTCAGCTACATCCGGTAAGACTGGAAGCCGACCCCAACATAGTTGGGAAAAGGTGAAGCAGATAATAATGAGGTATTGCACCTTAGTAGTAAACGACTAAAGCTAAAATGGAGTACTCGTAAAGCTGTGACCGAGTGGCGTCCAAGGAGAGATGGGCAGACGATAATGTTGCCATTGCGGATATATCCTGGGTGAGGCTGGCACAGGAGCGTGGAGCTTGGCGCAAGCGAAGAGAGGCCTGTACTCAGCTGTGGATGAAGTCGGGCTGTGGGTGACGATGATGATGATGATGATGATGATGATGATGATAATGAGGAAACGGCTGATTAAAAAAAAATACTGATGCAAAATTTCTACGTGTATTTCGGAATGTTGTACTGAATACATCGGTTTCATGATAGTAACAGGACGTAAAAGACAATCAGTGTAATTACAGCAATAAACGTTTATAAATGTAAAGCTGATTTTTTTTCAGAAAACGATTTCTTTTTTAATCGAACTAACAACAGACAATTATATAGGAATGTCAATACTAGGTGCAAACAGGAAATCAGATTATTATTCACTTAATTTTATTGTTTGATTATATTTCGGCTTATCTTTTGATGGCACTTTTTAGGCCAAAATCCCGCGCAGTCACGTACCTTTTGCTATTTAAATATCGATGAAAATTTGCGGATATGACTTGGTAAACATTTGGCTTTTATAATTAACTCGACTAAGAGCTTATTTATTAGTGGACATCAAAGCGCAGGCTCACCGCCTATACTCTTTTATGAACGCGGTGTTCTATTATATTAATCCTTTTAACAATCTAAGAAGATTTTAAATATTTTTTAGGGTTCCTTACCTCAAAAAGGTAAAAAAAGGAACCCTGATAAGATCACTTTCTTGTCCGTCTGTCCGTCTGTCGCCATCGATTTTCTCAGGAACGGGAGGAGCTAGCGAGTTGAATAGAAATTTATATCAGATATACTGAGGTCTATAGTCCCTATAAGGTGTATAAAATCAAGGTCCTGAGTCAACACGATAAAAAGATAAGGGCAAATTTAGATTTTCGCGAAAACTTTTAAATACCAAAATTTACCTTTCAACCAAAATTTATCAAAATTTAATTTTCAACTACGAGTATTTTATTTTTCGGAATTTTCCCTTTACTTGTGCTGTAAGACCTTGTTTATAACAAAAATTGACAATTCTAGGTCAACCGGAAGTACCCTATAGGTTTTGGGTCGAAAACTAATGTGGCAGTTCCCGTTATAGGGTAGAAATCACGGGCGAGAAGCAATGTCTTACAGCACATGTAAAGGGAAAAATCTGAAAACCGTAAAGATGTAGTTTAATAACAATAAAAAGCGATTTTACTATCGTAAACTAATTATTTGTGGTGGAACGAACAGCAATGTTAAGTTTGTCCTTTAAAAAGTTTGTACGGAACCCTTGGTGCGCGACTCGCTCTTGGCCAGTTTTTTTTTTTTAAGGGACAATAGATTTTTGCCCTACGTTAATATAAAACACTGTATAACTGCCAGGGAGAGGGAAGTGAATTGTTAAGCAAATTAACACTCTTTAAGTCATTTAGCCGTGTGCTATCTGTGATTTGAGGATACGGACAATTTAAGTTTGTAGTCAGTCCGCTTCACTTTAAATTTTCCTATAGCTTTATACATACAAACGATTCATAGGATCGTCTCCAATTAATCAACTGCCTTAAAATCTTAATATTTTACAGTTAACTTAAAACATGCTGCACATTCATCCTTATGCACTAAAAAATAAGGCTGAAAATTGGTCGACCGTCAGTGAACTCGGTAGTAGTATATGGACAAAATATGTAGTTCTTCGTTCGAAAATTTGTTCCAAATTCGTATCCTTACTCCATTTCCCCAATAAACTGCCAGCACGCGACGTCAGTCAGTAGTGAGCAGTGAGGAGGTGCACATCGGACATTGTGACGGTCATCTCGCGCCAATAACGGTCCGGATATCGCTGCGTCACGATAGGAGACCCGCACCGTGACGGTGGTATAAGGGATAGGCGGAAGACGGGAATACTCATTCTGTGGATTTATTACCCACGCAATAAGTTTGTATATAAGAGCTAGGGATAAAAGTAATTTTCGCGATGAGGAAAATAACCAACACATTAACTAATGTAAAAGAAAAAAAAAATGGATAGTTCTAGAACTCTTTTTAATCTTTTTAGTAAAATTGGTTTTAAAACTTTATAATAAAATCAAATAAACAAGTTAAACCACAAACATTAAAAAAAAATGAAATTTAATAAATAACAAAGCAAATGTTTGTTAGCTCTTCAATTGTCTAAAATACAGTTGCTGCGCGTTCGTGGCCGGAGCGCTACCTAGTACCTACTGATCCGTAGGTGTCCTTTGTGGAATAAAATTAAAAAAAGAACTATTCTACTAATGGCACCTGCGAAAAATATTGATAGGTGCCGTTTAAGGAATTTCTCAGGTGCCATTACCTCAGGTGCCGTTAAAGCGGGTGCCCAATATGGCATACGTCCATCTAAATTAGGTAGTATAATTCCGTTTATTTAATTATCTACACCAGTGTGTAGCATTATTGTATTATACATAATACAATGTTAAATCCGTACAAAATTTTAGTGCAACTGAATAATTAGGATTCCGATAAATATATGTACTTATGTATTTAACACATATTTTTTTTATTTCGCGCTGCGCTTCCGTAGACCAGAGAATGGGCAGCAGCGTTTTCTGTTAGTCTTTCATCACTGCGATCTCCAATCCGCCTGCCAAGCGTGGAGATTACGGCAAATTCCTCCCATCATGGGAGAGGCTTATGTCCAGCAGTGGACGTTATGGGCTGTTGTAGTAGTAGTAGTTTTTTTATTTGGAATTCGATTTAATTCTCAATGTAGCAAAATCGCATCCACGATGGGAGAAATTAGTTAATGACAAACAAGCAAAACCTCAATAAGATGGATGAGTACTAATAGGTTTTTATTTTGTTAATTTGTATGAACATACAAATGTTTATATCCTTTATTTAACATTTTCTTATTATATCTATCTTTCTAGGCTTTATTGTTTTGTTATGAGGTAGTTTTCGCGACCTCTTGCGACCCATAGAGGCTTCGCGGCCCCCAGGGAGTCGCGACACACAGCTTGAAAAACACTGATATATACTAATATTATAAAGGGGAAAGATTTGATTTTTTGTTTGTTTTTGTGTTTGTTACGATTTACCTAACTCTAAAACTACTCGACTGATTTTAAAAATTCTTCTTTCACCATTAGAAAGCCACGTCCTTACTGAGTAACATTGGCTATATTTTATCCCCGTACTCCCACGAGAACGGGAACTACGCAGGTGAAACCGCGTGATGTCCGCCAGTGTTGAATACATATATCCTAGAATTGTACCGCTACTTGCTGCTAGACATTTTTATCTATGTTATTAGTCAGTGGCGGTATTTTCATACAATAAAAGCTTGGCTTGCCGTTATAACCTTACTCTTCATGATTTTAAGGTTTCTAAACAATCTGCTTGCCAATCAGCTTGCTGTATTGTTGGTCCTAGACACGCCACGATTAGTCCCACTCTTACAGTGGAATGCTGCTTCTGCCCATAACTTAGGCAACACTATCAGACTATGTATGCTTGCGGTGAATGAATGCCTAACTTGAAAAAGGTAGCAACTTGAAAAAGTATCTCGTGTTTAAAGGCTCTATAAAAAGTCTTACCTTGTTTATGACATAGTTTCAGGCACAGATAATATAATACACAGGTTGAGGTTATTATCATAGACAGAGCTTACGAAAATATGATATTGCATCTCGTATTTTCTTAAATTAATTATTCCAATCACACTCGTACAGTAAGTACGTTACTCAAATATTCCACTACACACATAATAATGACGACATCAGACATCAAGCTATGCGCTTTCCCAATTAGCCGACTTTCCCTACGTGTGCGTCTGATAATTATGCCGTTTACACAAGTCTGGTAGCCGCTACTGGTTTGTTTGTTCATCTCTCATTCCATGTTCATCGAATAACTCACTCGTTCAACATTATTTTGATAACTGCTTGAATTTTTAAACCGTTGTTGCGTTCTTTTTTTGTTTTAATTGTGAATTAATGTTCCATTTTCAAAAGTGTTGGTGTGCCAGTTTAATTTATCGGATTATTAGAGTTCCATTTGAAATTCAAAAAGCATTTCATTTATTTTTATACAACAGACGATCTAAAAAGATTTTAATTAAAAATACAACTATCTCATTTCTTAGAATTCTTCAAGATTATGATCGATTATTTTTGTCGTGTTTTCGTCGTGTCGTGAAAAATGCTCGCGACATTATGTCGACGCGCTCTACGGCGTATCGGGATCAAAAGCTCGGTGCCAGCTGCTTGATTCTTATACAAATAAAAGTGGAATTAATCAACGCAATGCTAGTGTTGGGACAGTTTCTAGTTTTTTATAGAAAAAAGTGAATGACCGGTGAAATAATCTGAAACCGGTGATAAAAATCAAAACCGTGTCTTTCAATTGGAATAAAAAAATGAGTTTATCTTTATCTGATTTCTAAGACTTAAGTCTAAAATTACAGTCAGTATTATTTAATTTATATTTTAATTTTCCCTGAATATTTATGAAGTGCTAGGTCTCAGCACTAGCGGAGGCGCGGATGAGCGGTTCCCGCGGTTTCCTGCGAATGCGGCGGCAGTCGGCACATACGATGACAATCTCGCGCCGAAACGTGGATTAATATATCAAAGTCGCGGAATGTCCGACTTACACATTTTTAATTTAACGAAATCGTCCCGCCAACGTTTACCGCTCTATTAATAATTTTTATCGCGTCTTAAACGTTCCTTTTGTTTTTGCTACCAATAAAATTATTTTATTAGTCTTTATGCGACGCGCTTTGATCTCGGAAACGCTATATATCTGTTTCCATAACGCATTTGAATGTTACTTTTTATGTTGGACACTGTCATTTGTAAGTTTTTATCGGATACAAATTACAAAGTCTGAGCGTCGTTCATATTTACGATCGCTTAATGAACCGGTTTCCTTCATAATGCTAATGTTTATTGTTTCACAAATTCGGCTCTCTTAAAGGCCGATCCATCAGATTCCCAGAGGTTAATATTTATTCTTGTGACGAGCTTGAATGGGTTCTGCTTGCATATATTTAGTGTTCATTAATAAAAGTCAAGTCAAAATACGCTAAGGGTCGCGGTCACGACGCGGTTAAACTTGGTTTAACGTGAACTTCCAGGGATTAAGTGATTGTAATGTTAATATGACATGTCGAACTTTTCAATTTTTAAATAACTTCCGACAATCCTGTACCTAGCTTCCCATAATTAAGTGGTCTAAACCAGTTTCGTAAGTACCTTGTTAAATCATAAATAATAATAACGTGGTCACATCAAACCAAACAAAACGGCGCCAAAATTCATTATAATTTATAATATTTTCGTTTAAGTATACATCAACACCACATCAATTCACAGCTATAAAGTAGATAAACATAATTTTCCTGTAATAAATCTTTGGATTCTATTGACATAGCGACATGTAACTTCATGAGTGGAGAGTTTAGTTTGTGATGGTGCCATCGACTGAAGTCCGGTCCAGTGGGTGTGGTATATATCATCTCGCCAAATTAATACCGCGAATAAATCACAGAGAATAAAAGAAAACAGTGTTAATGCATATTTTAATGACAAATACAGGAACTGAGTAATGTGTGCGAATGTTGAGAATGTCAGCTGTGACAATATAGTTTTTTGTGGAATTTAATTTAGATTTAGAATGCAGCGTTTTAGCGGTGATGTTTATAGATTGATATCAATTTGAATAGCTTTACATACTCTAAGGAATGGGTTGTTTCATGTGCTTATCTATTTCAAAATTTTACAGCTTTTTTGAGTTTTTTAATAACTGCAGTTGTCTAAATAAATAGGTACCTGCTAATTAATTATGAGATTAATCAATCACTAGGTAGACACTTCATCCTTTTTGAATGATTGGAGCCCTAATTTTCCAAAAGTTAGAAATCTTTTATCGGAAAGATCGCCTTGACGACCAACGTATGTTTCAAAAAGAGTTGTCCGTTGTTGTCCGAGCAAAGTCACCTTACTGAATCTCAGTAATTCAAAGATTTGCATAAAACAAAAGCTGTAGGTATAACACAAACGTACATGATTCATAAACACTATATTCGTCACATGACTGGTCCTAATTCTGCCAAAAATAATCTTGGGTCGAAACCGCATTGTATTCGAATCGAGTCCGTGTTTAATCGATTATGTTTAGGTATCGAATTCGGACGGCGATATTTGCAATTTAATTGACCTTTCGACATTCGAAACTTTTGAATTTCCTTTTTAATTTTTCGGTAACAATGGCTGGCCTCTTTACTGTGCTTCGAGCTTTATTTAAAAAAATAAAAATATTAAGTAATTAATTTACGCGTTATTTTAATGTTAATTAGGAACAAACATAAAATATTATGAACTCAAATGCCTGTCGGGTAATTCTGTATTTTTTCATAAAGGGTTTGCGAACAAACAAGTAGGAACCTACGTTGGGTAGGTAATTGATTGAAAATGTGGTTATTGACAGGCGTAAATGATAAACATACCTAATAATAATAAATTGCGTTGTGGTCTCCAGACGACAGGAAATTGTAACCAGTCATAATGAAAGTGGTGTAAGGTTAACTGACAGTACATTTGAATACTCGATTACTGGCCACCTTTCATTTCAATTTAACACAATAAAAGCGGGCGATAAAAGTAATCGAGCATTTGTTTCCGAGAAGTTTAAGTAATAAAAAAAAGTTATTCAGGCTGAGTAGGGGGAGTGTGACCGCATTATAATACTAAAACATGGCGCGAGTTCCTTCTCCGTCGGTCTGTACGACCCTATTGTTGTCCGCCTGTCCATCCGCATCAAATACGCCCGTAAATCATATTCGTCGTAAATTCGATACGAGTTACAATGAAAGATCTGTTCTTATTTTGAATCTCAACGATTTTTGTGTGTGACATTCTTTTTATAAAACCAAATTGTATGAACGCAGACGACGTGTTCTTTAGAATTTGGTACGCAAATTACTGTGTATAAGAATTGCTTTGTGACCATTATAATGATGAATATTGAAGTTAAACTTTTGCAACACAAACCCGAGGCTACGAAAATCGGGGAAAACAAATATTTTTTTCTTTGTGGTAATTATGGTGTATTATAGAGTAGAATCACAAATTGCACAGTAGCTATTGTTGCGTGGTCGGCCCCACACATCATCGCGTGTTTACGCAACAAGCACGTACGTTTTACTTTGTCGCTGGCGACATCTGCTACACTAAGTTGACGAATGATACACCTCTATTACAAGGTGATAAGGTTCAGAATTGATGAGCTTTGTGTCAAGTGTTAAGAAGCTGACCTATCAGACGTGTGGTCAATTCTATATACAGCTGTGTAAAAGGATTTTTATTGACTTTATTTCAAGCTCTTGTTTTATGAAGTTGTAGTTTTTTTGTCACTGGCCATTGTAGAATCGATGAAATCAAATCGATTTTTAAGGTTTTAAGTATGTACAAGTGAGGTTATAGCGTGAACGTCTGCATCGGAGGTCTTGTAAAATGACCAATTTGTTATCTAACAAAAACAAATACGTGACCACCTACACAATATGAGACTGAATCTCCACCGAAAAACCAACTTTAACACCAAATAACTTAAGTTAAAGTTACTTTGGATATTTCTACACTGTGACAAAAAAGTGATAAGTCCTTTGTAATCCTTCTGACGCCACGGAGGCTTACTCAAGTTAATTGCTTTGAAATAGTTTTTTTTTTCAACTTAAATGTTTTATTATTGTATTCCGTCTACCTGAATTGGTGGAGACAGTATCGCTAAGCTGCAATAGATACGTAGACGTTGAAAAAACTCGATAATTTGTCGCCTGAGTCACGATTCAGCAATGTTATCGATGCGAAGGAATGTTTTATCGAATTCTGTTTGTTTTGGTTTGTCGTACTTAATTAAGATATTTAGTTACATTGAAGTTTCAGTATGTAACTGATAGGATGTAATTAGGTATTTTATGTAATGTTACATAATTTTCCACTTTCATTTCTTAAGAAACATAAATAATACTTACGCATCTTTTTCGTTTTAAACTTCCTGTATTCGTTTATATTGTACGGTCGAACAAGCTATTTGGTTTACATTTTACAATGTAATTTGTGGGTTAAACTGTAAACCAAATAGCTTGTTCGACCGTACATTAGCATAATTTTTAATACCTTACTGGCATAATACAAACAGTAAAAGTTACAAAAACCAAGTCCTAATATTGTTGTGATCAGCCCCATTTTATGACCAGCCATTTGGGCCCCGACGTCCGTCGGGACTTTCCACAATGACAGCTTTAACTTACACCGCCATCGCCATTGTCTATCATTTGCTTCTCCCCAAACATCCCAATTTCTTTTCAATGTACAAAGCCCCTATAAAATATAGAGAAAGAAAAAACGGGCCGGTCTTATTTTTTTTTGACAGTTCTTATTACTTACATTTTATTTAATGTCGTGTTATTTTCTGAGAATTTGAAAAGGCATTCTAGAAAATTATAATTAAGAACAATGTGTTCGAATTTCAAAATTTATTATTCCTTTTTGTAGCATCTAGTAAAGATTTACAACCAGTGTTTGCTGTAACATAAAATTCCCGCATCCCTATTTTAAAATATGTTTGTATCAATGTAAACTAATTACATGGAACTATTTAAAATGTACGTGCTAACCAAAATAGGCTTCTCTCGCAGCCGCCTTATTGACGGCAATAAGTAAGTAGGTACAGTTCGTTCAAATAAAACGTTTCAAGTTATTAAACGGCTCCACCACACCCAACAAAGGACTATTCTGGTAATGTCAACACGCGTTTCCGTCGCAAACGAGGCATAAGGAAACAAATGAAGTAAAACAAATGATTCGCAACTTTGTTACCGATTCATGAGTCGATATCGAACTTATCAACTCTACTCCTACTATTTATTGTTTGTTCAAGCAAATAGAAGACTTCAATAAAAATTGGATTAAAAACAATAGTGACTTTTCATAATTATTATTTTACAAAACGTCCAAGACTGTCCCTAGCCATCGATCAAGATGCAAAATAATTTGGAATAAAGAAATTAGATCAGTAAACAAACTCTTGGAAAGAAATCGTAGAGTAATTTATTGACTTACAAGAATCTTATAAGTATTATGTAAGTATAATAAACTCAACTGTACTAAACCGTCCCACCATCTTGAAGTTTACAACTATTTCCAACAAGCACTCTTGCGCCTCATTTACAGCTAGCCAGCCCTTCCCGATATCGATCGTGTTCGAGATCGCGCTGCAATTTGCCGATAGATGACGTTTCGCGGAAGCGGCGTTCGACGTCACGCTGCGCCCGCGCACCCACCATTGCCATATAATTTATCGGCCATTTCGCTGTAATTGTACCCTTGCCGCCCTCTACTAAATGTTTCTTCTCCTTAGTTCTTAGCGTGTTGCACAACAATGTTATAAGCCTATAATTTAATCTACGACTCAATTGAGTTGGTTATGTTTTGGTTCAGTAGTTAGGGCAGTTGTAATACCAATCAGAATAACGCGCTTTTCTTATTGGCTGCTGTTGAATGACATTTAGAAGAGTATGAAGTACATTATTTCTCATGAGAAAAACCTTGGGACATATTATTTTATTTAATATTTATTCAAACTTTATGCACAACTTGCACAAGTAAAAAACTTGTACAAAGGCGGACTTAAATGCCTTGGGCATTTTCTACCAGTCTACCTTAGGGTGACATCTTGTAGGACGATGTTCTTTTGTCCGATTGAAATTTGATTTAAAAGCTCTGATCTGGGGCAAATCAAATATACCTGATACGACTTGCACATACCAGGGAAGCATGGAACAAGGATGCCAGTTACGATGATGATAACTCTACGTGACGTTGTTAGAACATCTTGCTTAATTTGTGGCTCCATACATTCCCCTCTAACTAAATACATCTCTAATAGAAGATTATCCATTCAACAAATCCTGATATTGACCAACTCATTATAATTGATGAGTGCACTGGCGGGTAGTACTCGCCGCTAGTAGTCACGGTACTTAACCGCCAGTTGTGCGGACAAACATGGGCGTCTGGCGCAGGCGCAGGCCGGTTCCTAATTGTTTTCATCGGCCTTTCTATTGATCGTGACACAATATCGGTGGGCAGTAATCTGAATATACCTAAGTAGGGACTGTGTTCACTAAAATGTAGTCTGAGCTTTGTCACACCTCGAATATTTCATGGAAAGGAATACCCACATGGAATTTAAAGTTACTCATACTGAAAATACCCGATTAAAATGTAACTTGTTTTTTACTTAGCGTTTTGATGACAATTCAAATTGAGTCAGCCCAAAATTTGGCGACGAGTTGGAATTTTCAGTAGCGTCCATCAGCTCCTGTGATGTGCAAACAAAATGGCAGGCAAGACATCTTCTATCATCTGCCTTGTACCACCCTTGTACATGAAGTTTAAATAAATAAAACCAAAGTTGAAAAATATAAGACCTCAAATTAAATCTTCTGACTGCATTTATGTAGTCTAATCTCCACGATCTATTTCATAAAACATTCACCAGCAATTATAACGCCATTGTGGTGAATCCCAAGCGAATAGTGGCGGGAAACAATTGTGGTACTTCATTAAAATAATTGTCCAATTGTCGCGGCCATTGCGACTGCTCTGATGGATAACGTGCGAATCACTCCTTACCATCTTGATTTGTAACTATAACAGTGGATATGCCATTTTCAATTTACAAGTATGTGTCTGTCGCAAATGACTTTATATGAGTAGATAATTATAGGTCGCAAGTCGCAGCTTTTCTTTATTGCAGTACATGGGCTGACATTTTGTTTAAACTTACTTATACTTCAGGAGTACCTAATTATCTTAAGAGACGAGCAAAAGAAAGTTGGACTGTGAAAAACTTAAGCTTTGGCAGGAAAGGTTGGTTGTCATGTCACTCTTTATCAGCCTTTGAAAATAATTTTGAACCGGTTCTTTTTAATGTTTGATCTTGCAAAACTATTATAATTCCTTGAAGTTAATGATTCAGTAGTATTTACTGAAACTTTATGTATTTATACATCAAAAGTATCCGAAATAGTTCGACCGAGAAAGACTTAAACAATTTTGTTTTAAAATGAAATCAAGACTATTATTTAAACATATAACATGAATTTATAAACTGTACGAAAAACTCGGGAATCGAAATAGTCCAATGTTGTAATGGTCTAATTCCAGATAAATGGAATAATGTGGAGGTCATGCGGTTGGCTCTGAACCGCCACATATTGTGACTGGTAACACGACACTGACATCTCATTTATTCCGACTTTAATGTACGTTATCACTGGTTAAATTGAAATGTATTTTGATAACTAAAAATTTCGTAAAAATTCTTTCAATTAATTTCGAATATTTTCAGTGACCGAACTAAATGGAAGCTGTGACAGAATCTTGTGCCGATTTTGTTCGTGTTTTCACATTCCAGTGTCTTGTGACTTTGCACTCACATTGTGGTTGATATCAAGACTCAAGTGTTTATCCATTGGCCTATTTTGATGTCAACAAACGCTAATTCCCTCCTGCCGGTGACTAGGTTATTAATAAAAACAGCCACGATTAGCGTCTGTCTCATTAATCATCCAGTGTATAGTGTCACAACACGTCCACGCACTCTGTGATCTCGGTACCATTCAAAAATTACACTTTCCAACTCTCTTGTGTTATAACAGAAACGCTGGAAGCTAATTGCTTTTAAATTGTGATTCTTTTACTTTTTTTCTTCATATGAAATAAGTAGGACACTTGAAACTCTCTTTCAATTCGGTTTGTCACATAAGATTAACTAGATAGATCGTTATTTGTCGCATTAAAATAATTATGTGCCTTCGGTGTCAAGTCGTCTTATCGTCTACCTTAACGACATCGTTCCAGCCAGTACTCTATTCCTCACAAAGTCACAATCAAAATACAATAGTTCATATTTATTATTGGATTGCGGAAACGTGTTTGGCTCTGTTCCATCGTGTGGTTATTGTAAAATTTCCACGGGCTCTATCAAAAACATTATGAAGGTATTACTCAAATTGCAGTTCTGAACCAAATGAATCTTCATCTAGTAGGCATGCATCATGTTAATTTCCTTTAAAGTCACCATTAGAGCAATAATGATTTGATTTAGATGAATTTAACACAATGTCTGCTCTAGCATCTTTCGGCGAGGTGCCAACATCCATAATAACAACACTTGCCCACAATTAGCCGAGTGGTGGATGATAAAATAATTCGCCATGTCTCAGCAATCGCTTTATGTGTAGCATTGTTTCAACATGATCTAGTGCCGCGCTCTGATCAAAGGCGGCTGCAACCGTTACAGTTGTTTCGCGAGAATGATATTAATCAAACACATTTATTGCGGTCGCATTCAAAATTAACAGCCGTATATTAAATTTGAGTTCTGAGAACTGTTGGCTATCAAATATTTCCTACAATAAACCAGTTGGGCCCGCTGTTAAACTTCCCAGATTCTTGTGCCATCTGAACATTACAACCATAATAACAGCGACGTCATATTTCTGGATTGCAGCCAATGCTTTATGGACATTTATTATGGTTAATATAATAATGTCATTTAGCTCTAATAACATGTCGTTGTTGGAAATTCGGAGTAGAGCTCGGAACCAAGCGCACCAATTGAGATGCGATTCGTAACGCGCTGACTGTTAAAACAGATGTTGTTCTCGCTCGTGCTTCTAATACATAAAATAGTTGAAATAAATAACAAAGTTCCAATCAAAGAATCCAGCAAACAAGAAGACACGAAATCTCCCGCGACGTCTGTCAAATTAGCATCACAAACGAAAATAGCGTCATTCTAATTATTTTGATGACTCAACCGAAATACAATTAATCTTGCCGGTTCTGTGAACTGTCCAAGTGACGGACGGACGAAAATATCGTCGCATTTCGCGATAAATAAACGTGTGAGTCGAATATCGGATTTCGATTCCATCGGTGCTGCGTATCAAAGATTTTATACGCGTGTTGGATGCGGCCAGCGGAGCGCAATGCCGCACCCGCCACCGTCGCGCGCGCACCGTCACATCACTGCACAGTCTGCCAATACTACTCGAAAATAATTAAACACATTCTGTTAACAGAAACTGCAAAATTTAGCCACAAAATCCATCAGATCCGCAACATCTGCTCATTAGGCTGCCAACATAATTTTAGTAACAATCTTCATTCTGACAGGATTGAATCGGAAACTTGGTGCTATCTAGTGCTCGCGCTACCTCGGGCCGGAAATCAGCTGTCGTATCCCGATTCCTAGTGGGAGATCGGCCAATGCTTCTGAGTCTACGATTACATTAGATCGAGTTGGTTCCTAGAGTTCTGATTGGAAACTCGAGACGGCTTGTGTTCACCGGAACACTGTCTCGGTTAATTAGACTGATTTGTAAGAATAGATTTGCCATCGACTTTCGAATCGTGCTCCACAATGATTCATCTCGACTGCAATTATTACTAATCTCCTTACATTTGTTACTTATCATCTTGATCGGACGGCGCGTTTATTTTATTATAATTCTCCATTCGTCTGCCAACGAGAGAACGGAAAACTATGTAGCGTTACATAAAACTGAATAATCAGATAGGAAAACAAAGAAAAATGTGAACGTTGGATTTTCCGCCATTAAAAAGTTTAGATAAGGTGTTTAACAGTACAATTTTCATGTAATAACTTTACACAACGCGATAAAATACATCAAACACCATGTAAACTTGAGCGTAGAGCGTGGAGCACAATGCTCTTATTCGTCACTGTTCGTTTCGGTCGTAATCCAATTTCAGCCTTTAACTTACTCCAATCGATATCCTTGACTTGAGTATAAGGGGCGTTAATGTTACTATTTTATAGCTAGTCGTCATCATGGTGATACAGTGAACACTGCGAACAGTGGCTCATTGTGCGCCGCGTGACGATGCGTCTGCGCGCCGTCTACCGTCGATCTGGCAGCTCGTAAATCACCCGCGCCACCAATTGGAAACCCACCGCTAAACAGCTCGCCACTATAAAAATCTCAAATAATAACTTCGGATCTAAATCTCATAAAAATATGATTTCCAGTATTTTCGAGTGGGTTTTTAATCCCGTCGTGGTTTTACGATGTTGTAAAATTTGATTAATAACAGTTGTGTGTAGGTCTACAGAGGCCGGACATTGTTGCGGTGATCCATTTACGGGGCGTGATTGTGCCGTATTTTGGCGGTGGCGCTCCGCAGACCAAACAAGCCACAATATGGCGTGACCCTGTAACATGACTCATTTTAATCAAGGCCTTGTTCTCTTACGTAATAAGAAACTGCTCCTAACACCCTAAAACGACTGTCGCCAGAAGTAAAGCTATTTGACTGCTTGAGTTAATAACCATATAAATTATCTGTACTCACAAAATTAATCCATCTGTCATTTGGAAATATTTATGCGCTTGTATCTGTCCCTGTTCTGTGAGTTTATGTATTGACACAAGTAAAGTTAAACCTAATTTTATTACAGAGATGTATAGTAAAATAATCATAATTACTTCTAAACTTCATAAATCAAGAACAGAAAACTGTGTTCCTGTCAATTCTCCACACTTGACGTAATTAGATGTACCTACATTGCATTAAAAATAAAACACAGCTATCGTGCGTGTGGGTGTGACAATAAGTCATTATGTATGTAGGCACAGCCGTCAATCCACGTCCGCTGTCACTTCAATTTTTCTATTCTATTTTTCTCCTATTTTCTGTTGGATTTCCACATTGTGTTGCGTCTGCGCCGCGACGTACGGATTCGACGTTATTCCACGATCCGTCACATGATTTGAACGGTATCGTATTTAGCTCTTGACAATGAAGGAACGTTACCGACTTCTTTTTATTATTGCTTTGTCCCATATTTTTAGATTTGATTCCGTTTTTAAATTGGATTTGGCTGTAACGAGTTTTAAAGTTAGGGACGTTTTTTTCGTGAGTTTTCTGACAGTTGTATGTCATTGTTTTTACGTAACATCAGCAACAGACGTGGGATTTGTTTCCAGGCTATCTATAATTATAACTACTCTAATCCCAAACAAATTAATTGCTCCATCTATCAATAAATCACTTTTCAAAATTAAACATACCACTAATTCATCTCAAAATATTTACACCATTTCCTTACACTGATAACATAAGTTGTAATGGGATGCCACAGCCGATACATCTCGTTACGAATCGAATTTATTCATCGGCATATTATAGTGTTACCCTTGGGCCCAGGTCCGCCGCGGGGGCCTATAAAATCACACGGATAAATAAGCACACGATCGGCCCGTAATTAAAAACATAACTTATTAATATCGTTTATTAACGCTCGCGGGTCGTACGCGCACTCGTCTCGTCCCGTGCCTCGTTTGGATGTCTCGCACCTTCTTCCGATAAATCTAGTATGTCTTCAATTTCATTATAATTATCTTATTTATTGCTTATAGCTTGTTCGTAATCATGTTTGATTTAATTTGATTTGTTTAGTGGTTAGTTTGTAAATGTTAATTTGATTGCCTTATGCCAATGGGGTGCGTACATTGAAAACCAATGTGCAAATCAAATGACAGAATTCTACAACTGAAATTCACACTAATTGACAAGTCTAGAAGTTTGAAATTTATTAGTTTTTGAGAAACATTAATGACCTGACTGTTTTGAGAGTGCTACATAAGCTACATTACATCGGTTACACACATGTAATACTCAGCTTCGGGCGCTTACAATATCGTATGTCGTTACACAATTATTTTGACCATTGCAACATGAGGTCGAGTAACATGTTTATACTCATTGCGTGGTACAATAATGTGTGGATTAATGTAGCCAGCCCGCTGGCATATGCAATATTTATAAGACGGCTAATAAGACAGCTAGTCGCGTGCTGTTCTCGATGATTTGTAGATATATAAACACACGGTATATATTTATTTCTAAATAATATTGACAAATTATATTGATGACAATTTGTTATTCATGAATCTCGTTCTAAGTGGAGTAAACTTAAATGAGGTAATAATAATCGAGAGGATTTAAATAGACAAAATAATGCCTAGCAACATTGGCAAAATATTACGAGAAGTAGGCTACAGTTGAACCTATTACAAAATGTATTATTTAATAATATTAACGCGCATTACAACCGCGCAGAAAGCACAATATTCGTCTCCCAAAACAACAATAGTCGCAAAGGCGAGAAGAGAACAATAAACTGGCTGATTTATTTTAATAAAGTAATTTATGGGCCCTTACAAATTGGCCTCATGACGGCCGCCTTATCGAGTGGCGAGAATCGATAAAATCGTTGGCGATGTATCGATACAAGGTTATTAATGGAGAGCTTATTGTACTCGGTAATGAGATAACATTTGTTTTCTTACTGCTAGTCGTTGCTGACGTCGATGTAATTTTAGTTGATTGTGATTCAGTAAAAATTTAAATACTTGTATCATTTGATATCAAATTCACAATTGGAACAGTAGGAACGATAAATAACGAAACGGAACTGAAGACTAAAATTATATAACTGAAAACGATTGATTAAAAAGTCTCAAGATGATCTCAACTGATAGCTGATACAGCACCATAAAAGCATCTGCAAAAATGCAGTAAACCGCAGAACAGTGTGAAAACAATATTTTTTCGTCAATTGGCCGTCCCATAAAGCAATCGTATCGACGATCGCTGATAACTCATCTGGCTGGATCGTAAATCGAAACGGGCTCCATAACTCGCGCGGCTTAATTACGAATAAATAAATAAATAATTGAATGTGAGCGGCCGCGGGCCTAATCGATCGTGTTCCGAGGTGTCGGAGGTGCTAACAAGGGCCCGCCAGCATTCGAAACGTTTGCTTTGTGATCGCGTACGAGTCGACAGCGAAGCGAAAACCCCGCTACCGCACGAGATAACACAATTGGATGCAGCAATTTATTGTTATCATAATCTCGTTGAGTTAATTGATTTAGCGAATATTCATCTTTTGATTAAAATAAATCATGCAGTATTCTCCGTTGTTTTAAAGTGCCAGATGCTTAACACACTTATGAAATCCGAGCACTTCACGTCGTCGTTCCAATTCAGACACCTCCTTCATATATCTTCCATTCAGCTTTTAAGAAGGTCAGAAGTCAATTCCACTGGTCCATTGAAACGGACACCATCTAAACATAGCAGCACGGAAGCCGCACATTGTTCTTTTCATGACGCTTTTTTCGTGTGTCGGACGATTGACGCGTATCCATTTCCTCGGACGAGAATAGTAGCCGGCGAGTCGTACTATAAAATAAAGAGTATCACTCAACGACCACCGACCATCTAGATATTAGGAGATGTCGCTGATTGCCGGTCGTTAGAATCTAATTAGCCCATGGATCACTCATCGTCGTCTATTTCAATGGTTGTGGAAAATAATGTATATTTTGATTCGGCCTTCCCACTCAGTTGTTATTCGCGAAAAATCAAACGTCTGCCGTCTCGTCAAGTTGAAATGTGCAGCCCACACGTATTCGATCTGCTCATGTGACCATGCATATAACAATATGCAATATTTATTATTTAATATAATTATTTTTAAACGGAACTTGCCTAGTGGAGCTCTACGTAGTATGTTCATAAGTATGATTTTCGTATCCTTGCCAAAATGGTTAAAGATTTGACGAGATACCTAGACAAATATGTACGTTGTGGCTTCCAGTGGACGACTTATGATTTTATTTTCGGTACTCTACTTTGATTTCTATAAACAACAAGTCCCTGTCACTAAAATGCCTGCCATAATTAATACATGTATTTGTATGCAACGGTGAAGGAAAACATCGTGAGGAAACCTGCATGTCTTAGAACCAAAAATTCGAAGACATGTGACATCTACCAACCCGCACTGGGCCCGCGTGGTGGATTATAGCCCATTCCCTCTCATAGAGAGGAGGCCGTGTCCCAGCAGTGGGAACACTAATAGGCTGATGATGATTTGTATGCATTTAATAAATGTATAACTGTGCATTATACAATTGGACGTGATCGCATGACAAGAGGTTTTGTGCAGATTTTCTTAGTGAATCCGTGACGATCATCAACAACATTAACTGTACCTATGATAAAGGTGTCAACACAGGATCTTACTAATATGGTCTGTTAACACAATTATTATTTATTTACAAACCATACATTCGTTTCTTTTACAATATAATAATATTAGCCACAACAAACATCATCCATGTAAGTCCGTACATTAAATCGAAATAAATCCTTGTCCATTAAACCGTAAGATTTTTAAATATTCTTAATTGAAAGCTAAATCCAGGTCGGTGCGAAGGTGTGCTTGATGGATGAGCAGCTAAATTACCTCTCCCCCCCTCGTCCCTCGCACCGGCTTCCCCCACTAACGACCTGTTGGCCAAAAGTGATTATTTATTCTGGTGATGACAGCACTTCCGGCGTTATAACTGGTGATTAAGACGCTGTCTGATTGAAATCTAGGACTATTCTAATAGACACAGGTGCTGAATCTATTCTGAATAGTAAAATATGACTTGTGGTTGAAACTGTAGATGTGGATAATAATATGACGGTCGAGTGTCGTTTTCGGTGGAGCTTCAGAATGTGTTCGATGACAGGTTTTTGACATGACGGATTTTTGAATATTTTGAAGTTGTATAATTCTCAAAACTGTATATTATTTATCTGGGAGATAGTTTTGTTACCGAATCATTCAAAGCTTTTTTATCTTTAACTACTGCATGTCTTCAAATTATTTTGCTAGAATAATTGGTCTAAGCAAACATTGAATTCTGGCTATCATCATAATCTGCCTAGCCTTTTCCCAACTATGTTGGGGTCGGCTTCCAGTCTAACCGGATGCAGCTGAATACCAGTATTTTACATGGAACGACTACCTACCTGACCTCTACAACCCAGTTAGTACTGAATAATACGATACCCCTTGGTAAGACTGGTTGTCAGACTTTCGGGCCACTGACTACCTGTAACGACTGCCAAAGATCTACAAAAGACAGCAGGCTACGATGGCTTAACGTGGCTTTCCGAGGTACGGAGGAACTCTATACAGGGTGTAAACAGACTCTTTACGAAGCCGTCAACCAAGCATTCTGTACATCAAACTAAGTAACCCTAAGCAATAATTATTGCTGGGAAATGACTTTTTTTTTTTGGGGTGAAAAATCTAATTTTTCGGTAAAACTCATTGTAACGCACACAAAACGTCGTGCTGGTGGATGCATTAACTAGTACGGGGGTCATGGGGAGGAGTTTAAAGTAAAAATCTTTCATTAAAAACGTTTAAAGTGTTTAAAAAAAACGTGAGCTTTGATCCCCGAATATCTCCCTAACTAGATGGTCTCGAACAAAAACTATCGAAATGAGGAGAACAAATGCCTTTCGGCTTCGTTAAGGGTTTATCACCCTTTATAATTGCAATGGGTGGTCACCCATCCATGATCGAAGGTCTCAGTCTAATATTATTTTGCAATTTGAACCCAGTCATCATAAAGCCAATTACGTAACTCAAATATTGACAGTATTAGTTAATATCCGCCGATCGACTAATCTAAAGGTGCCGGATACCCGTTATCTGCGTACACATGGCAACACAGCACACAGCAGAGCTTGCTTACAGTCTCAAACAAATTGTCATGAGTGTAAAGCACAACTTTAGTGGGCCGGTGTACACTACATATCTCATATCCGCGAAATGCAATATTACATTGTGTGTCTTTCCCACAGATGTCCACGTTTGGGCATCGTTAACATAAGTTACTATTTTAATTATCTTATGATGTAATTGTTAATATTTTGTATTGGTTTTGCAACTTTTTATTGTAAGTAACTACAATACTGCTGACATTTTTGAAACCAACGCAGCTTTTTAGATGACCACTACAATAAATTTTCGACCTTTTAGCAATAGGTACAATTTCTTCAAATAACAATAAAAAGAATTGTTCATTACCTCAGTAGGAATTAATTGGTTCTACGAACTTATTTAAATGATAGAGCGTAACACGGGTAGGCGGCGCCGGCCCGCCCTAGATCCCCCCGCCCGCCCTGCGAGCTGGGCGGATCTCGGAGGGGCAAGCTTATTGCATTTATAGGATTATCAATTTAATAGGGAGTGGGACATAGAACAGGAGGAAATAGGCAACCTATATAATTATAAAAGAAACTGAGTAACTACTTGTAGGCATACCTAATGGGTAAACGGAAAGGTGAAATCAAAACATAGCAATGTTATTATTATAGTAAACGTACAAAAAAAAACGATTGACGGTGAACTAGAAAACGTTGTAGTGGAATTAAATGAAAACAAAGAAAATAAATATGTTAACGGTATCGAACATCAAACTTTTCAAGGAAAACACACCCACAAATCCCACAATCAAACTATATCAACAAAAATATCAACCCACTAATACCTACTGACGGAAATCAGTACGCGACACAATATCTACACGTATCTAAATGTAATCTATTATATAGATATGGATAGGGTCGAGGCGGGGCGGCAGGAAGTTTCAGATATAACGCCGAGATAACCTAAACCTATTGCCTCATCGGATTACTTCACAAAGAATATCGATCCATCTCAGATATAGAACCCTAATTCGATTACTGTAAATGTCAAAGTTCAGGGAAGCCAATTTCGTTGTGCACGATGTTGAAGAGGAAACGTTGGAGATGAAGATGTTGTGTCAAAAGATTTAAAGATGGTGCAATTTTGATGCTAAATGATTATATTGATGTAAAAGCAGGAAACTCATTAATAAATAAAGAACGGTAGAACTACCTAATCTTGAATCAAAAGAATCAAACAAAACTGAATATATAAATGATCACTCAAATTTAAATATCACTAAACCAACATCCATCATAACCACGTTCAAACAGTCAGCCCCACTGACAATATTCATGAGAGAATCAATAATAATAATTGTCCTTTCTTCTCGTTTATGAACCACTGTCGAATGTCACCCTGTTCCTTCATCCCATCTTCTATCCATTTATGTAAATGCAGCATTGTGGCAGACACCTCATTTGTTCTATCTGCCAAGCACGGCTATTGTCAAAACTTCTTGCCCTTTGACTCCATTGTCTGTTTTTTGTCAACCAACACCAGATTATTTTATTTCCGTTATGTTTGTTATTCTTATTATTTGTTGGCTCATGTTTATCAATATTAGCTTCGATCGCTTTTAATGTAGTTTTATTGTGATAAGCTAGTTTATTATTTTATGGGCGTGGACCGTTAAACTTGGTTTCAAAGATGACATTTACCACAATAGATTTATTAGACGTTTGGGTTTTACGTAACGCGTGCTTCTGTTTCCATACATTCCATAACGTGAGTATATTTCATGTAAATTACGTAAATTGATCTAATCTTAACAAAACTACCCAACCGAAAATAAATAAATAAAATAAAGGAATATTATACCTCTTAACATTATCATTATCTTTTAGGGGTTATTAACAGTATTCTGTTGAATAAATGCTGTAGGTGTTCGTTCCAAATGTGCTTCGTCATCACCGGGACGCCGTTCCACATTATAATTTAAATTGTCATTCAAATTACCATTGAGAGGAGACAGTAAACGCGGTGGCACTCGAATTCTCGACACCTTCGTCTAGACACGTTCAAACATGAAGCTTTTATGAATTCTATTATTTGGGTACAACACACGTGAATATGGAAATATTTTGAGCATATATTTTTTGTTAATAATAAGGTTAATTCTGGTGCAGTCAAGGTAAGGGATAATTCGTAACCCCAAGACATACCTGAATCTTTTATAGGTTTTCTTAAAAACCAATCTTTGCCCAGGAACATCGTAAACAAAGATTAGCAACAGTGTATTACAACAAAAGGAGTGATACACAAATTAAGGGTTTCCATCCCGATGATATTTTACGATAGCCGTAAGCGACAAAACGAGAGTCATAAAAGAGACGATGTAGTAAGTAGAGATGGCGAATATTTGTGGTACCTGCACCACAGCTGCCAAGTCTGTTTGGTGTAAGACTCTGAGAAAGACTAAATGCACGTATGGTATTTATTCATAGAACACAATTTTGATTAGAAACAACACAATTATGATGTTGGTTGATGTGTAATTATGCACAGTCGTAGAAACAACATTGTAAGCACCAGACTCGTTTTGTCGGTCAATTTTCTCCGCACCCATAAAAAGCGCAAACATGACTACGTTAATAATAAATTACATACATCGCAGCCAGACGATACCACCATTCGGAAACAACAAATGCTAATAATTACTTTTCAGGTTTTAAATGTTCGAAGGGTCGAAGCGCACTCGGTCGGACCGACCCGAAACAATGCTTATTATTGTTCGTCTTAGAGACTTATTGAAGAATAAATCCGAGAGGCTTCTTCAGTAACAGTGCATCGGATGCCTTTGTTGTGATATCTGGCGAGTTGCTCCGACGAACCTGCTGCATTAAACAAACATTTTACGACCCACATTTATATCAGACGTCGCATAGCTACGTTTTCCCTAGATTTAAACTTCTCCCGCAAACAGGTGGAATACAGTAATGGTATTCGTTCGTTAGCATTGTGTGCGCACGCGCAGTTTTATTACAATTACATTATGTTGGTATTGTTCGTATCTGTCGAGTGTCATAACGGCGGCCGCGTCGCCGGATAGCTCAGCTTTACAGCCGTCGATAGTTGCCACCTTCGTTTGGAGGATTCCATTGTTGCATTCATCGCAATGATCCGGCGTAGTCGCATCGTCGTCTTTCAGCCGCATCCGACATTTCCATTGTTGCAATTTTATTGCCGGTGTAACCGTGCTGGCGGAGATCGTAAACTACGCACCAGCGCTCGATACTATCGGCGGCGGCGCGGTGATGGCCGATGGAAGTGATGGGCCCGCGACCGCACCGCGCCGCATTATCGCGCGCCACCGCCACCGCAGCCGCGATTTTCATTCGTTTCTAATAAATTGATACGAGGGCTACGCGACGCGCCATTGGTCGGCTCGCTCCCCGGACTTCGATCCTCGGACCCTGACTGTAAATCAACTTTACAACCTTTAATTACAGATATTTGCCGTCTCATGTGAGCGTACGGGATATCGGAGCGAAAATATAGCATAATAATGGGTATTGACCCGTAATGGCTCGCCTGTAGGTACTATCGGCCGCCTTTGTCTTGATTGTTCGAGCGCGAGTATATTCTTTTCTGAATGATTGCCAATTACATCGAATGGCCTCCTGAATTCCACTGAGAGCGATGCTTTAATCTTTCTCGGTTTTGATTTGCATTCGAATAAAATGATTTATGTGTTATTGGGATCCTGGGTTTATGTTGTGACGTTTTTTTGATTCATTGGTGGTTTTTAATGTTGTCAAATTTCGGAACAGGATCGTGCTTAACGCGAGCAGTAATTACAAATTGAAATGACTGCAATGAGTGCAGTCAGTGTGCAGTGTGCAGTGATTGCGCCGCGCGCTGGGCTGGTGTGGTACTGGTGCGCGGGGCGATGGCTGCCACATTGTTGCACCGGATAGGGCCGGCCGCTGTTTTAATGTCTCTCAGACGGAATTACGCTGGATTGTTCTCAACTTTACTGCCCCCTTCATGATTGATCGTTGTATCCTCAGCCTTATGTCATTTTCGCGCCGTATCTCCTGGAATTTGTACTACAAGCAATAAATATTACATTGAGTTATGGTAATTTCGCGAAATTATAGTATATGACTCTTTGGACCGGCGTTGTGTATTATTAGGTCTTAACTTATGTAAAAGAACATATTATGAGTTTTAATAAATAATTATTAGCTCGTATTAGAAGAGGGATATGTGCGTGTGTGCACGTGTTTTGTTCCGAAGTGTGGAAATTAACACTAGAATGATCGTATTTCTAAATTAAAACCTCGCTCCGAGGAGCCATAAATTCTTCCGCCCATAAACTTATAACGACTGTCTAAATAGAGGCTAGCTGTCGTTTATAGTCTTAATACTCGAATAAGAAATAAACTAAACACGATGCACTTATGTTTTTGATCCATTTTGCACACCTTTTTAATTGCTAATAATAATATTAAAATTACTTGTAAGAAACAGAAATGCAAGTTAAATGATTAATCGGAGTGTTTTTGGTGTTTTGATTAGGAATGTCGAGCAAATTGGAATGAATTTTCCAGTCCGTCTGTCTGTCGACTATTAAAATAGAATTAGTACATAATGTTGAAGCTTCAGTTAAGTAGGTTGTCTTTAGAAGTGTATAACTTCATATCCGTTTCTTTTCAGTACAAGTTAGTAATGAATAGGGTTTTACTTTGAAAGATTTTTACATGTGAAAATATATGTTTATGGAAATTCATAATGAATGTAGCATTAGCATTAATTTATCTACAATCGTAAATGTTTTAGTGTTGTATTTGTGGGTTTTCTATATTATATGTTTCTCAGTAGGTACCTATGTGTATACACGAGCAAGAATAACTGATCCTACTAAACTACCCAGTATTGTACTTATGTAGGCATATTTCATTTCTGTTTGCGTTTTATTTTGATTTATACAGCACCTAGCTCCTAAACCTAGCTAATGACCCCCAAATCCCTGGAAAAATTGTGTCGGTCCATACGCCAAACATCCTGTATATAAAGGGTGTAAAAACCTCTTAACAAAGCCGAAAGGCACTTATTCTCCCTGTCATTGAGATCATTTTTTTGTTCTACATCAAACCTGGGAACCTTCTAGTTACCGAGATATTGGGGGTCAAAGTTCCAACTTCTTGACAAGTATTTTTTTAAATAAATGTTTTTAATGTAAGATTTTTACTTTAAACACCTCCACGACCCGCGTACTATTCAATCCATCCATCAGCACAATGTTTTGAGTGCGATACATTAAGTTCTACCACAAAGTCGTTTCTCAGCAGTAATTTTTGCGTAAAGTTACTTAGTTTGATGTACAGAATGCTTGGTTGACGGCTTCGTGATGAGTTGTTTACAACCTGTATAATGTAATAATTTATATCATAAATATTGCGTCAATGTTTAATCACATAATCTTGTTTTTAATGTTTTATTGTTACCGAACTCATTGTACAAGAACTCTACCGAATATCTAATTCTGCTAGTGTGCGAATTGTGAAACAAATTCCCTGAAGTTAATGTGCAATTAAACACGGCTGAGCCCGACCACTTGGAGTAGTACCAACACTCACGAATAATTGAGATTGATCGAGCCGTGAATCGAGTGGGGCGGTGCAATCAAAAGCGTATCAGACCAATGGGCGGCCGCGCCGGGCTCGCGGGCGCCTCTCATTGGCCCGCCGCGGGGTAGTCGGGCTCCAAGGGCCTTGATACTGCTCTCGATAAGCGGGAGGCGTCGAATGTCGATTCGATCGATTATCGCCCGTGTCGTCGCGCGCCGCCGACCGCGACACCGCGCGGCTCCTCCACGCGGCCGCTACACTTGACATTTTGATGACCCGCGCTGCGTCATTAATATTTCCATGTCATCACACTACTTTATCACCGTATTTATTAACCAAATCACCATTTTACACTAATAAAACGTCGCCCAGAATTTATTAACGCACTTCAACAAAATTAAATTTCCAACTTAATCTGGCTGTAAAACGGTGCGCAAATCAAAGTTGCAATCTGCAACACTTAAAAGAGATTAGTTGGCTAATCGGGCGTTATTTACAATCCTTTATCAGCACTCGGAGGCGTTCGGTTCGACGATTTACGACACTCGCGAGTTTCAGCACAAAAGAATTAGCCTTTCTAAGCGACACCGAGTGCCAATAAATATCGGGCGAGGTGCGAATAATCGCGGGCAACACTGTAGCGGGCAACACTCGGAATTTATTCCGTACGCAGTTCCATAAAGCGTACGTTAGTCCATAAAGTGAAATTCATAATACAAATTTAGCGTAAGGTTTCGTAGGAAAAGCAATAATTTGTCACAATTGGGCACGATTAGATTGGCTCCGCTGGCGATTAGACATAGCTCGTAAATAACGCTTCGGGCGGCCGAATTGAGTGAGCCGTCAGCCGCGCTACGTTGTGTGGGCCTTTATAAATGGTACGTGTATGCAAATAGCGCGCGCGGCTCGGCGCACGCGCATCGAATCGCGCGTTTTCCGCCGCCGGCGAGCCCGTGCGTTTTGTGGAAATCGTTATTGGGGTGATTGCTTTCATAAACAAAAGCTTTTGTCCACGGGTTCTTGTAAGCGCTGTTATTTAGACGGATAACGGGACTGTTGGCGCGCCCCGCCTGATAACGCACCCAGTGTTTATGCAATGTTGTTTAGAAGCCATTCGATGTTGGAAATCGTGCTTTATCTGTACCATGTTCAATTGCGGGTAATTTGTATTATGTATTTACGATATTCTCGTAATTCACCGTAACCACTGACCCATAAGTTTTCTTGCCTCATTTAACTGTGATTTCATCATTATTTTGTAAGCTAGTACCAAGAAACTACAAAGTAAACACACTTTTCTCTGCTACTTGAACTTTCCTCTTTGTATTGTACTAAGTAACCACTTTGACTTGTCGACGACATCCGTCAGTTAATTTGAATTTCCATCAAATAATTTATGACTGCAGCATGTCATTAGTATTTATTTAGGCGACCTTAACACGAAGGTTTCACTTTATGGTGACCATTTACACACGTCAAGGCATAGAAAAGTTACACATAATATTGCACATCAAAGCGAGGTGCACTATCAAAAGATGACCAGTATTTCTTGGACCTTGTACTCTTTAAGGTGTGAATCAGAGTATTGAAAAGTCACAGGTCATTTTAGTGTGGGTGAAATGTTGGCCGTAAAAGTCGCTATCGGGCTCAAAGCAACTTAGTAGGGTGCAATAAAGGTTGTCAACGTGGTGTGACGAGTAGTGTGGGTGGCGAGTGCAGACCGAATCGAGAGAGAATCGATAGTAAGGATTAGTGATGCACGAATATTGATTTGTGGGAAGCTAATGATGGGATATTAGCAGATGTAAGTGAAGGGGTAACAGCTAAAGTCTACGAGTAAACGTATTTAAAATCTATGACTTCCGTACTTTTGATTAATATTTTATTTGTTAGCTTTATTGTAAGAAGACTTAATAGACATCATCAAATTCAAATGCCACAAGAGTGGTGGTATCGAACACTTATTTAGAATAGCTATTAAGTATACGTCAACCATGGATTCAAAATTTTATCATCAACCTTTTTTTTTGGAGAAATTCTGCTTACTTTTTCTGCTTGGTCGAAAAACTTGCGAATTCCAAACTCCTTGGCTCACTCACTGTTATCATGAGTCATCTATTGTTACATTTTGTTATTGACTGCCGGTTACATGGCTCAGTTTACGTTATCTTGTTAGTATTTAGGTGCTACTGTTAGTCATAGCTTCTTGACGGTCATCTTTTATAAGCATTCGGTATTTCCGACCGTTTACTTATTGTATTGTATTTTCGTCTCTGTACTTTCCAGATTTAGGTTGGTTTTTTGTAGTCACGAGTGTCGTGATTGATAGTAATTATTAATAAGTATTGCAACGTTGACTATTATTGGTTTTGTTAATGATACCTACCTAATGATCGTTCATTTCTTTTTAAATCTTCTGTTTTTACTTGCTTCATCTTCTAGTTCCTATTCAGTTAATTGTTGATAATATTAATGAGTTTGATTTGATTTGCTCATTAGTGAAGTGATATTTTGTAAAAAACAAATCTAGCTCAAGTGACCGTATACTTAAATTCGGAAGTGAAGACGTTTGCTTCACAATGATTATTTTCGATTTCCAAGTGATGTTTAGACGATACCATTTAAGTTTATTGCTGACACCTGTCATGATAGATTAACAGACATAGTCAGCTCATCTAATAACAAAATACCAGGTATCTTACACAATACCCAACAAGTACTCTACACCAATTCTGCGCATCATGTTGCTCCATTTACTCTTCAAACGTGGCAATTAATCTGAACGGGTGACGTTGCCACCCCTTCAGCCACCACCCCGGACACCCCGCCTCACCCCCGCTCACCCCCGGCCCAGATAACCGGGGGAATGATTAACTGCAGACAGGAAGACGGATTGACAAATAGTCGTTTAGGTATTTTGCTAATGTTTCGCTCTCATCAATAAACGATCGAGGCTGTTACATGGGAGGGTTGTTCTTGTTTCGGGAATTTGGTATTAGGTTGAAGGTTTTATTGGTTGTAAAGGCATTTTAATGTATGAGTATGGCAGCAGCACGTCATCCAAAGCGAAGGTCAATTCTCGACTAGTATATCATTAGCAATTAATGGCATTTAGCATCTGCCTATACACAATTACGTTGGGGTCGGCTTCCAGTTTAACAAGATGCGATCCGAATGACATTTAGACATCTTTTATTGATCTATTTCCAAAGTTGTACTACCTAAAGAAATTAAGTAATAAACAATAGGTACTTTAGATTTTATTCTAAATTAAATGGTACTTTGAGTGAAAGAGTTATTTTCTTTTCCTAAATGTGAAGAATCCAGTAAACTCTCCAATAGAAACCAATCGCCACATTACCATTCAAGAGCAACCCGTAATGCCGGCAGGCGCGAACTGAGACAGCTTGTAACTCGATATCGAGCGCGAGGTGACTGTGCAAATGTAACGAATTGTTTGCAACAATCATTTAGACAATGTTGATTGATTGCCGCTTGCCGCTGCCGACGCGTTCCAATAAGTCAAATTGAAATAACTTTCAGAAGCTCGCGTCGGAGATGAATGTAATGAACTTGTAATAATTGGTGATGTTCTATTGTTTTCTGCAGTGTTTACTAGCGATGTCTTGAAAGATATTTGAGATAAAACTGATGAGATTATAAAACTCTTTGGGAAGACATTGATGTGATCATTTAGTGAAGACTTAAAACTTCCTTGGCGGTAATTTGACATCCATTTGACAGTAACAAGTGCGAATGTAACTCCGTCTTCAGTCGGCGAAGTAATGGGATATAAACACTGTTGTTTTCTTGTTCCAAAGATGTAAACATCACAAGCTGACAGTTCTACTGTCTCACAAGCGTAACTAAGTGGCTAACAGTTCCTTATTGTAAATCGCAGTGTTAGCGGTGTGGGTACGGATTCGTCACGTCATCGAGTAAGTTAACAACCAAATTACAGTAAATCAAATAGTCGCAAACTAGCCACATAGAACAAACGGGCCTGGCTTCCGTGGCCACACGGGCTGTGCTAAATCGGGGCCACTAATGCTGCGCGCGCGCATCGTAAAAGCGCGATCTGACTCGCTCGCGCCCGTAAATCATCGATCGTGCGATGCGATGCGATTTAGCACGCTCGCCTTGTTGCTCACTTGACGCGCGTTGTCCCAGCAAGCGCTGTAAAGCATGTTTTGAAAGATTGTTAAACCTGCAACATTTTTGTCCTCATCTCATAGAAACTTGTCACGTGAAGCGCTTTTTAGCTTGATTTTATAGGCTCTAGTATCTGACAAGCAACGTTTTACCTCTAAAGGCTGTGGTGTTGTTGTGAGATCACATTAAAGCGTGTAATGTCGTCGTATAAAGTTGTGATTAATGTCTCCTAAGGGATACAGGTGGCGATAAGTTATGGTTGTCAACGTAATCAGCTTTTCTTCTCATTTTATCGTCATTGTTAGATATGCGGTTAGAGCAGTAAAACAAATTCTATTCTTCCGATAGCTTTATTCATTTTGTTGGAGGATCGTTGGACAAAACAATAAAATTTATAGTATTAAATTTAAAAGATTCCCTTTAGAATTTCAGCATCTCTTCAGCTTAATCCAGCGCTGTATCTGTTTCTGTATTTCTATATAGACGTAGTTTGATTTTACGATCTTTATGAAGTACGCAGTAAAGGGTTTTACAACTTGCAATAGTGAGGGAATGTACTCCTCTATTGGAAGTTACGTCGTGATGAACATGTTCCCAGTGTTCGTGAAGACTCTTTTGTTACATTACGATATATTTGCTATCCTCGATTTTGAATTGCTGCTGTTGTATTTTGAGAATTTTATTGCTGACGGAAGTTTGAACAAGTTGATGTTCTTCCAATACCGGGGTAGTTAAGTTATCCTTACTTCAGTGCCTATTTCGTTATGGTATTTTATGTGTAGCATTGGGTTTCTCTGTGGAATTTTGTTATTACTGAACACTCTTCATAGGTACACTATTCTAACGATGGTCTCATTAGCCGTTATTTAATGTACACCGACATACACAACACATGTAACTTCAGCAAGTTCTAGTTTTCTTTGATTAAATTTATTATCTCTACCAGTATACCATCGATATTTAAGTTTTAGTTTGATTAGTTTTAAAGTCATTCCTTTCCTTTGCTGGACCACAAGCTACTGCTGTGGTAGTGGTCCGCAATCTACTGTCCAGTGTGGGTTGTTAGGCAGAAGTCACATTGTCATCCGAACCTACTAATCCTGTACTATCTTTTGTTGCAGGCACTCCAATCAACCGGCTACCTATAATGGCGAAGTCGGTGCTAGACCTGTATGAGCTGTACAACTTGGTGATAGCTCGCGGTGGACTAGTGGAGGTCATCAACAAGAAGCTGTGGCAAGAGATCATCAAGGGTCTGCGGCTGCCGTCGTCCATCACGTCTGCTGCCTTCACGTTGCGCACACAGTGAGTACCTCATACCTTTCTATGGAGTCCTAGTAGGTACCTCTAAAGCCTATGACCGGAATGTAGAGATTATCATTTAATTTGATTCACAGCAAATAGAGAATGCCCGTGTCCTAGCTGTAGGAATGTTATAAAATAGTGAAGTTGTAAACCACTGTCTGTAATTTAATATTGTGTGTACTGTAAAGTTTAATATTATAAGGTATGATTAGATTTTTTTTTGAAACTATAGAGAATGCAAAGATTTATAACCTTTCTTGAAAGGTTGTGTAAATCTTTGCATACTCTAGTTTTAAAGAGATTAGAACGTTTTGGAAACGCGACACAATACATTTTGCTCAAAATGAAATCCTTTCGAATAGCTTTCACTGTAAAGGCCTCTACCAAATCAGTATCCATTATTATCCTTCAATCTAGAACATGATCGACAAAAGATCTATCTGTGTGGTCCCACAAGTCAGGAGCTCGCTCCATATTCGACCTGCTTTGTATCACATTCAAATTCTCACGAGGTGGAGACAAAAGATGGCCCACAATGGCACTACGTGAGCGTCCGACGCGACAATATGACAACTTCATAATTAATAACCTCAGCTCATCTCAGCCGATATAATTTCCCATTTATCTCGCTAGAGTTCCTTCACCTCGTCTTTTGTCGGATGTCATAAAGGTGGTTTACGTTTATGATTCAAAATGTACGACGGTTACGCACGAACCGATGATTTCGAACGCAGCTTCTTTTATTTCGATCTGTTTCTGTATGCGTCTCGTTACGTTAATTTTCATAGTGTGTTTGGACTTTGAAGTGATTTTGTAACTAAATGTTTCAAACGATGTCTCGTAGATTGTCGTCCTAAATAGGTGTTGTGATACTAGAAAGCTTACTATTGTTGGATTTGTACACATAATTGCTTCATTAATGCAAATCTTTTCGAAATTGATGTTGGCTAGACATCCATTTTCTCCTATCGACTCTTTTATTCACAACTTGTAATCAACGTAATGATTTCTAGTTTCTATGCTGAAAATCATTAGTCATACGTTAAAATTCTATTGAGACAAAACCATTCTAATGCCAAAGCTTACATCTAGCAACATTCATAAAATTAGACTAACCGTAATGACGAATGTCGTATATATATATAGATACGCTTGTGACAGTTTTAGAGGTGGCGTTTTTATGAGACGGCGGTTCTCATTGTGTTACGCATTAAATATGTGACCGCTTAATATGACATATGGGAGGTACTCGTGACAATGAGGTCATATAAAATTGACATGTTACAGAATAGGCTTAGGATTGTAATGGTACGCATTATACTTGAAGGATAGACTTTTGATAATAATTGGGCTTGTAGTATGATTTATAAGGCTGTCAGCCGCGGGCGTAGTAATAAAGTTATTATTAGATTAGTTCGTTCTAAAGGATTGAATGGTGACATCTTTTGATTTATTTCCGAGTTGATAGATATGGAGATCATTTTGGATGATAAAAGAATCGAAATGTGCTTTGACGGTGCCGCGTTGCCATCAACTCTTGTCCTTCATATTATGTTTGTAAAAATTTCATGTTTGTTGTTAATAGCTCAAGATAAATTGTTATTCTAAATCTCTCCACTATAGGTTTCCACTATAGGTATACAAGCTACAATCAGCACATTTGTCATATTTTTGTAAGCTCTGCTCAAACTACGTAAATTCGTCATCACCCAAGAATATGAAACACCTTTCAAAAGAAAAATAAATCGGCTCCTTAAAAGTTGTATGATTTCTTTCCAGATACATGAAATACCTGTACGACTACGAGTGCGAGAAGAAGAACCTATCAACCAGGAGTGAGCTGGACGCAGCTATTGAAGGCAACAAGCGTGAGGGTCGCCGCGCCTCAGGGCAGTACGACGCACAAGCTGCTTTAGCTATGGTGCGTATTATCGAAATAACTGATTTGAAAATATTTACAGCCAAATAGTACCCGTGAGATAGATACAATATACATAATTACAATATACAATAAACATAAGACACAGAAGATAAACTACAATATACGTTTACCGACTAAACGTTTGGCAAATTCCATCAGTCCAATTTTATACATCGCAACATACAATTCATGCTCCCAGTTAGCAAAATACTGTTCAGTTGTTCAGCCCATTGGATATAAATGACTGCCAGTAGTTTCATGAATTTTGAAAAAGTTGTATGGTCTAAGCCTTTTTCAACCGTACATCCATTTCATTATCATTATTATAGTGTTCACTTAGGTACTTCCTGGTGACAATTTTCACATAGTATCTCTTTAACCAAATTCGTAAACAAAATCACATCTTGGAACTAGTGGTAAAGTCCAATCTTCGGTGTCTGGTCATCACCTTCACCTTTCCCTATACACGCTCGGAACCACAGCTTAGAAAAAGATGTATTGTTAGACCTGTGATGCCTGACCATCACCCCTATACATGCTTGGTAGAACTCTAACCTGTAGTCAAACGTCTGGTGCTTGATCATCACCACCTAACGTCCCATCTTCTTGCAGCCCCCACTAAATCGCGTGCCCGCGTCTCTCGCGCAGCTGTCGCAGCACATGCAGCCGCTGTCACTGTCGCTGGGGGGCGTGGCCCCGCGCCTGCCGCCACTGCCGCCGCATGCGCCTCACCTGGCGCAGCACGACATCGAGTACAGGGTGCGCGAGTACATGAAGATGATACAGCAGCAGAGGGAGCTTATGAGAAATGGTAAGATTTTTTTGTTTGTCTTTGGTTTGTTAAGTATCATAATCATGAGCTCTAAATCCTCATTATTTTGACCTGAAAGTTTGTGTCTTTATTTTTAATGTTTGTTTGATAAGTTTTTGTTTGCATTTATTTATTGTAATTACAGAAATGAGGTTTCACGAACGTTTTAATGTTCTTATTGCAAAAACATTAAGGTTTTATGATGCGTGAGAAGAAAAAGAAAGAGTGAATGATAAAGTGATGACTGATATGACAATGGATGAAAAACATTTTGCACTGGCTCCAAGTGATATTGAAAAAAGGGCAGGAATTTGATGATGAAGCTCCACGAGAATCTCCAATAACAATGTTTCTCCTTCTCACAGGCTCCGAATCACCCCCCAGCAGCGGTCAAGCGCCAATAATGTCACCCCGCGACGCCGCCCTCAGTGCCATCGACGTCTCCCGCCTCACCCTCTGGTCGCTCTATAACAATAACAACAACAACAGCCCACAACCGGACCTTGAGCCACAACGGTAAGTTGATATTACTTGAAAACTAAATATGAAATTTATATGGACCCAAGATAGTTCCCTAGGGTACACTGTACTTTTTGCTGGTCATAACTTAAAGTCACAGGATAATTACTTTGTAAGACTTATCGGATTTAATTGCTTCTCAGAATAGATAACAATTTGAGGATTCGAGTTGGATAATTATATGATCTATCATAGCAGTGTATAGGTACTACGTCGATTGAAAGCCATTGTGAGATAAAAAAAAGGGCTTGTTTGTGATTGTAAATTCACATGCGCAAATGATTAAGGAATTAGAGTAGGTACTGTATCTCTGTCGTCACGTATAATTTAAGGTCAACCCCGGTTGACACATTCTGACACTCTCCTTATCCTCAGTATGGGTTACAGCGAGGCTCTGAACCTGAGCGAGAGCCCCAACTCGCTGACGAGCGGCGGCAAGCGCGAGGCGTGCCGCTCGCCCGCGCCGCCCGCCAAGCGCCGCACGCCGCGCCCCGCCTCGCCGCGCGACCTGCCCTCGCCGCCACAGCACCGCCACAGCCGCAGGGACGCCACGTCGCCGCCACCGATCAACGGCATGCCCAATACTAATGGTGTCAATGGAGCTGCCTTCAAGATAACCACCAGAGGTAAACATCTTCAACGTTGTGTTTGTTTCTATTATTTGTTCCAGCAGCTTAGCCATAGCTTTTGGTTATGTAGCGTACGGTTTCCTTGTCATGTAATTCATTCTAGAATGTTTGCTTTTTCTGGATTCAATTTTTCTTTTTGGAACAGATCGTGATCCTTTTCGTACTGTTTCCAATAATGATGCCTAAATCTCTTTGTTATTGTTGATTGATATCATGCACTTCAACTCAATCTGTTTTAGGCCTATCTTTTATTGGCTCATGTTTTTATCTAAAAAACAGAACTTCCTCTATAGTCATATGTAATTTAGCATTTTCTTGTCCCCCAGGAGACTCAAGCACAGGAGACCAGCAACTAGTGGTATCAATAGAGCTGAACGGAGTAACGTATGAAGGAGTACTCTTCCCCTCAGGCAACGGTCAAAACGGACACAGACAAATGGTGTCCTAAACACACACACATATTATAGCGTAGTCATTAGCTGCTACGGTTTCAAGCATCGAGTATTTATTGAATACTGACTCCTTGAACTTGGTACAGCACAAAATATCTGGCCTCAGAGAAGCAAAATTAGTTGGTGTCTTTTTAAAGGTAATCTCCGGAAATAGACTTAAATTAACTACTTATAACGCCCTGAGAAATTTATCGCCATCATATGCAGAATGTTGACGAATTGTCCATGTTTAGGAGTTGTGTTGAGTGAGGAAGACGCGGTCACTATTTAACGGGAAAAAGTCGATGACTCTGACATCTATCATCCATGTTTTAATAGCATCATCATCATAAATACTATAAAATATTCCAATATCCTCCCGGTTCCATTTCTCCCCGCTCTCCTCTTCAGAGCATAGGCAGTCAGTTTCGTCATCAGAATGTGTATTACAGTTGAGTTTATATCATAGATTGCTTGAAAACTAATATAAAACATGAAGATCATTGATTTAATCAGGTCTCTTATCTGTTGAGCTACTCGTATTGTCAGAATTGTCTCGGAAACATCTTGAATTTAGTCTGATGTGAACTCAACAGCGTCGAATTTATAGTTTTATATTTTTCTCTGGCGTTTTTTCTTTGTAAATACTCGGGACTTGTAACCGTAACTTACAAAAAAGTATTGTTTAAAGATTGAACTCAAATTATTCGAGATAAGTACAAAATTTTCACCTTACGGATCATCCATTATAGATATTATCGTATGTACTTAGTTATTTTTAAATGTGATTAAGTTTTTTTTTGTATTTTTTCAAAGTATTTATAGTTCTCAAAAACTAAATTACACTGCCTAAGAAGAACATGAAATTATTTGTAAATAATAAAAGTATTAAATAATTTCATTGCTGTTCTTTAATGGATGTTTTGTATGATAATTTTAATACATTTTTTATGATGTCATACAGTAATGACAATTTGTGTAAATATAGTTTTTAGTTTAAACGTTATTTATAATTTGACAGATGTGTGATGAGTGGACGTCGCGTCTGGGCTTGTGTTTGTGTGGTGACGGAACCTATTTAGATTATGTTGGTCTGTGTATACTCAGCGGCAGAAGTGAGTGAGCAAATTGGAAATGCAAAGTGCCATTGAACGAGTTAAAATTGATGTATGGGTACTTAATTTTGTACTTTTAATTTGTTTCCTTATTACTGCGTCGGCAGCTTGTGTCTAGCTTAATTATTAGTTGTAGCACATTATTAATCTATTTACAAACTCATTAAAATGACAAGTAATTTTAAATATAATGTGTTTTTGTAAGTACTAACGCGTTACAACTAATAATGTGAGTTATATTACGTCTATACTTAGTCTTAGTGAACGTAATCTAAATGTGTTTGTCGTATTTGTATATTATTGTAAATAGAGATATTGTTGTGTGGAAGTAGTGCTGCGTTTTATACACCGTGTCGTACGTTTGTGATTCTTGATTCAAAAGGTGTATATTTTAATTTTTTCTATGAAGATATCAGTATTGTACTTAGTGAGTAGGTATTTATAAATTGTGGATTAAAACTTTTGTGCACCTTGGATGGAAAAGTCGATTTATAGGTACTTACTTACCTACTGATGATTGAAGAATCTTTTGTCATTGGTTTATTTCGACTTACTCGTTCAAGGTGTATGTTGTTTTGTATATTACTGTAGACGTTTATGAAAATAATGAATGTTACTAAAATCTCTAAAGTACATTTTTTTTTACTTTTATATTTCAACTTAGTCACACTTTCTTTTTATTGACATTTTCGGTTGCAAAGTTGATCAATGAAAATTGTGACTTAGCTGAAAGTAATTCTCGAATAAACGTTTGAAATAGTCAAACGATTATTATTATTTTATTGAATAATTCAGACAAAGGTGGACATTTGGACGAAACATTTCAGGCTACTTAAAGTTCACAAATAGTTCGTTTAGCATCACAACATGCCATTTTATTAGTTTTAATTAAGTGTAATTTAAGTAACGTTTGTCGAAGTGATTGAATGAGTCCGTTGAGCTGAGCAGTCGAGTTGTGGAGCTATGGCAGCTTGCCCTATTCATAAGTTTTCATAAATTATATAATAATCGTAGTGCAATAAGCAATATCCAAAATTAAGAAAAAAAAATCTCCAGTAAAATAGAAAAAATCTTATCGTAGCTTGTTGTAAAAAATATTGAAAAAATGATTTTTTTGTAAATGACTGATTTAATGTTTTATAATCTTAGTTAATTTAATGTATTTAATTTTAAAGATTATCGTGTAAAATTCAATTTACTGTTAGCCGCATTATTGAAGCTAAGTAGTGGTAGATGTTAGTACATTCCTGACGATGTACAATACTTGTTAAGAGCAAAAATATTATATACTGGCCTACTTATATACAGGTAGTAGGGCCAGGGGATTGCGCATTAGCGAATTTCGTATTACACCAAAAATTTTTGATGTATTCAAATAATTATACACAATTAAATAATTATGTATTACGAATTCTATATTTTATTTAATGACGTTAACCCTACAACTACCCCTATCCTAATTTCATCGTGATTGTTCTCGATGGTTAATCTCTAGAAAGCCATTTAGGTAGGTATATCATTGTCATAAGAATCGACGAGAATCATCATAAATTACTAAGGATTAAATATTTGCATTTTGTTAAGCAGACAATACACTCGAGTCTATTTCATTTCTATGTAGGTACTCTGCTGCGCTCTGCGTAACCCCATTTGGAATACAGGTGTGGTGTTATCAAGATTTCAATATTCAGCCCCTGTCCTCCGTTGCGTGCCACTAATAATCACAAAGATCTTGATAAAAATATAATCTGTGGATTCATACGTTTCAAAAATAAATTCATCGTTCATTCGTTTCATTGAATTTTCTTTAATATTGTTAAAATGCAATGCATTGCCCATAAGTGAGTTGCGCAATTAGGCTGCAGGTTAGCCTTTCCTTGTAACTTAACGTCTTTTGAAAAACTATTTTCTTATATTGTCTAACGGGCTGGTGTCCGCAACTCCACGTCAAAGCGCGTATATCCACCACGCGGGCCCAGTGCGGGTGGTAGATGTCACATGTCTTCCAATTTTTGGTTCTAGGATATGCCGGTTTCCTCACGATGTTTTCCGTTTTGAGAGTAGTGGTGATGAAATAAATTACACAAAGTAATGCGCCTGTCTAGGTTCGAAACAACGACTTATTGTTCGTAAGTCGTGGCCGCCACCACTATGCCACCGCTGCTCATTTTCTTTTAACAACATCAAATATTTATAATTCCGAAAATAGCTAGTTATTTTGATTACTTAGCATAACGCCATCTATGTTGTGCCAATGAAACATAAAATAATAGTACTAGTAGCGACATCTATATTAACCTTCCTAAACGAGAACGCGTTGATTCTGCTATGAGTTGGCTACAGAACGGTTGACCGGTTTCCATTCGAGATGTCTGCAGTTTCCATAATTGAACTGTAGATGGCGTTGTAAGTCAAATCAAAACTATTTAGAGCAATATTTTTTATTTTATTAAATTAATGACACATTTAAAATCGAAAAACTGAGTTATTTTTTTTTATAAAAAACCATAGGTATTTCAATAAGTGCAAAATAACTTTAGTCTCGGAAGTTGATGAGTTTTGATTGTGTCACAAATTGACGTTTTGGCCAAGAAGAAACGAAACACTCGGAGCTAACTCTTAAACTGCTCAAGCAGTCGATAAAAATTATGAAACCTCCGCGTGGATTTCGTCAACCAAATGAAAATGAATCACATCAATCGACCCAGTAATTACAAAGAAATCGGTGTACGGTCGAAGAAGCTATTTGGTTTACATTTTACAATGTAATTTGTAGGTTAAACGGTAAACCAAATAGCTTGTTCGACCGTAAATACCTAAAAAAAGGTCATTGCAAAACTAGTTACTAATTAGAAGTCGGTTAAAGACCATATCTCCGTGAAATCGTAAACTAATTAAACTCAAAAAAACCCAATAACACTTTGCCCGACCTGGGAATCGAACCAAGGACCTCATGCTCAGTAGTCGCGCTGGCGACCACTACACCAACGAGGCCGTCTTTTCTGCGAGTAGATATGAAACTGCGACTGCCGAATTCGCAGTTCTAGAGGTACCAGAAGAAACAAAGAAGACCTAATAAGTTACATTTGGAAATTATAAGTTTTGCAAAAAACTGCACTTCTTAAAATAACAAATATTAGGTGAATTTGGAATTTAAAGTCCTATGGCAGCAACAGGGTTGAAAATGCTTGTTTACAAGCAAATAATAGGTCTTTACCTATGAAATTCTGCCGTACTGGCTATTTCAAGTCCATTTTTTTTCTTTTTTCGCTAAGAGTTCTAAGTTCAAATTATTTTTATTTTTAAAATATGGAATTCTTTTTTGAAAATTAGTCATTTGTTTAATGGTTAGCGTTCCGTTTTCATCGCATTTGTACGTTTTTCGTCATCATGGATATGTTAAAAATTCGAGTGATTATGGAGTATGAGTACCGTCTTGGCAGTAAAGCGGGAGAAGTGGCACGCAACATCAACGACGTATACGGAGCGAACACCACATCCACCGTACTCACCAGACCTTGCCCCTACAGACTTCTACTTTTTCCAGAATTTGGATAACTTCGTGGCGGGGAAAAAATTCAATAACCGAGAGGCAATTCAAAATGCCTTCGAAGAATTTGTAGCCTCCCGTCCAGCAGACTTTTACAAAATGGGCATCAATAAGCTACCACTACGTTGGCAAAAATGCATTGATTGCATATTTCATGAAAAACGGCAATTACATAGGTAAATACCTAATATTAACAAGAATCGTTAGAAATGATTACCCCATTATAGGGCAAGAAGCAGAACTGAATAAAATAGCATTTAACTGCAATCATACCCAAGCTACGGCGTTTTATGAATGAATATTTTATAAACCTTTCTATCGTTATTTGTTTTATGGTTGCAAAAGGAACCGTTTGTCGATGTATTGTATAGTTCACATAATCTCACGCCATTTTCCCGTGGGTAGGCAGAAACCAGATCAGTTCAACTGTTCGAGACACAATTTATAAAGAGACAAGAATCTTGTGGTCCTGCCCCTAACATCTTAGGTGTCATTCCGAAAACCTAAACACAAACTTCATCTGACTTCTACCCAACCCTGAACTTGTAAACTTCCAAATTGTGTACTTCCAGGGGTCCAAAATTAACATTTGAATAGGGCTTAAGTAGTTAAGTTGACCCCTAGTGGTGGCCCTTTGAACTTGGGGCCTTGGGCCCGACGATGTTAGCTTAGGACCTTTGGCGTATGGTTCAGGGAATACATACAGAATCTCATCAGTTATCTACTGTTATCATTAGAAAGAGGTTTTCATTGATAAGGATATTGGCACGATAGATTGGTTTTAAAGTTGTGTGGATAGGAAAATCATTGATTCATAAGTTGATACGCTAGTTTTGGACCTCGAATCAAGTTCTACATGCTATACGATGATGGTGTCAATTTAATGTAATCATTGACGTACCTACAGTCAACGAACTAACACTTGGACTTTGAAGTAACCTTACGTAGTACGATGTTTCAATAGAATGCGAGGCCAACTTGGTGAGAGTGGACTGCTCGCCACCACGAATATGCTTTCAGGTATCGTTTCGAGTATGTACTCGACATAAACACGTGTTGATAATGTAGTATACTCTTATTTCACTCTGCAGAACCTATATTAGACGCTTCACTTTGTATTTATACTTGCTTTTCATTTGGCATCTTTCATTCGTTTTCTTCTTCTTCTGTTCGCAGTGAAAATGAATGAATTAGTGAACCTATGTAGCATTGCTAAATTGCGACACTACGGTAGCGGACCACCAAACCACCGCATAAATCAATTACAAATAAAATTTATTGAATTCTTCAAAAATTGTACTTCGTCAGTACCGGCTTTGTTTTTGAAATTTGACACATTATTACTAGTTTACGCCCAAAGTTACGTTAAAATTGGCAATAAAAACAAATCTTTGGTAACTTGTAACTTTTTAATTTTACGATTCTGTTTCCGCAGTTCCGCACAGACAAAATTATATTTCCATACAAATGAAGGGTGCACGTAAAAACATGTCGACTAAAACACGGTCAAGCTCAAGGCATAAACTAGTTTGATATCTCTAAAAAGGACGGATATAGCTATGAAGGAATCATAGCTATATCCGTCCTTTTCTCGCACTGCCTTTTAGTAAAATATAGCTATATTAAGTTTAGTTTGTGCACAACAGAATCGACACCAGTGTCAAACAGTGGAGTAATTCCCATCCAAAATATCTATGGAAAAAATTTCAACTAGTCACTTTAAGGCTAGATCCACGCTGTACGGTCGATTGCGGTTCCTTCATGCATTTATTTTGATAATTAAAACTTATTTACAAAACATTCACGGGCCGCAATTAAGACGTCCGCGGGCCGCGTGTTGCCGGCCGCTGCTCTACGGCGGCATCTTTCACTATCGTACGAAATGTTCGAAAAAAAAAATTAAGAAAGCAAATTAAAGTTCACTCTTATACTATTAATATTATATTTAAACGGTGTCGTGTAAACATGGAATGAAACAAATATGAACATTCACCCGAATGAACCATTCACTCAAATGATGCGTCTCATATATCAGCCTAACGTTTCAGTCGCAATTCGTCTCTGGACGTGATGCAATAAATCATTGCGGATTGCTGTGGCGGTAACTCGTGTCACCGACGGCGCAGATTTCAGAGTGTTGACACGGAATAATTGATGGTACTACCGCTCAGTTGATCCGGCCATCGACGCTCTCTCTATTGGATAGTTCCGGCAACATTCCGGGAATTCGAAAAAAGCGTGAGATTTTCTCAATTAGGTAAAAATATTTATCAAAAAGTCGTGTATACAGCGAAAGAACTTGTCGTGTTACTTTTTGACTTGGTTAACAGGCTTTGCTTCATCTTAACAGATTTTACACATCACTGAATTGATGGAAAAGGTAATTAAGGCAATCCGGATTTAATATTTTGAACGAAATGAGCAACTGTAGTGACCAAAGATTGTTTCGTCTCCGAATGAGACCCGCATAAAACACAACATCATGCTTATTTTCCCTGAAGGGTAAGGCAGATTTAATCCTATGGACCGGACACTTGGCCAGTTTAAGTTCCATGAGTCGAGACCAATAGGCTCGACCCGGCACATATCCAGACACCGGATAGCTACTGAGATATTTCTGTGTGTGAGGTATATTCCAGCCGTAAGTCCATGGTTGTCACAATAACAAAATAAGTTCGAAGTAACATATTAACGCAGTGCGTGACAATATAACTCAATAGGTATATACCTTCCTAGCAACAGCGCCACACCGCGATATCGCGCATTCCACGCCAGGGGGAGATTGGAATGTTTCCCAAACAACAACACTACCAGAATGGAATAAAAATGTTTTCACTCTATTAATTTTTACTTTCGGGCTATTAGAATATTTTACATTCAGTTAACACGTAACTATACTTTGGACTCTATATTAGATTTCTCTACTAGAGGCTCTCTTATTGTCCATCATTTTCTCACTATCTAGGGCTAATTTGGACTAGTCTTTATGATAAGACTCCGGTTCATTCTGCGATCTCCAGCTGGACCTGGCTATGTCGTCTGCTATATGGAGGGACAAAACCAGACACTAACCCAACTCCCATATAGCGTGTATTGTAATATGGACACTGTAATAAATGCTTTAAACTAGCCTAGCTACATATTCGCAAATCAGAATAGTTTAACAATCAGAACAGCCCACATACGAGGCATAGGACTGTGAACATCGAGAGGCCTTTACCCAGGAGTGGGACAATACGGGCACTTAATAACAATAGGCCAAATGTGGGACATCACACTGTGAATGGAATAAATTTTAAATCGGTACTTTTTATGAATGTTTTGGAAATCCCCAACTACATACTTGTAATGTGACAGGTTCGAAAAGAGATCACATGACTGGGTCGCGGTTCTAACGTCTTCTAAAGACTTAATGAATATTTAAATTTCTGAATATTTAATGTTATGGTTGGATTATCTCTTTAAGCTAATTTCCATTTTGGGGAATAATACTACAGAACATGGAGGAATATCTTCCTATGCAGTTAAATATAGACGGTAACAATAACTGATTGTTCCTTGTTACCTAGTAAGACAAACTATGTTCAGTAGTTTGCTTTTTTGATAAGATTATAATATTAATAAATAATTTTAATTTATCATTATTTAGATATAAGACACTAGTCTTAATTAAATTAGGTCTGAATAGTTTTAAGATAAAGCTAATTTGGGTGATTGTAACCCCCTGAGGAATTTAAGAGTCATGTTATTTTAAAATTAAAACATTATTCATAGAGATTATTATTCATATAGATTTACCTAAAGAGAAAAAAAAAATTGCAACCTATTAACATCCAAACTATCGTCATACGACTTCAGTGGCAATACAGCAAAACTTTTTTAGTTTTATTTGGAATATCGTCATGGATACGTCTGGAGTGGGTGGAAGGTTATGTCGGACTCTAACCGATTAAAAACCCATTGTTCCTACTACTGCCATTAGCCGTTCCATGTTGTTAGTACTTTTCTAGGCAATGTGACAAAGTATCTCACGAGACGTTGCAAGCAGGTGAAGGCAGTGGTTGTGCTTTCTAAAAAAACCTATCGGGTTAAATGACAACTGTTTTTATAAATAAACTCCGTAAATAACTTAACCAACAACTGCTGAAGTGGGAGATATTTATGACCTCTCAACCCAGAGAATACAAGCATTACGACACCTGGATAGTGGAAAACGGATCGTATAATTCTTCTGTGTTTGATATCCCCTTGGCGACAATTCAATGGCAACAAAACAAAAATAGTGTTGGAGCAGTATTGCTCTTAAAATTATTCTAAACATGTCTGACCCATTAGAAGTGTACACCCAACTTGGGATTCGAACGTAGGACCTCATGGTTAGCAGTAGGCAAAAATTAACGTTTATCATCACGCCTGTTATCCCCGAAGGGTTAGGCCTCTGTCTAAGCCTCCACACGTGTATTTCGCCAGTTGAGTTTAAATCTCATGTTATAGCAAGAGAGCTTAAAGCCATCAACCAGGTACATATTGTCCTGACTCCGTGGCAGCTACACTTTTCACGACCTGGTAATTGAACCCGGGACCCCACCCACAGCAGTCACAGAGTAACGAGACAACCAAAATGTACATCTAATATGTACATTTTGGTTGTCTACATACTAAATGCAAACCAAAAACTGCACCCCTAGCCAAGTTGACAATCAACAATCGTTAAAGCTAGTAGAAAACTATTCAAATGAATGGGAATGACATCATCTCAACGTTAAATCACGTGATCAACACAAACGAAAAGAAAATTCGTAGACAAGTTTACATCGTTCAAAATGATAGAATAGAATGTTATCGGTTCTACAATGTTGATCGCTAAACTCTTTGGTAGGAACGCTCACTAGAGATGGGTAACTCAGGAGTGATAGATACAAAAGATATGAATCATTCCGTTTCAATCAATCTCTCTTCATATCATTTCGTATCCGAATGTATCAGTATATCTTTCTTTACACCTCACTCACTCGTCGGTCATCGCGTCGGATAGCTTCGTTGCGCGTCTTTGGTTGAACGTCAAGCAAGCCTACCTAAGTTAAATTTAATTAATATTTTAAACTATAAAATCGAGTTCATTTTTCGAGTGTTTTTTTATTATTCATCCATCATATAAAGATCCGATACATATCTAGAAAGAAACCGGAACAGCAGCAAAATAAATCAGGAAGATACATAATTATAACGATCAAGCAAAGTGCTTATTTATCTATCACTCTTACTGATTTATTGAATTGAGTTGAGCAAAGAGAGCCTGAGCAGCGCAGTGCAATGCGCTCAATGCGCTGCGTGTCGTGCGCGCCAGCGTGAGCTACTGATACATAAGGATATAAAGATATAAAAGAGTGATACATATCCCAGTGATCGAAAGATACATATCAATCTTTTCTTTTTAGTGATATATTTTGCCCATGTCTAACGCTCACCATAGACTAAAGTGTAGGTTTTTTCAACAGACATTAGAGAACGAGCGATCGACTTAGTCGTGTCAACTTGGCTACCAATTTAGCGCTTTCTACAATCGATTGTAGAAAGAGAATCGATACGAAACGTTTGTAACTTGGCTAGGCCTGCTGATTACAACATTTTGCTTAACATTTAACGATGGTACTTTACCTCAACGTTAGGGGTGGATGGCATTATTTAAATTGTTTCAACGATGCGTATCGTGTTTCTCGTGAACTCGGCAATCAACAGGTTCTGAGTATCGTAAGACGATATCGCAAAGTAATAAACAGTACTTGAGAGCTTAAAATTCTTGAACATTTCATAACTTACTTTACGCCCTTGTAAATTTAAAGCCGTTTTATCATATTATAGGACTGCTTAACTTTATATTATGATAATGTTAATACTCTTAGAGTCACTGAGACTGCCTTGTTGGTGTAGTGATCGCAATCACCACATTTTAGTTTATCAATTAAATCATTACCACCACCACCATACCACCATTACCATTACCATTATTATTTATTATGATGGATTCCTCACTTCCCCGAATGTTTATCACCATTGAAAATTAAAACATGGTATGATGACAAAATGGTGTCTACGACGCTACGCGCTACGCCGTAGTAACTAGGACCCTTTTTCGTAGCGTCGTCGTAGCGAGCCCTTTTAGTATAAATCATTCATCATTTCGTTGTTTTTTCAACCCATACAATTTAAAAAAAAATTGCAAATAAAGTCTTGAAACACTAATCCATTTAACTATGTTCTGTACAGTTCTCCTTTACTAGTTTCAGTTCAGAGAACAGTGATCGAACGGCATTCCACAGAATCCATTGTGCTTCCATTTCAGTACGAATTAGTCGTAATTTGAAATCCGACTCTATTACCAAACACACGTGTGTCTATGTAGGTATGTCGTAAGTATGGGCGCGTTTGAATGTGCTAATAAGCTGTGAAAATACACGCATTTCGCATGGTTATGTGAAATGTTCGGGTAGATCAGGTCGATTTGGCGTTGTTGAAAGACAGACGATTCGGTTGCAGGAGATTTCGTGAGAATTAGGGAGAGAATTCGAGGGATTAGTCTTACCAGTCTAATAAACGTCATATGGAAAGTCATCATTATCATCATTTCAGCCGAAAGACGTCCACTGCTGGACATAGGCCTCCCCCAAGTGTCGCTACATTGACCGGTCCTATGCGACTCACATCCAGCGGATCCCCGCACCCTTCACCATAGGTCTACCTAGTGGGAGGCCTTCCAACGCGACGCAACGTCTTCCGGTTCGCAGTCTCTACTCCAGAACTTTTCGGCCCCATCAGCAAATCTATTCTGCGAGCAATGTACCCTGCCCACTGCCACTTATGTTTGGCAATTCTTGGGGCTACGTCGGTAACCTTGGTTCTCTTGCGGATGTCTTCATTTCTGATTTGAAAAAATATGAACAGATATGGAAAGTGACCACTTATTTTCCCATTTTACGGTATGTCCCTGCTCCTCCTTGATATCACCTGATGAAAAATGGTAGATGAGGTTTTGCTTTACACTAAATAGGCTTGAGTTTGGCCGCATCATCGTTTGTCAGGTGACAAACGATGATGCAGCCTAGGGCTCGCTTGCCCAGAAGAAACCGATTCACTCGAACTTTGAATAGATCCAGATTATAATGATGAGAGAACAGAGAACAGAGAAGCCGGCATTGGCCGTTGTTTGAAAACATCGTAGTTTTTTATTCTAATATAGGGCATGTATTTATGCTTCATGAGCCATATGGATCTTCGTACCTAGTTATAAACCCTAAGATTTAAGTTACACATCACCAAAGAGAAACAGGCTGATATTAACTTAGCTGAAAAATACACGTTATATCGACAGACAGTTCACTACAAAGAATTTATGTACAAACGGAAAATAAAAAAGATTTCAGAGTGTGTTGTCACGAAAGTCCCAAGAGAATGCCAATTACTGGTTCGGTCGGAAACCAGGAAATTGGTGGAAAATGAGCTCCAAGATTTTCTACATAAACAACATACGAGACAGTAGAGTGTTGATGTTTGTTTTGTAAATAACAACTAGGTACATATTGTACTAAAATATTTTTTAGGTATTACAAGTTTTGTGTATTGTCGACATTCACATTTCGTTATGTTAAAGTCCCATGTAATAAGGAGGCCATTGCCATCAACCAAGCACAGATCCAGACTCCGTAGCCGTAACTGCCTGATGGAAAAACCCAATAACACGTTGCCCGACCCGAACCCAGGACCTCTAAGGGCGTATACACGTAGAACGCTGGCTGTGTCAACCTGCCAGCGCTTATCGGCACCGGTCCGTGCAAGTAGTCGGCGCAGGCAGTCTCTATACTTTGCGTCCGCCGATAAGCGCCAACAATTTCACACGGCGTAAGCAGGTCGGAACTTGTCGGCGACGTTCGGCGCTGGTAGCCAGCGTTCTACGTGTATTCGCACTTACTCAGTAGCAGAAGCGGCCACAAGAGCAACGAGGCAGTCTTCATTTTCATTAATACTAAAACATTTGAAATGTTATCTATACTTTGATACAGCTGCAATAAACTCTATATTTTATACCGCCAAAAAATATCATCAAACAAAAACATTATGTTATTATACTATCTTTGTTGTAATTACAGTTTTACGTGAACGTGGCGACTTGTCCGGCCCACGCCTAGTCTGCCACTAAACATATCAAAGATGACCAAAACAATTTCTTTTCTTTGTTCTTTATTATCACTAAGACATAACGTTTATATTTAGAATCTCTGTTATTTGAATTAAGCTCTCTAGTTTTTTTTTTTTCAGAGTTCACTTAGGCATTTGTTTTTTTTTATTTTCCGTGGAAAATGCCATTTCCATTTAATATTTCATTGTAAAAACACAACAGTGTTACTTGTAAAGGTATCTTTATACGATACCACCACTACTCATCATCTGGCTAGCCTTTACGCCAACTATGTTGGGGCCGGCTTTCAGTCTAATCAGATGCAGCTGAATACCAGTATTTGACATGGAGCGACTGCCTATCTGACGTCCACAACCCAGTTAGAACTGGGTAATACGATACACCCTCCTTGGTAAGAATGGTTGTTAGACTTTTTTGGTCACTGACTACCTGTAACGACTACCAAAGATCAGCCGGGATCAACGTCTTAACGTGCTTTCCGAGGTATGGAGGAAATTCGGTAATGGGTGGTCACCCATCCACAGACCAACCTAGGCAAGCACGGCTTTACCTAAAAATCGACCCGAGTGGCTGTTATTATTTAGCCACGAGCCCCTCACGCTCACGATACACTACTATCTGAAATATAAAAAAAAAACACGAAATTCAGTTCGCAACTCTGTAGAAAAGAAAACACTTGTAGAATGTAGCTATAGATTGAAAAACAAGTTACCAAGTGACGTTCTCAATACATCATACAAGCAAGCCATCAACAAACTATTACAATTAGCATATTAATGAAACAACAGTATTAAAAGTGTGTTATACTAGTTGGTGGTTATGCAAACGGTTTTCGCTTGGGCGGTGGCGAGGCGATGGGCGGGCGGGGAATCGTCGCCAGTCGTCATGCACCCGCGGCCGGAGGTGCACGTCGCGTCATTTTCGCAAGCACCCTCCGACATCGCCGACTCGTCTGAGTACCAGACCTCCCCTGCCCCCCGCGGCTAGTTCTCCGCAAGGCGACAGAGGGGAACGCGGATTATCACAAAAGTACCCCGTGATTGGACGTCGTGATTATCGAAAATTGACGTTTCACGAAAACTAGAGTTGTGTGTTTAATGTGTTTTTGTATGTTGTGTGTGAATTAGGTAAGTGGGCGTCGTTTTTATTATTATGTTATTTATTTTGACGTGTTGTTTTAGTCAGCTGATTGTTCAGAATTAAGTTTGAAATTGACACGCGAAATTGCGAGCAAACATTTCTTCCCATTCTTGTCGTAGCTTTCGACGTTGTATCCTTATTACGAAAAACATAAAATACAGTAATTGGTAGCTTTTCTTGTGTCTCAAGGAAAATTCGAGAGAGACGTTCGCACAGTGTAATCCCGCCAAAATTAATCCCAAGTCTTATGTCACTATTGTTGGCATATCCAAACAATATTTTATATTATATTTTGTCATATTTTATGCAAAACCGTGGTAAAGTCTTATCTGGGTGATAATTTATAACAATGTTCTCGGAAAATGTATTATATGCTGATATCACTGTTTCAGCTTGATTATATGTGTTTTTAGGAAATGGAGAGGGTTCAACATAGTCTTTGAGTGAGAATAGAATGTTCCACAAACCATGAGTAACTTCCCTAACTAAATGATACTGATACTGAGTGTGATATTGTTACATCCTGTGACATCCCACTGCTGGGCCTTTAGGACTCTCCCCATGACTTCCAAGTTCCAGTGTTTCGATCCAGGACTAATGTGGGCCCCTGGTCGTTGGGTTGGTCCAGCTCATCCCACCATCTTCATTTTCACCGTAATTGTGTGGAAGTTAGTGATTTTTATCCTTTTAAGAAATTAATTTTCAAACATCTTTCGTTATAAAAAGAACTAACTTTCACTGAATTAAGAGGGCTCTTACATTTTTTTTTGCTTTTGAGTTTTATAAGAGTCTAACACGTAAATACAAGAAAAAAAATGATTTTATTTTGAGCGCTCTCTAGAGAAATAATCAAACTTTCTCGGGCATATTTTTTTTTTAATGTTGTGGTCATATCTAAACTATAATCACACATCAAACATCTCAGTTTGGAAGTTGTGATTATGGTTTTGATTTTGGGTTTTTCTTGTTGGACTCTTATAACACTCAAATACAAGAAAAATTGTGATGAATTAATGAATGAATTAAATTAACTTAATGAATTTGATTTGCTATTCCTCAATTTAAATAGCACAATATAAAGTGGCAGTGGTAGCTTAGAATGAAGAAACAATGGCTTATAAGCTATGTCATCTAACTGGTGAGCAAGACTTTCTGAGTTCGTTACCCGTCTGTTGCACTATTCTGACTGCTATCACTAACATCTTAGTTGAGAGATATTTCTATTTTTTTATTAATGTCCACACAAATTACTTAACAGGTATATTAACATAGAAGAGCACAAAGGTACTGCTTATTTCTTAAGAAATTCTATCTAATGTGCAACCCACTTAATTAGTTATCTTTGTTTTTAAGATAAAACAAGACAAATAACATAAAACATTTTATGGAGCACACATAACACAAACATATGGTATCTTCATTCTTCTTATGACTTTAATAGATAGTATCTCCATTCGCAAATTTTAGATAATTTCTAGTTTTTGCCAAAAATCTACTTACATTTTTCTAATTTTAATGAGATTTTTATCTTTGTACAGCAGTTTCAACCTTTTGTTTCGATTGAGAAATTCTTCATAGATACTTTCCGTCTGTGGCAAACGGAGGATTACGTCGGTCTATAATTTTATTGTTGTTGGCATCTTTCAATCTAACTGGATGCAGAAGTGGAAATTACGGTTTTTTCCTACTCCTCCACTATACTTTTCTGATTAATTTCGTTGCGGGATCCAAGACAGTTAAATTCATTCTCTGGGACTTCGTCGAGCTTCATTGTCTCGGCGCTTTTCTGGTGGTCGCCACTGTTGATTCTGGCTTTCAGGAGTTACAGTGGTTTGGGAACAGTGTGGCGGGCTTGTCCCAAAAAAAAAAAAATAACTGGATGCAGCTGAATACTAGTATTTTTTCCGGCTGCCAATCTGTCCAACCAGTAAGCAATAACTTTTTTTTATGTATTTGGTTTCTTTGCAATTTTTTTTTTCAATGTCGGTGATAGCAGAAAGCTCTTAGGTACTCAAATAGTTTTAGACGGTCTCCTAACATCTTTCTTCTGTAAATGCAACGTTTAAACGTGTATCGTAAACTTCTTAAAAGTCGAACCCTAGCGTATGTAAAAAAATAAACAGTTGAGTTAAGCTCCAATCTTAAGATATATGACGACTCAACGTCTCGCCGGTTATCTTGAAACATTCTAAGCAGTAATCGTGGAACGTGCGGAATGTTGAGCACTTAACTATTAAGAAATATCTTGGCTTAAAGACTCGGTGAGGCGGAGGGTTAAAGATTTATTCAATACTAGAACGCGGTTTCTAGAGGTCGGGAGTTATCCCTGGAGATTTTTAATTCTAGGATAAAAGTCAGGTAAAATACAGAAGGATAGTCAGACAGACAGGCAACCTAAGTTACTTTGGCAGTTTGTGATATTACTATGTAGTTTAGTCTTAGAATAATATAACTTGTTTAAATGCTAAGCCATAACAAACTTCTGTTAGTTCGTGTATTCGTTGAAAACAGGATTCTTGTATTCGTTGAAAGTAGGCTAGTATTTTCTTTAGGCAGCAACTCCTCGATTCTTCCTACTTATAAAAACAAACTGTTGTAATAAGTATTTCAAGCGAGGAAAATATCTAAATTTTCATTTTTTTTTGAGTAATCACTAGTTAGTAATTACTAATAATATATAAGAGGAAATAATAGTAATATAATAAAATAATAATAAGAAAATAATAATAAGAGGAAAGATTTGTATTTTTGTATGTAACGAAAAAACTTAAAAACTACTGGTCCGATTTGAAAAATTCTTTCAGCAATGGATAGCTACATTATCAGCGATAACATAGGTAACATAGGTTATATTTTATCCCCGTACTCCCGCGGGAACGGGAACTACGCGAGTGAAACCGCGTGACGTCCGCTATTGTTTGATAAAATCCTTGGGATAGTTACGGACTACCGACGCCAATCCATTTAAATCTTCGTTACTCAAACCCCTAAAGGTCCAAACCTTTTAAAGTCTAAGTACTTAAATTCGTTCTTGACAAGCAAGTTGCTCCGACTTTTTTTATTGAAGGGCTTAAAGCCATTTAAAACCGTTTTAGATTAAAAGATTTTGTTTTAAAAAAGAAAAGTAGCAGTCGGGAATAAAAGCGCTTTTCTATTGTTTTTCTTCGAGTGTATGCAGTTAGAGTCAACAATCGCTTGTTTGGTTTTCGTTTTCTCGCTTCGAACTGTGTTAGTAATCAGCTTTATTTGAACGTTTTCGCATTTAAATTAATAAATATATGAAAAGATAACGTGAATAAATGGAAATCGCTTGCAAATCATTTAGTTTTTCTACAACTGTTTTTATTCGGATTATCATATGCTTTTCGAAACCCATTTAACGCTGATACTAAGCCACTTTGATTGCCACGTACTTATTTACAGCTAATTTATCTGTAACTTATAAAATGTTTATTTTACTTACAATTCTTATTAGTTTACACTAACTACTTAATTTATTATACTTTTGTATGCGAAATAATACTACTGTGCCTAAATATTCATGTACACATGCTTTTTTAAATAAATAAAATACAGTAATACATAAACTCCCGACTTTTTACCATTGGGGTGGCAAACCACAGAACACCACCTGTTACCATCCTTGCAATAATCCTCTTACAACGATCCTTTATTAATTAAATCATTCTATCCTATCTTAATACGACACAAACGCACGTAAAAACTCTTTTTTTTTTACTGCTCTTGATGGCCACAACAATAATAATTCCGAATCATATTTTGCTCAGTGCCAGAAAGATCTTGATGACCGTCCCAAACGTTTGACTTATCTCAATGTTCATTCATCCAATGTACCTCATTCCTTTTGTAGTATTGTTCAGCGAACCTAACAAAAGAAATATAATATACTTCATAAAATTCACTTATATTCCATTATCGAGGTCGTCTACCCCTTCATTCTTGGCAAAAGATTTTTTAAATCAATTTCCACTGCGATCGGGGTATAAGAAAAACCGGCCAAGTGCGAGTCGGACTCGCGCATGAAGGGTTCCGTACCATCATAGTAGAGCATCACAGGGGAGCCCTTTTAATTTTTATTTTTATATATTTGTTGTTATAGCGGCAACAGAAATACATCATCTGTGAAAACTTCAACTGTCTAGTTATCACGGTTCATGAGATACAGCCTGGTAACAGACAGACGGACGGTTGAGTCTTAGTAATAGGATCCCGTTTTTACCCTTTGGGTACGGAACCCTAAAACTGCGTATCAGTATTTTTGTGTCGAATATTTGGAAATTGTTTTGACACGTTCAGAAACCTTTTACTGTTTTTTTAATACCGTGAATGATGGGTCTTTTTATATAAGGATTTAAAAGGAAACAATGAAATAAAATGGAGGAAAACATTATTCTTTTCTTTATTATCGAGTTTTTTTTTTTATAAAGGCTTATGGCAACGTGTTCTTTAAAAGCTTACAATCTTTTACATTCTTAACAGATAGCTCGCAATTTCTTGTACTTTTTACAATTATGGTGTGTCCATCTTAGACAATAGTTATTTTTAAAGTTAATGGCAAATTTCTTACTCTTTGCTCATTTCATAAAAGAGAGCATAATGAGGTAGGATCATTTTATACAAGCAAAACATTTATCTAATTAGAAACGACGTTTTTCTACTATTAAACAAGGTATCTTCGAGAAAATTCAAGGCATTCTCCTTTACACGTGCGTGTGTTCTTATACTACTTTGGCAATAACAAGAATTTATTATCGTGCTCCTATGTAATAAATAAAAACTAGAAGAACATATCTACCGATAGCAAATATTCATCGATGGCAATAAAACCCTAAAGAATTCACCTACGTCTTATACCATATCGTAAGACATATGAAAAAAGGACAGTCCAGCCGGTGACCCACACATCTATCATTGGGACTGACAAACAACTTCCAGGGGTCCCCAATGAATTCTGCCTAAAGCTGTATTTACACGGTATGAGTTAGTTGAGAAATATTTTTAGTAAAGCAATCTGCCCTATGACGTACTATGAGCTCGGACGAAATCTCACCACCAATACGACTCTTTTTGCTTGCTCATTAACTAATAACATCGCAGCATCTGATCCCTTGTTTTTGATAATGAAAAAAAGGGTCGAAAGAAAAAAAAAAAAACAGAAAAAAAATAAGACCAATAATAGTTCCTTCTTCTTTTTCGTGTCGATGATTCGTTAAGGACGGTAAACAGATGTGGAGATCGTGTGCACGGGATTTTGTATTCTAAGTGAGCAGATTTCGTCCGAGCTCATGGTACATTGTTTGACAGTTCAACAATTAAAATATCAAGCCACACCCATGACATGCCTAACAGTACACTAACATTTAGCCAGTTAGGTATATTTAAGTCCCATTTAATAGTGGGTGAGCCTATTGCCATCTAGCGGGCACAAATCGATACTCCATGGCTGCTATTGAGAAATTGCTGATGAAAACACCCAATAATACTTTGGGAATCGAACCCAGGACCTCGTGCTCAGCAATCGCGCTTGCGATCACTAAAATTACGAAAAATATATGTATATAAGAAATATTCATTCGGTGCATACAATTACCTAATAACGTTGTTTTGTTCAGATTGGAATTGCAAGTGTGTCGAGTATAGTGCGTAAACGCGAGTAACCTATTTTTAAATTAATCGAAATCAGTCAATACGGTGTAGCCGTATCTCCAGCAATAATTTATGTTGCCATGACAGTGAATTGCTTGATATTGCCCTTGACGCACAATTCAACCAATATTGCTACTACATGATATTTAGCAATTTAAGTCGCCCGTGTAGCGTTTACCTTAACCTCAAGAGGAAAATACGTTCGGAATACGTTTCAATGGAACCCCAATAGTTCTCCCTGAGGTGACCGCTCTTGAGTGCTTTTACAAACCGCCGTCCTTTTTCTGTCGGCGACAATTTTCAAGGATAGGTCGATAATTGTGACCTACGTTTATTTAATTAGTGGTCAACTCAATCGTGGGCAGCAAAAACAATCTGGAAATCTTTTTAAACAGTTACTGCAAAGACGCATTGACGCATTGTCTTGATCTGTACTTATAAACAAAGACTGTTTCTAGTTCTATAACAATGATCAGACCAAACACGTGGTGTGTCGATAGCAATCAGTCACATGCGATTGGTCCCTCCTCATCACATGTTCCTACCAAGACAGTCGATTCCCATTCGTAGCCGTACCTTCTGTTGTATTTATCTAAATTTAATCAGTCCAAAAGGCGACGAGTTTAGCACCTACAGATAGGGTCCATCAGCTCCTGTAGTGTCCAAACAATAGAACATGCCAGACATGAGAGTTTTATCGTTTGTGGGACAACATCACATTTACACTCCAGTGCAGAGTCATCTATGAATCTCTACCTGAACAAGCTTTTCTTTCTTACTATTTATGGATATCTTAACAAGTCCTTGGTGCCACTAGTTAAGTTTTTATTTGTAAACCGTAAAAGAACTATTTATCTACCGGTCTTTTCGAAGACCGTTTAAACTTCTAATTTTCACTATCCCCAAAACTATATCAGTCGATACTGTTCCCTGTGTCTGATCGACTAAAATGAACAGTTGTGAAAAAATAAATAAACACTTAACATATCCATATGAATAAGGAAATCAAGAAAGAGAAAAAAGCGACGATCGATTTTCACTCCTTGAATTTCGCATTCATATTCCAATTCATTCAATTTTCGAACACTCCTCTCTTTTTGGAACTCTCTAATGAATTTATAGGAAATCCTGTTACTAGGTGGAATGGAGTTGTTCAATTAATCCATTAGTCTTTGTTAATAAAAGGGTCTGTCTAAAATCTACGCCTTCGCCTCGCCTCTTACAAATTACTCCGTTAGTTTCCTGCTATCTCTGCGAATCTCTGTGAAGATAGGCAAAAAAATGGGTATAATCATCATTAACCAAAGCCTGAATTTACGCACTGCTGGGTCTCTATCTGTCTAGCCTTTTCACAACTATGTTGGGGTAGGCTTCCAGTCTAACCGGATACAGCAGAATACCTGTATTTTACATAGAGCGACTACCTATCTGAACTCCACAGCCAGTTAGTACTAGGTAAGACTGGTGGTCAGACTACTGGGTATAAGTGTATTTTTTTTTGTACCAATCCCCAGTTTCCTGTGCCAGTTTCATCCAGATTTTTCCCTGCCCATCTCGACGAACGACTACCATTTCTTTTCCATCCCTTGGACGCCACTCGTTAACAGCTTTACTCCATCTGTCATGACCAGAACATGTACGCCTTCGAAATTTTACGCATTCTAAGGTCTTTAATGTTCTTCGGCACCGAGAAGCCCGCCACACTGTTCCCAAACCACTGTAACTCCTGAACTTCTGATTCTGATTCTTCGGCACCGGTAAGTCTTGGATGGCCTGAACCTTTGTATTTAGAGGCTTGATTCATGGAGCTGCTGAAACATCGTGGCCCAGGAAACTCACTTTCTCTTGTCCGAATGTGCATTGGCTTGTGTTTATCAGCACTCCATACTCTGATAACCTTTCAAAGAGTTGCTTGAGGCTGTTGATGCTGGATGACGTTGCTACTGGTGATCCGGAGCACCTTGTCCATAAACCTCTGAAATGTTTGTGCAGCGTTGCGAAGTGTGCGATTTTGCCTACTACTACCACAACACGATGTTATGGAAATAAAGTTATGAACAAGAAGGCAGCTACTAAAAATATAAAATGAATAAGAAAAGATACGGAAATACAAGATGTTTCTCCATTTCTTTAATCGATAGCAGCCGGCAAACCGAACCTAAACAAACAGATACAGTACAAATATTGAATCGAGATCAAACGAGTTTTAAAAGGGTTCTCAGTACAAATGCTGGGCTTTCATCAGTTCTGGGCCAATTTTCTTTCAGCCTGTCACATGTTGGATACAGGAATATCTTGGTTCTAAAAAATATACGTGGTACATACGCATAATCGGCCTATAACCGTTCCAACTGCTGGAACACAGGCCTCCTTTCTATGAGACGAAACGATCCAGAGGCCATAATCCTCTGCATCAAGTCTTCTTCTTTGCGTGTCGATAGACTTAAATAATACCCGACCAGTAGGTTGCCACCTGCACAGCTCTGTCGTTGGCTTCGTTTAAATCCTGGAAGGTGCAGATGGCTGTGCAGGATAGTCAAGAAAGAAGGAGGGCATAATCTGCAGAGGGACTCCACCATGACATTGTTTTTGGGACGGGTCGATGATACCCCATTTGGCCAGATTACTTCTACAGCGGTCAGCGGCCAACTTGGGCTCGCAAACGGTTAAGAGATTTCCAGCAGCTGGCAGTTCCTGTCCAGGGGGAAGATGTTCTGCTGGATTGATGAAGTGAGGAGGGTGGGATGTCTGCATCTAGTGTGACCGGGTGGATGTGACATGCATGCGAAGTCTTGGTTCTAAGACCTTGCCTATTTTATCACTATAATTACAGTTTTCTTCTGATTGCTACACACTGAAATGCTAATAGCCAATTTGGTTTTTCGGGTTGACGTCCTCTGTCTATCTCTCATGATCCTTTTTACATCACCATTCTTGTATGGTCATAGAACGGGCACAACATCTGCTACAATATTGTATGTTCAATGCTGCATTTGTAACCATAAACTACAATCAAACAACTTGAAAATAAAACCAACAAGTACACACCTATATTTTCCTTCTCTTAGACCCCTAGTACACCTACGGCAAATACTCGCTAAGTTATAGCCGCTCTGCTATAAGTGCGGTTATACGTCTACAACACACGGCTATCGAGGCCACGCTAACTATTTCGTCATGCTGACGTTTTGTTGTTGACATAACAATCTCGGGACTTCCTGAATTCATAATACTTGAACGCAGGCAGGTGTTACACCTGAGGATATTTGAAACTTGGTGTTTCAGGCAAGGGAAGGTTAGGTACTCCAGGCGATATTTTTTTTAATATAACTGGATTCGCTGCATACTACGTTTTGTTATAATTTGGTTCAGTATCTTGTTTTGTGAACATTTTTAATGCGTTTTCAATAAAATCCTGAGCCAAAAGAATGTCCGCTGCACGTGGCTCCAGGCCGGGCAAAGGCCTTCAGCTATCATGAGATTTGACAGCTTGTTTGTTTTAATTTTTGTGTTGGCCTTTCAGAAAGTAGTTTTAAAATTTTGAAAAACAAACTATGAGCCGTCAATAAAACAAAATGCAGTGTTTGTTATCTGAGTAAAACTATCGAGTTTCTGTTTGCACAAAAAAAGTTTTTATCATAAATTAACACCGGTTATTGCAGCCATATAAGTTTATCGTTATATTCTACATATACACAACAGTAAATTATGTTATAAATGTTATTTAAACAAGGCTGTTTGTTTGTTTGTCGCACACACTCGTGACTGTGCCTGTTTTTTTATTATTGTTTTACACTCGTAACATCTTTCTTTCTATATTATTAGATAATTTCCTTAGAAAGTGGCTGTCAAATACACAAAAAAAAAATTTGTATGCGACATGTTCTTGTCAATTTTAGTAAAAGCAATTTATGTGAAGTAGGTACCTCCCTTGTAGACTACATTATTTTCAGATGAGTACGCCAAACACTAATAAATATATCCCATTAAACTTTGGCAATCATACCTTTTCAAATATTACGAACTTTTGAAATAAAACTTTACAAAAAAGTTAAAAGGTACCTATATCGGGCTACTGCCCTTTGAGGCTTTGAATTTACTGAATTTAAAATCAACTGCAGACGAAAGGTGTCAGAAAACATTAATATTTAACGAAACTGAATGGAATAGAAACACTTTTAGTAACATTAAAATAAATACAGCAGGTGAAAGACCGTTCTTAGAACGTTAAAGTTTAAACAGTTATAAAATCATTTTAAAAACATTTTAGAATAAATTTTTACCAGCTTATTTTTTTAAATACATTTAGTAGCCAGAGTACGTAAAGTAGATGATAAAATAAAATTGTATGAAACCAAAAACGAATGCTGGTCCTTCACCTCAAAGTGCTCTTCTATAGGTCGTCTACACGGGGATATACCACACCATACGGGGTACGGTTTACGGGGACTTAAATCATTCTGTAGAAAGAAAATATCAACCACTTATAAAACTTAATAGCGAGGTTGTCCAAGGCACGTATTCGTATCCTCATTTGGAAATACTGTATAATGATCATAATAATACAAACCAAGCAAATTTAAATAAATCAAACATTTTTGGAAAGCATTGTTTCAGATAAACTACATATATCGACCGTACCTATTCGACGCAACCACAAAAAACATGCGAAACGAAAATCCGTTTCACAAAAATCCGTGCCACCATTCAACAGGTAGTAGGTATGGGGCATTAGTTCTAATACATTGTGTATGATAAGCGGTCTCATCATTCGTTATCACAGCGATAAATAAAGATAAGAGGGTACAGAGCACTTAGCCGAGTTATCTCTCGGGTCACAGTAGTCTTAAAATAGTTGGGCAATTTGTGACGCACGCCCGGAGGATGCATTACTTACATGTTTTATTTTGGAACTGTTGGATTATGGGGCTTATAGATTGGCTTTTTTTGGTCACCGACAATCTAGACCCGAAAACTTGCCACACTTACTTGGTAGTGGGCAGAGCACATTGCTCGTAGAACGGATGGCCGATGGGGCCGAAAAGTTCTAGAGTGGCGACCGCGAACCGGAAGACGTTGTTGTTGGAAGGCCTCCCACTAGGTGGACCGATCACCTGGTGAAGGTTGCAGGGATCCGCTTCACTTCTGGGAGGCCTATGTCCAACAGACGACGTCTTTCGGCCTGAAATGATGATAATGAATCTAAACAAACATTCACAAGTTCTGATACCTAATCAAAAGTTAGAAAACTAAATTTTACAGCTTACTCTTTGCAGAGCATAAATTGGCGATTGATTCTAACATATTGCTGAAATCAGGTTTATTTGACACTTACAACTTACTGGTCGGACAAAATTTGAGACAATCGACACGAAAAGCCAAAAAAAAGTCTTATAAAGACAGACTGAAACTAGGTCTCCAGTACCTATTTGTATAAGGAAAGAAGTAGTAGGAAATGATGACGTAGAAAATATATTTTGTACAACATTTGGAAAGGAAGATTGGCTAACGTATAAATGATTTAACGTAAATGTTCTTCTTCTTTACGTGTCAATGAACACAAATTGTGTTAGACCAGTTTGTAGCCACCTGCACAGATCTATCATTTGCTTCGATTAGATCTTGATAGTAAAGGAGAAGAACATAAATGTTGGGAAAATACGACAAACATTTGTTGATTCATTCCGTCAGTTGCCTACTAGTAATTTTGCCGCGCGCCGACTGATGAAGTCGACTCACAGGTATTTCAGAATACAGATCAATCGTTGTATGAAATATTATGATAATTATAAAAGAAGTAAACATTGAAGTTACGTTACGGCTTTTACAGATCAAAGGGAAGGAATGGGAAGAGGTTTTCAACATCTGGCTAGACGAGGAGATGGTCGATGGAGTAAAGTTTTGATCTAATTGTGGGTAGGGTTGGACCAATGAAACCTGGCCGTCTTACCGCGGCTATCGGCAAAGTCACGGTAAACATTACGATGACGACGGGGAACTAGGAAGTATGGCAGAAGGAAAGTAACCAGAGACATCTAAACGCGCGATGGGTTGACGATATCGTCTCGGGAAATATTACGATGAAGACGAGGAACTTGGAAGTACGTTAGAAGAAAAGTGATTAAAGACGTCCAAACACGGATGGGTTGATCAAAGTCGCGGGAAACATTACGATGATGACGGGGAACTAGGAAGTAGGCAGAACAAAGAGGAGGCCTATACTATCAGTCTGTGATTCCAAGCTGAAATGATGATGATGATAATGGAAGAGACACAAGTCCACCTCCTCAGTCGTACATTCTTGACAGAATGGCCGTGGTTGAAGATGATGCATTTTCTCTAGATCACACAAATACATATGTACATACGTACAGAAAGGAAAATTGCCATCACTCGAACAGATCAGTAGTCAAGTCTATTTCCGACCGTTAGACTTAGAGTTTCGGTTTGATAAACCGGCATTATGATTAATGTATTTTTTATCTTTAGAGCCCTAATGTTAGTGTTGTTATGACGTGTGTGTTGTAATGGCTGCAGTATCAAGGACCATTGGTGGAGCAATTTCGACGTTCTTAACGTTATTTGTACTTCACTTTGGACTTCACTCTATGAGATCTCCGTTCAATTGTTTTGAAAGCTAGATAAGTGTCAGATTAAAAAAAAAAGAAGCTCGTGGCTAAATAACAGTCACTCGGGTCGATCTCTAGGTTAAGCCTGACTAAGTTTGTCCGTAGATGGGTGACCACCCATTACATACTGAGTTTCCTCCGTGCCTTAGAAAGCACGTTAAGCCGATGGTCCCGGCTGTCATTCTGTAAATCTTTGGCAATCATTACAGGTAGCTAGTGCACAGTGGCCCGAAAGTCTTGACAACCAGTCTTACCAAGGGGTATCGTATTACCCAGTACTAACTGGGTTGCGGAGGTCGGATAGACAGTCGCTCCACGTAAAATACTGGTATTCAACTGTATTGGGTTGGGCTGGAAGCCAACCCTAATATTGTTGGAATAAAGCTAGGTAGATGATGATCAGTGTCAGTTTGATTTCTCCAGAAATTGACGTTAAAGCTGTTCAAGGATCATTCAGCGGGAGGCCGAAATTGGAACTTACCATCATGTTTTTTAAATTCATTTTACAAATATTCATCAACAGCGACCCTCTGTCAAAGTCATTTTTGAGCACCAAAAGATCCTTCTATCATTTTAGACTGTGACATCATTATCATTTTAGACTGTGGCTGGTGTTCTTGGAATCTTCGAGCTGTCATTTAGATCTTACATTGAAATAGACGATGATTGTCGGATTATATACGAATAAAGCGATATAACTTCAAAGTACTTAAGCTAAGGGCACAAGCATTCCAGTTTTTGGATTGAATTGATGTCTTCTAATTCATCTGCATATGCCTAGCCTTTTCCCAACTATGTTGGGGTTTTCCAGTCGTAAAGCTGCATACGGCCGTATGCAACTGAATACCAGTATTGTATTGTATCTGACCTCCACAACCCAGTTAGTACTGGGTAATACGATACCCCTTGGTAAGACTGGTTGTCAGACTTTCGGGCTGCTGACTACCTGTAACGACTGTCAAATATCTACAAATGACAGCCGCGACCAAAACGGCTTTACGTGCTTTCCGAAGCATGTAAAACTCGGTATGTAGTCGGTAGTCATCCATCCACGGACCAACCTAGGCTAGCGCGGTTTAACCTTAAGAGCGACCCGAGCTACTGTTATCTATTATTATTACAAAAAATTCTTACTAGCAGTCCCGGATTTCCAATATTGTCTCCCATAAATGGCAATACGGCTGGCCTTATTATATGCCACTATGGGACCCAAGACTGCCATAGGGTAAATGTCAAACCCACCTCTTACTACTTTTTCTTTTAGAGAATATAATATGACTGTAGAGACCAAGAATTTGTAGTAAAAAAGATGTTACGCAGTGAATGGAGAGTAAACGCAAGGAATTTGATTTAGTCGGGTACACAATTTATTCGGAATTCCATACATACTGGATCAGATGGAGATATATTTTTCTTTATAGGGTTGTTTTAGATCTAGGAATTGAAAAACATTTTGTAGTTTTTGTTTTGTTTGTAGACACACAAACAAAACAAAAACTACAAAATGTTTTTCAAAACAAAATGTTGTTTTGTTTGATTTCATTTTTTTTTTTTCAGTAATTTTTATTATTGTTGTTTCATTTGGAGTGCTTATTAATTATATTGTATTGTATTATTAATTATAAAAAGTAATTAAATCTTTTTGCTACTAAAATTTTATCAAAGTTAAGTTCCCAATTGTGTTAGCGTAAAAATACTTTGGGGATCTTGTTGAATTTTGTTTAACGATTTATCTTCCGAAGTTTCCGGGCAAATATTATTTCAGCTGATATGTTTTACCTTAATCTTAGAAGTCTTATTTAAATATTGCTTTACAAAGTTGTATTACTTTTCATGAGAATTTGTGTATCACTGGAAATATTTGTGATACTTTTTTATTGGATTCTATATGTCCAAATATTCAGCTGATATACTGTGTATCCTTGTTTCTCTCTACTTCTAAAACCGATTATAAGTTGAGAAGTCGTCACAATCATCATCACTTTTCTAAGCTATGTTGGAGTCGTCTTATATACCTGTGTTGAGTGTATCTGAATATCTGTAGAGCGACCTCTATAACCTTGTTCCAGGGTAACACGACACCCATTGCTAAGACAGGTTATCAGACTTCTAACTTCTGTTCGAAGGTGCGAAATATCGATTATTTATTCATCAAAAATGTAAATAAAAACATAAGTACATTGCCTCCTCTTTGCATCGTCATACTCTTTAAGCTTTGACGTAGCACCAGTGTTGCCATAATAACAGTCTAAACAAAGCCAAGTATTTCATCGACCTGCCGTAGTGACGACATTTGTGTTTCGTATGGCGAATCTCAAATACTCCACTGACGATGCGCTGACGTCATATTATAAATAACTTTAGCTGTTGAGTTCGTCAGGCATTCGATGCAATCGAATACGAAAACTGAGAAGTTTTGAATGAGGAACGATGTTTTTTGGAGGCAAAATATTTTGAATTATTCATTAAAAAAAAAAACAGAATACAAATTTAAGAACAGTTTTTTTTTTAATTTGATTGTTAATGATAATTGTTTCTGTTGAGAAGTTAGTTATGATATTGTTGGTTCTAAAATACTCTTTCTCTTATTCTTACCTCTAGATTATTTTCATACATGCTGTATAAATATTACGTGTATGTTTGTCTATGAAATAGAACGCAGGAATAGAAGCACTATCTCGTTTATTATGACTGACCAGTTTTATTTGAAGTGAAGTTCTTGATTTTTTGCGTCAAATCAAAACGATACGTGAGTGCAGATATGATTGAGAGCATACAATCTGACGCGATATCGAACATGTTTTCTAAAGGAAATTGGAAAACTTTATTTGCACTGCACTGTTTGATTTGGTACATTGCATGGCAGATCGTATGGTTTCTTTTTTTTAGGGCATGCCATGTAGATTTGGTTATTCATCCGTATTTATTCGGACATGTTTGTCATTTTGGAACTCCGTCCAGGGTGTTTTAAAATAATGTAGAAATTGTTAAATGGACACTGAAAAACAGTGAGCACAAAAACTTTTGTTTTGTAAATGTTCAGCTTTTCTTCAAGAGTTTACAAATTACGAAATTATAATTCTACATGTGGATAAACCACATACTCGTACATTACTTTTTATGTGTGAACCATTCCGTCTAAGTTTTTGTCAAATGTTTTTGCCCCCAGTTTCGATTGACCCCGATTTGATCAGACCCGTGTGAAGTGTTAATAAGTATTTTTGCAGCTGAATGCTCTCGCAGATTGCTTCCATGGTGTTAAATATAAATTCGGTGTACGTCAATCACAATCATTCTGTGAATCGATCGCTTTTGGGTGCCATTTTATCTGAATCGAACATTGATGCATTCGTTTGTGATATGATGTCAGCATAAAGTGCTTATTTTATTCCCGGAATTTTATATCAATGCTGTCACGATACTGTATCATCTAGTTAATATTGCAGTATTTTGATGAAATGAAATTTCGATGGAAAAAGCTTCAACAGTTCAAAAGCTTCAGGAGACTGCATTTAACTTTTATTTTATTCATTTTTGAAACGATTCTTTTAAATAAGAATGTCGCAAAAGATTGTAAGTAATTAGTAATTCTCGGCGTTCTTTCTTAATTCTTCTCTGAAAAAAATAATTTATTTATTTATTAATTTTATTTACTCTCGAATTGTTGAATACCTGGATCACTCCTTTTTCTTAGGTTGGTGTAATAATATAACAGTGACAGGGATCATTGAGCAAAATTATTCTTGACTACTCGTTGCTTTTAATATTTTTTACTTTTTTTATTATATATTGTATATCCGTGTTCAGTTAATCAAAGGCTATTTTTATTATATTTTATTAAACAGGGTTTAGAATTTATTTTTGCACAACGAAAGAAAATATTTTATCCGTCAAGGCTTATAGACGGAATTGAACCTCAATCCCTACTTTGAAAATCTAAGCACGTAAACAAGCGGACAGTTACATTAGTCATATTGTAATTAACTTTCACGTATACGTGTGACTGGCATTAATTGATCGCCTGCAACCAATCACGGTGTCTTTAGTCACAATTAAAACGAGTCTGTCTGACTGACTGACTTACTGAGTGACGTCATATTATGAATGAGGGGCTTATCAGGGCGTTTCATCTTTTGGTTGTGAATGGAATACAAAGGAGATGGAATTTCGGTGGTGTTTTGATTACAAAATACTTATACGGTATAGTTATGGAACACCTACGACCCGCCTCTGCTATGCTAAGCAGATTTCTTTTAAAAAAGCAGTGATAGTTCATTGGTATTACCGTCGGACTGCCAAGTCATAGGTCTCATATTCGAACCCAAGAGACCCACCTCTGATTTTTCGGATTCATCGTATTGTATAATTTTCACTTGCTTCGGTGTAGGAAAACATCGTGTGGAATCCAGCATGCCTAAATGATATTTCTCAGCGGCATGTAAAGCCAAGTCGGAGGCTCATCGGTGGCATAAAAACTCTGACACCAATTTAGGCAATAACCAAACGATAAAAAAAATCTTTATTACACTAAGTTTTCAGGAATAAATTCTTTAATGTTGGTGAGAATCGCATCAAAATCTATTGCACAGTATTGAAGGTACAAAATAAAAAACAATGCGGTAACACAAACAGAAACGAAAACCGACTTTTATTATAACAAACATGAATTTGCACACTTCCGAATTGGTTAAGAATATGTTAATTCAAAGCCATGTGACAAACATTATTACAAGCCGCAGATAGTTCCTCTAGCTCCCTCATAAATCCTCGCTCCATCGGAGTACAGTTCCGTTGCATCGCGTCAGCGGGAACACTGCTTATCTTGTATGTACACTCGCGCACATCATTCTTCTATAGAAATAGGTTTATTGCGATCCTGTTTTAAAGCCTCCTCTATTGTACGGCTGCGTAGGTACGAATATAAATCTGCATATATTCAAACTGGATTCGGTTCGATTACGGATTGGTAGAGGTGTACTTAAAGTACACTCAGATTTGGGCACTTCTGTTTAAGTCCCTTTTAATGGGGGGCGAACTTATTTCTATCAAACGGACACAAATCCAGATTCCGTGATTGCTACTAAGAAATTCCTAATGGAAAAACCAATAACACTTAACACCCGACCTGGGAATCGATCCCAGAACCGGTTCATTTTAAGTTAGCTGGCTAAACTCCGCAAGCTTTTTGGAATGAGAGATGGAGATTTTAATCTCCATCTCTCATTCCGAATTTATCTATAACCTTGTAGATACCTAAAAATGATATATCAACATTGATGCTTTTATATTAATCAATAATAAAGTCAGTCACAGCTAAGCATAAACTGATGGTTTTCAACCTGCCACTGACATTAGTGCGAGTCTACTTATACTAAACTAGCTTAAGCCAGCGGCTTCGCCCGCGTGGAGGTCGGCAATTGTCCCACGAGATCTTACTAACCGGGATAAAAATATCCTATGTATTAATCCAGGTTGTAAACGTGTGCCAAATTTCCATTTACATCCATCTATAAACTTTCGTTTTTACAATAGTTGAAAGATTTTTTGCCTATCAGTGTAAATTAGTGTTAATTTAATTTTGCTTTCAAACACCCGTATTGAAACATAAAAGTAATAATTCTCTTGAGACCAATGACAAAAACATGCGAATGAACAATCAAAAGGTTGACCATCAAGTACTCGCGAGACCTGGTCATTACAAACATTATAACGAAGCTCCATTAAAGTAATTAATAATTCCAAAGTAACCTTTGTCAGCCATGACATCGGGTTAAATCGCCATTTTGTTTTACTAACGCAAACAATTTCAGTTCAATTTTCCTCTTTATTTTACTAATTTAAGGTCGATTTTTCCTTGACCTGTTTGTGAGAAATCGGTGAATAGGTTTTCCCGGGGGTGTATGAGTTTTATTGGAATTAAATGCTCCGGGAGTCGTTGTTGTCACTTACTTTGTTTTGGGATTTTCTGATATCAAAATCTGCTGCCAAATACAATTCAGTTTTACCACTGAAAGACAATATTGATCATCTTAATCACAATATCATCTTGGTCGTCTAGTTTCTTGTCTTATTGTTTGTAAATATAAAATGATTAGTGGTTTCTCTGTAAATGTAATAAACATTTATAAAGAAACCACTAATCATTTTATTATCCAATATTTTTATGATACAAGAAAGTGGTCAAAAAATTGAAGTACCTGACTCTTGTGCTAGGTGATAGACCTGTGTTACAAGAGCCAGTGCCCTCTCCCAGGAGAAGAATCCAACATTACCAACAAAGAAGAATGGCACCACCAATGTCATTCTTCTTTCACCGTCAGCTTTGTTAGTCGGTACATTGTTACGTTAAAGTTACATTGTTACAACACGCAGATAAATCTATTTATCAACGTAATCATCATCATCATCATCATCAGCCTATTAATGTTCCCACACTGGGACACAGGCCTTTTCTTTATGAGAGGGAATGGGCCATTATCCACCACGCAGGCCCAGTGCGGATTGGTAGTCTTCGAATTTTTTGGTTCTAGGACATGCCGGTTTCCTCACGATGTTTTCCTTCACCGTTTTGTGGGCAGAGGTGATGAAATAAATTACACAAAGTAATGCGTCTGTCTGGGTTCGAACCCATGACTTACTGTTCGTAAGTTGGGGCCGCCACCACTGGGCCACCGCTGCTCTCATCAACGTAATATAACATAATAAAGAGTAACTTTGTACACCAGACTGTTTTGCCTGCAACCTCGTTCCATGAAATTTCTAGATTCCAGTTCTTTTTCGTTTTATAAATCCTGTGATGTCTTTTAGAAATATATTTTCCTAAAACTCAGAGATAGTTAGAATTTTATTAAGATCAGCTGTCCTAAAAGCTTTCAAAATGAAAAAAATATTATGCCTAGTTTCTTTTTTTTAATTAGAAGTTCGTTTTTTTATTAGTCATACTTTTATCGCAGAGCTCACTTTGCATTATTTTCCTAATTGGACAAGAATTAAAAAACATACTTGGTTTTCCAAAAAAAAAGTTTGAATATCGGAGAGTTATAGAAGTCTATATAAAGCCTCCAGAAACTTGTATAGAGATCCTTTGGAAACTAGAACCAAACCATTAAATTAGTAGATATTTAGTAATTTATTATAATTATTGTTGTCACGGTATTAATGATAATAAACAAATATAACATACGAATTAACAAATAATATTCTGTATGTTTGAACCGTCTAATGTCTTCCTAAAGACTTGACCCACTGACGAACTCTGAAGGGTAGCTACCCTTAGGTAAAACATAGATAAAAGCTTAAATAACTTATGCAAACCTACTGTCCCTATTCTAAAGGGATTAAATCTAACTGCGTAAACCAATTGGGCCTTCAATTTGCGAAGTTATTTTAGTTATACTAAAATTTTCAATGAAATTCTGTCCTTCTGTTTTTGATTTGATTTAATTATTTGTGAACCGGGTTTTATAAATTTATTCTTGTTTGGATTGTACTATTATGTAGGTGTACTATTAAGGAAAATGCTGAAATTATTAATTTTATTATTAAAATTAATAAGGCTTTTGAGTTTTGCCTAGAGTATTTGTTTGGCTTATGACGACCCACTTGTAGAAGACCTGTAGTTGCTAAGCGTAAGATTTTTTTATGTGTACCATAGTCTGTTCTTTTCGCATTGCTTTCGTTTTGTATTTGTTGGACTAGAACTATGCCTCTACCACGGTGTGATGTGACATTGACCAGATATGACTATGACTGCATGTTTTTGAGTATGAAGGGCAGCATAAAGTCAGTTTGAAATGTAGTATGTACCTTACGGGCTCATATGATATACCTATCTATTATAGGGCTTTCTAATTAATTAAAGTTGTGTGGTAATCGTTTGTCGTGGTATGGGTAGGTATGTAATACGGAGGAATGAGGAAAATGTTGTGACGTAAGTTTTGAGTATGAATGGGGATTGTGGGTTGGTGGTGGCTCTGTCCGTGTCCGTACGAATATGATAGCCCGCAGGTTTGCTCGTTGTACTGCGGACGTAGAGGTCCGCAAGGTCTCTTTAGAGCATTTGGTACCACCTTGTACTGTGTTTGCGGCTTGTGGGAGAATTATTCGTTAGCGTCGTATGGAGCCCCTCGTGTTCAATTCAGTAATGCGTTCCGGAAACTGATGGGGTTGCCATGGCGATGCAGTGCGTCAGGGATTTTTGCGGCGGTGCGTGTAGATTGTTTTTACGCAATAATGCGGAAGCGGGCAGCATCAATGGTGGCTCGCGACATGGCCAGCCCTAACAGGCTTCTGAGAATGATTGCTGGCAGAGTGGACTGTCCTTATGTGGTTCGCTGCTGTCAGTTACATGTGTCACCGTATCGTGTTGTTTTCTAACACTTAGTTTTTTAAGGAATATGTTACTAATCCCTATATGAGCCTCCGCTCGTATTAAAGTTTTTGAATTAGAATTTGTATAACAGTAGAGGAAGACCTAAGAAACGATGGATCGACTGTGCAAAGGATGATAATTATGGCAAGGAAGGGGGTGTCTGATGAAATGACAAGTAATAGAGAAGAATGGAAGAAGAAGACATGCTGGCACCGACCTCAAATGAATTGGTGTAGAGGCAAGAGAATGCGATGACATAGGGCTTGGTATAATTAGCTTCTAAAAGCTCTAGATTACTACTAACTTAGAACACTTGTCTTCAACAGACTGATATTCCAATACTCATTAATTGTTGAACCCTGCAATGAAATAACTTACCAAAAAGTACTTAAGAACATAACAGATCCCAAATTACCTCATTAAACCACCTGCCTCACCGTAATGCTATAAAATTATCAGCTAAAACCTTCGCCCTTACGATGTTCTCACTAAACCGAATTATTTTCAAATAATGGCCTCAAGGGAGCACGGAGGAATGAAGACAGCTCCTTCCCCCTATTTTTTGTGGTAACAAATGCTCTTGAGCTGCCCTTGGTATTAATAGAGGTTTGCTGACTCGAGCTAATGAAGTTGTCTGGTCTATCGAGATGTATTGTCAATCGAGTGGATGTCTTAATTAATTGGTTGCGTTTGATAGTGTTTGGTAAATCGAATAGTTTTTACCCGACTCAGAAGGGTAATGTATTTATCAGCCTATGTTTGCCCCTTTGTGGCGTTAGGAGACCAAACGCGTGGGTCGCTTTTGATGATTCTTACCTTAATCGATTTGTCGATCGATTTGTTTGAAATGAGTTTATCTTGCGAGTGTCACTAAACATATGGCAGCAATAAGAAATATAAAAATATATTAATTCAAATTTGAAAATGGGTAAAATATAAAATGAATATTTTAGAAGCACATTACACACCAATACAATATAGGTAATTGAAAGTTTGATGAATCAAAAATCCACCATGTAAAACGGGCGAGCTAAAAAGAAAAGATCGATATAAAAAGTTTCCACCATTCTTTGTTGTGGGTTTCAAAGGAGATTCGTGTGGTTTTGTGGCCAGTCTTATTGTTGGCTATAAATTCTAACGATACTCACAGCAAACGGTCCACTTTCCACTAATTGGCCACTAGTTATTAGGCAATTATAATTCGTTGTAAATCACGGCCGTCAGCTCCTCAAGGATTAATTTGGAATTTAATGGTATCGGCTTCAGTGTAAATAAAACTGGACCTAGGGGACGCAGACTTCGAGACGCAACTTTTTCTCTTTCTGTCGTGTGGTTAGTGATAACCTGGTGTCAGAGTATTTATGCCGCTATAGGTCTCTGACTTGGCTTTACATGCCCTCGCGAAATATCTCTGAGGCATGCCGTCGTAACTTTTAAGCACATTTTATCTTCAAGAAATTTTACGTAAAGTATCAAAAAAATATATTGATTTCATAAATTCTGTATGGCAGTCTTTTTCTGCCTGTTTGTTGTATTACATTGTCCTTTAATTTTTCAAGAATAAACAAAAATATTAAAAAAAAATCGTATTCTGCTATGTCATTCGCCAATTTGTATATAGGTACAAGATCAACGGGCGCCGGATATTTTAATTATACTCTGCCACTTTAGCTACGGAACCCTCAAGAAGTGCCTACTCAAGCACTTGACCGATTTCCATTATAGCCCGTGTAGCTCCGGTAAAACGGGAAAATCTTGTTAAACGGAAAACTTGCCATTAATGACAAGAAAAACAATAAAAATGTATGCATAATACTGCAAATACAAACTGCATAAATAAATAACACGAGTTCAACAGTACTTAAGTCTACATGCAGTCTTTCTGCAAACTACCTGTGCAAATAAAAAAAAAAAACAGAAATAGGTGTCCCTATTCGTAGGTGTGTTCGTTCTGGGTGGGAAATGAATGTTCTAGAACAAATATCAGTTTGCGTCAACAACGGCTGTGGCGACGTTCTCTGTATTGATGAAAACGGATCTATCTTCTACTGCATTGTTTTTATTTGTTTACTTAGACAGTGAAAATATTTTCACATGCGTAGGAAGAAACAAATTAATAAAGAATTCTAATATCGGTACTTGGCTTGAATAACAAAAACAGTAAATAATTTGGCGCTATATAAACCAATTTAAAACATAGCTCAAACCAATTTGGAAGAATTATTATTTCAATGATTTCATGTATTGCGAGTACGTACTTATGTAAATATATCTAGTATTTTTTGGCGTAAGTTGCCCTTGATACGCCTAAAATATGAAAGAAGAAATGTTTCTCGAATGATCTACCTACTTTGACATGATGCAATGGTTCTATTGATTTTTCATCCCAGTAAATTAATACTATCGAATCCGTCCAAATTATTAAATTACTTAAAATATCGAGTTTTGAACTAGAATCAAGATTCTAAGTTAAAGCGAGTGCCATTCCGCAAAGGTCTTACCTCAATATTGTCAGTATTCAAATTGTTAATAATAACTATGAGCTTTGATATTGCACAGTTCGTAAACCTAAGTAGTAGAAGACCTAAGTAGTAGTTCGTTCTCTCAGTGTTTGAAACTTTTATGGTGGATGCTCCAGGGTAGCCCGCGAAATTCAAATTTTCTTACGTTTTTTGCAATTTGCAGGACTTTTTTAAAGGTCAAAGTCATTCCTCGACCTTTATGAACTTGGAGGGTAGTATTTGATGACTATAATTCTATAACTCGTCATCATACGTCTTACAGTCGCGAAAAATATTTTAATCAACATACAACCTAGTAGTGGCCTGCAAATTGCAAAAAACGTAAGAAAATTTGAATTTCGCGGGCTACCCTGGAGCATCCACCTTATGGTGAATAGTTAGTAGGGTTAAAGATCAAGCTGCCTAGTTTGTTTGTATTAGCTATTCGTTTATATTTGTATTTAAATCAAATTGAATCCTCAATTTTCAGCATTACTAGCATAGTTTGTCTCTGCATCACTCTAAGGTAGACTGATTAAGTCTGCCTTTGCACATTTATGTGCTTAAACAACTAAATATTTTAGATCATCTAGCGATCTCACCACGTTATGAGGTTCTTTTAGAGTCCTTTCGGCAAATGTAAGAAAGTAAAGTAAACTTTTTTGGAAAATGTAAGAAAAAAGAAAGAAAGAAAGAAAGAAAAAATCTTTATTCATCGCAGGGACATGACGTGCATGCAAAATTTGAAAATAGAAACAATAAACATAACAAACATTAAGAGTATTTCAAAACGGAACATAAACAAAAAGTAAATTTAAAAAAATAGTTGACAGTTTGCACGATAAAATAGGTTACCACTCAGCATGATGCTGTGCTATGGGGGGGCCCCATAGCACAGCAGCATCAGAAGTCAAAACAACTTATTTAAATATTTGATTAATTAGAAAAAATAAAACAAACAGTACTAAAACGTAAAACAACATAAGAAACAAAATAAACATTACTTACAAAAAATATAAAGCCATCCAAGCAGGCTAAACAAAACAAACATAAAAAACATGTACGTTTCGAAATACACGATATTAATAATACACGATGAAGGGAAGTGTGAACATGCTTATTTCAGCTAAAACCTGCAGTGGTAGAGATGATACCCTGGTAAAATTTAAAGTTTTAGTAGGTAACTTACAATATGTCATCTTCCTTTATTTGTCACTAGTTTCTGCCCGTGATTTCGTCTGCGTCGACGAAACATAATTATCAAATGGCAATAGTGTAGCTTTCATGTCAAGATTTTTTAAAATTGGTTGATTTATTTCGAAGATTACCTCCTACATCCAAACAAACTTTAACGTCTTGATAATATTAGTGTAGATAGACTGTTTCAAGTCATTCAGGTCATCTGTAAGGTTCACAAAATAAATTAAGATTTTGATAAAGAGTACTCTAGCGAAATAAATTAACTGTGCTTTGAAGTAGGCTTCAATCCAAAACATTGCAATTCAAGGTTACTACAGTAAAAGGTCACGTAGATGCTAGTATTAGAGGGATATATATTATTAACTAGCTCAGTGAGGATATAGCACGAGCGGTGTAAACTTAACGTAAGTACGGTCGACCAAGCTATTGGGTTTACATTTTACAATGTGATTTGCATGTTTAAATGTAAACCAAATAGCTTGGTCGACCGTACATCGATTTTAAAATTAAAAATATTATATTATTTTCATAATTATACGTCACTGTGTGTGTGTGTCAGTTATTCATATTTGAAATGCAACAGGTAATTGTATTTTAGATTAAAAAATCGACGTATTTATGTAAGGTTTACACCGCGCGCTTATGCCGCGGGCCTCTGATACCGCCGATTTGTGATTACTCCTCCCTTTACGTTGGTACATCTTTTGTTTCTTCTCTTCCGTCGAGTTGCAGAAGAAGCAGAAAGCATTTGTGATCAATATAGCTATTCGCCAGGTTAAAAGCATGACCATTACTCACATATAAAGGCACTTTTCTTTCACTTAAAAAAAAACTTTTAAGTTCTCATCTAGTCTTATATGCTTTATGGTCTTGTAAGCTATGTTTGTTGGACAGAAATAGCTCGATATGATATACAAAAAGCAGGTTTAAACTCCATTAGAATTATAATGGAGTTTAAATTGATCCAATTGATTGAATTGATTGTCCTGATCTATCCTAATTTATTTGGGGTCGGCGCAGCATCTTTTTCGCGTCTTTTTCTTCCAAACTTCTCTATTACTCGTCATCTCAACATAGAAAGGAGGTTTTCTAGCCATATCATCTTTCACACAGTCCATCCAGCGCTTCTTTGGTTTTCCTCTACTCTTATAGCCATCTTCATACTCAACATTCTCCTCAGATTTAAACTCTCTTAAGCAGATTTAAACTCCATATAATTAAATTTCAACGTCTTTACAAAACCACCAAAGATATTAACATCAGCCTGTAGGTAACAGCTTCCAAGATAAAAAAATATACGGACGGGATCAATTTCAATTTTCTCAGACAAACTAAAATTCGTGTAGGTGAGCCGAGATGAAAAATACAGGGATTACGAGATGAGGGAGGATGACGTTCTCGGCTAGTACTTGACCTACTTCTTATTAAAATGATAAATATTCTCTGCTTGAGAATGTGCGTGTTTTATTTTATTTTATAAAATAAAAGTGTTGGCGGATCGATGGGCCGAAATGTTTTGTTGAGGGAATTTATGTTGTGTTTCGGTGCTTTATTATGATTTTGTGTTGTAAGAATTGAAACTTTACGAAATACACCGGGGATCATTAGGTATAGTTGCACAGTTTCTGAATTTATTACTCGCTGCTAAAGTAATTAGGTCGCATCTACTCGTGTTACTGATAGAGTTTCGTAAAATCGGCGATTTTAACGGTGGTAAGTCAATTTCTCAACATGGGAAGGTACTAGAATATAGCTTAGGTCATGTTTGTACCTACAGTATGGGTTGGAAGACTATTATGTTCAGTAAATTATGTTTTAAGTACTTTACGCCCAGTTGATACCGTAAGTAGGTAACTAGATTTTTTTTTCGGATGGGAAATCATCATCTCCCGCTCTGGGCGGAGCAGGAGGGAGTGTCAGACTTTTACTGACTAAAACCCATCCATGTTCCTTCATCGCCCTCTGTGTTCCGGGGCCACGGTATCTCTTTCGAACAGTCCCGCAACCCCGGACTAGAAGGGGACCTGAAGTGAGGTTTATGAAATGTTGTAGAATGTTTTCCGTTCATATTTACGTGAATCATAACAAATCTGCAATGTAAATTCGTGCTGCGTCGCATTTATCTACGTTGCACGTTATGAAACTTTCGAAACTACAGGCAAAAATAAAAACAGAACTTACGTTTACACTCGAAGAATTCCTTTTTCTTTGACCGAAATGAAGTTGATGTTTTGTAAAAGTCTGAGTAATATTTTGATGAACCTTTGCAATTCACATAATGTCAGAGGTCGAGACAGGAGTCAGGATCTTCTAAACGAGATTCATTCTACCATTACAGCATTATTTTGTGACTCAAAACTAGAGACTTACAAATTGATTATGTTTCTTATTACTAAATAATTATACTTAGACTGGGTCAGGTCAACTATTAAGACTTAGTTCTTCATTTATTCAATTCTTAAATTTTTAATGTCCTCAATTCAATGTACGTACCTATTTTAATTTTGTAAGATTCGCACTCCTGAGCCACAAGATATATAAGTGAGTTTTTCTATGCCTCTATAATATATATCAGAATATCTACCTGGAGGAGTCAACCCCGCTTACACCTTGCTGACTCATAATTGACCGCCTCCAAACGTTGCTGACTGGTTGATATGCTTACCACATAATGAGTTTATTTCACTCAGTTCCTGCCTTTAGAAGACAACATATGTACAACATTGTTTATAACGCAAACGAGCTAAAACAGCGCCAAGTGCTGCAAATAACACGATAAATGATACTGCAAAGCGAATATATCACTCAACTTGTAAATCAAATTAACTCGATTGTCTTATGGAAACAAAAGCGGTTTACAATCCTGTCAGATACCTCTCACACATCGTGTTAGAATCGCGCGAGACGTCCGGACGTGTCGAAGTACAATAACGTTGCGACGCGTCGCGCCGACGACATCGTGGTGTCGCGACGTCGACACGTGGTTTATTGTGGTAGCGGGAACATGCCACACGGTGAAAGGGATAGGTACGATGAGACCACTAGACTAGAAAAATATATTTATTTGAAGATTGTTGTATAACGGGCTGGTGTCCGCAACTCCACGTCAAAGCGCGTATTTTGCGTATGGGCTATAATCCACCACGCGAGCCCAGTGCGGATTGGTAGATGTCACATGTCTTCGAATTTTTGGTTCTAGGACATGCCGGTTTCCTCACGATGTTTTCCTTCACCGTTTTGAGTGGTGATGAAATAAATTACACAAAGTAATGCGCCTGTCTGGGTTCGAATCCACGACTTACTGTTCGTAACTCGGGGCTGCCACCACTGGGCCACCGCTGCTCTCATTTATTTGAAGATACTGCGTGTACTGGTGGTGTTGTACTGGTCAGCTGCCTTTTTTTCGCGATTTCGATGATGGTCCCATGGAGAAAGTTGTTCAGTTTGTTGGAACATACCCTGAAATATGACTGTGATAATAAGACAGCGAGGGTGTGTACCAGAGACAATCGCTTTCAAAGCATTTCTACTGCGGTTTCAATAGGATTGACTTGAATTTTCAGCAGCACCTTTCAGCAGTCTTTTCCCTCATCGTTATCGATAGATATACAAGGTGTAAACAGACCCTTCCGAAGTCAACAAAACATTTTGTACATCAAATTAAGGAACTCTACGAACCCTTCAAACCCCTGGAAAGGTCTAACACACATATTAGAATCCATGTAACGTGTCCAGGCGTCGAGGTACAAAAGCGTCGCTGTGTTGACGGCCCATGCATTGTGGGTGAAAGGAAACATATGCTGGCCGACACAGAGAAAATGTAGCTTTATTTTTATCATAGAACCCGGAGAATGCAGAGAATATTTTGTTATACGAGTAGCTTAGCATTTAGCATATTTTGCAGATATAAATACAAATAATATAATTTAATAATATAATAATGTTTTCACGACTGTGACACAGGCCACTTATCCGTGACGCGAAGCGGTCCTCGTCTTTCGATTTTTTTGAAAATTTTCTCTTTCATCTTTTTGTTTGTTTCTTTCGATTTTTTTTTAAATATTCTCTCTTTCATCTTTTTGTTTGTTTCTTTCGACTTTTTTTTAATATTTTCTCTTGCATCTTTTTGTTTGTTTTTTTTTCTTTTTCTTTTTTTTTTGTTAAAGTAACTTACGTTAATTTTACTGCTTATCGTCAGTGTTCGATGTCTGAAATGACCGTAACCCTTCAATGTATGGCCACTGGCAAAAGAATTACCAATGAAAATCAGTTCAAACAGTTTTTAGATCGAATCTTCATTTCAGTTTTTACTAGTAGACGCTTTACGTATATGGTGCAAACAATAGCATTTCCTATCGATCGGCCCCTATACAGATACACCTACTAACTGTATTCTCCGTAATTAGAATATAAACACTTAATTAGTCCAATTAGTTGGAACTGTTAGCTTACCCCAGTTCACATAACAGACAGAAAACGCCATTGATAAACGTGCGCAGGGCACAAGGCCAGGTGTGCAGTATCGATTAAATAATTGATATGGGAATGAATAATAGTGAATTATTGGAAGGTTTTTTATAGGTGATTTTATGAGACATGTGGAAGGAAATTAAACCCTCTTTTAGTATTCGTTATTCGCGGGGTTTATGTCATTGCGGAATGGTAATGCTCATCTACCTAGCCTTTTCCGAACTACAAAGTTGGGGTCAGCTTCCAATCTAACCGGATGCAGCTGAATACCAGTATTTTACGTGAAGCGACTGCCTATCTGACCTCCATACAACCCAGGAAGTACTGGGTAATGACTTTCGGGTCACTGACTACCTGTAACGACTGTCAAAGATTTATAAAGTGACAGCCGGGACCAACGGCATAGCGTGCTTTCCAAGGCACAGAGAAATGGGTGGTCACCAATCCACGGACCATCCTAGCCTCCACCCATTGCCTCGACGATTTCGTACCTTGTAATTTTGTATACAATTCACCACTTTGTCAAATCATTTATGTTATTGTTGAGTTGAGTTAGATGTTCTTATTACATTTTCATGGACTTTAGGCGGCAGTCAGTTCAGACATATACTTTGATAAATTTATCGGAAAATAAACGCAGTGAAGCTAATTCCGTTCGTTATGTAGACAAGGTAATTTGTCAGTCGCTTATATGCGACGGGAACGCATTTAGAACGACTGAATGTAGTTTTTCTTCAGCAAAAGTTTCAAAGTTTATTCTTTGCTTTCGAACTGGCTCTTTTTACTGAGGAATGAGGACTCTTGTTCCGGTTGCAACTAGAAAAGTAAAACTCATTTAAATATGTAAAATAAACGAACTTTTATGACTTGAAAAAATTCAAACAAATTCTTATTTATTTGCACAAAATCTGAGTCATACACATTGGTGACAAATTAAATTTTGTGTACGACTTGGAACTTGGCATTGATCTTAAAAAACATGCCACTGCCCGACACCCACAAATTAGCGATTTAACTAATTCCAACGTCCGTCATAATTTATTAATTTTAACATGGATCCCGTCACTCGTAATTACTCCTCATTATTTCACAACATTTAAGCCAGGGACAGTTTTGCCACAGAACACGCGAGCTCAATTTGGACACTTGTTTAAAACAAACGCTTTATACATAGTAGTTATTGGCGACCAGAACAAGTCCTCTGCTGAACCAAATGGGCATTATACAAAGATTTTTTTTCGTACGTGGTGGAAAATCATCTGCCTAGCCTTCTTCGGGAGTCAGTTTCCATTCTAACCGGATGCAGCTGAATACCAGTATTTTACATGGAACGACTGCCTATCTGACCTCCACAACCCATTAGTACTGGGAAATACGATACCCTTTGGTAAGCCTGGTTGCCAGATTTTCGGGCCACTAATTTCCTGTAACGACTGTTAAAAATCTAGAAATGACAACGACTTAACGTGCTTTCCGAGGCATGCACCAATAGGAACCAAAAGGTGGTGTAAAATAAAAGTGGAAATATGTTTGTGAATAGGAAATTTGTAATTATGCTGAAATCACTAAAACCTATGGCGTTCTGATTGTAGCTTAACGTCAGCCAAAGAAAAGAAAGAAAAGAAAATTTGACTGCTGAAAAATGCGAATCCCTCATAGTCGCGTGGTTTGTTATAAATGTGTAAACCTTTTCTCACTAATAATAAAATGTGTTGAAACGCGACATTTCATGACGCAGGTCGTCATCAACTCAAAGCTTTTTCTATATTAACATTTAATTTTTGTGTGTCGAATGATTTCACTCTAACGATCTGACCAGCGTTTGATGATTCTTTTGATACGAAATAATTCATCAATTTGATGCAATTATTATATTTAGATGTTATACAAATTTATGTGAAAATAGAGTATTTCGTGGAAACTGTTTTGTGTGCGAAATGTGTTTGAATTCCTGAATTACGGGAAGTGTATATCCGTCAACAAATAATGAAGCGTTTATAGAAGTTATTACGGTCGTGAATTTAATGTTCGGTACTGCAGAGATATTTGTTTCGTTGGAAAATGTTACCGTCGTTTGCTCTTTGTAAATTCTGTATACTTATCTATGACAGTAAACTGTCTGTTTTAGACAATCAAAGATGATACATACCTCTTATTACTTCATAAACTTATAAACTATTATTAGACTTTTACGCCAGATGATTACAACACTGAAATCTGGCAAAAAAAAAATTTGTAGGCTGATGATCTTCAAACTGAACCAATGAACATAATTCCTCACCATAGACATATTAATGTATCTCTCAAAAGAAATGGCTCCCTATCAAATTCGTAGTCAACGACAGGTTTACATCACCCCGTGGGCGTTCGCCACTCTATCTCTAGATTGACAGCTATAATAACAAACACCGCTCTTTTACACCCACCGTAAAACTTTAATTACGAATCACCATCACAAATGTAACTCAGAGAAACTGAATTTACTGCCGATAAAATTTGTCCGAAGAAAAATATATCGCGCATTAATTTAGTCTTATGAAGTGTGTAGACGAGCGACTGGTAATGTTGGCGACTCAACAGTCGAACATAAAGTCTATTCTGTCGTATACTGTCGTTTCTGGCCAACGCCAGAAATGACAGTATACGACAGAATAGACTTTATTTGCCAATTAAAGTTATAACAGGCGTGCATGTATGTGACCAGATATAATATGAACATGGACGAAGCAGACGGATCGTAAGTGGCGTTCTGTGATTTCTGCCATGTCTATGGAAAAAAGAATTGTGAATATGCATTTATGGGTATTGTTAGTCCAAACGTTAGAAAAGACAGCCTCAAGCTGGTAGGAAGAAGTGGCGCAAAATTGGGATATTTAACGCCGTTTCTTCTATACGTTTTGTAAGTAATTAAATTAAAAATAAATACAGTACGTCCAGCAATAACTTGCTCAAGTAGGTATGACGATTTATGACCATCAACAGTACTATCTATATCTAAACAGAGAAAAACAACTGAACATTTGGCAACGCAACCGCTCCATAGCACACTGCATACTGTAGAGTTGTAGCAAATTCAGATACCGATAAAAATTGAAATTGTTCTCGATTTAAATCGGTCGTTAGCATAGACATCTAGTTCCACGAAACAGATGGCTCTCGTTGTTTTTGCAAGTTGATTGGTCATCCTCTGCTTTAATTATGTTATCTTAGCGCTGACGTTAATGGCTAAAGAAATTAACACTTTTTTCTTACAAAGCGGAATGTTAAGATAAATTCAATGGTGGATTGTTATGTTAAGCAATGGAACTTGCGTCATTGAAAAATACTGTAATGGGTAGTAATGCAGCCGTTTGATGTCAATCTTTACATTTGTACTAACTACTACCTTTGTACTTTTGTTTGTGTGTTTGTGTTTTTGTTGTCATTTGTTGTTTGTAAACAGAGAAACATTTGCGTGTGGACCAGAATGCTCTTGAGCTGATCCAACTAGCAAAAGACAAGGAGAAACATTCGGAGTTGATGACCAACCTTCAGTAAATCGAAAGGTATTAGAAGAAGAAGAAGAAGAAGAAGAACACCTACTGCCTCGCAACTCGTACTGGTCGGAACCGCTACTGCCGATTCTGAGAATGAGGTCCTGGTCCTGGTTTGATCTTTCAGGGTTGTTAGGAATTTCTCAGTAGTAGCCCGGGGTCTTTGGCCTGGTTGATGGCAATAGATTCAACGTAATAACTAGCCGAATATGGACATATGTAAAAAGTAGTTTTTAAATTTAGTGCATCCGTATTTTTAATGTAAGTACGGTCGAACAAGCTATTTGGTTTACAGTTTAACCCACAAATTACATTGTAAAATGTAAACCAAATAGCTTGTTCGACCGTACATAATACATCTAGTCTAAAGTCCCCGATAACTTGAAGTTTTAGCCTGAAATCCCTAAACAGGTGCCTTGTTGTATATTTTGCTTTAATAGGATTCTGGCGATCGAACCAGACAGATTAGATTTCGTAGAATCAAAGCCGTTTCTAACACCTCGATTTTGTTAGCGAGGATTTGTAAAGATTTTTATTTGTAGACCGCAATGACTGCTCGGCATTTTAGACAGATGATCTTGTATCCCATCTAGGGAATGCAATCTCGAGACGAGATCGACAAGTCGAGATCTCGAGGGATTAGAAATTCAATCTCGGCGAGATCTCGGCATTTTCGAGATCTCGAATGGTTTTCAAAAAGTATTGTTTTATTTAGAAAAGTGAAACATGATTGAAACTGCTTAGTTGTGATTATGATGCGAGTAAGTTACAACATTAATTATTGAAAGTCTTGATTTTTATTATTATTTAGTTATGTTAATGAACACACAAATAACAATTCAGACCATATTCAGTACAAGTATTTTCAGACACAAAAAAGAAACAAATACTCGTAGTTTTAGGAGTGATTTTGGAAATAGCTCTACAAATTTTCATTAAATTAACCCATAAAACACGTAATTTAAGCACACTAATGGCATTAACTGCACAATTAAAACAATTGTAAACAAACAAGTGCCTGCACGTGCACGTACTCGAATATCTCCCGCTCACTTACTCTGGTCAAAACTATATAATTTATCCTTTTCTATTCCGCTTGCCCAACATCGTGAATACTCGGGAATAGTCGGGATAGTTTGCGTATGCGATTCGAGACTCTCCTTCGCGTCACTCGCGCACCAAGTACACGCGTGATGCGTCGCTGACTAGGTACTGCCGCTCGATCTCGTCAATCTCGGCCGTGATCTCGTCATTTTATGCTTCGAGATTGATCTCGAAAAATGAGGCGAGTTCTATTCCCAGGTCAAGACCTGGGAATAGAACCCGGAGTAGCGGACCTAAAGCAATTTCGATCAAAATATGAGTTGAGTGGGGAACAGAAATGACAAAATTATTCCATTAGGATGAAAATTAAAAATATATACTATACGGTACATTTTCCTTCTTTCCCACAACGTCATAAGGAAAAGGAAGCTTTAAATATGGAGATTCGATGGAGACTTTTCTTATTTTCTCATGCATTTTAGTAGAGGATAAATATTACAGGCCTATCTTCCTCAATCAGAAGTAGTAATACTGGCATATAAAATTTTATTTTACTTACTTACTTACTTTTTGGCTAAATCCAAATTATTTTTACAAAAAAACATCTTTTAAAACACGATTCTTTTGAGCTTTTTATTAGGGACTGAACAACCATTGCTCACTTGGTCAGGCCAAGTGACCAATGGTTGTTCGGTCCCTGCACTTACGGCTAGTTTGAATATACGAGTAGTTAATGGGGTAGATGACACACCAATCAATTGAAATAGTTTTTAAGAGCTGTCAAAACACGGTTCTATCATAGATTTTGTATGGCAATAGCCAACTGTAACGTCACAGTTTATACACAAATTTTGTGCCTGTTTTGAATTTGTCTAGTAATACAAGTAGATAGCTGTTAGTGCCTTTGACGAGACTCTGAAACTGGCTCCTCATCATCATCAACCTAGCCTTATCCCAACTAAGTTGGCGTCCGCTTCCAGTCTACCAGAAGTATACATTGGGTGACTGTCTGTTTGACCTCCACCGGAGGTCCGACCGTTAGTACCGGATAATACGATACCCCTTGGAAAGAGTGGTTGTCAGACTTTCGGACCACTGACTACATAGCGACTGTCAAAGATGGGACCAACGGGTTAACGTGCTTTCCGAGGCACGAAGGAAACTCGGTATGTAATGGGTGGACCCCCATCCACGGACCAACCGTGACCGACACTGAACCGATCTGAAGATCGACCCAAACGGATGTTATTATTTAGCCACGAGCTCCTCCGAAACTGGCCCCTAATAGAACACAATTTAACGATGTTACAACATGAATTCTTGGACAGGAAGTAGCCAGGTAATAAATCTCGCCAAATGTTATCGACTTTATAGCAAAAGGCAAGGTACCTTACAAACAAAACAAATTAACTTTACGTGCTTAGACTATAGTAACAATTATGTTGTCAATTAATTTGGAATATAATTAATTAAATGCAATGTTTTATTACTTCTTATAAATGGTATGATGGGACGTGTCACAGAATTCATTAGTAGAAGTTATTATTGATTTGGTACATTGTATGGCATACTATACCTCCCGTACTATATACATATATTGTAGTTGAATAAGAAAAACAGATTGCATTTAAATAAATAGTTAGATTGATAGTTGTCTATATTTGTGCCAGGTTGATGTCAATATTGGCAATACACGCCTGTTGCAAAGTAAATATCATTGTAATAGTGGTTTTCACTACTGTAAAATGTACTAGGCCTGCCTTTAGTGGTTTCAAAATAGTCAATTCTAAGTTTTTTTTTAAATTATTTCTGTGGTTCTAGGACAGGTATAGGGTAGGGTAGGGTAGGTATCTTGAATTATATTCTTCACTAACTGTTGCCTGCGACCTTCGTCCGCGTGAAACTATTGTATTATAAAAATACAATTTTCTCCGTTTTTGTAACATTTTTCATTGATGCTCCGCTCCTTTTGGTTGTAGCGTGATGCTATATAACCTACAGCCTGCCTCGATATATGGCCTATCCAAAACTAAAATCATTTTTTAATTCGAACCCGTACTTCCTGAGAATAGCGCGTTCAACTAAATAATAGAGTATGTTTTTGATCTTTATAATAATATAAGTATAGAAAGAACAACTTCTTCCTATATTCATTTTTCTTTCTATCCTATATTCATACAAACATTACTACACTACAAAAATAAAACCATTTCCGTGTTAGAGGTCTCAGGGTATCAGGGGTCATTACTCGACCCATAAACAATTGCGTGGTGCCCCCGCACTACAAAATAATCGCATCACTACGTCCCGCACTAGTCCGATATGATTACATCACTACTTACGTTTATTTTGACTGTAAACTACGTCTTTCGAGATAAAAGGTACTCTTTAGACTTTAATGGATAGTCCAGTTATTTTGGGGATCAATTTGACTTGGTTTTTGATGGCAGAGATTCTTTTTTTGTTGTTTCCTTTTGACTCGATTACCTGAAATTGGTACGATATCTGAACAAGCACTAGTTGTAATCAGATTTAACATTGTTTTAGTAATTGTGTCACTACTAAGAGGCGCAAGATCTTTTATACCTAATCTGTAAATAGACTCCGTACCCAAGTCAGCCGTAGCAAAGACAATCTCTTCAGATGGAGTTTCATGGACGGCTCAGATCTCAAGTGTGTGTGCGGTGTGTTCCCATAGACAATGTCCCACCTTTCACCTAACGCTGCATGCCCTGACACCTGCGCCCTTGATGATCATATGACTGCATCGGCGAGCGGAGTTCGCATAGCTGAATTTTGGGCTATAAATTAATGTAATGAAAATTTGCCATCGACACGCAAAGAAGAAGTAAATCCTAGGACCATCCTATCCTTATTTAGGGACTCCACAATAGTGTAACAGTTACAGAAAATTATGTAGCAACAAAAAAAATATCTGGTAAAAAAAAGCGTAAGGCTGCTTTAAACGCAAATTATGTTTTCCGTCACGTAACATCATTCAGCGCTTTCTCCTTTACCTTACAACCACCTCACGGCGCACATGCCTCACGTTGATCAGATATAGACAATTATTCAACAACTTTGCATTCAGGTCCTCCGCCTGAAAGCCGTTCATCACTCACAATAACTTATGAAGTAGGTACACCGTACCTAGAGTATGTTCAAATCTTTATTTCGAATCAATGTTTTTTGACTTGATAAATATCAGCTTTAGGCTAGTTTATATTAGGTTGGTTTTAAAATGAACGGCTATTAAACAATACTTATATAGAAAACAGTGAAAAAAAATTGATGACGTTGTGAAACAAACTGAATTTAGTGTATGTTTCGAGTTTAAGGTGACTTTTCCAAGTACGCAAATACGTGTTTGTCGTGAGGAAAGTTTTGAGTGTGATGTAGACGGCTATAAGAGTAGGAAACCCAAAGAAACGCCGGATGGACTGTGTGAAGGATGATATGGATAGAAACGAGCTGACTGCTGAGAAAACGAGTAATAGAGATGTATGGAAGAAAAAGATATGCTGCGCTGACCCCAAATAAGGCTAGGGATAAGGACAGGAAAATGTTCATGACGCATATGGAAACTAAATTGTGATTGCAAAATACCTTGCAGAGAGTACTTCACTGAATAAGATAATTATGACAACAATTGTGTAAGATCCTTGGCACGTGGGCCTTTGCCCTTACATGTCGTGTTTACATTAATATACTCCGCATTCTAATGGCGTATTTATAGTGTGGACTCGGCTTTACAATAGTTAGCGATCAGCTGATGTTTCTGACATTGTATGGGTTCAAGTTTGATCGCTATCTTTACTTTTGTCAATAGATGAATAGCTGCCGCTTGTCTGGAAGTAATGGCACATATATGCTTAGAAATAATACATGTGCTTGCTACCTTTGTGTAGGTATGTGATTTATTTTTCATTTGATATTAACTTCATTTAGTTAGTATTATTACCTGGTTTTTAATTTACCTTTTTAGAGGAGCTCGTGGCTAAATAATAAGAGCCGGGTTGATCTTTAGGTTTAGCCGCGTTTGAATAGGTTAATCCGTAAATGGGTCCACCCATTACATACCGAGTTTTCTCCGTACCTCGGAAAGCAATTGTAGATCTTTGACAGTCGTTACAGCTACTCAGTGGCTAGAAAGTCTAACAACCAGTCTTACCAAGGGGTATCGTATTACCCAGGACTTACTGGGTTGTGGAGGTCAAATAAGCAGTATCGCTCTATGTAAATAATACTGGTATTCAGCTGCATCTGGTTAGACTGGTAGCCGACCCCAACATAGTTGGGAAAAGGCTCGGCAGATGATAATTTATTTCATTTACATGTACGGTCAAACAAGCTATTTGGTTTACAGTTTAACCAACAAATTACATTATAAAATGTAAACCAAATAGCTTGTTCGACCGTACATTGAAAGACTGTCGTAGTAAACTGAGTCTTTTCAGTCCACAAAAAACTCTGTTTCTCTTGTGAGGGAACTATTCTATCCATTATTAAACACGATTTCCCTTTTACACTTTGTATAAAAAAGATTCAACAGTCCAATAAACAGAGAATTCCAATTGCCAATTCCTGAAACTCAATGACGTCATGACAACAAGGAGTATTGTTAAATGTTCATCTTTTCCGAAAATAATACGCTTTTTAAAATCTATTTGTGGCCCAGATCGCACGAGATCGACCGTTTCGTACCCAAACATATTGAATTTTCGTTAATTATTTATAAACTTGATACGGTACCGACCGGGGTTGTAATTGTAACTTTTCACAAAAGGTTGGTTCGAAAAGCTGGCTTTTCTTCTTCTTTTTTTCGTTTCGTGTAGGTAATTTTTTTTAGTTTTACGCATAGGCAATTAACATTAAAAAGTTAAGTAAAAATAAAAGATCTCCACCTGAATTGTTCTGTTTATTTGTTTTATTAGAAAAAGCTTGTTTGTTTTGCAACACGAAAACATTTACTCGTGGAATAATTCATAAGACAACGTGAACGTGTAGTGAATATTGAATAACCATTAACTATTATCTTTTATTACTAAACTAACCGAAATTCCGATAACCTCACGAGACACGCTTCAGTTGTTCACGAGATTAGTTCTCACATTAAAATTTACACTACGATAAATACCTACCAAAATAATAGTATTTACGAACATTGCCACGTGAATAATTACCATAGATAAATAAACGTAACAACACGGTCCAAGCAAGTCACTGAGACATTTTAGCAAAACCAAAAACAAAAGACGACTCCGCGGTTGCGCTTCAAAAAGATGGCGACCAGCGGGAAAACATTCCAATTAGTAGCTGTCAAATAACACTGATATTTTATTTTAACTAGCATGCAAATTGTTTCACAGTTGGGAAAGACTGTGAAAAATGTTGTTATTGTTGAAAAATATGATTTTTTAACGGCTACGGTGTCATATTGTTGTTTTAATCGCATGATAGATGTTTTCGGTCACATTATTGAGTTTTAAGTAAGTAATTGGTGTGGCCAATGTTCTAATTTGACAGGCGTGACGTAGAACGAGGTCCTTGACATACTGGTGTGTTATCTCGTTGAGAGGTTCACTTATGCGTTAGCGATAATGTGGCGTGGCGTTTTGTGTTTGTATATAATAATAAATTCTGGTTTACGTTAAAATGTAATGGCTCTAACATAATTTGCGTGCAAGTCTCACATCTTTGATAGCGTTTAACTCGCATATTGATAAATTGTTCTATATTGGTACAGTCTGGTACGTCGTGTTTATGTGACTTTGTAAGTTGCTAATACAGTTTGACAAAGCTAGTCAACCGCGATAACAGCCCTCAGTGATTCGACAAATGTTAATAAGTAAGTCTACGAAAACGGTAACTATAGCAGAAATATTGTATTTTACGGAATACATTTCATAGAGTATTTTCATGAAGTATTTTCTTCATGCGTAAACCTTTGTTATTCAAATGTCAAGTAGACATCTAAGGAAAGCAAAAATATGAGCTGAGAATTATTTTAATTAATCACTCAAAATCTCACCGGCCATATTCGAGCCGGCAGCAGTTCGAGTGACACTCGTGGCTCTCATCTCATGCCACTCGTGAGTGACGATGACGCGTGATGTAGGTACCACATAATGAGCTCTTCAGTAATGTGGAGCACTAGCCTGCCTGAATATTAAGTATAAATTGCTGAGAATATGAGAGACTAGCTTTTGCCAGCACACATTATCAAGTCGACAACATACACCCTAGAGACGCTACGCTACGCTAGGGAATGGGCAACTACAGTACTTTCTCAAGTTATTATGCCGTGTGACTGGGACTGTAGCTTTGATTTTCTTTTTTGTATTTTTGACATTCAAAAGTGCCGTAATGGTCTAATTGAAATAAATGCTTTGAGTTTTTTGAGTTTTTGACACCAGGGACATCTATGACTCAAATGAAGAACTAATATCAAAATCCTAAATCGCGATATTATAATTTCTAACTGGAGCGTAATACATAATCCTAAAACGTATCCTATGTTCTAGCCCAAGTCATGGACTATCTATAGCCTTTCATATAAATCCGTTCAGCCATTAAAGCCCGAAAAGGTTTTACAGATAGTGTTTCTTTGGTATTATAATATTAGTATGAATACTAGTCAATGGTGTCGATTCTGTTGTGCACAAACTAAACTTAATTTAGGCTATTGCTATCTTTTACTAAAAGCACACTAAAAGGCAGTGCGAGAAAAGGACGGCTATAGCTATGAACTAAGTTAGAGATGTCAAACTAGTTTATGCCTTGCGCTTCACCATATTTTTAGTCGAAATGCTTTTACGTGCACGTTTCATTTGTATAGAAATATTAGTTCCAACTAAATTTGACAGCTCTAAATTACATCCGTCTCTTTCTCGTTTTATTAGAGAGAAAAAGATAGCAATAGCTTAAATTAATTTATTATGTGCATGTTTATTTTGTGCACAACAGAATCGACACCATTGTCTACCGTTTAACGACCGTTTTCTGTGACTTCTTACGAATAACTGTTAGTTAATATGCCTACGTCTCGTATCAATCGGTGTTTCCATAAACAAAGTTAGCTTGGAATTTTCTATCCGCGTCACCTACCTGTCACTCTGAGGACTGTGATTCATAGAAAAAACAAAGAAAGCTTATCTGTGACGTTTTGTTTCTCACAAAACGTCAGAAACGTCTCAGTCACATCATTATACTCGTAACACGGCACCAATATAAAGAGCCTCCCATAGATAAAATATGCAAAACTATCGATTAGGACATCACTATCGCAGACCGTAGCGCGATCGATGTTCTTACACTATGCAAACTGAATCACTGGTGTTGTGATTCAATATTCCCATGCCCTAGCAATTCTAGTCTAGGTAATAAATACCCTTTCGTTAGTCTAGTGGCCACAAAGACTACAGCTTGAGCAGTGCGTGGTCATGGATTGCATGGATTTCCAGGTTGGGCAAAGTGTTATTGGGCTTTTCAATCATGAATTTCTTAGCAGCGCAGTCTGGATTTATGCGATTGGTAGCAAAAGACTCGTCTTCTAATACATGGGGCTCAAATATAACTGGCGAAATTTAGTTGTTCTATTGGTAAACCTCTGCCTAATCGTTAGTAGAGTACAGGAGTGCTATTATGTACTCGATATTATAATAAACACTAGAATAGTTTACTAAATAACATTTAGTTTGAAGTTATAGTATAAAGTTTCAGTATACTAAGATGTAAAACTATCGATTAGGAGCACTCGCGCACGTATGCACTTATCTTGTGGAGCTTAGAAAAACGATATTATTGGAAACTAAAATGGAACTCGAAAACTCAAATCATAACATCACGCCTGAAGCCTGAAGGATTAGTATGTGCGTATACACATTCGTGCTCGTCACTACCTGCATCTACATCCACATTTAGCTGCGCATTCCCTGAGCACAGACCTCAGCACCCGCGTGAAGCTGTGTGACGAATGAAGATTGGTTGCTTAACAGTACATTAGGATATAAGCGCGGTAAGTTGAACATTACAGCCGGGCGATATTGCTAGCCCGAGCCGCAGGCGAGGGCTACAAGAAAGCAGAGGCTGTAATTATCAAAGCGCACGTATGTCATACGACCTTTTATAACATATTTGCGAGGAAATAAATAAAACTCGGACTTTCTTAAACGAAAATATCTTTGATCACTTGTTAAAGCAGTTATAAAAATTTAAACAATTTGTAAAATTGATTATTACGTTGCCAGTCGGCATTTTTAATGCTGTCAAGTTATTATTATTATATTTTGTCTCCCAAAGTCCCAAAGTTAATTTTATTCATAAAATGTTGACCACTTTTCCGACATAAAACCTCTTTACTAAGATTTAAAAAAGTATCTTTCGTTTTAGACGGAGCATCTTGATAAACCGTGCGTTTTACATTACAATAACGCACAAGTACGTAATGAGATACAATACGATATTGAAATTGGTGAAATAAGAGACCCTTTACGAGTAAATGTGTTATACAGATATTTATTTTCTCTGCTCTTTATTTTGTTATTATTTTGCAAACAAAGTTATGTACTTTTTAGGCTCTGCAGTGTGTGTATATCGCAGTTCTGCTGGACAAGATAACTCCGAGTTTCGCTAGGATCTTTTATTCTAAAATACGAAGTATCCATTAGATATAAAAACTGTGTCAATTAACATCCTCTAGATAATTTTAAAAGCGTTACTTCTGAAATATCTCGTAGTACTCTAAGTCCATTAACATTACTCGACAGACAAATGGAGAGATTACGCGTCTATTTAGATAAGGCAGTAATCAACTTTTGAAAGAAAAACATAACATCGCGCCTTTAATCCCTGAAGGATTAGGCAGAGATGTAACCTAATAGTACACCCACATTTCGTCAGTTATGTTTAAATCCCATGTATTAGGGGCGAACCTATTGCCATCAACCTGTCATAAATCCAAATCAAGACATACATGGCTGCTACTGAAAATTCCTGATGGAAAAACCCAATAAAACTTTGCCCGACCTGAAAATCGAACCCAGGACCTCAGTCCTGGGTTCGATTTTCAGGTCGTGCAAAGTTTTATTGGGTTTTGGGTTTTCAACTGCCTCGTTGGTCTAGTAGTCAGCGCGACTGCTGAGCACTCATGCTCAGCAGTCGCGCTGACTACTAGACCAACGAGGCAGTTGAAATAAATAATAAATACATATTATTTTGTTATACTATGGACTCTTACGTCTCGACCACGACCTACTCGCCCAAGCGATACGCGTCTTGCGACAGTGACCGTCAAGAAAACAAATAAAAGGAGCATGCCATGATTCACCCCGGCAGGACTTGCAGTACAAGTGGCACGCGCGTGTTTCTTGACGCTATTCGCAACTCCCGAGGCCGTGTATAAGGCCTTTGGGCCAGTCCATTACTGCGGAGAGCTCAAATAGTTATGATAACAAATAGGTGATGTCGATGACACGTCTTGTCCATGTTGGGTACCTTTTAGCGGTACAAAACTTGTACAATAGGCGTTTTGTCGCTAGGAATTCTAGAATGTGTAAGATGAATGGATTCCGCCTACATATGAAGTGTAGGTGGATATTTGGTACATTTTTCCAAGTATTTATTTATGTGTCTCTAGAGAGCTTAAAGGTTCTTTTATGTTATTCTACATGAGAGAATCACACGTAGTGAATTTAGAAAGGCAGTCGCTCCGTTCAAAATACTGCATCCGGTTAGATTGAAAGACCCCAACACAGTTGGGAAAAGGCTAGGCAGATGATGTTCTGTATGCCTTGTGGCATTAAGTCCGCCTATGTACCACCCTTGTACATGAAGTTTAAATAAATAAATAAATAAAATACAAAAGAATCACCCCCACATTAATTACAATTAAGCACATCCTAACGAGACTAATCAATCATGCTAATCTTCATACAGCTGTCCAATACCCATTGTTCCACACCTCGTTTATTTTGACGTCCCCGCACTCAACATTATTGTGTTAGACCATTATTAGATAATTCCACTTCCGATATTACGTATTTTGTAGCTTACAATTTACCTGTCCCCCGAAGAAAAGTTTCGGAAAACTTCTAAAATGAGTTGGACGGCTTTAATCGGACTTTGAAGGACAGGCCAGTGAGCGTAAAACTGGTTGAAGGTCCATTTGGAACTAGATTTTGAACGTGGTTTCGTTTGTGTAGAGATTATAGATTATCTAACGGAATGTACTCATCATCTGCCTAGCCTTTTCCCAACTATGTTGGGATCGGCTTCCAGTCTAATCGGATGCAGCTGAATATCAGTATTTTACATGAAGCGACTGCCTATCTGATCTCCACAACCCAGTTAGTACTGGGTAATGGCCCTTGGTAAGATTGGTTGTCAGACTTTCGGGCCACTGACTACATGTAACGACTGTCAAAGGTCAACAAATGACAGCTGAGACCGACACGTCGACGGTTTAACGTATTTTCCGAGGCACATACGGATCTCCTACGGGAATGTACCACCGGGATTAAAAAGTTTTATGTCCTAATCCAGGTCTGCAAAATTTCATCGAAATCTGTTTAGCTGTGTATAAAAGGTCAGACTGACGTACAAAATTCCTTTCGCGTTTGTTTTATTAGTAAGTTTGAATTTGTAAGGAAAGGAATGGCGGAAACCTTTGTCCAAGGAGAGAGGAACAGAACAGACAAATAGAAAATTGTATTCACTTTAAAGTGTCCATTTCACTTTGGACATAAAAATTGGTACGTCCTATCTCGTAACTTAGGTCTAAATTGATTGTTCTTTTGTCTTTAATTATACTAAAGAAGAAAATATTTTTAGACGACAATGAAAAGGTGATATGTGACGAATTAACTTTGTGGCGAATGTACAATAACCAATTTGGAGGATCTAGACTTTACAACAACCTTTAATAATAAATAAATAACAATATTTTGATTTAAAAGAGTGTCCATGGAGTTTCTTACCCGTTCTTCTCCATAGAGATATGCTAGGGAATGGGCAACTATAGTACTTTCACAGATTTTATGTCTTGTGACTGGGACTGTAGCTACATTTAATTTTCATCTTTGTTTCGACAACTCAAAAGTACCTGTAACTGGCCTACTTGAAATAAATGCTTTGATTTTTTGATTTTGATTTTGAGTTTAAAGACGTGGGCGTGGGCCCTTCAACGAAATACTTAATGACGTTAATGAACATACGATGTGAACTTTCTGATAGATGTCATTTTCATATAAAATTATTTGATTTTACATAACGCACATGGTCTAATTCATTTAAGAGAGGCTTTATTTATCCTTATTTCTCCGCATCACAAGGAAAATGTCGTAAGGAAATCAGTGTCAATTCAAAATATATATTTGGGAACATAGATATTCTGTAATCCAATCGAAATAAATACACACTACCTTAAGAATACGTTTGATTTACAAATTATTTTGGTACTACGTTTGTATGGACTACGCATCGGTCGCCGGCCTCTTAAGTGTAAACACTCCATTACTTCCAGTTCTTTTTATCCAGGGCTACTGTAGACCACTAGTCCATGTTGTGCTGAAGTTGGTTTGGGCTATGAGTAACATTATTAATTTGTGTCGTGGTTTATTTACAATGTAAATGGTATGAGTGGTGTACGTGCAGTGGTGTACGTTCATTCATTCTCATTGTAGGAGGACCCTAGAAACCACGCAATAAATCAAATTGACACACTAGCGAAACCCACGTATAGATAATCAATAAATTAGATATAGCGCTAGCTAATTTTTAAATCTATTCAAATCCTTGGGTCTATTTGATGCTTATACGAGTATTTCTACTTGATCTTGATCTTGATATTGTTGGCCATAATAATTTTGTTATTTTATTAACAAAATGAAATAATGAACTGTAAGTTTTCCAAAAAATATAAAATAAATGAATTTAAAGAATTGTCTATAAACGAAGTTAATTGCAGAATGACTAGCATTATTGAAAAGTCGTAGGTGTTAAAGTTGTTTTCCAAAATTACGTAATTTTTTGCATAGTTGGAAATAAAATCGCGAACAATGTTTACAATGTTGCAAAACACAATCATATCATTGAATCCAATCTTTGTATACCACATCACGATGTGGAACTCTGGCTTGCGTTCTCTAGGCCTCTAGGGGTCAGGACTTGGCTTTAAAAGGCAGACATTTTGTTTGCTTTATTGCTCAAATAATAGCAAAAGATTTTTAAAATGATGTGGGGTTAATGGTGGTACTTCGTGGTGAAGAAGTGAAAGGCTAAGATAACAATAGATTGGGTTTAAAAAAAAACAACCAATTCCAAAAAACATTGCCCCACACGAGGAATATCTCCTGTATCGTGGGTGTGTTTACAAACATTTAAACTCACATACTATACACAATCAGCCAGACCCGGAACAACTACCTGTAGGCCATACAAATAATATAATAATAATAATAAAAAAAAATCTTTATTTCAATACATTATTACTGACATCTTAAGATATAACATACAGAGTATGTCCCACAGATAGGTCCCCTGGCTCCCAAACTAGGTTTTCACCTGTGACTTGGGAGACAGTGTAAATATTTGTTCCGTGCGGGATCGAACCCGCAACAGCCTATCGGTATCGCTCAGCCACTACGCTAACCAAGACCGAATTAACGCCAAGTTGAAAAAAAAATTCAGCACTGGCTGCGATGTAAGGGGTAGGTTCCTCATTCAAAGTACATCGATCGGCAGGAGTAATGTCGTCAAAGTAAACCAATAATGAAGTACCCGAACCAACAGGCTAGGTTTAGAAATTTATCTATTTCGCAAAAAGGAGATCCGTCCCAAATAAGGTCGTAAGGAGACCCAAATCAAATGTTTTAGACATGACTGTTTGACAGCAAAGAATCACTAACGAATAACGGTTCGAACATTAATCTGATACAAAGGAAGACAGAAACAAAAAACTTCACAAAACATCACGCCTGTTATCCCCGAAGGGTTGGGCAGAGATGTACCCAGTTATAGTACACCGACATTTCGCCAGTTATGTTTGAGTTCCATGTAATAGGGGGCGAGTCTATGGCCATTAACCGGGCACAAATCCAGACACCGTCGCTGCTACTGAGAAATTCCTGATGGAATAAATCAATAACACATGGCCCGACCTGGGAATCGAATGGACGTCTTGCTCAGCAGTCGCGCTTGCGACCAATCGCCCAATGAGGCAGTCAATAATAACCAAATCTTACTTCTTACTCTTAGGTACTTTATATTAATTTATCATCTGCCTAGCCTTTTCCCAACTATGTTGGGGTCGGCTTCCAGTCTAACCGGATGCAGCTGAATACCAGTATTTTACATGGAGCGACTGCCTATCTGACCTCCACAACCCAGTTAGTACTGGGTAATACGATACCCCTTGGTAAGACTGGTTGTCAGACTTTTTGGGCCATTGACTACCTCTAACGACTGTCAAAGATCTACAAATGACAGCCGGGACCAACGGCTTAACGTGCTTTCCGAGGCACGCAGGAAACTCGGTATGTAAGGGTCACCCATCCACAGATCAACCTAGGCAAGCACGGCTTAACCTAAAGATCGACCCGAGCGGCTCTTATTATTTAGCTACGAGCTCCTCACTATATTAATGAATCCTATTAAAATTTTATATTACAAATGCTAAAGTTTGTGAGGATGAATGGATTTTTGAAACTCTTTCACTAAAAAACTGCAGAATGCCATCTATATAATAAAATAAATAAACTCTGCTCCATTGCTCCCATGTGTCTAAACGGATGCAAAACCAAGGTCACGAAGTGGCTCTTGACATTAACTTATCACGAAACTGAAGACTTACTGCGGATAAAATCAAAATCAAAATCAAAGCATTTATTTCAAGTAAGCCAGTTACAGGCACTTTTGAATTGTCGAAACAAAGATGAAAATTAAATGTAGCTACAGTCCCAGTCACAAGACATAAAAACTGTGAAAGTACTGTAGTTGCCCATTCCCTAGCGTAAATCTCTATGGAGAAGAACGGGCAAGAAACTCCATGGACACTCTTTTAAATCAGAATATTGTTACAAAATCTTGGTTACATCATTCATGTTGAGATGGTATATTATGTGAGAACAATGTAGCAAGTTGTGCACGTTAAAAGTGTCCACAGCAAAAACACACAAACAAAAAAAAATACAATTCAAAATAATTCATTCAAATAAGCCATGGCAACTAAGAGATGACCAGTCACAACTGACAGCGCCCGTTCACGGACATGACGCATGGATCAGCACCATTCAACTCAACCATTTTGAAGGGAACTAAATGATCCGACACATGCGCCACCATCAGCGAGACATTTGAGTGAGCATGACATACTCTAAACCGCCAGGGCACATTCAAGTCAAGAAAAGACGTAGGTTTCCAGTGAATGATAGCTTTCTAGTACATAGTACTCACACAATATGGGCTATGCATTTATATAATACTAAAGAGATTGAATCTATACAATGCAAAGATAGTTGTACAATCTTCAGCAGCTCCAACAATACATTTGAATGCTATCAATTTATGCGCCCCTGTCCTTGTGGAGCAGGACCAGCATTGAGCCAAGCATTTTTATCAGCGATATAATCGCTCAACTTGTAATATGCTTGCTTACATAGTGTGCGTTTAATGCATGTTTTAAATTTCGTCTCATTCAGTTCAAGAATACTTTGTGGAATTTTATTATAGCATCTCAAACAGTACCCCATGAAAGATGAGTCTACTTTATCGAGTCTGGAACCTGGCTGAACTAGTTGGTCCCTATTTCTAGTACTGTAATTATGTCTGTCACCCCTTTTACCAAAAAGGTGCAGATTTTTTCTGACGTACATTATGTTTTCGTAGATGTATTGACTATGTACCGTCATGATATCTATCGCTTAACCTAATGTAGTTAGTTAGTAAAGTAATATGTTATAATTACATTTTTATATAGACTTAAATAGACTCTAGTTTTCTCCATATTTATCTATCCCTCACGTTCATATACACCCCCATACATAAGAACATAAATAGGCCATATCTTAGTTGCATTAAATATGGTATTGTTATTAAATGATGATAAACTGTGCTCGTCTTACAACTACATGTTCAAAGTATAGGCGAAGACGCTGGCACCCTAAACACAAGTTAAATGTTACATTGGGTGCCAGAGCTCATCGTAAACACTCTTGTCCCTAGTTGTAATGCTGCATAGTACTTAGAATAAGTGTTTCTTGTACAATTATTGAAGGTAATAAATTCTTTTTTTTTTAATGGATTTGGATGAAATTTGGCACACAGATAGTTTATAACCTGGATTAACACATAGGACTTTTTATACCGATACTATGATCCCGTGGGACCGTGAGACCGCGGTAATAAGCTATATAGTAATAATATAAACCAAAGTTGTTTATTTGGTTGCTAACAATAATATCCCCAACCTGAATTCACTAATTCATGCAAATACTATTCTCACACTCATAGATCATTAAAGATAATTCTCCGAAGTGAATATTACGGGAAATGACAGCCTCTATTAACATACCGATGGCAAAGGAAACTCAATACCAATATGTCTACTATTTTATTCAACTGTAAACAGTAATCCTCTCATTAGCAGAATATATCAATACTAAGAAATACTATTAAGTAGATATTTGTAAGTATCTACTGTGTAACAAGAAGTAGAAAATATGACCCTGCCACGGTGCGCGCGAACCGTTTTTCACGTACTTATTTAAAAAAAAAAATAAGTGCCATATTATAAATCTATCCAATAATATCCCTGTCAAACCCGATTAGTAAATAAAATGTTAAATTTTGCATAAAAAATGCGTTCCCCCAAGTCTCATACAACTTAAAATACTTTCAAAATCGACGTTGCTTTGTTTTTTTTATCGAGCAAAATGTTAAATTTTGTATTTTTAACCAAAAAGTCACTATATATTTTTTTACTAATTAAAATACATATATGGTGATTTCTATAAAAACAACTCGATCTAGAAACGTTAATCTCGGAAAAGGGGCCTTTGCAAGTTTACATATACATTAACTCACGTCTTTTTCCTGTGTGGGTAAGCAGAAATCACAGAAAGCCACCTGCTAAGATGCTTACATAGTCCTTCTGCCTCGTCCACGTTCATACATCTGGTCATACACACGCCGGTTGCGAGTACTACGCACATGACCTTTTCGAAGAACCTCACCAATACGGTGGTCTTACTCCATCCAAAACCGAAGATTTCGTTGCACCGTGGTTAAAAGACCACGAACCGTCGTTCCAATTTCCTTTCCGCACCATATTCCTATGTCCATGAATGAAAAGACATCACCGACTCCAAAACATTTTCAAAGGGAAAATGCCCCTGACCCAATCAATGTCCCTACTTAATAATATAAATTGAAAAGTTATAAGGGCAGCAGTTGTGAGCGCAACCATTTCCCGGAATCGAAAACTCAAGAAATAATTAGCTAGAGGCGGAAATATTTCAGCAATGTGGCTAATTAAAAGTAGCTTTTTGTGAAACACAAACAATTTTGAATAATATTACTTTGAACAAGGTTCTCCTTTCAAAACACTTATAATTTCGCTGCTCGTAGAGGAAAATTAAGAATCTTTTTAAGGTGATCATTTACAAGCCTTATCCTATAACCTTACATACCAATTAAAAAGATACCTACAAGAAAAGCTTATATACAAAGTCGAGCTTAACTCAAAATTGGCGTCTCTTCCTTTCAAGACCTGTTTTGAACCAACTTCCAAAAGGAGGAGGTTTTTAATTCGACTGATTGTTTTTTTTAATTATCCTTTCATGTTCAGTGATAGTGTCTGACACCCAGTCTTACCAAGGAAGGAGTACTGTAGTAGTGGACTGTCATTTGGGGCTCCCGTGAGGAACCAGTTCTGCAATATGTGCCGCAAGGGGGCTTGCCGTATATAGTGACCGGACTGGACACCGAAGCTAGGCAAGACGAAAAGTTCTCGCATTCGCTTTGCCTCGGAGTGTCTCGGCGAGAGTGTACAGCGACCATTATAGCAGAACAGTTCAGCAGTACACAATACGGTAGTATTACCCAGTACTTACTGGGTTGTGGAGGTCAGATAGGCAGTCGCTCCATGTAAAATACTGGTATTCAGCTGCATTTGGATAGACTGGAAGCCGACCCCAACATAGTTGGGAAAAAGCTAGGCAGATGATGATGTTCAGTGGTAGTTTTCAACAGTTTTCTTGATCTAAAATCATAGGAAAATTTTATTTTCACAATTCTTCCATCAGCCTATGATTTGTTTTAAGACTGCATATTCGCGTAAGTAGGTAATACGTGCACATAACATCACCCACGACACGATAACTTTGCTATTAGTATGACTAAACCGGTTATTATTACAATTCCTGACCGCGGAACAAATCTGCGTTCGCGCCTAAATCGTAATTTCACAGTCATGTCAGTTATGATGCCAAGGTTCCAGAAAATTCTCTGAAAATGTACGTATCATAAACATTGTCCAGTTTAACGAGGTCTTGTTTATAAAACCAGAGGCCGAAGAAAATGTACCTAGCGTCAAGGATTACTTTGTGCAGTGAGTCGGTGAGGTGAGGAAAATTCCTAGGATAGGTACTGAATTGTATTAAATAGGTCGGTCTTAGGAGGTGTCGCCTTGGGACCTAATTTATTTACGGTATTTACGGTTGGGTACAACTGGCTCGGACATTGCGGACGCTGTTCCTTGCACGGATAGTGAAAAAGATTAGTGAATCCGTCAGGACTTTCGTTGATGATCTTGTGTAAGGTATTTTGTTTCGTTTGACTTCCAAAACGAAGAAGAAAAATTCACAGTTTTCACTGACTAAACTTATAACGCGCCGATGGATTTTCGACTTTCGGAACCGAGTCGAGTGTTGTTTTATACCCCTCGCTATTTTTAGCGTTCATTTAGGTTTATATTAGTGTTTGTGAAAATGGGCACAACAGGCATCATGATGTTTACACATACGAGTACCTATATATAGATACAACAACACTCAGACGACGGCAAGTAAACAAAAGAAAAGACAAGAAAATACCCGCCAATAACGCTACCAGCTGGAAAAACCACATCTTTGTATAAACGTACCAGGAGTTAATAGAAGCAAGAAGCATGTTGTTCATATTTGTATGCCCGTTTATTGCTTTTTGCGGCTTTCGGCTCTATCAACATAATTTGCATTGGCTTATTACTTCACCTACACATCTTATTCATAGCTAATTATAGTTTAAAGAGTCCGTGTTGAAACATTAGAGAAACCGAGAGAAACTAATACGCGTTTATTGTCGACTAATTGTTTGTGTGGTTCCTGTGATTAAGTGACTTGAAATGTTGAAATTTATGTAGTCAAGTGGTTTCAAATGTTGCAAATAATAATTATGATATTGAGTAACTTCAAATGTTGAAAGTTGAAACTGTCTAATATAATGCTTTCAAAAGAGTTCTTCATTCAAATAAAAAAAATCGTTTTCTACAATTACTTTTTTCCTCGGTGATTTCAAATACTTAAAGAATTTCTATTTCCCGAGTTTTCATAATTTTTTTTTTTTCTATTACTTCCGTGCGTAACATCAAACCTTCTTTTGTTTTTCGTGTTTGCATTGTTCATACATTTGTGATCATGTTTTATGATTTGTTATTGTCTGAACTTCTGACAGAAAACAGAGTTTAACAACATGTTTTACGGCTATCATTCGTCATGCAGACTTTATTTTGAAGAGTGGACCAATGTATGTCACTGTATAAACATATTGCATAAAAATATAACACGGAGCCTTGCTCTGTATAAATTTTTACCGCCATATCATAATTCTGTATCGTTTTATTGTAATGGGAAGATAAAACAATGTGCATGACGCCATACTGACACCTGCGTATCTACATAATTATAAATGCAGAGCAATGTTCATGTGAAAAGCAACTTTAACGTGATGTAGGAGAGTTCTTATTGGTGTTTTGGCCGGTTTTTGATTTTCGAAATGGCAACGTTGCATTGACATTATATAGGGATCACCTGGTAATGACAATTTGACAGGCGGCAAAAATTATATTGTCATACTGTCATACAAAATTTCTGTCAAGAAAATATTATTGTAGATAGGTGTGTCGTGTGGTTGTATATCACAATTTAGGTAGGTACCTGCTTTAATCCGGTAATAGCTGATTCATCAATAAGTGTTAATTAGCATAGAAGTTAGCTACCCACTAAAATTCTAGTATGAAAACAGGATAGATATTGAAATATCAAAACAATAATAAAACTCACAAAAACCCTTCTCCATATTTATATTGTAGGATTTCTCCAATTTCGGTACCCCAGATACAAAAATAGCGTGGAAGCGCTAAGGTGTCGGGTTGTAAGTGATCGATCATCGTCTCTGCCAGCTCCGAGATAATAGGCTGGATTGATGACACTTTCTGAAGGGAACTGAGGTTCATTAATACAATGATTTACTACGGTTTCTGTTAACACAGCTGAGTTTTCAATGTTTGTTTTTGTTGCTGAATAAAAGGGTTTGGACGGTAACAAAGTTTGTTAAACTATTTTTTTTGTCAATGGAAGGTCTTTTTTTCTTCTTATTTATTTTTCGAATGGTGTGAGGAAATTATAACGAAAAGTTAAATAAAAGTAAACACTGACTGTTTACTTTCTTTTTAAGTTGTTCCTTGGTGTTGTAAAAATCAACCATGACATCTTGCAAATATTTATTATAGAATCTTATTGCGAGTCTATGCATAGCCGTAGAAAGCAGAAAAAATTACGAGTTTGGGATTATAGTGACGCTGACCATTTATTTAATAAAAATGAGGAAAATCGTCATCTTTCTGCCCTTGTCCCACGTACAGCACGCAACACATTTACTCCTTTTCTTTGATATCATTCCTCACTCAAATCAAAATGAGGAAATAGTATATTTTGATACAATTGGAGAATTTTTTACGACTCGGGTGTTATAGGACGAAATTTTTTTTTTTTAATTTGGAAACCATGTTTTTTTTTTTTTTGTGCTATCTTTCGCTAGGTTGAAGGAGAAGCAAAGGTAGCCGCTAAACAACCTAATATAAAAATTGTTTATTTTTTAATATTTTTGAATTTAGAACACATCTAGATGTTAATTTGTTCATAAAATTAAATAATAGTTTTAGATAATCATGCTCATCTACGATATTGTTCTATATAATACTAGCTGTTGCCCGCGGCTTCGCCCGCGTAAAGTTCGGTAACCGTCCCACTGGATCATATTTAAGGGATAAATAGTGTCCTAGGTACGTGTTAATCCAGGTTATGAACTATCTATGTGCCAAATTTCATAATCATTAGGTACAATCACCATCACCATCACCATCACCATCACCATCACCATCACCATCACCATCACCATCACCATCACCATCACCATCACCATCACCATCACCATCACCATCACCATCACCATAACAATCACCATCACCATCACCATCACCATCACCATCATCATCACCATCACCATCACCATCACCATCGCCATCACCATCACCATCACCATCACCATCACCATCACCATCACCATCACCATCACCATCACCATCACCATCACCATCACCATCACCATCACAATCACAATCACAATCACAATCACAATCACAATCACAATCACAATCACCATCACAATCACAATCACAATCACAATCACCATCACAATCACCATCGTAATCACCATTACAATCACCATCACAATCACCATCGTAATCACCATTACAATCACAATCACAATCAAAATCACAATCACAATCACAATCACCATCACCATTACAATCACAATCACAATCACTATCACAATCACCATCATCGTTATCACAATCACTATCACCATCACCATCACCATCACCATCACCATCACCATCACCATCACCATCACCATCACCATCACCATCACCATCACCATCACCATCACCATCACCATCACCATCACCATCACAATCACAATCACAATCACCATCACAATCACCATCGTAATCACCATTACAATCACCATCACAATCACCATCGTAATCACCATTACAATCACAATCACAATCAAAATCACAATCACAATCACAATCACCATCACCATTACAATCACAATCACAATCACTATCACAATCACCATCATCGTTATCACAATCACTATCACAATCACCATCACAATCACCATCACCGTTGTCACAATCATCATCATCATTATCACAATCATCATCATCGTTATCACAATCATTATCATAATTATCACAATCACCATCATCGTGATCACAATCATTTTCATCGTAATCACAATCATCATTATCGTAATCACAATCATTATCATCGTTATTACAATCATCACCTTCATCATCATTATCACAAACACCATCATCGTTATCACAATCATCTCAATAAATCAACAATAACCCTGTATAGAAGTCGAATCAGCCATCTTCTGGATCTCAAAATAAATGCCATTTTCGTAATCTGCACCCCTGATAATCTCGGTGTCGACACCCATATTGATTTTTAGACATTTCAACCCCATCGCACCCCAACAGGGAATGAAGGCATTTCAGATCCGCCACCTTAAATCTTCAAACCGTTGTTTTTGTGATACACCCGACCCGATACACCATACAAACAATACCGATGTTGATTTTCAGACTTTCCCGTTTCTACTCATTTATCAAAAGGAACAATATTGTGAAGTTTCGAATAAAATAGTCTAACAAATCTTGTTTCCCCATATAAACTTTGGAGCCCCGTTTAACCCCCTTAGGGGGTGAATTTTGAAAAATCCTTTTTTAGTGCACCCCTTGACCACATAAGGAACCTACTTGCTAAATTTGGAATCTGTAGACCCAGCGGTTTGGGCTGTGCGTTGATAGATGAGTCAGTCAGTCAGTCAGTCAGTCAGTTTCTTCTTTTATATATTTAGATATAAACACAATTTGAATATTCTAAAAATATTTACGCCGTAAAGACGTTTATTGCTTTGCCGAAATTAAAAAAAAAACATTCACCTCCGACTATAGGCATTATCATCTGTGGTAATTTTTATTTCCGCACACCTGCTGATAAATGTAAAAAACAAACGCGTGTGGAATACATTGCATGTTGAACCTAATCGTAATGCAATAAGAACCCGTTTTCGAGGAAGTGTATTGAGTATGTATAATTTGTCGTTCCCTTTTCTTAAATCTTCTCCGTAAAGCACTACATCATACCACATCTAGCAGTCTATATCCACTTCATAACGATACTACACGATTTTCGTGAAAACTGTGTTGATGTACAGCACTCAACTACATCTCAACAATGTGCTCTATGTTTATTAGTTTCAAGGTTGAGATTCGGTTGTTGTGTACTGTTGACCTTGGTAAACGGTGGCAGATAAACGCGTCATAATCTGCGATTATCTGATGGTAGCAAACAAACATGCTGAACAACTTATAACTAGGTTATTAGGCTATGTAGCCCTTTCTTTATGTAGCGTCGACAAAACATACGGCCCTCAAGAGACTCATCTCTGTCATTTTACATACTTGATAATTAGAAATATTTTACATATTTTATGTGTTTTTAAGCCTGAAAGAAGTAGTTTAGGGTTTAGGTAATCATGAAATAACAGCACGCTTGTAATACGCGAAGGAAAGTAGTTTAGAGTTTAGGTAAACAAGTCATAACAGCACGCCTGTAATACCCGAAGGTTTAGGCAGAGGTGTAGCTGAGGTGTACACCCACATTTCGACGACCCGAATAGCGCAGCAGTAGTGAGGCTGAACCCGAGGAGGAATCTCGGTAGGAGCAAATGTTTCATTGATATTTGTTTTCGAGTGATGTTGGATGTATAAATGTATAACAAGTATGTATTTACAAATGTAGTATATCAACTATCCGATGTCCACGACACAAGCCTAGTTGCTTAGTGTGGCACTAGATTGCGGTGTGTGTAATGTCCAGCGATATTTATTTATTTCGCTAGAACAGGGGACCAGCCCTATTGCCATCAACTGGGCACAAATACAGATTTCGAAATTCCTGATGGAAAAACTCAATAATACTTAGCCCGACCTGGGACCGATCGAACACAGGACGTTATGCTCACTACAGGTTAGAGTTAGGTCACTATGACCTCTGGGATACCCTCTGAAATAATGAAATAACCTGTGAAATAATGAGAACTAATGATATCTTTTACTGATCAAGTGATTTGATTACATTACCTTTGATATACAGGGTTAGTTTTCAATGACCGGCCATATTTTCAGAGATGGTTTCGAATAGATAATATTTTCGATATAGGGTAAATTTGTTAGAGATGGCCATACGGGAGAGATGGCCAATCGAATTATTTCTGCCACACATTCGCTAGATGACGCTACAGTGCGCTAGTACGCTGCGAGCAACGCTCGGTAACACATTGCAACAAAATAACTGCGCAAAATTATATTAGAAAGGAAGTCAATAAGCTTCATTTTTAGGTAAAATTTTATATTGGGTTCATATATTGTGGTAAAATACTATGTTACATTGTAAATACTTACTTTTCATTAAATTTATTGTGTTTTGCAATGGGGTGGATGACACCATAAAACAATAATTCCAAGACACCAATCTCTAAAAAAACACTTTATTTTGGGCCTGAAAACCAGATTTATTTTCAATTGATGGCCAAATTCGATTTTTAGTTGCTTTGAAATCAATAAATAGTTTAGTCATTGAGTTGAAAAAACAGTGACGTCACAGTTGGCTATTGCAATACAAAATCTATGAGAGAACCGTGTTTTGACAGCTCTTAAAAAGTATCTCAATTGATTGGTGTGTCATCTACCCCATTGTTTACATTCACTCTAACCTCAAAATGACGTCCGAAATAATTTACTTAAATTTAAAAAATTTTGTGGCCATCTCGCTCATAAATAAGGAGAGATGGCCACTTCAAGTCAGGCAAATATGGCCATGTTCAGTACTGTCATTTTTAATATGAATAATCTGATTTTATTCTATGGCAGGTGCCAAACAAGTGTCAGTGAAAGGCTATGGTCACTCGTGGCAAATGTAGTGAAGATTCATTTAAAGTTGCTAAAAACTGCATAAAAATGGAGAATTGGCTGTGTATAAATCGGCAATTGTCTGTTATGTTATTTGTGATAGATGAGTACATGAAAATTGTACGGAGTTCGAAGACACTTACTCCAAATGTAGTCAAGAGAAGACAAAAGAGGCAAAACAAATATAAAACAAGGTAAAGGATGAGGAAAAGAGAAAGCAAGCACTGGCCATCTATCCCGTACAACTACGGCCAACTTACCTCGATGGGCCGGGAGAGATGGCCAATTCATTTTTTTTTATTTTTTTTTAAATTGATTAATCTCTATGTTCCCTAATTTTAAAACGTTATATTTTGTTGATTTTAATTAGAATAATTACAGTTAATTATGATAAGAATAAGGAGCTGATAACAACAACGAGTAACAACTCTATATAAAATTTTATTTCACATTGAAAAAACTATGGCCATCTCTAACGAGTTTACCCTATTGAAAAAAAATCATTAAAAAAAAAATGGAATTTCATTCCTGTCCAATAGTAAAAAGAAAAGCACAATTCAGTTCAACAACCTAGATAGGTAGCATATGCACATGCACGCACACAAGTGAATTGATTCTCACTAGGTTTATGATTTAACAATTTTTTAAGAAAATGAATGGTATTATTTTATTTTATAGTTATCGACAATATTATTTAAAATAAACTTTTGGTTCGATATCTAGATCTTAATTTTAAATTTTGGCTGGTCATTGAAAACTAACCCTGTATATCTATTTCCAATCTCAGCATTAAATAAGCTTGCAGAAACCGGAGATTTAATATCTATGTGATCAGTGACCTCATTTATTGTTTGCCTTATTATGTAGAGATAAAATAAATATTAGGGGTAGCCATCGAAAAATCTTATTTGCTGACTTTATCTAGTATACCTAATTAGAGGTTCATAATTTATTAGAGGACTTTTTATAGCTTCTTGGAAACTACTTTTACAGAGCTGAGTAAAATACTTAATTGCTGTAATTTTCCTTTTTATTTAAGCCGTGCTTGCCTAGGTTGGTCTGTGGATGGGTGACCACTCTTACATACCGAGTTTCCTCCGTGCCTCGGAAAGTTCGTTAAGCTGTTTGTCCCGGCTGTTATTTGTAGATCGTTTACAGGTAGTCAGTGGCCCAAAAAGTCTGACAACCAGTCTTACCAAAGGGTTTCGTATTACCCAGTACTAACTTGGTTGTGGAGGCCAGATAGGCAGTCGCTCCATGTAAAATACTGGTATTCAGTTTTATCCGGTTAGACTGGAAGCCGACCCCATGTTGGGGTTGGCTTGGTTGTTGGGAAAAGGCTAGGCAGACGAGATGATTTCTAGTCATAAAATAAAAAATAAAAAATAAAATTGAAATGTTTTAGTGTTTTCGCCTTGAAGTCATGTTTCTTTTTCTAGCTAGTAGCTACTGAAGAGATAAATGGTAAGTGGTGATAATTCCGAATGATATAGTCTGATGATCTTTTAACTGTTTATTTTTTTAAATAGACGCTACTAATTTTAAAGTTGTAATATTGTGCTGGCACATAGAAATAGATGACAGGAATTTATCGTAACTGTCGGCTATAAAATGACAATTTTATGCAGCAATGAAACTGAAAATAGAAATGACGTTTCGACATAAGTACCGAGGATGATGTTTTCAAGTTAACAGAAATATTCTTTCCACAAAATAAGAAAAAACAATGTTATATGTATTGCTTTATATTGACTTACACAATAGCTCCTAAAAATCAAACAAATTATTACTTACCTACACTTCTTTGTTTTATTACTGATTGACGTCATACTTACAACTTTTTTTTACGAAAATTGTTCTGTTTTCGTCCTCCGTGACATTTGTTTTTGTTAACTTGGGAACACAGTCAACATTGACGTCTTCAGTCGCTGTGGGTGTCAGGTCAGCCCCGGGGGGACGATAACGTTATTTTGAACGAAAATCTGTTGCGGAGCTGTGATTCCACCATCAATAAATTGCAAATCTATTTAGTCCGTCAGAGTATTGGAAAATAATGGACAAGTATTTTTTGTTTTTGTAAATCAATGAATATTGACAAAGATAAAACGGCTTGTGACGTCACAACGCACTAAAAATTATAGCAGGGCGTGACGTATTGAGAATTTTAAAAGAGTCGTATCTTCGTCATTTTTGGTTAACGTAACAAAAGAAAAAATACGTGTCAATTATTTTTTGATAATCTAACTGATGAACTAATTAGATTTTTTCAGGACACAAGCCTATCGCTGAAGATATTGTTGATGTTTTTAACCTACTAAATGAAGAGTAGTTTATTTAAGTTTGACATTATTTAGTTGTTCTATTAATCTATCTTTATATTTGATTTATGAAGCTTTAGTACCTTTTACATATTCGTCGATCTAGCAAGCTAATTGACGACTATGAAGGCATGGTTGGCGTAGTTGCTGAGCGACAGGCTGCTGCGCTACGTGTCGCGGGTTCGATTAACGCACGGAACAAATATTTGTATGGCCTACAGGTATTTGTTCCGGGTCTGTCTGTTTGTGTGTGTGAGTGTTAATATATTTGTGTGTTGTCTGATTGTGTCACTAACCACAGAATCGTAATTTTTATTTTCGCCTGATTCCATAACTTATCTTAGGTTTTCAATGACCTCAGTTCAGATTAAAGCAAGGCTCTTTCTACGTTCTCCACAGCAAGCAGTATAAATTAACTCAATACATTATCTCTTCTGCAACAAACTAGAGTGAAACACACATATAATGTTTATGTACGAGTATGTATAGTGTTCCTACGAGCATCGGACAGCACTATCGCGCTATCTGACGCCAGTCAACAGTCAGTTCTATGGCGAAGTTCTCTACTCTGTGGTGAAGTACTAAGTATGTTACACGTACCTACTCGTATAGCTGGTCTGTGGCGCGGGGGAAAAGATTTAACGTGTAAATAGAAAATGACGTGGAAGCATGAAGAAATAATGTAGATAGGTATTTAAGTAAGTACGAATATTAATCAATACTTTGACAGTACTGTAGATACAGATAATATTAAATTAAATATCTATCTATTTTTTGTATTAGTTCCTAATTTTAATACGGAAAATCCAAATATATAATATCACGCCTTTGTAGTTATGACAATAACAGTACGCAAACGGCTGCGCTTTTTTAAAACCATTAGATTTTCTGAAATAGTATGGTTAAATATACTTGGTATTCTTCCGAGTATCCTCCGTACCCGTGAGAGGAGTTCGTGCCTAAATAATGACTGCCATTCGGGCCGATCTTTAGGTTAAGCCGTGCTTGCCTAGGTTGGTCTGTGGATGGGTGACCACCCTTACATGCCGACTTTCCTCTGTGCCTCGGAAATCACGTTAAGCTGTTGGTCCAGGCTGTCATTTGTAGATCTTTGATAGTCGTTACAGGTTGTCAGTGGCCCAAAAAGTCTGACAACCAGTCTTACCAAGGGGTATCGTATTACCCAGTACTAACTGGGTTGTGGAGGTCAGATAGGCAGTCGCTCCATGTAAAATACTGGTATTCAGCAGCATCTGGTTAGACTGGAAGCCGACCCCAACATAGTTGGGAAAAGGCTAGTCAGATGATGATGTTTACCTGGTACTTGTTCTATTTTTTTTTTTTTTTTTTTTTTTTTAGATTCATTTTTACTTATTAAAATAAACTAAACTAACTAACTTAACTAAAAAACTTAAAAAATGGCGTCAAAAAACTCCTCCTCAACACTGTCAACTGGTAATGTCCCCAAGAGACTGGCGGCGTTACCACGCTGTATGGCAATGCTAAGCCTTTGGCCAAGGTAAAAGCCAGCCCTAGGGTCACGGGAAGTGTCAACTAAACGTTTTGAAATATCCTTGAAAAGGCTGTGAGCGCTCGGACCCCACGGTCCTAGAGTTTCAACCCCAAACGGCTCGAAAATATAGTTACCAATAAGGTTACTATATTTTCGCCGCTTGAGGTTCTCCGCAGCCAAAGCAGCAGCCCCTGCACAGCACGACGAATTAGGAAGATGGGAAGGCGCAAGAGTATCGACACATGTAGCATCCCACACTAAAGGCCTACCCATCCTCCATGGAAACAAAGACATGCCGTCCGGTCTCTTGCCATCGTCGCGTGCCAAGCCATTGGGTTCTAATAAAGCTGGAACGCCGACGGTGACAAGAGACCGACGGATGATGTCATTTAAATTCGCGTGCCGTGCAAAACGGCCCGCACTTCGGCTGCATGACAGGCCGTGGTGTCCAAGGCTGTTGACAACTTCACCACAGTGACAGTGATGAGGAGAGCAACATGGGGCGCCTAGGCGTAGAGCAACAGCGAGGCGGAAAGTGGTGTCGTCGAGCAACGTACCTGTGCTCGACGACGGTAGTGCGTGAAGCCAAAGACCCGACTCCCACTCACCCACAGCCAGCAGGCGTGCTCGCTCAGCAGTAGTAACAGACGTGTTTAGTAAATTGATCTGAACTACTCTGCAGAGCGGCTCGTCCCACCGTCTCTGGGAAAATGGGTAGTCGGGTTCTTCAGAATTCGGGCAAGCGAGTTTCCAGGCGTTGATAGCCTCGGAGAAACACGGCACATCAAAATCAATCAGTGTGGAAGCCAGGATTTTCCTGATTAATTTCTCAGTGCCGTGGACCGAGGATATGTAAGCCGGTAAACTAATACTAGAAATTTTGCGGACGCCGAGGCCTCCCATACGAATGGGAAGAGTAGCTTGGGTCCAGGCTCGGTCGTCCAAGGCCACATTTAAAATGGATGATAAAGTATTTCTGATAATTTGATCCATTTTGTCTAAAAGATGAGTGTGCTTCCATAAAGGAGAAGCACGTAGGAAATATGTTAATTTAGGGCCGAAACAGCAGTAACGGATAATGGTGATGGCCGAATGCATGTTAATTTGGAGTAACCTTTCCGAAATATCATTGAAATTTTGAATTTTTTCCTCGATGAAATCGGGAAAGGAATTTTCGAAGATTGGAGACCCAAGGAGACGAAGAGAACATTTTTCAATAATTTTGATGTTAGGGGCTATTGCGTTAAATTTAGGAATTGTCAGTTGTCTGTCGGTACAGTCTGCTAAATATAGTTCACATTTTGCAAGGTTTAGGTCAAGGCCAATGGAGTGAAGATTATTTTTAAGAAAATTAAATCATCTAAAACTGTTTCTACATCGCCGCCCAAGGTTCCATCGTCAAGATACCAAACGTTAAATTTTGAATTTAGCTGTCTAACAATTGGGTGAATCGCTAAACTAAATATCACAGGCCCGAGGGGGTCACCTTGTTGACAGCCAACAGCAGATTCCAAAATTTTGTCACGATACAGTAATTTAGACGGGTGTCTGTAGCACTGCCAAAGAAAACTATAAATTTGAGGTAATTCTTTTTTAATTTCTGTTAACAAGGTGTCCCTATTAACTGAATTGAAGGCATTCTTAATATCAACCTTCAGGATGACCTCACCTTTGCCAGAATTTAGGTAGGTCGACAAACCGTGTACGGCAGCCTCACAGCCCCCTTTAGAACCAAAACCTAGCTGCAGGGGCTGAATTTTTTTCGAAACAGCCTCACCATAAAATTTACAACAAATCTTGGCTGCCATACGACGGTAAGTAGTACCCACAGCAATGGGACAAATGCCGCCATCCCTCTTGCGCAGGGCACATAAATTGGCCCCGTACAAGACACCGATGACGGCTTCGTTCACCTTGCCGGAGAGTAGAAGGTTAATCAGAGCCGTAAGCTCCTTCAAGAGCGACTCACCAGCCTCCCCGGCGCCTGAACAGATTAGGTCCTTTAAGTGCTGGGGACTTAGGCCGTCGAGGCCGCCGGCGGAGCCACTCCGGAAGGAGCAAACGGCTGTGACCACCTCACGACCTGTAATGGTGAGGGAGTGAATGTCCGAATCAGGAGGGTCGGGAAAAGAAAGGCCATCCGCGGGGGCAGGGTGTTTAGTCTCCAGAGCTGCGAGTGTTTCTGGAGAACACGGAGCCACCACATCGCTACTGAAGAGAATCCTGGCTGCACCGCTTATGTCACCTTCCCCTAACTTTGATTCAACCAGGTGTGATATACCTCTCGAAGAGGAATATCCCTGTGCCGATAAATTGGGAACAAAATTTTGAGCCGAAATATTACAATTATCTTTGATTTGAGCGGTTAAAGTCTTTTTTTTGGCCAAATTCTTTTGAACATGCAGAATACGGTAAGGGAAGGTAAGCAACTGCTCCCAAGCACTTAGCGAGTTCTCACGGACGACAAGGCGCACACAACCTGCTAGGCTTTGTGCAACTAAAGGCCTAGCACCGCGGGGAACTCGCTTTAAAACAGGAACAGAGTTTTTGAATTTGGAAAGGGTTTGCCAGATCGGGTCGAAAGTGGATGTAGCCGAAGTTGTAGGTGGAAGAATTGAGACAGGGTCTGAGGGTGCATTTGGAGGTTTATGTACCTTACCAATATGCACATTCAGACCCCGCTTACCTTTAAAAAATCGTGCCTGGGCGCAAAGCGGGCATCTCTCCAGGGTGTTCAGCGATGTTGAAGGTTGACTACTACCACTACCCACCGCATCGCTGCTGCTACTACTCATTAAAGATAAAGTACCTCTTAAAAATAAACTAAATAAAAATAACTTTATTAAAACAAACTAAAAACAAACACTGAACAGTCTATTGTAGGTTGTGATGAACAGACAGGAGCGGCGGAACACACACTGGGGGCCTGGGGTATCGCACCGCTGAAGAACACATGTCGGCGCAGCCCCGGGCACTGTTGTCTGGTAAATGAAGCCTGGTCTCGCCTCGCCTCAGCGACGAACTCGTATCTCCTTATAAGCCTTTAATTGATAGCAGTCCTCTGTGGTATGCTAGATGGTATCAACATCAACAATCCTCAACAAGGATCCCACGAATTTTGATATTTCAAATATTCCAACGCAGTGCGATTTGCCAATAAATATATATTGTGTAGTCATTGACACCAATGAATTTTCGAAACACACAATGTTTCGCACCAAATAGATAAATTAAATTAATTTATTAAAATTATTATTGCCTTTAGACATTTTTTGTCATGACAGCACTTCAATTTTAATTTTAATTTCTATAATAAAGTTCTATTTTAATTTCCATTCGAAGTTGGAATCGGAAATATTAAATAACCATCAAATTATGAAAATTAAACAAAAAAGTCTGATCATTCTAAGCACAAGAAAAGTTAAGATGAATTTAAAAAAACGTTAACGTTCGACCTATTTTAGTGAGAGCCTTGTTCGTCTCAACGAACATTTTTAATGGATGAGCCCAAAACCATCGAAATAAAAGTTTCAAAATATTCTTTTATTTTCGGACAAAAACTCCCCTTTTAATTTCAAAACCGTATAAAAATACCGAGATTTAAAATAAGGTCAGTGAGACTGTTTATAAAGTTAACGCTTTTGCATAACAAACAATGAATGATGACGTGGAAACTACGCAATGGACTTAAAACAATAGCAACTATGATTACTTTGGCACACGATCAAGGAGTTTTACTAACAAAAACATTTAGTGTTACTTCATAAGAACTTCACTAGTCGAGTCGTTAAAAGAGAGTACACTTTGTATCAGAGGTTCTAGACCAGTGGTTCTCAAAGTTTTTCAGCAACGGAACCTAAATATTTGACGGAGCCCTAAAATACGTTTGTTGCCTAAAATAATGAAAAAAAGTTTGTGTGCTATTTTGCGTATTATTAATATTAATCAAGAAATGCACTTGACAATGGATTAATTACAACTGAATTTTTTTTCGCTTTCCATCAGGCGTGATCGAGATCCATATTGTAATAAAAAATTAAAAAAATAAAATAAAAATACTGATTCAAAGATATTCCGCTAGATTTCGCTGTTTTACAATTTACTTGCTTAAAAAAATATTATAATTTTAGTGTCTGTCGTTTAGTAACTTACAACTCAACCAAGCTAAGTTTGCACCTCGCGTCGATTACGTCACACTGACGCTTAGGTACGGTCTAAAAAAAGGATTCGCTATGACTTTGAAAAAGTAAACAAATGTTTGTTACATTTTACTTTGCATTTATTGTTTTTAATATTATATTATAGCTTGGCTTAGCTTATTAGCTTGGTCGAGTTGTAATTTTCTCTGCAACCGTATTTTTCTTTTGGTATATTTTTTAATTATGACCAGTATTTTCGTGGAGCCCCTACAGAGGCTCCACGGAGCCCTAGGGTTCCGCGGAGCACACTTTGAGTAAGGCTGTTCTAGACAAACCGCTTGGCCACACTACAATCACAAGCGACACACGTGTTGCAACAGCGACAGCGACGAACTCACGTTAAGGAAAAACTGACGACAGTCGCATTACCTAACGGCGCACAAGTCATTCTATGATGATTGAAAAAATAATTGGATTGACAGTAGGTACCCACCGAAAACTTTAAGTCACATAGCACAACATCACGCCTGTAATCCCCGAAGTGTTAGGCAGAGGTGTATCTAACAAGTATACCCACATTTCACCAGTTATGTTTAAGTCCTATGTGATAGGGGTGAGCCTATTGCCATCAACTGGACACATAGACTCCGTGGCTGCTATTGAGAAATTCTTGATAGAAAAACCCAATAACGATCTGCCCAACCCGGGAATCAAACTCAGGACCTCGTCACCACCGACCACCGAGGCAGTCAGTGTGTCGTAATATTTCGTATTAAACATTGAGCCCTGTGACGTGCACAAACACGGAGACCGACCGGACCAGACCCCGGAAGACCTTGACCCACACTGAGGAGATGGGTCAGTAAATAGACCATTTTCAATTATTTCTGTACGATACTCATATTATGACTTGAACAAGATTATTCTGGACTTGAAAAGATACTGGGATATCTGAGTTGGTGTGGGTGTTTCTTTTCAGGGTGGCGGATAGGTAACACGGATCTCGTCTAGCTTTAATCAAATAATTTGGATCGTTTGTAGAAATTTTACAGAACATCATTCATGTTTTGTTGAGCTAAGAGTCAGACCTGCCTATAAGGGTTGTATTGTATTATTGGGGGGAGGGGGGGAAGGGGGGTCCAGTATAATAATGGATTCAGGATGTTGATGGGGCTGTCCCGTTTCTGGAGTGCATCTGGTATGTTCGCGCTGGCACACGTCGACGACTTTCATGCGATCATTAGGAAGAAGTCTGCGTCGTTATTTTGCAGAGTACGGGCCAGCTCCAACTCCATCCTGAAGACTATAGCAGTGAGGTACGACTCCCCGATATTCGGGGCTATTGTTCGTAGATGCATTACGAACACCAAGCTTGTGTCTAAATAAATAATAAGTCGTAACTAACATAGTTTACAAGTTTCTTTTTACTAACCTCCTATGGATGTTGCTTGACCAAAATAAAAGTTATTTTATTTTATTTATTTTAATTATAAAATCTACTAAATGACGACGTCATTAGCTCGGCTTTAAGTCCCTAACCTAAAGGTCCCAGACCTAAGATACATAATACAATAGCTTATTAATGCTCGTTTAATGAATGCCTAAATAAAGCCCTGTCGGATTTCCATACCTCGGTTCAGTATCGAAAGTTGAAAAAAAACAACAGCGCGTTTCTATTTAGGCACTAGAATGTCACTTTGTTTTACTGAAAACCGGTATAAGTCAACAACACAACACATTTGTATTGAGTTGAATGCACATTGTAATATATTGGCAGTTAATGTCTATTTCAAATGTATGTAGGTTATAAACCAGCCACATACTTACCTACCTAGTACCTACCGTATGCAGCTTGTAAATACAAGAATTCTGCGAAGAGATGGGATTACGGGAATAGTTACCACAAATATTCACGATAGAATTTGAAATGCTGTAAGGTGGAGATCGTTATTAGATTTGCAGCTCTCAGTTTAGTGCTGAAAGTCGAAAATTCAACAGCAAAGTTAGTGTCCTTTGGGACATTTGAAATATTTTACGTCAATATGTGTTTTGGGTTAAGTACAAAATAATAGCAATAGTACACTTGATCAGTTGCTATTGTATTTAAAGTGTATTTCTAGTAATTTGTTGGAGGAAAAACTTGGTTTTACAGGAATATCTTGTTATTTTAAGAGAGTGGAAGAAATCCATTCCTTTCCTTTGGTTTTTAATCGAATCTTATTCGCAGTTGATTCTAGAAATAGAACTGTAGTGTAAGCAAATTTAGTAGAAGTGGGAATGATCGCTTTAGAAGTTTAAGTAGGTAATCCGATAGGTATAGATTTAGTAGCAATAACTCTTCAATCAACCGAATGAACTTTACATTTAAACAAAATGTTTTCCTTTCTCCACTCTACGGTACTTAAGGGGCTCCCCCATGCACACTAGCGCCACTTTAGTAAAAAAATCAGAACTCGTTAAATACACAATTAATATAAAATCTGATTGACAAAATCAATTATTTGATCTTCTAAATTATTTACGTCTGCTTAACTCATTGAAACATAGCTCGCTATCGTTACAGATACAAAATGGAAAAAGATTTTTCCATTTTGTATCTGTAACGATAGCGAGATTTTATATTAATTGTGTATTTAACGAGTTCTTATTTTTTTACTAAAGTGGTGCTAGTGTGCCATGGGGGAGCCCCTTAAGTGGAAAGGAGATTGGTTAAATTAGAATATTAAATACGTCATCTTACTTAATTAACTATCAGCACCATTCTCTTGCCCTTATTCCAATTTATTTACGGCCTGTAATAGAGAAGCATGTCTTCTTCTTCCATGCTTCTCTATTACTCATCCTACTTTTTAAGGTTCCGTAGTCCTGACAAGGAACCCTTATAGTTTCGTCATGTCGTCTGTCTGTCCGAGGTTTTGCTAAGAGACCGTTAGTACTAGAAAGCTTTAATTTTGTAGAGGTGTATATTAATAACGCCGACAAACTGGTAAAATAAAATTTTGGAAAATATTTTTTTTTGGGTAGGCTCTCTCTCTCTCTCCCCTACATGTGAAGTGGGGATAATTTTTTTTTTCGTCGTCTACCCCGTCGTGTGGGGTATCATTGAATAGGTCATTTAAATGATGACTTAGACTTAGCCAATACGACGCGCGACGTTTCGATTTAATGCTCCATTTTCGAAATTATTAAAGTGCAAACTTTTGTTCCAGTAGGGCGCACCCCCCCTCTAAAAGCTAAACTGCTGGCTTGAAAAATCTGGAAAAATTCATAATGATAGTGCATTTTATGAACTTTACAGGAAAACTATAGCGGTTAAGATAACTTTATTAGTTTAGCAGTAATAGTCGTTGAACTTGGGTGTTGGATAATTTAGTACCAAATACAAAATCCTTAGAATAAATCCCATTAAGTGACTAAGTAGTTGCTTGTTTATAACGAGTAAAGACTTGCATTGAAAAACAAAATCTAAAATAATAAAATAAAATACCTAATAAATTATCAATACTCAAGCCTACTTTGTGGAATGCAATAAAGAATTGAGTTCTTTATTGCATTCCACAATGTAGGCTTAGGTGGTAAACATTTCTTTGGAAACAATCGTGGACCCTGTCGTACACAACAAAAGTAAGATAATGTGGAGAGCACTTATCATTTAAGTATCTTATAATCTAACTTATTCTAAAAAAACATTAACATTACAAAAAACATTTATTTTTCAAGTTTTAAGGATTTATCATTTAAATATTCATCGACACTAATAACATTTTGGTCAATAATAACTTTTTTAACTTATTTGTGAATAAGTATATGGAGATTTTATTCTTCTTTTATGGATTCGGGTAACATGTTGTATACTTTTATTGACATAACCAGAGGACTTGTTGAATGTATTTTTAAGTGGGATTGTGGTAGGTTGAGTCGTGTTTTGTGTCGGAGTGTGTATCTTGTTTGTATGTCTTCTCGTTTAGTGTAAAAGTCTTGGTGTTTTTAAGCGAATTTGCATATTTCAAGTATATATATATATACAAGGCAGAGTTAAAATATTTAGTTCTATAAATAATAAGATAAGTTTCGCAAAGCTGCTGCTAGATGGCGCTGTACCAACGGGTTCGTTCTATATTGTGATAACGAGCTACTACGGAACCCTACACTGCGCGTGGCCCGACACGTTTTTGGCCGGTTTTTTTGCAATATCATCATTCACACAGACGACATCTTATCTAACTGAGAGATAAAAAATGCTCTTATATCATTTCCCAGATACTTTAATAAAAAAAAACAATATCTAGCTTTTTTTCTTCAAATAAAATTAGAAACAGTAGAGTTGAAACAAGAAATCATTTCTCTAAAAAAGTAGGATTTATGAACAACTTCCTCCCCGACCACCACCTAAATCGATATTCGGTATTGAATTCTAGGCAAATAATAATGATTATAAGTCTATTTAGCTAGGAATGTCACACGCTACGCTTACCAAAACAGAGTCTCCTTTCTAAGAATCGTTTCATCGATCATTCGCAGTGATTTTATTATAGAACATTATTCTTCATAGAAAGAACAATATGATCAGCAAGATAAAATTCTGGGAAACTTAATTAGGTAGGTTAGTACAAACACTAAACAGGTGCCTACGCAAGCCAAGGTTTATTTAATAATACAATTTTATGTTAAAAGGTATCAAAAAAGTCTCTTAAACGGTTTTAGATCTAGTATATTATGTTTCCATGTCTAAACTCACCTTATTGATACTTCACGTCCAATATCAATATCGGTTCGTTTCAACTTCAAAGAGGACATCTAAACCAAAATCGGAGCTTGAGTAATTGGAGCAGGCAAACATGCCTGCCTGCCTATACGACATGCCTCGAGGCAATATGGCTGATACATACAAATGAAGGCATTCGTCCGGTAGAAAGGTCCTGTCTCCACAGTATGTTGGACGAACGCAGCCTTTTCACATAACAAGACATGAGCAATTTTTGAATTTCGTATTTTATTTCTATTAAACTTCTAATTACAAAAAAAAGACGTTAAATTCGAGTAAGGTGTGAATTTTGTCTTAAAAAACTCTTAAGCTGAAACAACTGACAATTGTTTTTTAAAAAGTTTCGTATTTCTGAAACTATTATCAACAGGATTGTGATGTCAAGCTTTTCGTAAGCTTGTGTCGATCAAATACATTTTTGGTCTTCATCACCATCGTTTGCGCTGAAAACAACCAGCCAAGTGCGAGTTGAACTCGGGCACCGAGGTTTTCGTACAAACTTCACAATGCAGGCAGGTTTTTTTATTTTATTAAACTACATATTTACGGTTTTCAGATTGTTTCCTTACGTGTGCTGTAAAACATTGCTTCTTGCCAATGACAATAATTGTAGGTAAATCGCAAAATATGCGACATAAACGATCACATCTTTTGATCTCGTTGTCTTAAAAGCTTGTTTTTTTTTTTCACAACCGAAAGAGATTGTAGATCCGAGAAAAATATTTTGACAGACAGACGAACAACAAAGTCCTATAAGCGTTCCTTTTACCTTTTGAGGTACGGATCCCCGAGAAAACCACTTTTTCTAGGCTCTAAGTTTTAGAAAGCGATCGGTCGAGTGTATGTAAGATAGAACGACTTAAGAACGGAAAGTTCTAGAAACATTATGTAGTAGAAATGGAAGGACGAGCTATTGTTTTCATACGGCCTAGATTCAGGTGAGAATATGAATAATGTGCATTTAAACATGAAGTCACGTTTTAGAAACTAACATGTTGTGTGTAAATTTCAGGCACAGTTTTCCTTTCGATGTTTTCCTTTAAACTACTTATCTGATTTGAAAAACAAGTCGAAAAATAAAAGACAGATTTTAGACACGTTCCACAACAGCTGCAATTCACTTATAACTCAATATCGGACGTCAGCATTATCATCTGCCTAGCCTTTTCTCAACCATGTTGGGGTCGGCTTCCAGTCTAACGGGATGCAGCTGAATACCAGTATTTTACATGGAGCGACTGCCTATCTGACCTCCACAACCCAGTTAGTACTGGGTAATACGATACCCCTTGGTAAGGCTGGTTGTCAGACTTTTTGGGCCACTGACTACCTGTAACGACTGTCTAAGATCTACAAATAACAGCCGGGACTAACAGCTTAACGTGCTTTCCGAGGCTCGGAGGAAACTCTGTGTGTAAGGGTGGTCACCCATCCACGGACCAACCTAGGCAAGCACGGCTTAACCTAAAGATCGGCCCGAGCGGCTGTTATTATTTACGCACGAGCTCCTCTCACGGGACGTCAACAGCAACAGCATATTCTTTATATCACAATAATACAAATTAAACTTAAAATTCAAATCTAATAAAATTAAATATCCACCATGTTTTAATTCACTATACGTGTCATTTACGAGCTCATTCCAATGGTGTACAAATCCATCACAAAAAGTGTTAATACGTTACCCATAGACCAGTCTATTTACATTCTTTGCCATCGATTACCAAGCCTCGTTTAGCCAGGACTACAAAAACACACGCAAGCTATTTGTTTAGTTTGTTCTACCTACTGGAACGAGTAATCTGGGCTATAAACCTCCACCATCCATTTAACATTACATATGCAAAACACTGCCTGAACAGAAACTGAAAAACGCTTTGCCTGACACAATGCTTGTTGAATAATAAATACGTTAGTAAAGCAAGTAGAGCGAATGCATCACTTCGACAGCTCGATTGTTTTATTTTTAAACCAGCACGTCTTTATTAGGCCGCGTTTACACCGAAGCGTAAAGTCGGTCAGCTAATGTGAGCATTCAGCGGTCCACGTATGTGAGCATTCAGAAGCCCAAGTTTGTTTTATAATGAAATGGTGCCAGAGTAGCCGATCATTGACACTGTTATCATTGACACTTGTTATGATTTTGACAGTTTTGGTCATACCCTTTTCTTCGTCGTGGCGTCGATGTTTTCCTAATTGACAGGTGTCATTGTTGTTTTTCGACGTCAATATCAAAGCTCTTGGCGTGTGACCTCTTCTTTCCACAAGCTTTTTTGAATTTGCTTTTTACTTTTGTACGATTCAACCCAAAGCGAACATTAAGGGACCAAATTTTTTAAGCAAAACGGTAATGGCGTTTTCTTGGTTTGTATGTGATGAAAAATCGTTAAAAATAGCAAGGCTTCTAGGTGTGTTTAAAAAAAAACAGATTTGCCCGTTCGGCAGCGAACATTTGGTATGAACACGGTCTTAGTCGTTTTAAAATATCGTATGCAGTACTTCATCATTAATAATGCTACGTGTTCAACAGATTGGCAGGAGATTGACAGGTTTACAGAAATACAAAAAGCTCTTTAAAATACTTATTTTCAATAAAGTCTTAGAGCGAGTTAGACTACTACATTGTCCGAGCTGCCATGGAAGCGAAACGTCATTTAAAACAAAGGTAAAATATCAAATAATAATCTACCTACACGTATGGACCTAACTATAACTAGCAATTGTATTAGAACGTACATTTACTACAAGACATTAAAACACGAAGAGAATTAACAAGTTTTATCGTCTGCTCACAAAATGTGGGAAGATTCGTGGAAACTTTGAACGACTGTGTCATAAGCCCGCTTACACAGACACTAAGCGACACCTAACGTACTGTTAAATTTAAAAAAATACTAATTAGTCCGTCAGATAGATTATCAAAAAATATTTGACACGTATTTTTCTTTTGTAGCGTAATCCAAAATTGACGAAGATACGACGCTTTTAAAATTCTCAATACGTCACGCCTAGGTATATTTTTTAGCTAGTTCTGACGTCACGAGCCCCCACTCCCGAGTTTTTATGCGTTTTATCTTTGTCAATATTCATTGATTTACAAAAACAAAAAATACGTGTCCATTAATTTCCAATACTCCAACTGACGGACTAAATAGATTTGCAATTTTGTTGATACTGTCGTCATGCCTATTAGACGTGTATGAATAAATTTCTGGCACATTGAGCTATTACTACTACGTATAGAAAACACAGCGCGAACAAAATCTGTGTAACAAGCGCGGCCAGTGCGGGGCGCGGGGGGGCGGCTAACCCTATATAATTATATAGATCCTGTGGCGAGCAAGCGACTGAGTGAACTGCGGAGCATAGATTTTGTTCGCGCTGTCTTCTCTATACGTAGTAGTAATAGCTCAATGGTCTGGCATGGAATACCTACGTAAAGCGAAGAGTATGTTAGCGCCGCTCCCGATGCATCAACATCAATGTACGTGCCAATAACACATCTTTAACGAATCCAGCTGTCTAATAAATTCTTGGAAGGAGCCACTTCGGCACAAAATATACGCCCGGCCAAATATTCGCTCTTTGGGTTTGGACGGACGCCAAATATCAACAGGTATAACTTAGGGTGGACTCCCTTTACTACTCACCCCCCTATGGCGATGGCGTAGGGATCACGGCTGTACGGAGCGTTTCGGGTGAGCTATCAACAATTATGTTTACATGTCCACATGATTAAGTATTTTTCCGGCCCTTTTTGCCTTGGCTTTTCCTGGCTTTTATCAGGGTTGACTTAGTGAGGGAAGGTCGTTGACTTATGACTTTGTTATTGGACATACCTTAATATGTGGTATACAATCCAGCACATTTAAAAAGGATATATAACCCTGAGGGGGATTATAACTGGAGAATTCTAGACGTTTTTTTTTAGATTTCACATTTCCCCCTTAGGGGGGTTTCAGGAATAAGCCATGTATAACACAGTCACACAATATAGACAATGCTTAGTGCATAATTCATAATAATAATACACAAAGGCGAATACTAATCATCACCATCTGCCTAGCCTTTTCCCAATTATGTTGGGGTCGGCTTCCAGTCTAACCGGATGCCGCTGAATACCACTATTTAACATGGATCGACTGCCTATCTGACCTCCACATTCCACAACCCAGTTAGTAACAACAGCTTGTAGTTTTATACAAAAAACGGTGCCAACTAGACAAGGCAAGTGACAATTCTATAAATGTTTTACCTGTTGATGTTTATTGTAAAATAAAACAATGAAGCCGATAATATGGAACGTTAATAAAAATAGAATCGTCTTTGTTGCATTATTTGTTTTTTTTTTACCCACCTTCTGACCGCGAAGTCAAAAAAGTATCGGGAATGGATGATTTGTTTATGGTTCCAAATACAAATTTTTGTTTTTTTGTAGTTGTAAGATAAGCACAACTGTTTTCCATTTTGGCGCGGAGTTTGAGTTGCATCTGTTATTTATATTAAATACAGTGCTGGTTTTAGTAATATCATATATAGTGTGTATTGCGAATTTCATAATGGACAAAAATATCGAACAAAGAGTTTGTCTTAAATTTTGCATCGCCAATGGAATTTCGTGTTCGGAGTCACTGAAAATGTTACAGAAGGCTTACGGTGAATCGACTTTATCAAAAACTCGTGCTTATGAGTGGTTCAAAGCGTTCAAAAGCGGTCGAGATGTGATGGAAGATTTGCCTCGCTCTGGTAGGCCGTCAACGTCTGCAACTGAAGTTAACATCGCAAAAGTGAAGAAAATAGTGACTGAAAATCCCCATTCAACTCTGAGAGAGATAGCCGCCGAACTTTCTGTATCTCACGAGTCGATCCGTACCATTTTAACTAATCATTTGGGTATGAAACATGTTGCTGCTCGGCTAGTCCCAAAAGATCTGAATTTTCTCCAAAAACTCAATCGCATGAAAGTCGCTGAGGACATGCTAGAACGAGTCAGTTCGGACCCAACATTCATGAAACGCATTTTTACTGGTGACGAGACGTGGGTTTACGAGTTTGACATGCAAACTAGTCAACAAGCTTCGGAGTGGCGCCTTCCAACTGAACCGAAACCGAAAAAACCACGCCAAAGTCGATCAAAAGTCAAAGTCATGTTGACTGTTTTCTTTGACTATCGCGGTGTTGTGCACTCTGAATTCTTACCGGAAGGTCTAACGGTAAATAAAGAATATTATTTGAGCGTTATGCGGCGTTTAAGAGAGCAAATTCGACGAAAAAGGCCAGATTTGTGGAAAGAAAATTCTTGGATTTTGCACCACGACAATGCGCCTTCGCACAAGGCTATCATTGTGAACGAATTTTTGACCAAACACTCAACAAATACCATCCAGCAACCACCATATTCACCAGATATGGCTCCTGCTGACTTTTTTCTTTTTCCTAAACTCAAATTACCACTTCGTGGCACCCGTTTTCAATCGATAGAAGACATATAGGAGAATTCGCGGCGAGAACTGAACTCAATTCCGGAAGCAGCGTTTAAAAAATGTTTTGATGAATGGATTATTCGTTGGCGCAAGTGTATCGTTTCTAAAGGAGCATACTTTGAAGGTGATAAAATAAATTTGGATGAATAACAGTCATTTTGTGTATTATTGATCTTTTCCCGGTACTTTCTTGACAGAGTAGTACAGTTTGTAACAAACTGTGTATGTGTTAAAACTGTTTTCCAAGTACCTACTTATTTTTTGCAATAATAGGTATACTTCGAGTATCGAGACATAACATTCACCTACAGTTCGATTCACACTATATATTATACCTACTCTAAAACGTGTAACTAATAATAAACGCAACACAAAACTAAACAACTATTGTTCTAAGAGTTCTTAAAATTCGCAAAAAAAAGTTAACTTTCTATATGATTTGACGCTATCAACATTATATGTATGGGAAAGTTGGTTCAGTTGCATGGTCAGAGTCACTACACGAGAGATTTTGCGGGTATTCTGTTACACCCTGTATATTTATTCTATACCTGCGTTACTGCCCTACCTCACATGCCCAGTTCCCAGCCCCCAGAGCTCTGGACAGCTCATTGTTGTCGCCGACATGACACCTACATTCAATTAACAACACAATACCTTTAATTTCTTCTAAACAATCGTATCTCACTTCTTTGTTTTTTTCAATCTCACTAGACGGAAGAATCGAGTGACGTTATAGAAAAGGGTACCGCTTTATGCACAGACGCCAGCACATCAAGCCACTACAATCCGTCAAACTTTAATAGATTTTGAATTTTATAGCCAAAGTATTAGGTTCAAGGTTGATTGGGAAAATTTGACAGTTTCGGGTAGCTTGATCTGTGTGTGTCTGTACATTAGCTGAAAGATTTGTTTATTTTTATAGAAAGTACTTTAATATGAGGTCAGAAGGATGTTTTCTATAGACGAGAGAGTTCCATTGAGATCTATTTTAATCAGAGATTTCACTATAAGTTTTATTTGCTGATTAAAATACATGTCTGCTGATCTTTAGAAAAAAGAAGAACGTAAATATTTTGCGAATTTGTTTTGAAACTTATAAGAAAACAGAATTTAGCGAAATATAGTATATATAATAGTTTTCTTTTGGGCCATGTGGTTAAGCATTTTTTGTTTTTTAAAGTACAAGGAAATGTAATACTGTGTGTTTTACTGATCGGTGGGAATCCCCCATGCTGCAAAGGTGGGTGCGGCTTCATGTCGTTATTTAATTTTGTTGCGAATACTAACATTAATTTATTAAGTAAATTGCTACTAACAAAATATAGACCTGCATAGCTATTCACAACGATTCGATTCGATTTCGATTCGACAAGTCGTATGTCTGTCTTTTTTTGGCATTACGAAAGCGAGCGAGATAGACATACGACTTTTTTTTATTTTTTATTACAATATGAGCCTGCTCGGACCTCGAAACTTTCCGAATCGAATCGAATCGTTGTATTCACAACGCTATGCTGGTCTGAAATAAATGTTTATAATATAATAACAATAAGAACTATTCTAAATTACCTTTCATTCATAGACATAGATATTTTAGAAAAAATATATCGTTCAGAGATCTAAACATCAACACCTAAATACAGCATAAAATTTTAAAGACACATTAAGAGAGCAGCTTCGTCGAGTAATTCGAAACAGTGCCATTTCTCATTTCTCACAATTTACCAACGGAAACCATTAGCTAATTAGAGCGGCCATCTTCGTTTTGTATGAATATTTTAAAATTATATTTTAGTTCTTGCCTTTGTATTATTTTAGTCCTGAGTAAACGGCACGGCTGAGGTACGGCCTCATTTGCCGAGTGGTCAAGCACGACTACCGAGCATGAGGTACTGGGTTTGATTCCCGGGTCGGGTAACGTGTTATTAGGTTTTTCCATCTGGATTTTCACAGTAGCAGCTACGGGGTCTGGATTTGTGCCCGGTTGATGGCAAAAAGCTCGCCCCCTATTACATAGGCTTAAAACATGATGGGTGTACTATTAGTTACACCTCTGCCTAATCCTTCGAGGATTACAGGCGTGATGTTTTGTAAACTTGAGGTACTTTTATAGCTACTCCTATAGATGTAAGGGTACGTACCAATGGGTACGTCTGGACTACCCTAAGCAAAGTCAACATTTTGTTTGATTTAAGACGACAATGTTTTTGCTTGCTTAGCTTGGGTATGAACTTAAACTAAAAGTTCTGGAGAGTAGAGAGTAGTGCCTATTCAAGTACTACAGTCTAAAATAGCTAGTTTTATTTAAGTAGGTAGTTTTAGGTAGGTAAATACTTACCTAGATTCCCTCGAGGTTTACGTTTATGGTCTGGCAGCTGAAAATGTGCTCTGAACTTAAAACTTTGAATATTCGTGGAAATCTAGCTTATTTAGGAAGAGGTGTATATTTTTTTGAGTTAGGTATTTCAAACTACACTATAATATGTCAAATTTCTTTAATAGATTTTCAACTTCATCGCAGCATTAAGGTTTAAAGATGATTGGGAAAATTTGACAGTTTCGGGTAGCTAAATGTTCAGGCGTCTGTACATTAAATGAACGCCTTTGCTTCTATGAAGTCATTCACTCTTCTATAAGCTTGAAGCGTTGTTAATCCTGAAACAAAGAAAAATAATGAAATTCCTTAAAATTATGGATAAACCTTAAACCTTATTAAACCATTCTTAAGTCCAGTGGTTAATCAAGCTCACGGGATTATAAAGTAAGATGAAACACGTTCCGTTTCTGATCTCTTTTGCGAAGTCTTTTGGCTTGACAAGCTTAATTTGTAAAGCTTTATACAAGATGTAAGCAGACACTTCACGGAGCCAGCAACCAAGCATTCTGTACATCAAACTTAACGCAATACAAACAAGATGCAATAGTCTTAAGAAAACTAAGAGCAGTGTCCACGAGAACTGCCGACAAACTGTCCTGCAGTTTGGCAGATGATTTGTAAAAAAACTATGCAAAACGAGTACTTTTCGGCTTCGTTTAGTGTATTTTTGGTGCAACCAATATTCTTATTTTATTCTCCCCTGTCAACCGTTACTATCATTTACTTTCATATCCACAATATACACAATTCATCCATATTTTCTTTGGTCCAACCTTTTCCAAGTTACCTATATACGTACAAACAGTCGCAGAACCAAAACATTTTTCACACTCAAAAGAAAAGATTACTAGATATTTTCTGTAGAGAATTTATGTTCGATAGCTCTGCCAAATTAGAGTAACGAGCATTTTCATTTTATCAAAAGAACAGAAAAACTCGCTTCTTAAAATTTTGTGCCTTAGGTGTAAGTATTATGATTTAAATAAAAATAAAACTAAACTCTCCGTAGACAATTTAAAATATGTTAGAAACACTCTCAGAGGATCTCATTGCTGTATTATAAAAGTAGAAATATATTGGGATGCGTAGTCAGCCATTTTGAAACTGCATTCTTTAACAACCCCAGTGGGAACTCTAACTAGGTACCGGTAGTTTAGCTCTATTGCAACTTCAAATGGTGTATAATGGATGCAGTTTTATTCAAAAAACTTCTTTAAAATAAGTCTGTATTCTTGTTTTACTCTGATTCACATTGTATTTTAGGGAATGCTCCGGTAAGAGTTTTTTTCCTATAAAACCATAAGAAAATGTGAGTTCTATATTGGCCATTAAAGTCCATACACAATCGTATTACGATTAAATTTACACTCGAATTTACCTATACGCGAAAGCACAGACAATATTTGAAAACAAAATAGATAACCTTAAAAATTCAACACTTCTGAACAAAAACCTATAGTGAAAAGAAAAGTTAAAAATTCACAAGCAAACTCCAAACAAGATCTTACCCGTAGGAACACGACACCGCATAAGATTACCATTCGCAGTAACAATAGAATAGATGCTACAACATTGTACCACAGTGAAGTTTGTTCCACCCAGTTCATACTGAACCACAGAATAGATATATATTATACAGAAAGTTAGTTTTATACAATGAGCGATAGACGTACAAAACTAAGAAGAAGACGTACGGCGATATCAAACAAATGACAGTAGCAAGTGCACTTGCACTCGACGATTTCAAAAGTATCAATGAAATAAGCGAATGCACATTGTATTTAAAACTAGACCAAATTCTTTTTGTACAAAGAGCAATAGAGTTGCTCTATTCATAATAAAATGTCAGGATCCAATGTCAAAAAAAAATCTGTTGCTCTTGTTCTGAAGACTTAGTAAAGTTATTGGCAATCGTGCTCAAAGCGTTTCGAATTTCGACATCATTGTTTGACAAGTTTTTAATAAGTTTTTCGGTAGGTTATGTCAATTCAATACATTTTTAAATTTTCGTCATAGGTTTTGGCACTTGTTAGAAGTCGATCTTCTGTACGTATCTATCTATTCTGTGACAAACAAAGGCTTTTCAGAAAATCTAATCCTAGATAGCGAAGCATGAAATTTGATCTTCAATACTCTTTTATGTCTCACCTATGATTTTCTCTGGTTGAGAGAATCTCGATTCTTTTAGTTTTGCTGGCGTGAGATTTCATAAGGTAGACTCTTTTATTCAGTTTTGGCTGACTTGGTGTTTGATACCTGGATTTATGGCTTTGGTTGATTAGACTTGTTTTTAGATGCAATAATATTGATATAAGCAAATCGAAGTTCGTGAAAACATGATGAATTGGGCATCTTGTTTCTATAGAGAAGTCGATATTATTTCACGGTATTGATATCTTTTGTGGTTTATGCAAAACCGTATTAATTATATTAGTAAGATTGGGAGGTAAGAAATATAATGTACCTAATTAATGTTGTTATTTCTTTGTTTTCAGGTAAGTCTGGTTTCTGATCAACAATAATGTCGTGAGAAGGTAATTTACTTTGTTTTCCTAAGAAGCAGAAGGTCAAACAGTACGAAGACATAACACAAACATTCTTCTAGAAAATAAGCTTAGAAATAGTATCATTTATATAAACACGAAAACATGATTTATTTCATCACATTTTCTCAGAAAGGGACTTACAAACACCCGGGAATTTAATAACATAACATACATTTATTAATAAATAGGTATATTTCGTTCAGTCTGCTTGTTGCGTAGGGCTTTAGCACAAATAGATATTTACAAAAGGTCAGTTTCATACAACAAGCGAAAGCAAGCGCACGCACACAGACGCGTACCTATGTTCAGCGATTTCAAACAAATTACAGTCTCAAGTGCACTTGCACTCGCTGTACGTGAGTGAAGCGTGTCTGTGTGTGCGTGGAGATCATACGTAAATGACAAAGTGCGCTTGCATTCATGCAAACAAATGATAGTCGCGAGTGCGCCTGCACTCGCTGTTCGTAAAGCGTATCTAGTGTGTCTGCTTGGAGATAACAAACAAATGCCGATCGCGAGTGCGCTTGCAATCGTAGTGAGTGAAGCGTGTCTACGTGTTCGTGCGTTTTCGCAAATTCTATCGAGCCTTCTGTACTACGTATTTATTTTGTGGCCTAAGACAGCAACAGGTCAATTACGGAGAGGTCACGAGGTCAACACTAAGTGAAATGTATTGAATTTGTGTTCTAAGTTAGTCCATTACGTTACGATGTTTATCAAATACACTGTCACTTAATGGTCAGAGGTGACAGTTTTGTCAAAGTAGATGGTAGGTATTGAAATGGAGTTATTAAAACAATGAATACTTAGTAATTTGAATATCATTATGATTATTATAGACCAAACTAGTTTAGCCCGCGGCTTCGTGGGAACGTTTAAAATATACTTTGAAGTTGAACACTAGAGAATAATGTAGCTTCCCATTTAGTGAAAGAATTTTCCGAATCTACTCAGTCAGCTCAGTAACTTTATCTTTTTATAATATTAGTAATTATCATTAACACTGAAAACGGGATACATATTTACTATTAGTTTCGAGTTCCCGATATTTCGTCGTTGTTGCAAGCACCATAATCACGAAAACATTCATGGTATTGTTATTGGCCATGTCAGTTTAAAAACTTATACAGGGTGTCAACCTCATCACGAAGCCGTCAACCAAACATTCTGTACATCAAACTAAGTAACTTTACGCAAAAATTATTGCTGGGAAACGACTTTTTTTTTGGGGTCAAAAATCATGTTTTATGGTAGATAGAACTCAATGTAACGCACTCAAAACATTGTGCTGATGGTTGTATTGAATAGTACGGGGGTCGTGGAGGTGTTTTTATAAAAACTTTTATTTTAAAAAAAAATTGTCAAAAAGTTGGAACTTTGACCCCCAATATCTCCGTCTAGAAGGTTCCCAGGTATCTTATAGAACAAAAAAATGATCGCAATGACGGGGAGAACAAGTGCCTTTCGGCTTCGTTAAGAGGTTTTTTACACCCTTTATTAGTTATTTGCATCTAGTGAAGAACACTGTCGCTGTTTTGACAACCTAAATTGTTTTGAAATAAAATTATTAAAACAACTAATAGTGAATCGACTATCGTTGTACCAAGTTAATTCAACTGGGTAAGTACACCTGTCATTTATTGGTGAAGAGTGACAGTAACCTCGAACTAAATGGCATTCAAACGAACTCATTAAAACAATGAACAGTTATTTGACTATCGTTTACCTAAATTAATTGATTTGTTTGATCATTCGCCGTATCCACAACATAAACGTGTCGTAAATGAAATGTGTATTAATTAATGAGAATTTGTAACATGAAAGTGAGTCTAATGTATTTTTTTAATAGAGTAATTTATTATTACACTATTAAAGTAATGGAAGCAATATGATTGTCATGGCGAAAATGAGTTTAATTTGTTTAAATGCAATCTGTAATTTAGCTTACAAACTGACAATACAATGGCTATTGTTTACAGAACCATGATACTTATACTAAAGACAAACTAAAACTACTACACAACTAAATTACAAAAAAAAATAATTTTGTAAACTCGTCCCGCGGGTCCCAAATGAGCGAGATCAGTTGACTAAAGAGCCATAAAGATACCATAATCAACTAGGTACAACATGTATCAAAGTAGAATACAAAGTAGACATTGCCCCCCCCCCCCTTTTGGTCTAGTGAGGTCAAGCGCGATTGCTGAGCATGAGGTCCTGGGTTGGATTCCCAGGTCGGGCAAAATGTGTTATTGGGTTTTTCCATCAGGAATTTCTCAGGAACCACCTCCTATTCCCTCTTATTTCCTCACACAACAACATAACAACATCATCTGCCTAGCCTTCCTCCCACTATGTTGGAGTCGGTTTCCAGTCCAACCGGATGCAGCTAAATACCTACCAGTATTTTAAATGGAACAGCTGCCTGTGTCGACTGTCAAAGATCTACAAATGACAGCCGGGACCAACGGCTTCACGTGCTTTCCGAGGTATGAAGGCAACTTCGATGGATGGTCGAATGGATGGTCACCCATCCATGGACCGACCTTGGCTAGCGCGGCTTAACCTTGGAAGATTGACCCGTGCGGCCGTTATTACAACAACAACTCTAAATAATTGCCCACAGAACCATTATCTCATAAAACATAAGTCCATTTAATTATAACTGCCGTGTTGGTGTTGACAACAAAAAACATTGCAATAGTACTAAAACCGATCATCAACACTGCTGCCAAGTTTATGTCAAACGGCCGGAATGACACGTCAAACACCGATCCGTGGATAAAGACATTTTGTCACAGAACATTATTTTCAACGAAATCCAGTTGTCTAGTACCGTGACAGATTGAAAATCAGTCCCGACAAACCACAAATTGGCTTTATTGGAGGCAATTTCCATTAAAACCACTGTCTGTGAGAAGATTTCACGCATTGTACCTATTTATTGTTTAATAACTTAATAGTAAAAAATAGAATAAATAGCCCTCGGCTTCACCTACGTGGAGTTCGAGAATTGCCCATGGGATCGTACTTCCGGTATACAAGCTTAAGTTCTATTCCAGACTGTAATCAAACTATGTTCCAAATTTCATCCAGATCCGTCCAGCCGTTGTGGCGAGATTGGGTAACAAACATTCATCCATGAATACACATTTTAGAAATTGGAATTAGAACTTTTATGTTCAGTTTAGAAGTTGCATTTTCAAAAACACAATATAAGTATTTGTTTAGGCTTAACATAACATCGTAGCATATTACCACGCCTGTAATCCTCGAAGGGTTGAGCAGAGGTGTACCCAATAGGAGACCCATAATATAAGTCACATGTAATATAGGGCAAGTCTATTTGCTCCGGCACATGACATAAATCACGAACACAGTTTAGGTAGATTCCATCAAGCCACGGAATGAATCACAGTACTAGTGACCATGCCTACTTGTTGAGCATTCGTTGGCCAAAGTCGTAAATAGACTAAAAATACTGTAACATTCTCACAAATACTCATATACCCACGTTACCTAGAAACGCGGTGTTATGAAAGAGATAATAAATTATTATGAATGTAATATCATGCGCTTCAGTACTTCTTCCTTGGAAATGAACCTGCATTTTTCCTCAAGTAAAGGCTGTAAAGCATAATAAAAGGAAACCCCAGGAAAGTTAATTTGTTAATATTTTGCTAGAGTAGAAAATATTATTCTCGTGTGTATTTGAACTACTGTTTTTATTTTTTACCACCCGCTATTTAGCTACCACTTACGTTAAGTTCCATGTACTAGCTCGCAGGATTTATCAAGCGTAAATCTAGACTACGTTTTGTAACAGCTAATTAATCACTTAAAAGATTTCTATTAACCGCACTTTTAAAAACTACGACTTTCTATGTATGTCAAACAGAAATGTTAGGCATCTCAAAAATTTTCCATTTTTAATTATTCTTGTTTATCGTGTGGTTAGGCCTAAACTGGTTTTTATGCTGCCCCGTCGAGAAATATCTCTCAGGCATGCTGGTTTCCTCATGATGTTTTCCTTGATAGCAAGTGATAATTAAACAATACGCACATGAATTTCGAAAAATCAGAAGTGAGTGTCTTGGGTTAGAACTCGAGACCTATGACTTGGCAGTCCGACGGTTACACCACTCGACTATCACTGCATCATTAAAAGAATGCATGCATTTTTAGGGTTGCATATTAGAAAATCAAAACTTTTCTGAGCAAATTTCAAAAGAACAACGTACAAATCAACAAAGTTTAAAATAACGATGGTCATTTGATCAAAAGTTCAGCTGACCTATTGACCAAATCGTTTAAAGGTTAAAATGGATTACTGGATAAATTAATACAAATAATATAGGCGTTATCATTTCGTATATACGCCTATATTATACAAATAATATAGTCGTTCATATCGTTTTATTATAAACGAAAACGCTTCAAACAGTTTGTAACAATTATTATCTAAGTTCTACCCGCATTAGTAGCGGGTAGAACTTAGATAATAATTGTTACAAACTGTTTGAAGCGTTTTCGTTTTCACTCGTGTTCGATTAATTAACCTACTAAAAACAATCTCTTTTTTATATTAATGCAAGTCGTTTCCGTAGGAGGTCACAGTTTTAACCTAACCTAACCTACCCATTTTGTTTAAAGAAGAAATTAACCTTTTTTTTTTTTTTCGGATGGGAAATCATCAAATGTCTTCTCCCGCTCTGGGCGGAGCAGGAGGGAGTGTCAGACTTTTACTGACTAAAACCCATCCATGTTCCTTCATCGCCCTTTGTGTTCCGGGGCCACGGTATCTCTTTCGAATAGTCCCGCAACCCCGGAGAAGAAATTAACCTAACTTTTGATCAGTCGTTCATTTGATGTCACATACATTGGGATTCTAAAATTTTTCTAAAGAAAACATTTGGTCATTTAAATTTTGTTATTTCGTTTATTGTTCTTTTAAAATTTGCTCGAGAAAGTTTTGATTTTTTAATATGCAACCATTTTTAGTTGAAGTGTGGTGAAACATAGACGATTCCATTTTAGTCGGGAACGCTATTACATTCAGGCAGAGACCAAAGCTCAGCAATTAGGAAGGAACATTTCTCTATTTGTCGGATCCGAAAATAGAGCTCGGATGAATCGGATCCACTCGATCCGATTGGTCGTACGCGACACGATTACCATCCAACTGCATCGATTAAAGAGCAATCCTCTAAATTGTTCCGAGTGATTCTTTCCTAATACTCTCTCGACGGGTCTATGGATGCTGGGTACAGGTAGATAAGCCGCATCATTTATGCGGCCCGATTTCCCTTTTTCATCTGTGCAAATGGAGGTTGAATGTTTTTCTCTAAGTTTGAGGTTTTTGGGGTTTGTAGGGTTAGGATCTCTTGTGACCTTTTTAATAGATCACTATAGTAACATTACGAATAAAGTGCGAAAAATAGTCTGTAGTGTGATTTAGAATAAACATCACAAAAACAAACTATGAGTAGCTTGGACTAAACGTAAGATAATTTTATCCCGGTATTATCTTTCATACCTCGTTGGCATAGTGATCGCAAGCGCGACAGCTGAGTATGAGGTCCTGGGTTCGATTCCCAGGTCGGGCAATGTGACATTATTGGGTTTTTTAATCAGTCATCATTTTTTTAATCAATCAATTTCTCAGTAGCGTTCAAGTAGTTTGGATTTGTGCCATGGTGATGGCAATAGACTCGCCTCTTATTACATGGTACTTAAACATAACTGGAGAACAGGGAATATGCACTTATTTTTTTTCTCTTAAACCAATAAAATACAGTACTATCAACCCAAGAATAGTATTAAAAGTTAAGTCCAACTACTGTTTGTCGCTTAAAAATAATATTAAACTCCTGCAATTTTCAACGACAGTTCAAACGTCCGTAGCTGTCGCGGCCATGATATGACGTCATTAATCACAATCTGTCTCGTTTACATCATTTTTTTTGCCCTTAAAGGAATAATTTTACTAATTGTATGTGCTCTAGTCAAGTTAAAATTGCAATAAGCATATTATAATAAAATCTTAGTGATACTTTAAGCACTTTTCAAATAAAAGTGTTTTTTTTTACTTATAGACTTTGACGTCACTATACGTACGTCCAGCGTTATCGAGGACGACGCGTTTTGTGAGTGCGTTCCGTTTCACCAAAAATATGCTACATAAAACAGTAAATTGTAAAATAAGTGATGTATTAGCAACATAAACAAGTGTACCACAATGTTTTTTTGGGCCAATAGAAGGTGTTTTTAATAAATAAAAAGAGTTTTATATTTCATGCATATTACAGGTACACCTTTATACATATTTATATTAGTCTCTTTCATCATCATCTGCCTAGCCTTTTCCCAACTAAGTTGGGGTCGGCTTCCAGTCTAACCGGATGCAGCTGAATACCAGTATTTTACATGAAGCGACTGCCTATCTGACCTAGACAACCCAGTTAGTACTGGGGAATCGATACCTCTTGGTAAGAGTGGTTGTCAGACATTTTGGGCCACTGACTAGGTAGTCAGTGGCCCAAAATGTCTGACCACCACTCCAGATTTAACGGCTTAAAGTGCTTTCCGAGGCACGGAGGAAACTCGATATGTACTGGGTGGTCACCCATCCACAGACCAACCTAGGCAAGCACGGCTTAACCTAAATATCGACCCGAGCGCCTGTTATTATTTTGCAACGAGCTCCTTTATGTTAGTATCATTTCGTTGGATAATTTCCGACTAGACTAGAGCGTGTAAATGCTAGTCTAAAAACAAGAAAGATAACAACAACAAAAAGAAAGATTTTAAATATCTCTTTAAGCTATAATAGACAAATACTTATGTTAGGACGTAAGTATCTGATCTTTGTTTGAGGAAAGAATTGTAGCTAATGTAAGAAAAATCAAAAACATAAAAGAAAATCCCTATGAAAGTAGGAAAAAAATCTCACAATGAAATTCTTTCAATTTAATTGTGTAACATACGACAAAGGTAACTTCGTCAAACAATAGGACGAAGATTCTATTGTAACACAACAGTGTGTTCTCGAAACTTCCACGTGTAACCAATCTAGATAATATAGGTATACTCACACGCATGACAATTCAATTATTCCTATATCAACTCGTCTCAGGTAGTAGGTAGGTACTGTAAAACGTACCAACAACGACTATTGGAATCTCCTCAGACTTGGTTTATTGTAGGCGGAGGTCCAAAGTTAAAGCGTATAGTTTGTGAACTATGAAACGCTAACAAGGGATGTGGAAATGTAAGAAATGCAGGGAAACAGCACTTTAGAAGTCAATTAATGTTACCGAACTTGGGATACCCGAAAAGAAAATATACTTTGAAAGATCATAAGCTTATGTATTGCCATAATTATGCTTTATTCATTGTTATAACACATCTTTTACACGTTCATATACAAAATTGCTCCAGAGAGAGAAACTTCTTCACTATGCGTGCCGTGTCCAGCAGTACTGCTTTCTGAATCAAGCCCTTGACCCAGCCGCGCAATGAGAGCCTTTCAGCCTTCTAAGGTGTTAGTCGAGGCTCTTTCCTGTTGGTTCATAAACCGTAATGACTATCGGTACATTTCGTACATTCGTATGATTGCTGATTCCACGCTCCATAGTTTGAAATCCTCATGTGTTTTATCATTCTTACCCTTCACGAGATTCTCGTCATGAGGGACAGTGATAGCCATTATAATTATTATAATGCGTATCTGTCGAATTGGTGATTTCATCGTATCTGGAGTAGGCGTTACACATTCTTAACATTTGGATATCATATGTACACGAAAGAACCCGCAATTTTCCTCTTTTTTTGATCAATGAAGCATATGTTTGGAATCTTATTTTTCTGGAAGATATTTGCCTAGTGAAGGTTAACATCACATACAGGTGGCCTTTACAGGTTGCCTGAGTAGGTATCTATCTGCCTTGCGTCTAGATATTATTCACGAATTCAACGTGGTCACTGAATCCAAGAAACTCGATAAGTCGAAAGAAGAAGAAAATTAAAATCTTCTAAGTACAAAGGTCGCTGTGCCTATCACTTGTACCATCCCCTACCACAGACCAGCTTGTTATAGTTGACCAACTCTACGGGGATTATTGTTTATAGGTCCCTCTCGAACATTGTTTGAAGCCATAAATTGGCAAACTACGAGTGATACGAGGGGCTTGTCAAGGATCTTCAATTAGAACTATGATGAGGATTTGATTCTATTGTTTTGATTTATATCTAGTAGTCCAGGGGATTTAGGGGCTTTGGAAGCAGTAGGATGATTTTAAAAAAAGCCGGCCAAGAGCGTGACGGACTCGCGCACCGAGGGTTCCATACAAACTTTTTAAAGGACAAACTTAACTTTGCTGTTCGATCCCTAGAAACGGCTATTGCACCAACCGCAAATAATAAGTTTGTAATAGTAAAATCGTTTTTTTTTTTTTTATTAAACTACATATTTACGGTTTTCAGATTTTTCCCTTTACATGTGCTGTAAGACATTGCTTCTCGCCAAATTTCGTGATTCTAGGTCAACAGGAACTACCATATAGGTTTTCGACCCAAAACCTATAGGGTACTTCCGGTCAATTTTGGTCAAAAGCAAGGTCTTACAGCACAAGTAAAGGGAAAAGTCCGAAAAATAAGTTGAAAATTAAGGTAAATTTTGGTACTTACAAGTTTTCGCGAAAATCTAAATTTGCCCGCATATCTTTTTATTGTTTTGACTCAGGACCTTAATTTTTATACACCTAATAGGGACTATAGACCTCAGTATCTGGTATAAATTTCACTTGCTAGGTCCACCCGTTCCTGAGAAAATCGGTGGTGACAGACGGACAGACGGACAGACAGACGGACAAGAAAGTGATCTTATAAGGGTTTCGTTTTTTCCTTTTGAGGTACGGAACCCTAATAATGTTGGTTTATTGATTTTGAATAGGAAATAAGATATCGTAATTGTTGCGATATTTTCTTAGTTTTGCCAAAGAAATCACACAAGTCTCTGAAGTCAATGACTCTAGCAGACAACACTTCAGACACTGAAATTGGAGATTGAAATCATTCAAAGAATATCAGTTAGAAGAAGACGATGATTGTGATCATTCACCAATTTCTCCAACTCTAATTGACTTCACTAGCTACCCCACCACCATTGATCGACACTGCAGCAACTGACTCGACTGCAAATAGAATGTAATCGACTATAAAGTCAGCGCAAATGTCTGACGAAAGACATTTCTCTTTCTTTATTTGTTACGGGGATTCAAGGTGATATGTCCAGCAGTTTAGTTTACATCATACTACCGGAATAAAGAGTAGCCTATGTGCTATCCAGGTTATAAGCTATCTTGATATAAAATTTCATCAAATCCGTTAGGCCGTTTGAGCATTAAGAAGTAGCAAACGTAAACACAAACACATACAAACATTCGCCTTTATAATATTAGTGAGTCAAAAGTTCATTATTAAGTGAAAATTAAACGGACAGCTTGCCAACAATATTCTCAGAAACTGTTGCTGAAACTGAAATAATTGATTAATTCAACATTCACTGACGGGTTATTAAGCAATTATAAATGTATTGGCAGCTCTGCTTTTGTTGTTCAATGAACTGGAATTCACTTATTGACAGATTTCAGGAAGTACACATGGTTATTAACAGTTAATGTTCTCTTTGTTTTTCAGACAGATGATGGTGTCGGTTTTGTGCCCAGGGATAATCAGTGCTTTAATTTTACTTTTGAAATCGTAACAGACAGATTACCAACTGGTTGGCTTACCCAGGCTTACCCAGGCCGACCCCCCACAGGCGCCTGTGTGCGAAACCTATGAAGTGCCTCTTTTTTTCACGAATCTTCATGTTTCAACTTATTTTTTTTTTTTAAGTTAATTTTGACCGAAATAAATGTTAAAACAATCACGAATATGTTTTAACACACAAACTATACATAAAGGGTGTAAAAAACCTCTTAACCTTCTAGTTACGGAGATATTGGAGGTCGAATTTCCAACTTTTAGACAAGTTTTTTTTTAATACAAGTTTTTAATGTAAGATTTTTATCTCTAATCTATTTTTAAACACCTCCACGACCTCCGTACTATTCAATCCATCCATCAGCACAATGTTTTGAGTGCATTACATTGACTTCTACCACAAAACATGATTTTTCACCCCAAAAAAAGTCGTTTCCCAGCAATAATTTTTGCGTAAAGTTACTTAGTTTGATGTACAGAATGCTTGGTTGACGGCTTCGTGATGAGGTTGTTTACACCCTGTATATTGTTTTAGTGCTAGAACTTATTCTTATTATAAAAAAAAACCGGCCAAGAGCGAGTCGGACTCGCGCACCGAGGGTTCCGTACAAACTTTTTAAAGGACAAACTATGAAAAGACTATTGCACCAACCGCAAATAATAAATTTGTATTAGTAAAATTGTTTTTTTTTTTATTAAACAACATATTTACAGTTTTCAGATTTTTCCCTTTACCTGTGCTGTAAGACATTGCTTCTCGCCAAATTTCGTGATTCCAAGTCAACGGGAGCTACCATATAGAAGAAATACATGCAAGGTTGCTAAAGCCCTGCACATTAGCAACAAAATCAAAACAGCAGAAAACAAAATAAAGACAGTCTGGAAAGTCATAAATAATGAGACTAACAGGAAGAAAATAAGTAACACTAGCTACACATTAGATTCACCATGTGGTCCTAAAAGCTCTAATCTGGAAGTAGCTCAAGAATTTGTAAATTTCTTTACCGATATACCATTAAAGACGACGGAAGCTCTTAATTCCTCACCTGAAGTCTCAATTGGTTTATTAAAGGCGAATGTATCTGGCTGCACGGTTGAATTTAAATTTAAACACATAAACCCTATGATAGTTATTAAAGCTTTCCGGCAAATAAAAATCAAACTGACCGAAGATCTATGGGGAATGTCTATCAAAGTTTGTGCATCCATACTTGAGACTATAGCCCCATACTTAGCTTTAATTTTTAATTTGTGTGTAGACCAAGGAGTTTTCCCTGATCTAATGAAATACAGTAAAGTCATACCTCTTTTCAAATCCGGGGACAGTAAAGATACTAATAATTATAGACCTGTATCCGTGTTGCCAGTTTTTAGCAAGGTGTTTGAAAAGGTAATGCTTAATCAAATGCTCAATCATTTTAACACCAACAAAATTTTACATGATCAACAGTATGGTTTCATCAAGGGACGTTGTACGACTGACGCCGGTGTAACCTTATTAAAGCACATATTTACTGCGTGGGAAGAGTCTCAAGACGCCATAGGAATATTTTGTGACCTTTCCAAAGCATTTGATTGCGTAAATCACGACACATTACTTTTGAAACTTGAGCATTACGGATTAGGTCAACTTGCACTTAGTTTGGTAAAATCATATTTGAGTGATATACAACAACGTGTTCAAATAAATGGTGTTAATTCACAAGGTTTAAAAGTAAAAATGGGGGTTCCACAAGGCTCGATATTGGGTCCTTTCCTCTTTCTCGTGTATATAAATGATCTACCCTATTTATTGAAAAACCAACCTCAAAATATGGTGTTGTTTGCTGATGATACTTCCCTTATTTTTAAGATAAATAGACGGGCCCTGAATCTAGATGACGTGAATGATGCCCTACTTCAGGTCCATAATTGGTTCACAGCAAACAATTTAGTATTAAATGAAAAAAAAACTAAATGCATAAGATTTGCTTTACCCAATGTTAAAAGTAGTGATTGTGAAATAATATTAAATAAAGAGAAATTTGAATTCGTAGATAAAACGGTTTTCCTGGGGATTACGCTTGATTCAAGGCTACAATGGGGTTCACATTTAACATCCCTTGCGGCGCGTCTAAGTTCAGCAGCATATGCTATTAGAAAAATTCGTCAATTTACTGATGTAGATACCGCTAGACTGGTCTATTTTAGTTACTTTCATAGTATAATGTCTTATGGCATTTTGCTATGGGGACGAGCTGCAGATATTGAGTCTATATTTATTCTGCAAAAAAGAGCCATCAGAGCCATATATAATCTTCGTAGGCGCGATTCTCTAAGGGAACTGTTTAAGGATATTGGCATCATGACGGTACATTGTCAGTACATCTACGAAAACATAATGTACGTCAGAAAAAATCTGCATCTTTTTGGTAAAAGAGGTGATAGACATAATTACAGTACTAGAAATAGGGACCAACTAGTTCAGCCAGGCTTCAGACTCGCTAAAGTGGACTCATCTTTCATGGGGTACTGTTTGAGATGCTATAATAAAATTCCACAAAGTATTCTTGAACTGAATGAGACGAAATTTAAAACATGCATCAAACGCACACTATGTAAGCAAGCTTATTACAAGTTGGGCGATTATATCGCAGATAAAAATGCGTGGCTCAATGCTGGTCCTGCTCCACATGGACAGGGGCGCATAAATTGATAGTATTAAATAGAATTGTTGGAGCTGCTGAAGATTGTACAACTGTCTTTGCATTGTATAGAATCAATCTCTAGTATTATATAATCGCACAGCCCATATTGTGTGAGTACTATGTACTAGAAAGCTATCATTCACTGAAATCCTACGTCTTTTCTTGTCTTGAATGTGCCCTGGCGGTTGAGAGTATGTCACGCTCACTCTAATGTCTCGCTGATGGTGGCGCGTGTGTCGGATCATTCAGTTCCCTTCAAAATGGTTGAGTTGAATGGTGCTGATCCATGCGTCATGTTCGTGAACGGGCGCTGTCAGTTGTGACTGGTCAACTCTTAGTTCCCATGGCTTATTTGTATGTTTATTTTTGAATTGTATTTTTTGTTTTTACTATGGACACTTTTAACGTGCACATCTTGCTACATTGTTCTCACATAATATACCATCTCAACATGAATGATGTAACCAAGATTTTAAACAATAATTTGATTTAAAAGAGTGTCCATGGAGTTTCTTGCCCGTTCTTCTCCATAGAGATCTACACTAGGGAATGGGCAACTACAGTACTTTCACAGTTTTTATGTCTTGTGACTGGGACTGTAGCTACATTTAACTTTGTTTCGACTATTCAAAAGTGCCTGTAACTGGCCTACTTGAAATAAATGCTTTGATTTTGATTTTGATTTTGATTTTGATAGGTTTTCGACCCAAAACCTATAGGGTACTTCCTGGTACTTCCGGTTGACCTAGAATTATCAATTTTGGTTAAAAGCAAGGTATTACAGTACAGCGCGAGTAAAAGTAAAATTCTAAAAAATAAAAAAAAGTTGAAAATTAAGGCTACAATTATTGCTCGTTTTCCACTCCGATCAACTGAAACGGATCAACTATTTTTTTGTTCCCAACGAATCAACCATTTAGTTGATCCGATAGGAACATTTGTTAGTCTCCTTGTTTACGAAATGGGACTTTTGTGATGCTATTTTGTTTAGTTGTCGAAATGGGAAAGTTACGAGATGGGCCGGAGCCGTTTGTTCCTATCTAAACAACAAAATCGAGTGATATAATTATAACCTTACAAAGAATAAGTTGTTGTGTAAAAGTGTAACAAAAATAATAATTGGATGGCGGCGCGGCGCCCCTATTTTCTTGGCGCCTGTGTGCACCGCACACTTCGCACACAGGGGCGGCTCGGCCCTGGCTTACCATATACAAAAACTTTGGCTACTTAGATATAGAAGAGATATGCAGATCCTAAACTAGTTCAACCATGAACCTAATTTAATAATTGCACGGCTAGTACCTAGCTTCATAGATCAGCCCGTTTCACAATTATGATCATTCAGCCGCATGGCTGTCACGGTTGGGCATAGAACTCCTGTCGTATTTCCTTCCTTAGAGCCAATAGCAACATTCTATCAGCCACAGCAACAACGATTTTTCACCAGCATTTTGGCGGTTTAGTTCAATCCTGATACTGATTGCAGATACAGGAAACGCAACAGCCACTTGACTAAGCCATCTGTGCTTGTTGTATTGACCAACCGATGAAGCCTACACACCAAAGCCAATATTGGCGGAGTGTTTTTTTTTAATACAAAATAAGGTTTGCGTTTGGCCGTAATTATCCGGATGTGAAGCGATGATGCGGCCCACGCTTGCCTAGAAGGAACCGATTCACTTGAACTCTGAATAGATCTAGATTATAATGATCAGGGAACAGAAAAGCCTGCAGTGAATTCCACAAACTGGCAGGTCGCACCATGAACAATTAATCATGTGTAATAATCTACTGAACGCGCCGACATGGCTTCGGTGTGTAGGCTCCGCTATCCTTCCGAATATCCAGAAATTGGCCACAAAAGACAATTCAAACACAATAGAAGTGGAACCTATTTTTCGTTCCATTTGGTGATATCAATGACACATTCGCCGTATCATAGCAAAAGATAACAATATAGACTTCATATGTTTTCCTACGAGTCGAAGTCAACACGGCAAAATGGATTAATATTGTGTTAGTCGACGATAGCTTAGTATCACTAGTTACATAGTCGTGTTTATATTTTATACCTGTCTTCAGTTTGCTTGGAGCTTTTTATAACTCGGTATTTTCTTTCGTTTTGATGAAATATTATTGCTAAAACAATAATAACAGTAAAAGGATATCTTTTGGGCTTGTTATTTGTTTTTATTTGCAATGTTATTTGTTTATTTACCTCTGAAAAACATGTGATATATGAGTCAAATTATATGATGAAACACACTGTTGATATTCGCAATCAATATTTTTCGTGTATTGAGTTTTCTTGACGACTAAAAGCTATATTGACATTTCGTTTGAGTACGATATTTCTGTCAGGAATTTCTACATTTCGCTGTTTACATACACAATTACAAATGCTTGTATTCGCTTAAACGAGGTTATTGCTTTAGCTGTCACAAGTACAAAAACGTGACACAATCGCCAAACATAAACAGGCAAAAAATAAGCAAAATACAGACCTTTACGCAAAATACTCAACGAATTGTTATTTCACGTTTATATTTATATCTCTCACCTTCCCTGTTCAATTTCCTTTGCGAGAGGGACTAAATAATCTTCCCTTGGGGTGTGATAAAAATGTCGAATAGGCGAAAATTACTGGAATATTGTCGTGAATCTTTCAACACGTCGGTAACGGTTCCCCGATTTGACGGGGTTGGTTTGGAAGTACCTTGGGGATGCTCCAGCCTATAAAAAAAAACATTGTATGTTGACAAGTTTGGTATAACAACATGACAAGAGTGTTGTTAAGTTTTTATTGACATCGTAAAAAATGGTTTGAAACAAAAGGTCAACTTTCGAATAGGCTTCGAGCTTTCTATGGTGTGTACGTGTGCAATCTATAAATTAGTAATAATTTTTGTCTTTTTCTTTATCAAAGTTTTTATACCGTCCCTGGGCCTCTGACATGGTTTTACGTATCATCGAGAAAATATCTCTCAGGCATGGTGGTTTGGTTTCCTTACAATGTTTCCCTTCACCGAAGCAAGTGATAATTTTACAATACGCACATGAATCAGAAAATCAGAGGTGCGTGTCTTGGGTTCGAACTCGAGACCACTAAGCTATCACTGTTTATTATTTTTTAACATAACATAATAATATTTTTGTAACGCCTGTTGTTCCCAACGGGTAGGGCAGAGGCACAAGTCCCATGTAACCCTCTATTACATAGGACTTATCATCATCCAGGCACTAATCCAGATTGAGACTGACAAGTTCCTAAAGCAAAACCACATAAATAACTTTTGCCCGACTTGGGTATCGAACTCAGGACCCTATCCTCGCCAGTAGCGCTTGCTTCCACCACACCAACGAGATAGTCATTTACTTTTGTGGTCTGAATATTATTTATTTTATCTTGTCTTTTAGCAACATTTCTGACAAAATCGCTATTCATTAATCCAAAATGGTAACTCCATATTTTGCAAAGACTATTCATACAGTCGTTACAATCAATACCCATTATCCATCTTTCAGGCCGTACTCGAGCTTACCTAAATCAAAATCAATGTCTCTGATTGCCAATAACTGGCAATTTGAATAATTAATCAATAATTATGTTATTTTCCTGTGTTGTCCTTTGTGTTTAATTAAATAGTAAAATAAATAAATAGATCACAATACATATTAAAATTAATAGACATTTTCCTACCGACTGTACTTCGACTGACGAATTGGATAAAAGTGACGAAGCGACGAAATTGGCAAATTATGGCAACTGTCGAATTGACGCAACTGTCTAATTTACACAACTGTCCAATCAGCAAAAGTGACGAATCAACGAAAGTGTCGAATTAAATAAAATGACGTCACTCGTCATTTTATTTTATTTAATTTTGTTATCCGCGTAACACCCGTGCGACTCGCAACCAACATATTCCCGCAACCTTCACCAGGTCATCGGTCCACCTAGTGGGAGATCTTCCAACGCATCGTCTTCCGGTTCGCGGTCGCCACTCCAAAAATTTTCGGCCCCATCGGCCATCCGTTCTGCGAGTAATGTGCCCTGCCCACTGCCAGGCTACGTCGGTGACCCTGGTTCTCTTGCGGATGTCTTCGTTTCTGATTCGATCCGCAAAGAAACTCCGATCATAGCCCTCTCCATTGCCCTTTGGGTGACTTTAAGCCTCCTGATAAGGCCCATTGTGAGCGACCACGTTTCGGTCCCGTATGTAATCACTGGCAACACACACTGGTTATAGACTTTCGTCTTGAGACACTGCGGTAAGTTGGACGAGAAGATACCGCGCAGCTTCCCGAACGCTGCCCAGCCAAGTCGGATTCGACGATTGACCTCTTTCTCTAAGTTGGACCTACCTAACTGGATCGTTTGTCCCAGGTTCGAGTGTAGTGTCTCCGATTTTGATAGGAGTGGGTGTTACATGGGTATTCAACATGACCTTGGTTGTGTCCACGTTTATTTTTAGCCTCACTTTTTCGGAATCTCTACTGAGGTCATCGAGCATTGTACTGAGGTCCTCCAGATTTGAGATCGAATCATGAATAAATTAAAAGGCAGCCTTTTATTATGACATGCCGTGACGTGGTGTGACGTCATATGGACAAAGGGTAGGGTTAAAAAATAGGGTTAAGGGTTCTTGCTGACGGCGCGGACGTTGGCGTGCGTTCTTTTGTCAAGTGTTTTGCAATGGACGAATATATTAGAAATTGGGGTATTTTTAGTACGATTAGTATTTTTCGTTGTTTATCGTTTAGTGGCAAACTTACATGACAGAAGGAAGCCAAACTGTCATTGCTGAAGTGAATGGAAAAGCCTAAAATACTTATTTTTTGCACTACAGTTAATTTTTTCACAGTTATCAATAACAAAGGCATGCCTCGAAATTGTGTTTGCAATGTTAAGCTCATAGCCTCATAACAGATTCTTAAAAAGTCGTAGCTACCTGCTTACGAACCTAATTGTAATCTGTAACCTAGGTCTTGATCTTTCAAGACCTAGGTTACAGATTACAATTAGGTTAGGTCATGTCTTCATGACTGAAGCATATGATAAGGTTTCCCATCATCATCATCATCATCTGCCTAGGATCTTCCCAACTATATTGAGGTCGGCTTCCAGTCTAACCAGATGCTGCCGAATACCAGTATTTTACATGGAGCGACAATATGATAAGGTTTCCCATGACATTTTATTACAAAAATTATATGGCTTAGGAATTAGGGGCACGGCCTATAAATGGCTAAAATCTTACCTAAGATAGAAAACAATTATGTTTAAATAGAATACTACAACAAAGAAGCAAACGAAATACAAATCATAAAATCACGGACTAAGACTATCAAGCACTCCATTCTACAAGGCTGTGCTGGGGTTTATATTATTTATTATACAGGGTGTAAAAGACCTCATCACGAAGCCGTCAACCAAGCATTTTGTACATCAAACTAAGTAACTTTATGCAAAAATTATTGCTGGGAAACGACTTTTTTTTTTGGGGTGAAAAATCATGTTAATCAACTCAATGTAACGCACTCAAAACATTGTGCTGATCGATGGATTGAATAGTACGGGGGTCGGCGAGGTGTTTAAAGTAAAAATCGTACATTAAAAACTTGTATTAAAAAAAAAACTTGTCAAAAAGTTGGAACTTAGACCCCCAATATCTCCGTAACTAGAAGGTTCCCAGGTATGGAGTAGAACAAAAAAAATATTGCAATAACGAGGAGAACAAGTCCGGCTTCGTTAAGAGGTGTTTTACACCCTTTATACATAAACGAAACGACCTACCCAAAACTATTGACTCGAAGAGCGTCCTATTCGCGGACGACGTATCGCTAGTGTTAAGAAGCACTGAGAACACTGAATCTTAAAAATAGTTCAATCGTGGCTAGAGAAGCACAATCTATAAATTAATACTAAAAAAAGTAACCTACTACAATTTAGATCATCCCAGCGAACGCCGCTAAACATAAATAACCTAAGTAATAAATTAAATATCCCAGAAAGAGATGATCTAACGCTTCTTGGATTAACATTGGACAATAATCTAACATGGAAAAACATATCGAAAACCTAAAGACTAAACAAAATTTATATACGCATTAAGCAAATAGGCATGACGACAGTATCAAAAAATTGCAAATCTATTTAGTCCGTCAGTTAGAGTATTGGAAATTAATGGACACGTATTTTTTTGTTTTTGTAAATCAATGAATATTGACAAAGATAAAACGCATCAAAACTCGGGAGTGGGGGCTCGTGACGTCAGAACTAGGTAAAAATTATACCTAGGCGTGACGTGTTGAGAATTTTAAAAGCTTCATATCTTCGTCACTTTTGGTTTACGTAACAAAAGAAAAAACACGGGTCAAATATTTTTTGAAAATCTAACTGACGGACTAATTAGTTTTTTTTTTGCCATCTCGCCTAGTAAAAAGCAACACAAACTATGAGACCGCGCTCGCAGCATACTATGCATATGCTTATGGATGGTTTAACTATGGCATAATATTGTGGGGCGAAAGTACTAACTTTACTCACATATTCATCAAGCAAAAGAATAAAATAAAGAATATAATAAATATACGCATCCTTATTGAACTATATGAACATATTCATAAAATAATTATAAAATAATAACGTTACCCTCCCTTTACATATTACAAATAGCTACGTTCGTCCAAAAACATGGGAATTACTTTCGATCAAACATAGAAGCAAACCAAATAAAAACAAGTTAATTACACCGACACCAGAATTAAAAATAATGAAAAAAAAGGCCCAACTATAGAATTGCAACAATTTATAACAGTTTACCAAAATATATAAAAGATTTACGAATATAACTGTAAGATCCGGTCTGATCAAGACATAAATATTGTTTATTTCAGTGACATTTTTTATCTTTTATTGTAAAATGACAAACCAAAATTCAATTCACTTAATTACGATATTGACATAACATGATTGTAATTATTACCTATTCATTAGTATTGTTATTATTTTATTCCACTTAATCTGACTTATATTTATGACTTTATGTGTATTATTGTATAGTGTCTTTTACCTGCTAACTGGACATCATAACGACTTTTAGACATTTTTTTAAATGAAATGAAATCTATATTGTTAATTTTTTAAATAAGTTTTGACTCAATTTATACCAGCATTATGCTTTGCAGTGCCCTGACAGGGTTCATGTACAAAAACCGACAGCAATATTGTAAAATGTGTGATGTGCATGAGAGCAAATAAATTCAATACAACGAGCAAACCTGGATGTGTTCACACTAATTACTATTTCTGTTCAGTATTCAATTAATAATATCTACTCGTACTAACTAATTAAGGGTAGCATAGTAAGCTCTCACATTACAACTACATATATTCTGATAATTGGTGCCTTCTTTAGTTACTACAATGTAGATGACGACCAATTAGCTCCGCACCTGTAAGTACCCTACCAATTTTCAGGCATGTCAATGACCTTATATTTATGAAAATTCGACTTCATTTTATGTGAAATCACTTTACAGTGATTTGCAAAACAAAAGTTCCGTACTATTCAATGCATCCGTACCATCAGCACAATGTTTAGAGTGCGTCACATTGAGTCCTACCGTAAAACGAGATTATTCACCCCAAAAAAAAAAGTTAGTTTAGAGTAACTTAGTTTGATGTACTGAATACTTGGTTGACGGCTCTGTGAAGGGTCCGTTGACATCTTGTATATTTGAAACTAATTTAAAAATGTTGTGAAATTACTGTGTATCAATTTTAGTGTACAATAAAATATATTCTACGAGGATCTACATATACAGGGTGTAAACCACCTCATCACGAAGCCGTCAACCAAGCATTCTGTACATCAAACTAAGTAACTTTATGCAAAATTATTTTATGGGGTAAAAATCATATTTTGTGGTAGAACTCAATGTAACGCACTCAAAACATTGTGCTGATGAATGGATTGAATAGTACGGGGGTCGTGGCGGTGTTTAAAGTAAAAATCTTACATTAAAAACTTGTATTTAAAAAAAAAGTTGTCAAAAAGTTGGAACATTGACCCCCAATATCTCCGTAACTAAAAGGTTCCCAAGTATGGTGTAGAACGAAAAAATTATCGCAATGACGAGGAGAACAAGTGCCTTTCGGCTTTGTTAAGAGGTGTTTTACCCCCTTTATACTGTGCTACACTATTTTTAAAACTTTTATAAAGTAATGGTTATTGATCACGAATCAAGATTCTTCGAGACCTGAACAGTCCTACACTCACAAAATAACAACCATCTATAACTCCGCAACATTCAACTCAATCCCTCACATATTCCGCTAGCGCACTCCCATATCTAGACTAGGCTAAGAAATATGACATTGTCATAATAAACAAGATTCGCTATGATCCCGTGCTCCGGACTGCATCGTAATGCGCCTCGCGTGTTATATTCGTGTCACGAACAGAACTATACGTGACCCGTGCCGGAGAGAGACGCATGATTTCGCTTTCTACGATGAAATTGAACTCTGATATTGAAAAGTGCAGTAGACAGTGGAGAAGGGAAATGTTTTATGTCACGGAATTGAGTTGAGAATCTGGATTTTAAAACGCAACGGTAAATACCTCTACGTAGATTGTTGGGGAATGATGGTTTGATGTTTTGAAGTTCATACTTGGGGAGTATGTTGAATACATTCTTGGAATATAATATGATATAAAGTGTCTGTATCGTTGGTCTAGTGGTCGAAAGCGCGACTACTGAGCATAAGGTCCAGGGTTCAATTCCCGGGTCGGGCAAATTGTTATTGGGTTTTTCCATCGGGAATTCTGTAGCAGCAACGGAGTCTGGATTTGTGCCCGGTTGATGGTAATAGGCTCGCCCACTATTACATAACAGAGTCCTTATTTGTTGTTAGCTGCACAGCAAGCCTTTTTGATATTGTGGAACGCAAATAAAATTAATATGAATATACATGGGACTTAAACATAACTGGCGACATGTGGGTATCCAACAACAACAACAACAACAACAACAGCCCATAACGTCCACTGCTGGACATAAGCCTCTCCCATGATGGGAGGAATTTGCCGTAATCTCCACGCTTGGCAGGCGGATTGGAGATCGCAGTGATGAAAGACTAACAGAAAACGCTGCTGCCCATTCTCTGGTCCACGGAGGCGCAAGGTGTTCTGCCTCAGACATTAGTCGCCTTATACGACACCCGTGAGTGTAATGGGTTGGTTCTATTCTACTCTGCCGGATACCACACGGCTGGCATGTGGGTATACTATTAGGTATATATCTACCTCTTACCCTTCGCGGAGATTACAACCGTGATGAAGTTAAGTTAATTAAATAAAACCTGCAGTTTCACTTGCGTGTGACGTTTTCAGTGAAAAATGTAATTGATTACTTCTAATTTTCTTTTTCAGTGCTTGTCAAGGTACAGAACAAAGAAAATGCTTTTGACATAAATCAAAAAGTTACTGAAATCTGAAATGCAGTGAGACATTTGTTGCTTGACAGTAATCTTTTTACTTTACAGTGACGTCACTGAAATAATTAATGAAGGCCTACTGAATGGGTCTGGAAACAAAGGGTCCCATTCAAATTAAAGTTAAATATTAACAGGCCGATTCTGTAAGGTGTTTTTTGCGTGTTGATTTTAATTTTAAAATATAAATAATACTATAGGTATTTACATTTGGAAGATATAAGATGTTTGAGTTTTAATACTTTTATTACCCGACTGAGACAAAGCCCAAAAGGTGGGTAATGTTTTTAGTGGTGTGAGTGTGTATCTCTGTGTCTGTGTTCCCCTCCTAAAGGCTAAATGCGTGGACCGACATCGCATGAGGCGTCCTTTGATTGACATAGCCTGCATCAGACTTGCTTTAGAGATAATAAAATTTAATTAAACTTTTTTAGTTGCAGTTTGTTTCTATTTCTTAAAAGAAAAGAGAGATAAAGAGCAGTGATGCCCCAAGAGATTACGATACTTCGAGGCCCATAAGCCATCTTCACCTTGGGGCATGTGCCTATAGCAATAATGAATCCGCTCTCTGACGAATTGAGAGAAGTCACCATACTCATGGCCGGATACTGAAACGTCACTCAAATTTTAAGTAGCACTTATATTTAACAGATACTCAAAAGTGACGTTTGGCCATACGAAATTTAAAGTTTAGGAGAGCTGCTTCAAAAGTGACGTTTGGCCATACGAAATTTAAAATTTAGGAGCTGCTCAAATGTTAAGCAGCCCTTAAATTTTGAGTGACGTTTCAGCATTCGGGGGAAGAAATGTTATTCTCGAAGAGATCTGTCTGTTCTTATGTCTTAACGCTTTTGGACGCTCTGGGGCAATTTTGCCCATTCTCCTTTTTCACGGTAAACACTGAAATAACGTACTTTGTTTATTACCTACTTCCATCTCTTTCATATTCCACCCCAGCGACATTTTCAATGAAATTACTCGATACTTTACAGAATCGACCTCGAATCGATTATTATTCGTTTTCATAACACTCGGATACAAAGCTTAATGGAAGCCCTTTTATATTGATTGCTTTTGTCACCTCATTATATTAAGTAATATAGTGAAAGCTTTTGAATCATTTTAATTAATGGAATATGAAAGCTTTCGTGCAAAAACGGGCCAAGTGTGAGTCGGACAGCGCATGAAGGGTTCCGTACCATCGTTGTAGCGGAGCCCTCCTTATTTTTAAATATTTTTATTATTATTTGTTGTTATAGCGGCAACAGAAATACATATTCTGCGAAAATGTCAACTGTCTACCTATTACGGATCATGAGATACAGCCCGCTGACAGATAGACGGACAGCGAAGGCTTAGTAATAGCACGGGAATATTATAATACAGTACTCCAACTTCATACAAACGGACGAAACGCGAGCTATACCTACGCGCCTCGATCTCGGGGTGCGCTCGGGGCGCAGACAGTCACGGCTGTACCGCAGTGTCGAACGGACGGTGTGTTGTTTTTTTAACAATAACCGCGCGATTTTTTCTCTAAAAATCAGTTAATATGACGAGTAGGAAATATTGTGCTGTTTTTGGTTGTATGAATTCGTCAATAACTCATCCAGACATAAGTTTTTTTAAATTACCTGGAAACTCTGAAAGGTAAGACTATAAAATAATTTTACTTACTAGGAGGTAGGTACATAATGTGTGTCTTTTTAATGGATAAGTATTTCCTTTTATCTCACGAAAAAAAGGTGTTTGGATTAATAAATAAAGCGAATAGAGTAACATGTTTTTTTAATTAAATCTACCAATCAAAAAACAACACGCATTTTTATTGAACACTTCCTATTGAATATACAAAGTATTTCATTTATTTATATAAAAAGGATATTTACAATCACAAAACTAAATAGAAACAGAAAGTAGGCAAATGTAATTAAAATGCTGGAGACGGGCAGCCCTAACGCATGTTTACGTACCGCGCGGCTGTAGGCATTTATTTCTATCATACGGCCGAGTTACACTACTGTATTATAATATTACCGTGGTAATAGCGTCCCGTTGGTTACTCTTCGAATACGGAATCCTAAAAATGTGGCGGTGTGTCTGATGTTTGTGTGTGTGTCGGTGTGCCTTTCGTTTGATAAGCTGTGGCTATTGTTACAACTAGTTTTAATAGATTAACGAATTGTAGTCGTAGTTAAGGGCACTTTCGGAGAGTTGGCAACGTCGCAAACCACTGTCAATTTATAACGGTGTTTTGATGAATGTTTTAATAATGAAATATACCTCTATGTTGTAGGTACTAGTAACTAGAATATTGATTTAGTGTTTTGAATTAGGTGTTGTTTTAGTTTTTAAAAGTAAAAAAATATAGATAATATATTTGAGTGTTTTCAAGCTCTTTTACACCTAAAGCTAAATATACAGTGTCACAATGACGATTATTGCACTTCGTAATCTATAGTTTAGTACTCTTTAGACCAACTTATTTCAAAGGTGGAACAATATTTTGATTGCGTGTCATCCGGTGGGCCATCTGGTAAATAAAACTTGCCCATAGCACGATACCCTACCTCCCTGTTAACATGAGAGAAAACTTTCAGTTAGTTGCTCATTGTTTGCTGGATATTGACTGAGAATGGGTTCTGGAACAAAGAGCAACAATTTTTTTTTGCGATATAAATAAATAAATAAATACCGCTGGACATGAACACACAGCGCCATCTATATATGGTTTTAATTTTTTTCTAGGAGCTCGTGGCTAAATAATAACAGCCGCTCGGGTCGATCTTTAGGTTAAGCCGTGCTTGCCTAGGTTGGTCTGTGGATGGGACCACCCATTACATACCGAGTTTCCTCCGTGCCTCCTAAAGCACGTTAAGTAGTTGGTCCCGGCTGTCATTTGTGATCTTTGACAGTCGTTACAGGTAGTCAGTGGCCCAAAAAGTCTGACAACCAGTCTTACCAAGGGGTATCGTATTACCCAGTACTAACTGGGTTGTGGAGGTCAGATAGGCAGTCGCTCCATGTAAAATACTGGTATTCAGCTGCATCCGGTTAGACTGAAGCCGACCCCAATAAAACTTGGGAAAAGGCTAGGCAGATGATGATGGTTTTAATTTTTTTTCGATTTTGGAATCTGTTTTTAAATACTATTGTCAGCTGACCACTTCTGGCGGGCGAATTTAATTGTGTTAGCCTTGGGTTGAGCAGCCTTACTTTAAACCGTTATTTAAGAGGATTTTGTAACAATATTTTGATTGAAAAGAGTGATCATGGAGTTCTTGCCCATTCTTCTCCATAGAGATCTATACGCTTTGGAATGTGCAACTACAGTACTTTCTCAAGTTATTATGCCTTGTGACTGAAGCTTTGCTTTTTTTTTGTATTTTTGACATTCAAAAGTGCCGTAGTGGTCTAATTGAAATAAATGCTTTGAGTTTGAGTAATATTAATATTGGTATATAATTCAAAACGCCAAAATAATTGACAGCTCTTTGCGATGTTGCGAACGACTAAAACGGACTCTCTTACAAAAGTTTAGAGCCAAATACTGTATTTATAGCATAGATTTATACTTGTTACTTCGCAAGGGGCTTCCCCTATTATAGACCTCGATGTTGCAAATTACCGAGGAGGGTTGGTAATCAACCATATGACATATTGGGTGAGGGGAAGAAATTGCTACAAGCCGAGAGTCGTTTTAAAAGTAGGTTTATCAATAGGGTAGAAACTCTGAATATTTGAAATAGCAAAATTGAAATAAATAATTCTAGCTTGACTGCCTCGTAGGTTTAGTGGTCCATAGCGCGACTGCTGATCATGAGGATATTTTTATTTTCCTGGATTTGATTCTCAGGTCGGTCAAAGTGTTATTAGGTTTTTCAATCAGGAATTTCTCAGTAACAGCCACAGAGTCTGGATTTGTGCCCGGTTGATGGCAATACGCTTGCCCTACATGGAACTTAACCAAAACTGGCGAAATGCAAGTGAACTATTAGGTACACCTCTGCGTAACCCTTCGGAGATAACAGCCGTGATGATGATGGTATGTAATACTAACTTCAGTTCAGTTATGATGATTTAAGAGGGCCCTTCCCGGCCCGTCTATCGTAGACGCGTGCATGGTCGAAAAGCTTGTTGTTTCATCCAGAGCCATCGCGGCGATATTTTTTCAACTGCCCTGTCTTACCTAGCCCTGACCCCGCACTACTCGTCACCCGCGCATCTCATACCGACTAACGCGAGGACATTGAACGAAAAATAGTGTTCGAAAATTTATAAAACTTGTTTCAGGAAATACGTGTTTTTGAATAATTCTTACAAGTTCGTGAAAAAAATATTTGTTATTTAGAATCTCCACTACATTTCCAAGGCTTCTATCAGGATATTTTCTTTACTTTTACAATTTATGGGTACATTATGAACGGCTTAAAGTTGAGGTAAAATTTGTACAAAACAGCAATTTTTGGAGGCTTATACTGAATTTGTTCCTACAAATTTTTATTTTTTGCTTCGATTGAAGCCTAGATATAGTGAACAAGATACCTATCCGTTCAAAAAATTCAAAGATATATGTGTAACAACGGCATAATCACGCACGAGCTTTTGTCAAAATTCTCGCTAAAAGTATGGCGGGTGGGCCGCTCTTGACTATTAAACGACAGTGCTTACCAGATCACTACGTAGGTATTGATCGGGAAAGAATTAGCCATATTGATGGCAAAATTTTTTTTAACTGTCGAGAAGAAGAGATAATTATGCTCTACTTACTTCTGGTCAGACTCATCCTCATTCTCTTGCCTTTATCTCAATTTATTTGGGGTCGGCGCATCATATCTTTTTCTTCCATACTTCTCTATTATTTACTCATCTCATCAGTTTTAGATCTGAGTCAAACTATCTTTACAAAAACTGTCACATAGATAAAGTAATCTAGAATCTACAAAAAATGTTTCAACTCAAGACAAAATTGTACTGTCTACAACTATACTGAAAAAAAAAGGATTTTGTGGTTTCAATTTTTGTCGTAAAGTTAAGTTACATTGTTCTAAAATGTCCTTGAACATTTAATACTGCGTTCTTTAACATTTTACTCCCCTTTAAACACAAAAAAGTCTCAACAAGATAAGCCAATTACGTTTTAAAGATTATTGTCGTGTTTCTTTTAAACAAATGACAAATTGTACCTACAGGAGTACATACAAAAAGAAAAGTTTTCACGGGGCATACTTCAGAGGATCATGAAAAATCTTTTTCATGTTCCTTTTATTCGTGAAGGTTGTAAATAAATGTCAGAGAAAGCCAGTGAGGGATGGTACTTCTCTCATATTTAGGCGGGTATGAATGTAAGTACAGTCGTAAAGACAAGTTTTTACTGTGGGTGGTGCGAGAAATAATTTTAGATAAGTAGTGTTTTATTATAATAGGTTTTTTGGCTTGTTATAATACTTGGTAAATGCTTTCGTTCTTAGGCCATGGCCCTCTAAAGGCTATTTGTTCCTTCTTTATTTTCAAAGAGTTTTCAAAACTTTTTTTTTCAATTCCCACACATAAAAGACGTTAGAAAAATCAGCGTTTAGACAAATAAATCAATCTGACATTTAAATAAAGCAAAACTCATTATTATATTTAAGTTATGTTGTCATTTCTTTTCTTGTGACGATACCTAACGGCGAATACTTATTTATATAGATATTAAAGATATTAAGTAATATATTTAGGCATTTCTATAGATATTACTTGTTTAGCTCGATAGTACCTGGTCTCATTACTCCGCTTGCATTGGCACTTTGCCTTACTATTAAATGATTTCACGGGATGGCAGACATGTTTTATAGTTATTTGTAAAAATTCTGCATTTGTAGGGCAAAAACCCTTCGGATCATGTGTGTGGGTTTCGATAGAAAAAGAGTATTTTTGTAGATCTGTGATGTAAAAGTCTATGCAAAAACATTCATTACAATTTTTTTTTGTTTGAGCTCAGACCTTCGCACTTTTTTTATACAACTCAACGACTGCCTATAAAGGAGTGTTACGTTTTCAGGCTTTATGTGTGTAAATGTTTTAATAATGCTAATTTACAATATGTGTAGACATAATTGCGTTTGACCACTGCAGCACTGGCTATCACACTTGATGAAAAATGGCAGACAACAAGAAATTGGAATCACGTTATTTAAGAAGACATCTATCAAATCTTTTCCATTATAGTACACTTAAGTACAGTCGCCAGCGCATAATTTTTTCAATCGATTTTAAACTTAACCATCGACGTTTTATGATTGACTGTACCTGCAAAAGTTGATAGATTAGCAGAACGTGGGGAGATGTTTCGAATCTTTGCTAATCATGTGAAATTTGTGTCTGTCTGCACAAACTCGGGACGTGAGAAATCAAAGTCTGGAGAAGCTTTCAAATACCGATTTAGGTAATCGTAAACCGTTTACTACAAGCCATAATGTACCTTATGGCATGTCTTTCTGAAAGTAAAGGTAAGGGTATAGGTATATACTCAGAATTCGCAGCATCGGAAAACATTGATTGACAATTTTGTGTCCTACAAACACCAAGTCTTACCAAGGGGTATCGTATTACCCAGTACTAACTACTTTGTGGAGGTCAGATAGGCAGTCGCTCCAAGTAAAACACTGGTATTCAGCTGCATCCGGTAAGACTGGAAGCCGACCCCAACATAGTTGGGAAATGGCTTGGCAGATGATGATGTAAGAATTGGAAGAGCCATGAGATGATGCAAGATCATTACGACAATTTATCTTCATTTGGCTTCATTACGGAAAATCTTACCGTATTTTCCCGTCTTTTAATTAGAAGAAGTTAATGGTTTTGTCTAATGACGATGACGTCATCTTGTCAAAGTTAAGTAACACCTGAGATAATTAGAAGATAGTGGTGTACTACAATTTTTACTACCTGTCATTAGTTTTATGGTCGTGTAATCATAAGAATAGTTTGAAAGTGTCATTGATTTTTGTGAAACGATTTTTGAGTGTCATTTTGTTCTACTATTAGAGGAGCTCGTGGCTAAATAATAACAGCCGCTCGGGTCGATCTTTAGGTAAAGCCGTGCTTGCCTAGGTTGGTCTGTGTATGAGTGACCACCCTTACATACCGAGTTTCCTCCGTGCCTCGGAAAGCACGTTAAGCTGTTGGTCCCGGCTGTCATTTGTAGATCTTTGTCAGTCGTTACAGGTAGTCAGTGGCTCGAAAAAAACTGACAACCAGTCTTACCAAGGGGTACCGTATTACCCAGTACTTACTGGGTTGTGGAGGTCAGATAGACAGTCGCTCCATGTAAAATACTGGTATTCAGCTGCATCCCGTTAAACTGGAAGCCGACCCCAACATAGTTGGGAAAAGGCTAGGCCGATGATGATTTTGTTCTACTATTTTAACCACGATAGATTTTTCATTCGGTTGCTACTTGCTGTTGTTTTAATATTGAAAATAATAAATTTGTTGAAACACAGTGACAACATACATAGCCTTAACTAGCATACAGGCTTGCGTTTGACCGCATCTCACCTGATGTGAAGCGATGATGCGGCCGACGGTGGGTGGAGCACGCTTGCCTAGAAGAAACCGATCCACTCGAACGTTAAATAAATCCAGATAATAATAATCAGGGAACAGAGAACAGAAGGAATAATAAGTTTGCCGGTTATTGTAATCGAAACAATATTGAAAGCAAAAATTGCCAGCCATTCTTAGTGGTTTGGCGAAATACGCTGGTTACAAAAATTCGCAATTTGTTTCGCAGCTTTACATTCAATTCACATTTATTTACGAAAACCACATTGTTTCAACCCTTGTTACATTCCGTCAGCAACTCAAAGAAACACATTTTAATTAGACCCCAATAGCTTTTTCAACACAACTGTACTGGAAAGGAGAATTTATTGTTTCATATATTTCGGGCATGTGTTAAAGATGAAGATATAAATTTTATGTTACTTAAAAATTAAATTGTTTTCCCATATGGCAGTAATAATTATATTTATTTGGGTTGATTGTTATATACCCTTAACTAATCAAGCCAACATGAAACCGTGTTAATTTAAGGCCTCGTAATAATTACTGTTTAAATTACTGCTTGTTGTCATTGACGACCCAAATAGCGCAGCGGTAGTAAGGCTGCCTTACGTTGTTAGGGTCCCGGGTTCGAATCCCGGTAGGAGCAAATGTTTGTGTGATGAGCAGACATTTATTTCCGAGTGGGGGATGTTTATGTATGATTCTAAAGATGTATTTACAAACAAAAAGTATCTATGTATTATTTTAAGTATCTGGTGTCCACGACACAAGCCTCGTTGCTTAGAGTGGCACTAGATGGCGCTGTGTGTAATGTCCAGCGATATTTATTATTTATTATTATTAACACTAATTTACACCCAAATGTCTGTCTAGGCCGGTGATCCCTTCTGTCATTTGTAGATCTTTGACAGTCGTTACAGGTCCGACCCTCACTCCACCATATAAATTAATATCAAGAAACTTTTCTACTTGACTGTACAAATCATAAAATTGGTCAACGGGATCAATTGACCAATTCAAAAATTCCTTAGGTCGACTGATCCCGCGGGATCCACCCGTGTGGGACCAGTTTACTAAACACCCACGAGGAGTGGCCCGAAATTCTGACAACCAGGCTTACCAAAGAAGTATCGCATTACCTAGTTCTAACTGGATTGTGGAGGTCAGATAGGCAGTCGCTCCTTGTAAAATACTGGTATTCAGCTGCATCCGGTTAGACTGGAAGCCGACCCCAACATAGTTGGAAAAAGGCTAGGCATATGATGATGATGACTGTATAAATGTATGTTTGTATGTAAATAATGTATTAATTGAAAATTAAACAATTACATTAGTAACATTCTGCCAAACTGCGCAGCATTCTATTGGCAGACAATACAATTTTGTCCTCTCATTTTCACACTCTTAAGTCTATACATACACGTATTTTTTATTATTTTTATTATTACTAACACACATGCAACTATTTACTAACATACCTAACAATTTATGACCTATTAAAATATATCTACTACTTATTTCAGACAGAATTAATTTTTTTTTTTTGAAAAATGTTTGACATATGAAAAGTTTTTACGGTTCTCACTTGTAAGATAAAAAAATAAAGATTTTCACATTTGTCTAGGACAGAATAAAAGTACCTAGTAGTAGTAGGAATATAAGTGGTTTTCAACACTCGGCTCAAGTTAGGTCCGTAAGTGAAAAATCCAACAACTTACTTGGAACTTTATACATAACTGACGAGTAGGTAGGGTGTGTAAGTAGGTAGTAACATCTTTGCGCAACCCAATTGGAATCACAATCGTAAAATATTTTTTATTTATTATTTTCATTGCAAATACTCTCTCATTCCGTATAGCTGTTTAAATATTCTCAACAACACTGCAGCTGCTTTTCTAACTCATTTTCCCTCCCCAGAGTGACATAAATATAAATACAAAATTAAATAAAACGAGCTTAATATTCGTAATCCCATAGGGTTTACTTGTTTACCTTTCCGGATAACTGTTAAGGATGGTCGTCCATGGTTTCCCCGATTACCAACCAACCATGAAAATATAAACATCGTTCTAGGTGTAAAACAAAAATAAAATGCTGTTTACGCAGGCTACCTAAGTAAATAACACTTTCCTTTATAATCAAAAGATAGGTGTTATTTTCTGTTTTGTTTTCTGTACCTACAGAAAATGGGCAACATTAAACCATAGATTTTTCAAAATGAGCTAGAAAGCTGTAGTTACCTTATAAAAATCAAAAATATTTTATTCAAATTAAGCTGGGAATGAGAACTTCTTTCACGACAAAAAACGAACTTTGAAACGCCTTTTTTTTGGGGTGAAATATCATGGCTTACGTTAGCGCTGAAACATTTTCCTGATGGATGCATTTAATGATAACATTTAATACTTCCGTCGGAAATAAGACATGGGAACCAGTTGCAACTTTGACTGAACTTAATCTTCGTGAGTAGAAGGTAGGATCCAGTACAACGATCGTAAGGCGGTAAAATCACGTGCCTCTCGATTTCGTTAAGGGTATTTTTACACCCCATATATATTTTGAATATCACAAAAACGTTCAAGTAGTAAATAAATTGGAAGAACCAACCAAAATTAGCTCAGTAAAAGATTTTGTTAAAATTTCTCGTAGAAAGATCAAGATAGGAAACCAGTGTCCCATTAAAAAGGTTTGTCATCGTAATATTTATTTTATATGAAGTCCGTTTTAAAAGGAATCCGTACCTCATTGCCTCAGGGCAGGTTTTCTCAGAAAAGCGGTCAGTTTCAACGAGCCCCGGGCGATATTACATAACCTTACAAATAAAATTGTTACGTCAACTATGTAAAAGATTTTTGCTTTTCTTTTGTGATGTTGTGGGCCCTATTACGATGTTTTTATTTCATTAAAAAGTTTGTGACGAAATGTTGTGAACGAAATTAAAGAATAATCAAGTCATATTTCGTTTGTGTAAACACGCCGTCTTTCTATACACTTTTGATATGAACCTACATAATTATCACATACCTACCGTATTGTAATTCTATGAAGCTACTGTACACCCAATTAATGACTCGGTAACTTTTTATATGTAAATGTCTGTTTTATCATCGACATCTGCCTAGCCCTTTCCCAGTCGTGGGTTCGAACCCAGACAGGCGCATTACTTTGTGTAATTTATTTCATCACCACTGCTCTCAAAACGGTGAAGGAAAACATCGTGAAAAAAACTGGCATGTCCTAGAACCAAACATTCGAAGACGTGACATCTACCAAACCACACTGGGCCCGCGTGGTAGATTATAGTCCATCCCCTCTCATTGAGAGGAGGCCGTGTCCCAGCAGTGGGAACATTATGGGCTGATGATGATGATGAGAGAAGATAACGTCACGCGGACTTAGAAGACCTCAGTTAGGAGTAACATGTAATGCCACAGCTTTTGAGGCCTTTTTTTTTTTTTTTTTTTCGATGGGAAATCATCAAATGACTCCTCCCGCTCTGGGCGGAGCAGGAGGGAGTGTCAGACTTTTACTGACTAAAACCCATCCATGTTCCTTCATCGCCCTTTGTGTTCCGGGGCCACGGTATCTCTTTCGAATAGTCCCGCAACCCCGGCAGGCATCGGTTCTTTCGGACCCCTTCCTTTTTGCTGACTCTCTTTGAGGCGCGCGTGGAACACGAACGCGCCGTCGACACGGCCTGTCGTCATGAGACAGACGAACGGCGAGCTAGCCCATAGTCCACCGTCCACAGGCCCGCGCCTACGGTGGCCGGGGGCCACGTGGTGGCCCCCGACGCCCGGGGCGTCTCCCGCGGCGGCCGGGACGCTGTGAGGTTCTCTCCCTCTCACGTTCCGCCACCTCCTTCTCTAGCATTACTGCTTAGCTTCTTGCTTGCTTAGCTTTTGAGGCCTTAGAAATGCTCTATTTAAGGAGAATACTTATCTCCTTGGTAACAAATCTACCTACGAAGTATTCTTTAGCACAAATTATTTTGCCTTCGATAAAAATGATTTTAATCTTTTTTGAATAGAATAGATACTCGTTATTTTGTACACCATATAAAATAGACATTAAGCTCGGGTCAATCTTCAGGTTGAGTAGCGCTTGCCTAGATGGCTCCGTGGATGGGTGACCACCCATTACATACCAAGTTTCCTCCGTGGTTATGAACGTTAAGCTGTTAGCCCCGGCTGTAATTTGTAGATCTTTGACAGTCGTTACAGGTAGTCAGGGGCCCGAAAGTCTGACAACCAGACTTACGAAGGGGTATCATATTACTCAGTACTAACTGGTTTGTGGAGCTCACATTTGCAGTTGCTCCAAGTAAAATATTGATATTCAGCTGCATCCGGTTGGACTGGAAGCCGACCCAGTTCGTAAGTCGGGGCCGCCACCACTGGGCTACCGCTGCTCTCCATTATCTTCTCTACTTGTTGAAAAAGGACAACGCGGTAAACCTCGCAGAAGATGACGGGACGAATTATTAAAAATCTTAAATTTATTCACAGACGGATAATGTACTGCCGGCAATTTCAATTTCAATTGAAATTATATTTTTGCCAGTCTCTTGTATACCTGAGCCGTGTGGCATCCGGCAGAACAGAATAGAACCAACCCATTACACTCACGGGTGTCGTATAAGGCGACTAATGTCTGAGGCAGAACACCTTGCGCCTCCGTAGACCAGAGAATGGGCAGCAGCGTTTTCTGTTAGTCTTTCATCACTGCGATCTCCAATCCGCCTGCCAAGCGTGGAGATTACGGCAAATTCCTCCCATCATGGGAGAGGCTTATGTCCAGCAGTGGACGTTATGGGCTGTTGTTGTTTGTTGTTGTTGTATACCTATAAAACTAAAAAAAACATTCACCCTACATTTTCTATTTTTGCTTCATGAGCATCATCAACTGATCAGCACGGAACCCACTGCTGGGTATGTAAGTATAGGAAATTATCACATTTTTTTTCATTTCTGATCCCTCTCAAATAAAATCTATTTTGTCGTTGCCTATTAGTATAAACAAACCACTATAGAAACAAAGAACGCTAAACTTAAGAACATGAAGTTATAATTAAAAAACTTGTCCCAACGGTAAGTAGACGTAAGCTGAAACTTATTGAGGCACTCGGAAACTGATACAAAGAGTTTATGGCATTATGTTTTATAGGAAAACTTTCTTTTCTTACTTTCTGACGAACAGGGTTTCTGAAGATAGAAGATATTTAATACTTTTTAGGGTTCCGTAGCCGAAGGGTAACCAACGGGGCCCTATTATTAAACCTCCGCTGTGCGTCAGTCCGTCCGTCCGTCCGTCTGTCTGTCAGCGGGCTGTATTTCACAGAATGTGTATTTTTCTTGCCGTTATAACAACAAGTAAATTAAAAATTAAAGGGGGATACTATGATGGTAGTTACGAAACCCTTCATGCGCTAGTCCGATTCGCACTTGGCCGGTTTTTTTGGAGTTGTTATAGAACATAACCGTTCCTCACGTATATACTTTTAGAGGTCACCTACGGAAAATAAATCTCCGATTCTACCCTTTTAACGCTCAACGACAGTGTTCATTCATATACGCACCATTTGCATAGGTAGGTAGGTAGATAATAGAACTTTTTGCAGGCTCATATTTAGAGTATTGCTAGATTAGTTTCAGAATCGAATGGCACCCTTATTCAGTTTCAGAACCAGAGCTTCTAAATAACTTTAGCACGTTTTCTCTAAAACTATAGTCAGATGACCAAGGGCAACACCAAAAAGACCAAAAAGGATCATAATCTTTTATGTTTCTTTGTGACAATGAATTATTTTATTTATTATTATATATAATATTTATATATAATAATAAATAATATTAATTAATTAATAATAATTATTAATTTATTTATTATTATATATAATATAATATAAATAATAAATAGCGGAGCGCGTCCTTGGTGCGTAGGGTGTGGGGCAGCCCCAATGCTGTCCTGGCTATGATCGTGGACCGGATGGACTGCCCATACATACGGCACTGCTGTGATAGGCATGTTGCCGTCAGCAGAGCCGGTTAGATGTTGCCTCTTTATTTTATTTTTAATTGTTTTATTATTCTTTGTGTGTTGTCTGTATTTGTGTGTACTCCACATATGAGTTAATGTTGCTCGAAATAAATGTATTTTTTTTTATTTATTTTTTTATAATCATGATTATAAGTTACTAGATCTACTTTAATAAGTTACTAGAACTTATTTTTATTTTTTGTACTAATGTTAATGTTAATCGCATGACCGAAATAATTATGTCTATCAATGAATGTTTGATGAGGTTGACAAAAATTGATATGTCAAACTTATTTTTTCATTTTATTTTTTTACTATCTTTTGACTTATTTAAACGTGTGTCTTTGTATGTCCAATAATTGTGTAAGACTGAATGTTTAATGTAAAATTTTTTTAACCTAACCAATCAAATTGAAAATTTTAAAATTTTATTGACATGCATAATGTAAATATTGTACACGGTTGTCTATTGTTTGCCCGAAGATTATATGCCATAATCATCATTTTCCCGAATTTCATTTACCCGAATTTCATTTGCCCGAATGTTTCATTTGCCCTAAAAGACATATGACATACTTTTAATTGCCCGAATTTTAGATACCATAAGATACGAATGCCATAAGTATTGTTTGCCTTATTTTTATGTGTCATAATAATTATTAGACATAATATTTAAATGGCATAATATTTAAATGGCATAATATTTAAATGGCATAACAAGCTTTCTGGCTGTCGATGTCGATGGGTGCGCAATGTTTGGTATAATAAGAATAAACTTATTTATTCTGTGCATGGTTTTTTTTTCTGTGCATGGTTGATGGTGGGTTAGGTCGACGGAGCCCCGCTTCGCGGGGCTCCTACTTCTGTGTGGTTTATAAAAAAATAACCACGAAGGGGATGGCGGTGTCTATTCGCTCGCTTCGCTCGCTCACACGACCCCGCCATCCCCTTCTAACCTAACCTGTCCGAGTCGGGGTGCCCTAAAGTCACAATTGCATCCAATTTCTCTTGATATAAACAACCGTTACACACCCGATGTCGATGGCAAATTATGTTATGGCATTTCATAATTATGGCATGTGATAATTAGGGCATGAGATAATTAGGGCTTACAATGATTATGACAAATGATGTTATGGTAAGTGACTTTATGGGAAACAATGATTCTGGCACGTGACTAATATGGCAAATGAGAGTAGGGCAAATGAGTATTATGTCGTATGATATTATGGCTGTTGACTATTATGGCAAATGATATTAGGGCAAATAAAATTCGGGTAAACGGCGGTATACCATTGTACACCCCATGGGTATGTTACAGTGATACAATAATATTAATAATTGTAAGATATTCTTCACCTGTGACAAACAATAAATAAATGAATTATGAATTAAAAAGATTCTAGTAACATGGAAAAAGGGCGGGAAATTGACTAGCTTCTGACCACGTCTTCGTTCTTGTAAATTTAATAATATAATCTGACATAAAACATTCTTTAGTGAAATATTTTTTGATATCGGTTTAGTTGTTTTGAAGATTATCTCCTGCATAAAAAATGCAATTTCTAATGACTCCCCTCTCCTTGTTACAGATAAAACAATGCTATCAAAGTTCAGTGTGAGTGTTAGTGCCAAAGTGTAGTGCCAACATGGGGTGCACCCCAAGCATGTTGCTTGACCACAAGAGCCGTCGCCGCGACAGCACTGGGTCCCAGGAGGCGGCCCTGGCTAAGGTGGCCCCTACCCCGGTTTGCAACAAGGCCGTACAAGCTGCCAAAGCCCCCAGGGCGTCCTTAGAGTCTGATGGCTTTAGCATCCAGCTTTCTAGCAAGAAGGACAGTTATGTGTCGCAGATGGGGAACAACTTTGCGACACAGCTGCATATTAAGAGGATATCTGGTGAGTTGTGTTCTTGCTATTCATCATCATAATCATGTACTATAGAGTTTTTAATTTTATACCCTTATGTCTTTAGTACTAAGGTTGCAAATTGTCGACCGTCAGTGAACTTGGTAGTACAGTTCGAGTTCACCAATAGGGAATATGAATGAAATACAAAAGTCTTTTTATTTATTTAAAATGCCTTGTATTGGTGCATAAGAACATTGTGGATAGCTTGTTTATGTTTCTAAAACATACACAATTTATTGTTTTATGTAGCATGTTTTTAGTGAAACGGAACGCACTCTCAAAACACATCGTCCCTAGATAACGCCGGTAGTGACGTCAAAGTCTAATGTCAAAAAAACACTTTTATTTGAAAAGTACTTAAAGTATGACGAATATTTTATATAAAATATTGTTATTGCAATTTATGCTTGAATAAAGCACATACAATTAGTAAAATAATTTTATGAAAGCCAAAAAATTCGATGCAAACAAGGCAGATTGAGGTAAATGACGTCACAACATGGCCACGACAGACACGGACGTTTGAACTGTCGTAGAACATTGCAGAAGTTTAATATTATTTTTGAGCGACAAGCAGTCGATGAACATAACTTTTAAAACTTTTCTTGGGTTGATATTAGTGTATTTTATTAATTTAAGTGAATAAAAAATACATGCATATTCTCTATTGTGGGTGTAAGCTTCTCTGCCAATTTCCACGCTCTTGTGTATTATAAAAGGTGGTCTATTTGCTCGTAAACCGAACTTTTGTCGTTATTTTGGGACAAGACCTGTCATAGTTTTCCAATGAACTGCCACCTTTGTGAATGTAGTAAAAAAAAACAGAAATATGTAAAAAAAAAAATAAACCAGAAACCAAAAAAAAAAGAATATTCATTAAAGTATGTATCTATAAACTTTGCTAAAAACACGGTCCCCTGTCCGATCCTTGAAGATATTATTGGGTATCGAGATTTGATTCTTTAAAAGGAATCCTTTTATTAGGAATACAAGTAAAAAAAAGTCTTGATAAATAAAATAAAATTTTATTAACATTCAAAAGTATATAAATCGTTAAAACATAACAGAGGTGTACCTAATAGTGGGGCTGCGGGACTGTTCGAAAGAGATACCGTGGCCCCGGAGCTCCCTCCTGCTCCGCCCAGAGCGGGAGGAGTCATTTGATGATTTCCCATCCGAAAAAAAAAAAAAAAAAAACTGTGTACCTAATAGTGTACCCACATTTCGCCAGTTTAAGTCCTATGTAAAAGGGGGTGAGTCTATTACCATCAATTGAGCACAAATCCAGACTCCGTGGCTGCTACTGAGAAATTCTTGATTTAAAATAAAACTGCCCGACCTGGGTAACGAACCCAGGACCTTATGCTCAGCAGTCGCTCTTCGACCACTCGACCAACGGAATAGTCCCATCGTTAAAACTTAAATTTTACCAACAATCAGTGTTTTCGTGATAGAAGGTTTTAACTAAATCCATATAACATTTCATAAATCCTCATGCACGATAGCAGATAGTTTAAAAGTTCAAATCAGTTTAAACCGGAAAATGTTTGCGCAATTTTCAGAGAGTTTTGCTTGTTAAAATTGTTCAGATCTGCTAACTCTATACCTAATGTTATGTGTAGTTTCTGTAGTTTTATAACAAGAATAGTGAAAAGTTAAATAACTTGAATTTAGGTAATCTAGAAACCATAATTTTGAAAGTCTATTTGAAAAAAAAAAAACAATATTATACACAAAAGCTATCCACAGACTGACGACCTTTTTTTCTTTTTTTTTCACGTGTGGAAATCCTCATTGGATGAGGTCTGTCAGACTGCTAATACTAAACCACACGGTGTTCCTCGTCGTTACTTTTGGCTGGGTTGCGGGTACACAATTCCATTCTCCACAAAACCTAACTTACTTCAATCACAACTGAAACCAAATAAAACCAGAATTTGTGTGGACTACAACTAAAAAACTTAAAGCTTAACTTTAAACTTTAAGTCCGCCTTTGTACAGTTTTTTTTTACCTGTGCATAAAGTTTAAATAAAGAAATAAATAAAAAACCCCACTACTGAAAAATCACGCTCTAATTAAATTCGGGGTTTACAAGAAAAAATTGACTCCATAAACTGTTGAAATCGGTTAAAATGTTTCGTTAATAATGGTTAATGATTCGTTATAATGGCCCGGGTAATATAGGCATATAGATTACCCGGGCCATAACAACGAATCGATTGACACCTTACTCATCAAAATCAGATGAATAGTTTAGGCGCTACGGAGGAACATACGTAAATACAAACATTTATAGACTGCTAAAATAATAACCCTTCCTTTTGGTTTTCCTGTAGTCGGGTAACAGTAGATTTTACAACAAGTGCACAAAACGAACCATTTTTATCCGAGACTTTTAGCAGATAGTAATGTCGAGGATAAAATGGTTTTGTCGACGAGTTATAAAATAAAACAGTAGTATATCATAACATTTCTTAAATTAAAATTCAAAGTAAAATTAGTACAGTTTTGAATACTGAAGGAAATTGTTTTCATATTGCCGCTTTTTTTTTTTAAATCTTACGACATTGTTAAGGCTTGGGCTGCAGACCTATACAGCCTACTATTAAATTAATTTTGTAATTATATTTTTTTTTTATTAATTAAATAACCTATCGTACTTGAATTTAAATTTTAATATATTTTATGTCTTAAAAAACACATAAGGCAAATAAATTAAAGTAAATATTATAAAATAACAAATTCTATCTATGAACTTCTTATTGTGTTTGGCTGTATGGCTCATTTTCTTTGCCTTAATATAGATACATTTATGAGTTGATACGTTAATGCAATGGCCTATATCCTGCACAAATAAGCATTTTCAGACCATGAGAGTTGATAAAAATATTGTTTGCATTTTTAATGAAACTTTCATTCGTCTTATCTTCTTCTTTTTCTCTTAAGAGCCTATACTACCTCAAATTAGCAACTCTATTTGTGGTGGTTCAAACTTCGTTTGAAATAATGTTAGAATAAAGTTCTAATCAGCTTGCACTACAAAGTGGTTGTTACGTCAGTCACTGCGGCCGAATAGTGCGAAATTAGTGGTTTTTTGCGATTTACAAAAAATCTATTGATTGGACTAAAAAAATAAACAATATAAGACCTGCTTTATGGTTAGTTCAGTTAGTATAGAAAGTTTAATGATCTAATTTGAAGTATTTTATAATTGCCAGCGGTTTATTGTTCAGTTTAGAGGTAACTTTGGAATTTTTTTCTATCGAGAAAATTTTATGGAATCGTGTTTACGCCAAATATAGGACTTAACATTAATCCTCAACTTTACCGTATATTTATTTCAAAATTAATGCTGCAGTATTGTAGGCGTAACGGAGGATCATGCTAAGCCATTTGAGGTAGTATAGGCCCAATGAACTTCCACAATGTTACGATTTTCAAGATTTTTATTTAGGTACCATCTTTCTTGTCTCTCTGGGGGCATATCACGACCACTTAAATCTGTATTTTTTTAATGAGATGCTATACGACCTGCATTGCTCAATCTCTTACCAACAATGAAGATCAATAAAATACTGCTTCTTCAAGTCAGGTGAACGACGGACTAGACTTGATACTTTAGGCACAGGCAGAACTGTTAACGAAATGCTTAACGATAATGAAAACAAAATCACTGGCATTTAAATAGTTAGTGCTTACCTTAATAAGCCGTAGTAATTTTTCATCATAATTTTCTCATAAATAATCAATTGGGTACGACGAAAGTCATTACAAAAACAGTTATATTGTAATTGAAAGATGTTGTTATTATATGCATATTTTTATAGGTATTTCTTTTGAACAATATTTTAATAAGCCGTGGGGACTATCCAAAGTCACGGAAGTCTGTATCTACTAGGTTTTCAGTGATTATTTATTGACATCCTTAGTGATGCCACAGAATATATAATAGTAAAAGTGATACTTATGAATGACTAGGAAAAATACAAGAGAATCATAATAAAGGGTGTAAAAAGACCCTTTACGAAGCCGAAAGGCTTGTTCTTCCCGTCACTGCTATCATTTTTATGGGTCAAAGTTCCAACTTTTCCATGAGGTTTTTTAATTACATATATGTTTTTAATGTAAGGTTTTTTAACTTTAAACATCTCCGTGATCCCCGTACTGTTCAATCCATCTATCAGCACAATGTTTTGAGTGCGGTACATTGAGTTATACCGTAAAACGTGAATTTTCACCCCAAAAATAAAAGTCGTTTCCCAGTGATAATTTTTGCGTAAAGTTACTTGATGAACCTACAGAATGCTTGGTTGACGGCTTCGTGAACGGTCCGTTTACACCCTGTATGTGGAAAACGTTTGTGCATCGGTGTCTCTTCCACCCTGTTTTTACACAATCATAAACGGCACAAATTTGATATCTCTAACTATTCTCAATCTCATTTTTTCTTTTCTTTCCATTCAAATTTTTACAATAGTTTTCAAATTTTTTTTTTTTTCATCTTTTGCTCAGAATAGTTACAGCACTGATGACAACATTTGTGTCACTTGTTTATTATTTTTTATATATAAAATTTGAACATTGAGTGAAGAGAGAAGAGAGACATGAGTGAACATTGTAGGCTTTGTAGATCCCCAGATGCTTGTTAACTTTTTACCTGACTGCGCCAGAAGGAGGGTTATGTTTTTCGAGAGGATGTATGTATGTATGTATAATTGTTTGGCACGCTCTGTGGCTTGAACGGCTCGGATTTTAGCTTGAGAGGTGTCGTTAGATTCGTATTTACTGTGAGAGTGACACTGGGTATATCAAAATAAATAAAACAAAATGGCGGATTTTTCGCGCCAAATTCAAATGTTTGGAACGCTCTGCAGCCTGAACGGCTCGATAAAGGACTCATCATGAGGATTTTGAAATGGTATATCCAAGTAACTAAAAAGTGTAAAGTAAAAAAAATCATTTAAAAAATTAAAAAACCCGACTGCGTAAAGAATAACTATTATCTTTAAATAAAAACTGAAAAGAAAAAAACAAGTTCTGGAAACAGGACATATTGGGACCCATTAAATAATCTAGACTAAAATCATTACATCCAAAATGGGTCCCGACTGTTGCAGTCAATATGTCCTGTTTCCTGAACTTGTTTTTTTCTTTTCAGTTTTTATTTAAAGATAATAGTTATTCTTTACGCAGTCGGGTTTTTTTGTTAAATATTTTCTGTTTTACGTTTTTTGTATAGTAAGCAACGACCTATTGTCGGGCCTACGCTGTCCCCCAATACTTAAGTACTAATGCTGTAACAAAATAATATTGTAATACCTACTTAATGATTTGAAAAGAGTAACCATGGAGTTTCTTGCCGGTTCTTCTCCATGGAAACGACCAACGCGAACCGTGCACCTTTTTCGACGTTTTATAGGTGCCCACCTAGGCCTATGTGAAGTAAAATATTTTAATTTTTATTTTAATCACAAAATATATTTCTATCTAGGACTAATATTTTCACATTTTACGCTTAACAAGCCTCCAAAGTAAAAAGAAGGAATGGCATTTTCAAATTTTCTCCATCACAAGTCCAATAGGCGAGACGACAAAAAAAACGAATTAGTCCGTCAGTTAGATTATCATAAAATATTTGACCCGTGATTTTCTTTTGTTACGTAAATCAAAATTGACGAATATATGACGCTTTTAAAATTCTCAATACGTCACGCCTAGGTATAATTTTTAGCTAGTTCTGACGTCACGAGCCCCCACTCCCGAGTTTTGATGCGTTTTATCTATGTCAATATTCATTGATTTACAAAAACAAAAAATACGTGTCCATTAATTTCCAATACTCTAACTGACGGACTAAATAGATTTGCAATTTTTTGATACTGTCGTCATGCCTATTAAACTGATACTTAATCATGATTAGAAATAAAACATTATTTTATGATATGTAAATTGAATCTTTCACAAGTCACCCCAATTGATATAGTACCTAATCCAAATAAACACTCCAAGTTGAACCTTGTTTTAAAGAACATAAAAAATATTTTCCAATTCTTTCTCTTGCAGTAGATATTGTTGGACATCATTATTTTCAATTCAAATTATTTTCAAGTATTCCAACAAGATGTTAGCATGCCTAAATAAGAGTGCGCGTAGCATGACTACTGTAGACACGAAAGAGAATCGACAAATCTTTTGTTTATCTGTCATTTTGCCGATTCAATGACAGATGAACAAAAGATTTGTCGGTTCTCTTTCGTGTCTACGGTGGTCATGCTACGCGGGCTGGAAATAAGCAGTTGTGACCATCGGACCATCGGACTCATAAAGTTGTACCATTGGGATATAATTTTCCTATTTTGTTAACCCTAAAAATGACAATGAAAGTTTGGTATAATGATCACCAATCGCATCTAGTAATTGTAGCAAAAATGTCTATTTTCATTTGATCAACCTTACCTTAAGAAATGATTAAGATCTTAACGTAAAACTTGTCAACACGCGGCACACGATCAAAATTAAAAGCAAACTGTTTAAATACTGACATTTATTCAAACGACACTTTCTTTTACTTAATGATTTTTAGATTTAATATTATAAGGAGGTTTAAGTAACAACAATTCCACGGACGTGGAATCATCGTCATCCGGTGTTTTGTCACTGGAGCCTTTCCTCTGGGGTGAGCTGTTTCCTGACCTGACCTGAAGCTCATAAAGAACACCTTTATTTTCTAGAACGTTTTCGATCAATTCGGCGACAATATTTTCAATATATTTATTATATATTTCAATATATACAATATACAATATATTCATCTTGTGAGCTATGACGTGCGACATTTTGGTTTCTTTCCTCATCTCTTATCCACCGGGCAGTCGTGTTACTTGTTAATTCGAGTATGCTTAGCAGGAGAAGCTGTAAGAATGTAATGAGACGATTTATTGTTCATTAAGACTTTCTTTCCGTTGTACAAGTTTTGGAAGTTTCTCGAAGGACAATGACCCACTATGAGATTGTCTAGAAGATTCGAGGAAGTCGTGGATCTTTCTCGAACGTTCGGTCGCCACAAAAATAGTCGACGTGTTTGAGGGAGCAGTCAGTCTGATTTTGACTACACAACGAAGCGAATCGAGATGAACTAGAAGTGCGATGTCTAAGCAAATAGTGATCCAGTAGTGTATTTGTAATTGAATTTTAAGTGTTTTGTGTTTAATAAAGTTATTTAATTGTTTAATCGGTAGTAATTAATTTATCCCATACCCAGCTCGTAACAATATAAACTTTTTTGCATAATGTTTGTCCCTTTCTTCTGGTTGAACTTTTTTTTTTAAATATGGAATCGTTGATACAAAGAAAAAGAAAGAATACATTTTTTAATTTTACATTTTTTGTTAAGAAACGAACAAAGGAATAGGTACGTGTCCACCTATTGTGCCAAACTGCCTTTGTATTTGATGATCTTGAGGATAATTTCAAGCGTTTGCCGCACTATTATATCGAAGTCACTTCAAAATATTAATTGTATATCCTGGGTCTCGGTTCAAAAAAATATATAGCATGTAAAATAAACAACTTACATATTTCCAGCTGTTCATCATATCAATTTGCGAGAGTATGAAGGATAATAAAAAATATGAAAAATTTCCGACCTTTAAATAATCCGCGCTTATCGCAAGTCGCAATTAATCGCAGGAAGTTATTTTCCATTATAATATAAATTTTCTAGTAATTAATCAATTGGATACGATGAAAGTTATTGCAAGAACAATAATTATAATCGAAAGGTGTCTAAGTTTTCTATTAGTCGGAGAAGCTTAGGCAGTATTTTAATGAGCTCTGGAAATATCGTTAATTACGGAAGATTAAAATGTTGTCTTGTAATAATTATTGGCCGGACCATACTGAATGCTTAAATGAAATCGAACTATTGTATTTTCAACTCTCGACTCATTTGACTTGCCAATATTTTAAACAACAGTGCAAAAATATTTTGGCATTGATCTTACTGTCCCTGAGTGTCGGTGGACACCAGCATTAGAAGCGTTAATATTATGTAGCGGTACTTATAATTATGAGTCACTAAAAATAAAGGAGTTATCCAGTTCGCAACATGAAAATTTGAAAAATATTTCACCCCCAGTAACCATCTGGTTGGCACTGTGCTTGAAGGGCTTGCGGAACTGGGTTTCGGTCCCATAGTAAAAACGGTTTTTCCTGGGTTTTACTATGGGTACCTACTAACACTCGGACGCACGAGTCGAACCTGCCTTTTGCTTTATTTTTTTCCCTTGACTGTCCCGTGCAGATCCATAATAAACACTTTTCGTTTTTCTTTCTTTCTTTACAAAGTTACTGTACTGAAGTGAAATCATTCCTTATCGCAGTAGAGAGTAATTATGCATAATAATCTCTGCTTTGAGCAATTATTCCGATGCGTTCACAGTGGTTGCTCTTAGTAATTGCTTGCAGTCTGTATCAGGCGTTAATCGTTGGCTAGACCTAGACCCATTAATTGTGTTAACTAGTTTAACGTCTTCTGTTTAATCTGTCTTGAGGGGAAATTACAGAGGTGGAATAAGTAAGAAAAGCAGTGGGAATGATGTTATCGCTATTTAAGAATACTAATAAGAAACTCAGGATTTTTGCTTTGTGTTCATCAATACCTACTGCTCTCAAAATGGCGAAGGAAAACATTGCAAGGAAACAGTTCCTAGAACCAAAAAAATAATCGAAGACATATGCGTCGATTACGGCCCATTATACCTGTAACAGGTAGATGGCCTCATATCGAAAGACGTCCACTGCTGGACATAGGCCTCCCCGAAAGAGGGGTTTTGCCATAATCGCCTCGCTTGGCAGGCGGGTTGGCGATACGGTTGTTACAAAAGCACAGATAATGGTGCTGCCCATTCTCTGGTAAGTCTTTTAGTCGCCTCTTCCGACACCCAAGGGAAGATATAGGATTATGCTATTCTTTACGTCCGACACCATACAGTACCTGTATCCTAGCAGTGGCTAACTACTCGTATGTTGTTGATGTAATCTCTGCGGCAGGGGGTGGGAGGACACGAATACTTAAACATCATCTGCCGAGCCTTTTCCCAACTATGTTGGGGTCGGCTTCCAGTCTAACCGGATGCAGCTGAATACCAGTATTTTACACGGAGCGACTGCCTATCTGACCTCCACAACCCAGTTAGTACTGGGTAATACGATACCCCTTTGTAAGACTGGTTGTCAGATTTTTTGGGCCACTGACTACAGTGACCTGCACCTAACAACTGTCAAAGATCTACAAATGACAGTCGGGAACAACGGCTTAACAGCTTTCCGAGGCATGGAGGAAACTCGGTATGTAATGGGTGGTCACCCATCCACAGACCAACCTAGGCAAGCACGGCTTAACCTAAAGATCGACCCGAGCGGCTGATATTATTTAGCCACGAGCTCTTCTACACCAATACTAAAGCGATGAATCAGTACATCATTCTGAACCTGGGGGCTCATTTTTTGCAGTTTTGACGAAAAAAAAGAAAAAAAAAGATTTTTCTATAAATCAAGTGACAGGTAGTTGACGTGGATAGGATATTCTTTATTTACAGAAACACCGATAACTACGGAAGTAGGCATATTAACCACCAGTTATACGTAAGTAAGTTAAAGAAAATGGCCGTTACTGAAAACGTGGTAACGTTTTAGCGTCGGTGTCTTTTCCAACTTTTATAACATCTAATCAAATTTCCGGTACTACTCATTTTATCATTTGAAGCCTTACTTACCTAACAAGCTCACTAAAATGATAGGTTATATCACATCACTTTATATAAAACTTACCAAAATATTTCAATACCTTTTGTCTACCGGATCACGGAATGAATCGGTCCTAATAACCGTTTTAGAGACCTCATAATTACATAATACTAAAGTAAGTTCATGATGTTATGAGTAAATACATAACGGAGTTTATCGCTAATCATTTTTGATAACCCAAGGCTGTTGGGGTAAACACTCCCGGGAGATTTCCATTTTATTGTTCGTACCTACAATTTGTTTGATCTGAAGGATCTTATTAAGGTAAAGTTGATATTTATATGTTGGCCTGGGGCTCTAAGAGCATGGAAAGGGATTTATTATTTATGTGAGCGTCCCTTCCATATTTTGGAACACAATTTTGTTTGCGGCAAAGTTGGGATTTCGAAATTTAGTGCTTAGGCCACGTTTACATCAAATTATTGTCAGTCGACATTTGTGATTAAGCTCACATGTAGTGTATTGGCTCGTAAGAGCGGATAATCGGTTTGTTGTGAATGAAAAATGTATATGCAAAATCAGTAAACTGCGTATCGTCCCATTCACGACTTGTACCTTTTACCACGTTGTATCCTTCGCTTGATTACCTTCGCGTCGCACTTCGCGTCCTTACGCGTAAGCAATTCCTGACAATTTTTTCTCCGCAGTTGCTGTCGTAAAGCGTGTATCACTTGAGCATGTACTTCGTGGCCAAGACATCACGTTTATAGTAAACGCGACTTTACAATTACTTTTCATTCTTCATTTGTTTTTCAAATCTCCATGACAACAATAACATTGATTAAAAAAAAAAAACAAATTTTATAAATCAACCGGATGCTCGATAGTGCGTAGATAATCGGATAAGCTGATTGATTGATAGTTTTATTTCAATAGGATACCGTTTCCAAGTGAATGGAAAATAAACGAAAACTCGTCAATTTGAAATAGGTGTGACACCAGCATGATAGGTATCTCTCCCTGTCAGTATAGGATGAAGTTAGGGACAGTTTTATTTTGTTATTCTAGTATGGAAATCATTTCGGAAAACAGAAATGGGCATCTAAGAGGAAGTTTGAAAGTGCCAGCTATTACAGAAATGATGAAGGAATGTGTCTTGGTATGGGCATGTGCTGAGGAGGGGCGCAACACGTGACTAAAAGAGTAATGAATATAAACGTTGACAGACATTGAGAAGAAGACCATACAAAAACTTTTTTGCAAAAAATAAAACAGACTTCAAAAAAGAGAAAAATAACATTAGTTCCAGAAGTCGGGTTTGTTTTATTCAGTTTTTTTGCCACCGATTGGTCTTCTTCTCCCTGTCTATCAACATTTTTATTTTTCCATTTTTAGTTGTTCCCAAACAAATATTTGCCATGAATTTATTTTACATTGTTAACAATACATGTCATGGTAATAGGCTTATCTCCAATAAATGGAACTTAACATACCTACCTAACAGTAGAAATCTGGGTGTATTTTACACATCTGCGTACCCCCTGAGCGTGCAGGCGTGATGTTACGTCATGATTTTGTATAAACAATAATCATCCAAGCGATTGCAGCAATCACAGCAGATTTGCCGTCTATTTTTGAAGAGTTCCATTGTATATCTTCAAAGATCAGCATCAGATCTTCACAAAATAAACTGAGACCACACGAGAAGTACCAGCTTTCAAATAAAAAAAGAATCATCGAAATCGGTTCACCCAGTCGAAAGTTCTGAGGTAACAAACACAAAAAAAAAAAAAACAGTCGGAATGAGAACCTCCTCTTTTTGGAAATCGGTTGAAAAGCTGGATGGATTGTGTGAGGAGTGATATGAAGGAAAAACAAGTAAATAATAGCGTGACGATTAGAAGGGGCGAATGGAAGAGAAATACGTGTTGCGCCGACTCCAAATGTACTTTCTAGGACAAAGGCAGGATTTCAGAAAACAGAGATTCAGTAATTTAGTCATAAGCAAGCCAACATGAAGTAAACTCCATTGACAGGTTATTTAAGTAGCCGAATACTATGGCTCTCTGCATTTCCACTAGATTGATTTCTTGAAAGGAGTCCATTCATTGACACCCTATAAAGAAACCTTAAGTGGGAACAATGTTTCCATACTTCTCATCACGTTTCGTCTCTTAGTGGAATCTGTTTACACTCACTGTTGATGTTCAATGTCGATCACGTCATTTTTGACGTAGGTAGGTAAGTATGAAATACACAAAAATGTGATTACGTAGCATAACAGTAAACAGCTTTAGAAGAGTCGGTGCCAAAGTAAATATTGTGAGGAAATTATGAGGTCTTGCGTCTTATACAACGATCTGTTTGAAGATTTTTTTATAAATTTAACATTGATAACTTTCAGGCTAGTCAGCCGGCTCCTGGGTGCTTCCATTGCGAGGACACGGTGGAGCACACTTGACACTGTGGAGGTGTGCCCCGCTTGGGCGGAGCACCACCGTGTCCTCGAAGCGGTGATCGGCGGCGGCGACCTCTCGCGTCCGGCCCTGGTTCAATCCATGGTCCGGAGCGAGACGGAATGGGACGCCGTTACCTCCTTCTGCGAAGCAGTAATGCTAGAGAAGGAGGTAGCGGAGTGTGAGAGGGAGAGAGCCTCACGTACCGGCCCCCGCGGGAAATGCCCCGGGCCGGGCGTCGGGGGGGCACGTGTTGGCCGTGGCCACCGTAGGCGCGGGCCTGTGGACGGTGGGCTATGGGCTAGCTCGCCGTCCGTCCGTCTCATGACGACAGGCCGTGTCGACAGCGCGTTCGTGTTCCACGCGCACCTCAAAGAGGCGCGCGTGCCGAGGCCGATGCTCGCCGGGACGATGAAGGAACATGGATGGGTTTCAGTCAGTATAAGTCTGACACTACCTCCTGCTCCGCCCAGAGCTGGAGGAGTCACTTGATGATTTCCCATGCGAAAAAAAAGTCTAGTCAGCCGGCTAGTACAGAAACGCATGGTATAGGGAGTAACCTCGGGTTCCTTTTCTGTACGTGACTCTTTTTTGCCGAAATAAATACTGTACCCAAGGAAAACAACAATAACATTCTTATGATAATAGATGGCTACACGTGTCTTTCGAATCATGATTGAATTATATTATTATAGAAACTTTATTAGTGTGCTTAGAGTTTAATTGTCAAATTCTAAGTTAACGTGAGCAAAGCTGCGGGCAAAAGCTAGTGTGTAAATAAAAGACAGGGTTTCCATTGATCAATAACTAAGCTGGGTATTTAACTTCAGTTTAGTGATTCAGACTCTTGGCCCGGTAGCCGCTTCTGAAAAAATCTTGATGGAAAAGTTATAATCTTGAATTATACCCGGTTGATAGCATTAGGCTCGCCCTTTATTAATTGGCACTTAAACATTATACCTGGCGAAATGTGGGTGTTCTTATTTTAGAAATCGCCTCTGCCCTCTAACCCTTGAGGATATCGGGCGTCTTATGTTATGTCTACTTAGTAATATTAGTCTACACAGAACATCGAATTCAAGTGATTCATAGAGTTTATACAATTCTTTGTCTATCAATAAACTTGTTTATTAAGTTTGCAAACACATTACTTCAGAGACATACCTACTATAAAATAGTTTTTCTGAAACTTTAAAAACAATTCAAATAAATTAACCCGAATGTATTGTTTCAATTAATTGTAAACTGTACAAACTGAAGCAGTCAATAAAATTGTATACCCCTGATGTGAGCGTGGAGCGGAGCGATATGCCAGTATCTCGGGAGGTCGGGAAGTTACTTATGTGGGTGAAAGCAATACTATTGTTTAATTGAAACAGGAACAGTATACAGAGGCACGAAGTAATTAAATGTGAAATTAATCTGTAAAAATGTGTTTAAAGACCTTGTTTTGTTTGAAGTTTCTGATTATTTACAAACAAGCGAGAGATGTTCGAAATTTACAAAGTAAGTACAATTTACTACCAATCGAATTCAACAAATAGAAGCAACATAAATAACTCGTATTAGGTACCTGATAATATCTACAAGTTCTACGTAATATGTATTTGTTATTTCTTCAGCGCAACAGGCAACGACATTTATCATCATTATTGGCAGTTTTCTTCCACCCACTACGGTGTCTCCTGCCTATGCTTCCCTGGTGGAACCTTCTAGTTTCAGAAATATGGGGTCAAAGTTCCGACAGTTTCACACTTTTTTTAAAATACAAGTTATTAATGTTAAAACTCTACTTTAAATACCTCCAAAACCTCTCTTTTATTTAATGCACCCATCAGCACAATGTTTTAAGTGCGTTACACTGAGTTCTCCCGTAAAACGAGATGATTCACCCCAAAAAAAGGCGTAATAAAAAAAAGCAATAATAGGCTTGATTGGATTAGTCCGTCAGTTAGATTTTCAAAAAATATTTGACACGTATTTTTTCTTTTGTTACGTAGACCAAATACCAAAATTGACGAAGATACGACGCTTTTAAAATTCTTATTATTCACGCAGTGAATATATTATAATAATTATCCGTATTCTATTTTTAGTGCGTTGTGACGCCACGAGCCCCCACTCCCGAGTTTTGATGCATTTTATCTTTGTCAATATTCATTGATTTACAAAACCAAAAAATATGTGTCCATTATTTTCCAATACTATAACTGATGGACTAAATAGATTTGCAATTTATTGATGGTGGAAAATAGCCTATTTTTTTTTTAAAGAATTAAAAAATATTTATTTGGGACAAGCACAGGAACTACAAAAATAATAATAATAAAAAAAAGAATCTTAAACTAAATAATAAAAATAATAAAATAATTTTGTAATAACTAAATAATAAAATAATTTTGCGTTAAGTTACTTAGTTTGATGTACATAATTCTTTGGTTCACGGCTTCGTGAAAGGTCCGTTTAAACCCTGTATGAATAACTTAGCAGTTGCTAAGTTATTCTAAGTTATACAACCAACTTAAGTCAGAGTTACCTGCATGCTACCAAGTTGTACCGAACTTGAGTTCAACCACTTTAAGTTGCTTGCAACTACAAGACCTATTTGCATGTAGATTCTACCTACCAATATTACCTATGCTTGTACTTTAGTTTGATGGTTAAGTATAAACATGAAAAGTTTTAAAAAGTTACTTAGTTAAGTGCTAATATAAGATTGGAGACATAAGTTTTTTTTTGAAAACTGTAGCTCTCTTGTGAAGCGTTAGAGGTAATCTGGTAGACGTTTAAGTTTTTTTTTTTATAGTTTATAGCTGGTATGTTTGCGTTTGGATACACCTCGCCTGATGTGAAGCGATGAAGTAGTAGTGTGGTGTGTAAAGTATTACGATGTTAAAAATAACGCTATGGCGTGTTTTTCGTATTCCTATCTCAAATATCGCCAAAATGCCGCAAAAATCGTCGAGTAATTAGAAATTATAGAATTTGTTTTCAATTTCCTCTCATCAATTACATATTAATTACCAAACTGTACACCAGCAAAAAAATGTACATGGAAAAATTAAATTTGAAAGCTGCATCCTTTATCCTAGTTGTAATGCTGCATAGTACTTAGAATAAGTGTTTCTTGTACAATTATTGAAGGTAATAAATTCCTTTTTTTATTTTTTATTATTATTAATATAACTTTTATCAACCCCACTAACCCCGGAACAAATCCACTAACAAAACATAGTAGGTAATGCATTTTCAACGGAACAAAAGTTCACACAGTTAATTTGAGGTGAGAATTGCAATCCTTTGAATGGCGTGCCAGTTGTGTTCCATTATGGAACTACTCTAACATTACAAAGTGCCACTCTAGTCTCTATGCGGCACTGCACGATACTTATGACGTCATAATCGGTGGAGACTGACGTGGAATGTCTAAGAGCCAGCACACAGAGGATACTTTTAGTATCGGTCTGCAGCGACTGTTTTGTGATTTGAGAAAACCTGAACAATTTGATCTGAGGTCAACTTTTGATTTGATCATTTGGCTGCAGATTTAAATAATCAAATACTTTATGAGGCTTTCAAGATCTGGAGGTGGATTTGGTTCTTAGAGTTTTGAGAACCTATAGCATGGGAGTGTCAAACAGGATCCTGTTTGAAGCAATGTAATGGTTACGCTATTTAAAAAAACCAAAGGTACTTACATAACCTCACGCCTTTTTCCCATGGCGGTAGGCAGAAACTACACAACGTCACCTGCTACAATCCTTGCAAACTCCTTGTGCCTTGTCCACTTTCATACATTCGGTCATACACGCCCACCTGACCTTTCTGAAGAACCTCATCAATAAAGGCAGTATTTTAAATCCTTCGAAAAAAAAAAAGAGAAATTTATTTTGTTAATAATCTCAACCCACGAAACTGGATTATGTTGTGGAATATTAAAAAGTTCTTTGGTGTCGTGAAGACGTTAGTCGCCGAAGTTAAAAGCACCGTATGTGTCTGCAGCCTGACGTCACTGTAGAGTGTAGACAGTCTGGTGACGTAGCTATTGCACGTAAACGGTTAAACACTTTTTTGAAACACGTACCTACGGTCCGCTACCAACTACGTATGTTGCTTCTATACGTACTTTTGCAGCGTAAAATGCTCTCTGTATACGAAATAATTATTTTATTTTACATACATTATACACTGTCCTTATTGGTGGGGTTCGTCAGGAAGGTCAAGTGCGCAGTACTCGCAACCGGCGTGCGTGTATGACCAGACGAGGCAAAAGTAGTATGTAGGGATCGTAGTTCTGTGATTTCTGTGATTTCAGTGATTTTCCCAATGGGAACAAGGCGTGAGTTTATGAAGTCAAACCGTCATGTCAGTGAACTCGGTGGTACATACATCCCATAGATCTCTAACAAGGCATATTTAATACTTCGCAGGCTAGTTATATCAGTTAGTAATTCCAGTATTGAAGCCTGAAATACTGATAAGAGTGCACTCTTTGTTGTAAGATATCGTGCTCATCTCTCAAAGTATACTTTGTGAGATGAGCGCGATTTCTTACAACGTTGAGTGGGGGGATTTGAAGAAAGATTGGAAGTTTCACCTCAGATAATCATTCTTTTGTAAGACTCAAAAGCTTTTTCTTAGATTGTACAGTTATAAATCTAAAAGTCTTTAAGTATGTTTGAATGACTTTTAGATTTGTAACTAATTCTAATTGAAGTCATATTTTTGTAACTAACACTTCGAAGTGTTTTTTTTGTTGTAATTTGGTGTTTTTTAAGGCATAACTTATTCTTTATTATTTGCAACAATAAAAGCTTTAATTTTCTTTACCTCACACCGATCCTAAACATAACTCAAGACTTTTACTCTTCAAATTTCCGTTCAGATCCCTACATTTTGACTTTTATTGTCTCCACGTCATTAATGTTTAAAACCAACACCAAAGAGCACCTACATTAATGCATTGATATAAGCCCAACATTAGATTCACAACACTCGGCTCAGCTCCGAGAATTCAAATTACAACAGTGCATAGTTAAGCATTAACTTAGGTATGGCTTAGTGTTAGTGAAAACAACGATAAAACAGTCCACGGCAACTTCGCACTTTACTTAATGTGTTGACTTTTAACCATATTAAAATATTGTTTAGTATTATTTTAACCATCTCACTTGTACCAAATCCCCTTTCAGGAACTAAATTGTCTTTGTGAGAGGTTTTAGAGAAGGATGCTTTTTTTGATGTGTGTCTAAACTAGTTTACTCCCATATATATTCTCCAGATGTTCTGGAGTTCTAAAAAAAATAATATGTTCACAGAATACAGTGATAAAATTAAAGCTCAAGCCTCAATAAATTAAACACATAGCATAGCATTCAGAATAGTATCCGTTGTCACCTTTTCAAAAAAAAAAAAATAAAGTAAGATAAAACGTTGCAATTTAATAGACAGTGTCCTTACACTGTCAAGCTCCAAATGATTTTAAACCATAAAATGTTGACGGTTAAGTTCAAAATCAAAATTTGAAAGTAAGTTAATAAAAAAGTTCAAAATTTGACGACCCGAATGGCGCAGCGGTGGTAAGGCTGCCTTACATTCTTAGGGTCCCGGGTTCGAATCCCGGTTAGAGCAAATGTTTGTGTGATGAGCATGGACGTTTGTTTCCGAGTCATGGATGTTTATATGTATAATAAGTATGTATTTACAAACAAAAAGTATCTATGTAGTATATCAACTATCTGGTGTCCACGACACACGCCTCGTTGCTTAGTGTGGCAGTAGATAGCGCTGTGTGTTAATGTCCAGCGATATTTATTTATTTAAAATCGAATAAGAAAATATGACAGTTTGTGGTAACTTTATCCGCTGGCGACGGTACATTAACCCGTGAGAAGGCGCGCCTCTGTTTGTTACATGGAGAGGCGCGCGCGAGCAAATTACTCACACTACTTGAAATGCTCATATTTCTACTTTTATAGTACTTATTGACTTATAATGGATTTATATGAATAAAACAATGTTTAATAAGTAAGAAAATAAGTATTTTTATTAAAAATATGAAACATAAATGCAACTTCTAAAACAATTAACAAATCAACAAATTTTTATTTTCTAGTTATGACAGTCTTCATATAAATCACAATAAAAAATCTTACATAACAAAAACTTTAAAAAATTACTCTTCCATGAGATCTGGACAAGTGTGCCTCTCGAAACACATTAAACACATATATGTAATATGTTCGGTGCAGAGTAATTGCTTGCACAAAGTGCAAGCTTTTTTTGACCGTCTATTCTTACGTCTAGGACATATAGAAAAGAATCGGCTTGGCCTAGGCTCTGAAATAAACAAACACTTAGCTGCGCGGTCGCAACAGAACTGACCGGCACGAGAGTTGCGTCACGGGGGAGGGGATGAATAGTTAGGAAGGTACCTAGGCGCTCGAGACGTTAGGGCGTCGGTATCGCCAAAAAATTTTGCTTTCAATTTTTGTGTGAGTAAATTGCTCATAGCGCGCCTTCTCACGGGTTAAAATTCTTATCCTTATACAGGCCATTCAACCAAACTTAATACCGCTGTCGATGTAATCTGGCCAAATGGGGTATCCTCAATTCATCCCAAACAAAATGTCAGATTGGAGCCCCTATATGCAGAATTTGCCCCATCTCCTTTCCTGCCTGTCCTGTACAACCACCTGCATCTTTCAGGATTTAAACGAAGCCAATGTTAGAGCTGTCCAGGTGGCTACATATTACTGGTCTGAAAAAATTGAGTGTAATCAACATGTAAAGTAGAAGAACTTTATAGGTAATAAAGTAAGAGGTTAAGTAAATAGGCATGACGACAGTATCAAAAAATTGCAAATCTACTTAGTCCGTCAGTTTGAGTATTGGAAACTAATTTGTTTTTGTAAATCAATGAATATTGACAAAGATAAAACGCATCAAAACTCGGGAGTGGGGGCTCGTGACGTCAGAACTAGCTAAAAATTATACTTAGGCGTGACGTATTGAGAATTTTAAAAGCGTCATATCTTCGTCAATTTTGATTTACGTAACAAAAGAAAAAACACGGGTCAAATATTTTCTGATAGTCTAACTGACGGACTAATTAGTTTTTGTTTTGTCGTCTCGCCTATTATTAGGTCGACTATTACGTAGAAATGATCGTGTCTTTATAGATGTTTCTGAAAATAGGTAATCTATTATGAATGAACATCGATAAGTAGCTATGAATGAAATTGGAATCGGTGAGTGTTCCGTTGTATGCCAAAAGTTAAATAAATCCATGTGTTTAATGTACTAAGATAACTATCTATAAAGTGTAGGTAAACTGCATCCCAGATAATTAATAAATGGGTATAGCTGTCGCTCAATCAAGTATACATGGCCTAATTAACCTTTCTGCTTTAAACTTTAGCATAAAGAGGTTAGTTGGTCTATGTAATTTGCTTGAGCATGCTACCTAAACTTTAATAAAAAAATCCGGCATTACGGAAATATTTTTGAAATCGTATCCCATAGGAGTTACGAGTTTTTATGGCAGTTCATAATTTTAGAGACCATTTTTTGTTTTCCCGCTCTAAGAATTTCAACTGTATCGTGGCCATCGTGGGTGCATTTACAAACATACAAACTCACATACACAAATAGTCAGATCCGGAACAACTATCTGTATTAGGTCCTATAAATATTTGTTCTGTGCGGGTTTTTTTTTATTAAAGTTTAGGTAGCACGCGCTGCGTGTCGCGTAGTTAGTCGCTCAGCCACTGCGCCAACCGTCCGTCTTTAACTCACGGTACACTTTTAGCCAAACGAGCGTAATTTTGTGAGTCGCGTAATTTCGGTTTCATATATACTTTATACGTCCGTCATCGCGTCGTCACGACGTAATATGCACCCAACTATGTATGGAATTGAAATTACGCTACTCACAAAATCACGCTCGTTGGGCCTCAGCTTTAGAAGCCAAGCTGCCAGTTCCCTTGCATCAAAATAATCAAAATTCGTCATAGCAATATTGATGAAAGTATGCTGAACCAAATGAGGCCTACAGTAAATAGGTACATGCAAATTAGTAACCATTGCTGTCACACGTGCGTCATAGCCGTGATAACGATAGCAGCTGATAAGATGATTTGAAGGATCAGGGAATCTACGTACTTTACTTTATAACCAACCTAATAACGGAAAAAATAGAGTTGACTGTTGATTGGGGCGGGTTAACAGAGTTTTTGACAATAGGTATTCGAGTTAACAAAAGTAACGTTTAGTTATGTTTGTAATCAAATGTTTCAATTAGTTGTGTTATTTTTTTAGTTTTGTTTATCAAACTATTTATCTATGTGGGTCATCTAATAACGGTTGATCTAGATATTATGTGTCCTGATAAATTTTATTTACAAAAAAAAGTGAGGTGTATTTCTACGGCATTGTTGGTTGATCCCAAAATATCCTGAAGACAGACCAGTGGCAATTTCTTCCATAATAATTAGTATTATTTAACAATATTCAACAGGATCGACAATGAAGCATTCTTGTAGATTCAGTCAATCCCAGATATTTTTGACTAGCTTCTGCCAACGGCTTCGCCCGCGTGAAGTTTGATAATTGACCCATGGGATCTTACTACCGGGACAAAAAGTATCCTGTGTTTCGATTCAGGTTATAATCTATCTGTGTGCAAAATTTCAACCAAATCCGTTCGGGAGTTTTTGTGTGAAAGAGTAACAAACATCCATACATCCATCCATAGGTCAAGCTCCGGGTTTCAAGTTCCGGGTTCACTTGCCCAAGGAAACCGCTGCTGTGACCGATATCTGGCTGGGACCACTTCCATCAACCCTGTAATTCCTCTAGCACCTAGGGTCAACTCACCAGCGTCATCTACAGCTACGCGTAAAGCCAGGACAGTACTTGACGCGCCTACCTCCTTAGTCCGGATAGATAAATTATGACAGGCCTTTTTGTACCTACGACTTAAAATTCAATTTATAATTGAAGGTGTTTATTGACTTTGTTTTATTCATTTGTTTACCATAACGCACTTTCTCTAGGCCCTCTGGATTTTACAATAGGCTCTTATTTATATTTTAGGTTTCTTTTTTTTTTTTTTGGGACAAGCCCGCCACACTGTTCCCAAACCTAACTAACAACGTCCCAAACCTAAGTAACTCCTGAAAGCCAGAATCAACAGTGGCGACCACAAGAATAGCGCCGAGACAATGAAGCTCGACGAAGTCCCAGAGAATGAATTTAACTGTCTTGGATCCCGCAACGAAATTAATCAGAAAAGTATAGTGGAGGAGTAGGAAAAAACCGTAATTTTTTTTTCGTTATTTTAGGAATATTAAAAATTAAGCCATCTATCAAAATTTAACGCGTATACATGGTGCATATTAACCGTTGAAGAGTTCTCCCGCGAGGAGACGATCCCAGCTGCAGTATCATGTTATCTCTGTCCGAAAAATGCATAGTCCGTAGAATCAAGGATGTGTGCAAAATTTCAGCTCAATCAGTTTAGGGGAACGGGTTTGAAATACAGTTGCAAGATTTGACCAGTTTAACTCACCAATTAACTATCAAGGCAGGTTAAATAAAAGCTCATAAATATATAAGCTACCTGGTGCTTCCACCTTACCGTAAACATCTACAACCAAGTCAGCACAGGGTGAAACTAGCTTCTACAAACTAAGCCCCTACAGAATATATAACACCATCAATTCTGTTCACATTCTTCCTGCCCGCGTAATATTTTCCATAATTCCCGGATCTGTATGGAGATTCGTGTTCACATGCGGTTTTCCGGGAAACCAGTGGCAATTAGGTTTAATTTGAACGAGCATTGTTATTTGTGGCTGACAGGTTGGCCTTATACGAGTAAGCCGGATTAGAGGGCTTTGGAAAACAAACTGCCTGGAGCTTTGGTGTGGGATGTATTAAAATTGTGTTCTAGGTTTTTTTTTGTTCGAGGGTAAACGCACTGAAAACTGTAATACAGGCATTGCCTAGTTCGGTTGCAGTGGCTACATCTATTTATTAGCAATAGGCGAGACGACAAAAAAAAACTAATTAGTCCGTCAGTTAGATTATCAAAAAACATTTGACCCGTATTTTTATTTTTGTTACGTAAACCAAAATTGACGAAGATATGAATGACGCTTTTAAAATTCTCAATACGTCACGCCTTGGTATAATTTTTACCTAGTTCTGACGTCACGAGCCCCCACTCCCGAGTTTTGATGCGTTTTATCTTTGTCAATATTCATTGATTTACAAAAACAAAAAATACGTGTCCATTAATTTCCAATACTCTAACTGACGGACTAAATAGATTTGCAATTTTTTGATACTGTCGTCATGCCTAGTTCCTAACCTAACCCCGCGACCGGGTTAGGATTTCGGGTTAGGTTCGGAATAAACCATTAATACTGTCCAACTATTTTCTATAAAATATTTCTAATAATAATATACCTATTCCCAGGTTTTTGAGAAATAAACGAGATAGACAAATTGTGCCCTTAAAGTGTACAAAAATAAATGTTTTACAAGTAATTATATTTAAAAAGTTAAGAATTTAGTAAAATGTTAAACACACTGCAAACGTTGAAAGAACTCATAATAAAAAGAAGTTTCCTTTTTGATTTCATTCGAAAAGTCGAAAATACTCTCAACGTTACCATATAATATTGACAAAGAACACAACGGAAAAATTAAGAAAAAAAACAATTGAAGCTTGTGACGTAGGTACACTGTAAGTCGAGGTGACCGATTTTCGATATAAAATTGATACAACAGGTTAGCAACCTCTCGGTACTAAAACAGTTACTATCTTAATCCCGGCTTACGCTAATCGTGACTTTGTGTGGCGCCAACACATTTAGGGCATCTCCACACGTTGACCTTTGCGGCAACAAGTGGTGGGTCCGTGCCGGGCCGCAAGTGTATTTGTGTAAGCAGTTGCAGACTAGATTTTCGAACCGCATTATATATGACAACATTATTAGTAGCAGAGCGTGGAATCCCACAATGCGGTTACAAAAAAAATTGTGTGCGGATTTTCTCAATGTTGTTAATTTGTTTCCTCCTCATTTTTTTTGCGAATGCAATGGTTTATAGGTAAGGGATTTTGATTACCGTAAAATTATCCATCAATGCGACGGGTATCGTCGGGTGGAAATGTCAACATTTTCCTTTATATTGTCAAATACGATCGAGTCAAGTTAAAGTGATTAGTGAATTACCCTTGTGATTTTATAAAAGAAAAGTCAACTATTTTCTTTGACGCTGTCCCTATTAATTGGTCACTATGTGCACATCATTGGTAGCTAGCTAGCATTGGAAGCTATAAGATCATCAAGTGCGCTGCCTGCGCATTCGCAAGCAAGCTTTGCGAGATCAAAGTTGTGATAGTGTCTGTGGAGAGACGCCGCAAACGCACTTGAGATCTGAGTTGTCCGTGATCCTCCATCTGTAGGTATAGATTGTCTTTGCTCCGCCGCCGCCGTCCAGGGTACGAAGTCTTTTTAGAGATATCCAAGTCAACCACGGCAACTCTTACCTAGGTGGAAGGCTCTCAAGATGCTTCGATGAAGCCGTCATGGGGTTTAAAAGCCGATAAGAAAATAATAAACCAAAAATAAAAAAAACACCGCTCACTATCCAAAAGTACGAAGCTCATCATCACAAGTATAATGAAAATTCTCTCATTATTCGTGAGACGGGAAGCCCTGGTATAAAGTTTATGGGCATCGATTACGGACGCGTTTAATAAAACGCTCGCTGTATGGATGTGTGTAATATATAACATTATAGTCACTGTATCTAATCGGCTTTGTCGGTTTAACGCGTTAACATTCGAGGTGGCTTACACGACTCTTTGATCGGCAAATTCGAAATTATATTTTTGGTCCAAATCGATGACACTGTAACATGTGTAACTGTGTGACATTATTATATATGGTGATATGGCAGAGAAAGGTCATAGCCATCATAAACGTCAATCGTAAAACTTTTAAGTTCATCTATATATGATTGTAGCTGTCGGCCGCGACCTTCGTTTGCGTGAATTTCTTTTTTTATTTATTTTTAATAGCCTGTTTGAATGGCCCACTGCTGGGCAAAGGCCTCCCCTTTCTCTTTCCAAACCTCTCTGTCCTGTGCGATATCTGGCCATTTTCGCCCCGCAAACGAGATCAGATCGTCACACCACCTTCGTCGCGGTCTGCCGCGACGGCGATTTCCTCCGAATTGGACGCGTGAAATTATTATAAAAAAAAAGATGACTTCCCTTTTTGAATCGGATTTTATTACTGATTTCAAGAGCATTTTTTGCACGGAACCCTAATTCTTTTTCTAAAATGAAAGTATCTTAAGTTAGACCTTATAACATCAGCTATCTGCTAGTAAAAGTCCCGTCAAAATCGGTCTAACCGTTTCGGAGACTAGCCGGAACAAACAGACAGACAAAATAATAAAAATAAATGTTTTTATGCAAGTGCCGTTTAAATTTTCATATAAATTCAGAAAAAGTAAAGTATTTTGATATCACAAACAAACAACTCAACTTTATTTATTTGTATAAATGATGGACTAAACCGTAATAACGGAATTCAGTCGAGTGTACTATAAGTACTAAATCAACAAATAAGAAGAGACCCTTCAACTAGGGATAGTTGTCATACACTCGACTGAATTATCAAATTGATAAAACACTTATCGATTACGTTACAAGTGACGTCATAAGCAACACTGCGGTTTTAACAATGAATAATAGTAGATTATGCACCAAGGGGCTAAAGTTGTGTCTTATGTCACGGGCGTCATATTGAATCTCGAGCGCAATGAAGGATTCGGGATTTAACTCCCGAGCGCAGCGAGGGAGTTAAGAGTTTAACTCACGAGCGAAGCGAGGGAGTTAATACAAGAATCCTGAATGCAGCGAGGGATTCAAGCTAGCCCAAGGCAAAGACACCTTTAGCCCAGAGGAGGATACTCTACTTTTTACACCTACTGTGAGAAAATAAAAGCCATAGTACGAAAAACAAAGTATTTATTAAATAAACAAACAGTAAGAATAAATAAATTAACTAATGTTAGGTACAGACAATTACTATTACGGTATTACGGCGCGGTACGGTATTTCTTATTATTAATGCCAGTTTTAATGTTATTCCATTCCTTTTAAAAAATGGTTCGTAGTTATCTAATCATTCTTACAATATGTCTTCGAAAACATGGCAACGATATGAAGAAGCAGTCGTTATGATTTTGTAGGAAATCGAGAATATCATCCACGCGTAGTAAGGGTATCGAGAATAGCTTTCCTCTTTCTCAGTATAGTACTAACAAACACCCTTTGGTGCCACAAAGGGTGTTTGTTAGTACTATATTGCCAATTTAGCTGAGCATGTGAGATTCCAAATTCAAATCACAGTATTGACCAGCGGGTCATAATGAAATCCAGTACAACATTATTGACCGGCTGTGCCCCCGGCCACTAATGACTCACTTTAGGTTAAGGTTGCTTGACATATAATTTGACATTTTCGAGCAGGTGGTGTGAAAATACCAATAAGTACCTATAATATTTTCATTATGTTAGTGAATATCGTAACAAAAAAAATTGTCAGGAAATTTGTTACAAAAGGTAAGCACAAAATAATGACGTAATTTAAAAAAGGACTTTGTTGAAAAAAAAACCAATGCATCAAGAGCTTATCTACTCAACGGGGTGAGGAAATAGGAAACGCATTAGGTACGCACTGAATTCAAAATGTAAGGAAAACACCGCGATTTTTTTGCTCCCTGTCATCAAAATATCTTTTAAAGGCCGTAGCTATCATGATTCAATGTTATACAGCTATATCACGAGAGTACAATTATTATGCGAATGCATATTAAGGCCCTTCTAACCCTAAAATTAGCAACTCTATTTGTGGTGGTTCAAACTTCGTTTGAAATACTGTTAGAATAAAGTTCTAATCAGCTTGCACTACAAAGCGGTTGTTACGTCAGTCACTGCGGCCGAATACTGCGACATGAGTGTCAAAAAAAAAAAGAAAAATCTATTGGTTAGACTAAAAAAGTAAAACACGAAGACCTGTTTTATAGTTAGTTCAGTTAGTATGCAAAGTTTCATGATCTAATTTGAAGTACTTTGGTTTTTTTCTATCGAGAAAAGTTTATGGAATCGTGTTTTCGTCACACATAGTACTTAGCATTAATCCTCAACTTTACCATATATTTATTTCAAAATTAATGCTGCAGTATTTTAGGCGTAACGGAGGATCATGCTAAGCCATTTGAGGGGGTCCCTAGGCCCTTAAATTGTTAATTCATTTATGTAATTATGACTTCATGACCATAATTTATCAGCAATAACAACATCTTCAACATATTCACCTTAGTTCCAAAACACAAACAAATTACAAACAATAACATAGGATAAATACATACAACAAATACTTAGGTACGTACTTGAGGTTTTTTTTTAATAATTTATCAAACCGTTCAGGGTCCTTCCACATTATCAATCTAGGAACTTAAAGCTATCATAATAATAGTTTTTCTCTTATTATTTTCTTTATATAAATACAACTAGCTATATAGTCACACACGCTGATGTATGCAATTTCATCGATGTTTTTTTCGATAGGCAGACGAGATAAAAGTGTTAAGTAATGAGATTGGTTTTACACGTTAAGATAATAATGATTACGCGCGTGTGATGACATTAACTTGCACTTAGAACACCTGTATTTAACATTATGGTACTTTTGTACATGTGAAAAAGTTGTACGATACGTAAAACAAAACAAAGTAGGTACCTATAGTTTTATTTTCCTGGAGTGGTTTCTAAACAACGAACAAAGAAGGCAGATCATTGAATAAAAGTTGCTGTAGTCACACAGTTACAGCAATCAATCGTCGTCCCTGAGAACGATTTCGGAGTTATGCATATAAAAAACATAAAACGAAAAAAAACTGGCTGTTAAATCAACAATCTAAGAACAATAGCTGTTTTTTTTAGCAAGGACTGCGGTTTATAAATAAAAATAACATCTACATCTTCCTATACGTACTACGATAATGTTTTGTACCAATTAGCAAAATTCCCGCCAAAATATTAACGTAGGACGTCAGATCCACGCAGTGAGATAAAATCTACGAGGCCAATTGATTGAAGAGTAATTTTATTGTTACGTTACCTTGATTATTATAACGTTGTTTTTTATAATTAGCAGTCAAGTGTCTTATCGTAAATGTAGTTTTTATACGTGTACAAATAATCAGAAGACAATTAATCAATATGTGCATTTTTATTCAATTCATTTGCGTGTAAAAAGTTTCGGCCTATTTTCTTCAAATTTCCGTGTTACAGCATTACTGACGTCAATAACAAACAGTTTTCGTCAGTAACAATGTCTTGACGTCACACGCCGTCACGTAATCTACGTTTACCTGAACTTCTCCAAACAATAGAACAAATGGTTAATCTTAGGAGGCGATGACGATAATCCCTCGATAAGGCTAATTGGTAATCGATGTCAGAGGCGGTCTCGTCGACCTTCGCTCACGTGGACCGCGCAAATATGCCAATGTTTTTATCTCCTCGCTAACTCGACTCTAACGCGATGCTATAACATTAAAAATGGAGTGTAGACAGTAGACACGCAGAATATCTTGTAGTTCATGACTGCGTGCCGCGGCCTGCGCCGGCGCTTATCAGTCGACCTCCAGTTACGTGCAACGACGCTCTATTAATTAGATAAAACATAAATTAAATAGTGTATCGCTACTAAATATTTGTGAACACACTTCACACCTACTGTGTTAAATATCGTAACGCGAACCACGTGGGGAACGTGACGGAGTTTGTGACAAACGTGTGGTTTTACTTAGAATGAATTTGTATTGTGGTTTAAATAGCAATTGTAATAGACAAAAGTGCAGGGACTGGCCAGTGACCAGTCAGTGATACATTGAAAGTAAATGGCGAATTCTATTTCGAACGTCGAAGGATGTGGTTGAAAACTGCAGCTAAAGACGTTGATCGTAATATTATTAATTCATAAAAATGCTGTGTTCCAAAACAAAAATAATGTGTAATAAAAATCTGTGTTTTCTAGTGCGCAGGCGTTTAATGAGCGCTGACTGCCGCTTTGTTTACGGCTGTGTATCATGTTACTGTAGACGATAACGTGTTGCCTAGTCAGTGATATTCAACGCGTTCGACGTTTGGCTAAACTGGCGTATGTAGCTGCGACAGAGTGCGACTTCCTTGCTACGAAATATTTGTTTAAAAAATTATATCGATAAACGGAGTGCACGTCACTAGTGCTGGGATTTGTATCTTGACTTGACATAAGCCTTCGACGCGGTGAACGTCTTGAAATAAATCTGCTTGATTTATTAACTTTTTATTTTAACCGAAAATGTGGCAAAATGATGGACTTTCAGTGAAGAACATTATGTGTGTGTGTTAGTTTTTGACTAAATGGATTTTGACACAATGGAAGTAGATAATGAAGAAAACACAGGTGAAGTTTTTATTTAAACTACATTTGACGTTACATTATTAACTAAGGAAACATCTCTACAATCTTGTCACGCCTAGGACAAAGTCCGTGATTTGACCTCTCCGTAACTTAGAACTAGGCATTTTGACCTAGTCATACAGCCACCTGAATACCTGCCTTATTTATAAATTATTATACAAATTTTATTTAATATTTGCGGTTAAATAATAGTTATTTAAAATAACAATTATTTATTAACATTATTATTGATCTACATGCCTGTGACGTAGGTCCTACGCGCAGTACCTAGATAGTTATTATTAGTATGTATTACATAGTGGTTTATTATCTGTGGGTACATAAACACGTACGTGCGGTCACAGAGACTTCATTAGTAGGCAATTAATGAGAAGGAAAAGTGAGGTTCCGGTTATTTTTAGGTACTGTGTTAACATAAGACGTTAATTGTTATTTTGTTCATTATGGTATAGTTATTAAAGCAACAATTCCCTTGTTAGATATTTTTCAGAAACTCTCTAAATATAGTGGATATAAAAAAAAAGTTTTTTTTAATGTCTAATTTGTGGATCACCGTCCAATTTGCTATAGATACTGTACCGATTATTATATAATATCAGCCAATAATATCTGTTTGTGCAACTTAACTCGCATTCAAAAGACCGTTCCAAATTCAAACGAAAGTAAACAATAAAATAATGCATCCCTATATGAAATGCCCATCACTAGTGTTTTTTTAACAGTTTAGGTTTCTTATTAACGCAATTAATGCTATTGCCTTTAGTGCTAAATATTTCCCGCCAAAACTGCATTCACTTAGATCGGTTTACAGGTAGACTGATGTATCAAGTAGATAGGCACTGACCGTATTGAAGTTGACATGAATGTTATTGTTTTTTTTTATATTTTGGTATCAAATAGCAAAAAAAAAACTATAACGGCGCTGGTTTTTTGGTCAGTGGGTCGTCTTAGGGGCACTATGAAAAAGGTCTTAGAAAAATTTCGCGACCAATTTCGACGTAGTTTGTCCCAGTTCTAACCTAACCTAACCTATGGATCCCTTCGTCATCGTTTTTACGACAAACGGTTAGTCGGAGACAAAAAACTCTAAGACACTTTTAGCCTTATGTTTAGGTCTTCTAAACGATAGAATCGGGAAAATAAACGATTTGCGAAAAAAAAACTTTTTTGGCTAAATTTTTCTAAGTCCTCTCGCGGTAGCGTCCCTAAGGCTACACTCCAACCGGTTTTAAATGCATTAGATTTACATAAGGTACTGAAATAGTACATTACTGCAGAATCCAGTAAGTAAGCCTTCCTGGCCAAGTATGAGTTAACCGGACCGAACCGCAGGTGTGAGGTCCGGTTATATACGAGGCCAGGATAGCTTTCTTACTGGTTGAGGTTTGTATAATGCTTTTCTCATAAATGAAAGACAGTTTAAGAACTAATTCGTTTAATTAATATTGAAGGTTAAATTCATATCAGGGCAATTACTGATAGATATTGTGATCGATTTACCGGGGGCATTTATATTCTTGTTTTTGAAACTCCATGTTAATTTTAGAATGGAAAGTTTTAATCCAACATGATGTATAAACTGAAATTACTAAATACAAATATAAAATCTCCCACTATACTTCTACAACATTACTAAATACAAAACGCAACGTGCATACTTTTTCTGCGTCGCGTTAAGTGTCTCAGGCTATAAAATGACTGTTTAAGGCTCCAAAAATTTATGTATCTCATAAAATGGCATACCAAAAAGAGAGATAGATATGATAGAATTTGGAGCCTCCGTCATAAAACCATGTTATAATGGCTAAACTCTAATCTGTGTCTGGTACTATGTTTTTTTTTTCTAAGCAGATCTAAAGAGGATGACCTACTGTCCAGTAAGTAAATTACATACTTACTTACTGGACTGTAAGAGATTCCAAATTTAAAATCTCGCTTACTTACTGGACAGTTGTGAATAAGTCGCCGGTAGAGTTCACTTTCTGGATACTTTTTAGAGATGTTATGGCAACATTACATACCATTTTTGAGAAAAGTTAATACCAATCCTTTTGAAACTCGTTGTAGACATACAAAACGTTTTAAAAATTATTGCCACTTATCTATGTCTAAATCCCTATGGTGGTACTACAGTAGGGCCAATCTAATAGACCACATTTGACACTTCATCAAAATACAACAACGTAACCTTGTAACGGCTGGCATAAAATATTATTTATTTCTTCGAAGTTAGAACTGCACAATTGCTGGTCTTTTTTCAAAACTGACAGATGTCAAATGTTTTCTATAAAATTGGCCCTACAGTACCGTGTCCACAGGTGTTCACTGACTATCGTTTTTTTTGGACAATGGCATGTCGCAGGTCAACCTAGGAGGTTGTCGTCTGCTTGAACGGACTATCCTGTGGGTGCCTTGAGTGTAAGGCCTCCAGCCAGGGGCTTTACAACCTTATTACTTAGGGCATAAGGGTGAAAGTGGCAGACCGTCAGTGAACTCGTTAGTACCTAATATAATACAGGATGTAAACGGACTCTCCTCGAAGCCGTTAACCAAGCATTCTGTACATCAAACTAAGTAAAAATATTGCTGGGAAATTACTTTTTTTTGGAGTGAAAACAGCGTTTTACGGTAAAACTCAACGTAACGCACTCAAAACATTGTGCTGACGGATGGATTGAAATAGTGTAGGGGGTGTCGTGGAGGTGTTTAAAGTAAAGTTCTTACATTAAAAACATGCATTTAAAAAAAGAACTTGTGAAAAAGTTGGAACTTTGGCACCTAATATCTCCGTAATAAGAAGGTTCCCAGGTACGGTCTAGAAACAAAAATGATCGCAATGATGGGGACAACAGGTGACTTTCGGCTTTTTTAAGAGTCGTACAAGTTACAGCCTTTATAACAAGAAACACATACGAGTAGGTTGCCAGTCCAAAGATAAAGTTGTAACGTCATGTGGCTGTAACTAGATCTGAACATATCATTGTCCTTCAAATTGCCTAGAATATGACTTTTATGAAGGCTATATCAAGTTATTCAGTAACAAAAGTCGTCTCTTCATTAGTACCCACCTGACACCGAGCTTCTTGCTGAAATTACTAAAATAATAGCACATTATGTGAAATTACGAGCGAAATATGAAACTTAATTAAATTCTTGTTGGCGCGGTGAGCGGTTGGAACTTATTTTACTCAAGTGTGACCACGTGGAAATTCCTTTGAGAAACTTGGGAACGTTGACTGAAGTAAAATTCATTGGGTTTATGTTTTACATTTGGAAATTGCCTTATTACCTATCGTTTATTAATTTTCGTGATTTACATTTTTGCAACAAATATTCCTTTAGAAAGATCAATAGGTATTTAAAAACAAAATTTTAAAAATATTAAAAAAAAACCACCGGTATCGGGAACAGGGTCCAAGCTACCGATGGTCAGGGCTCCAGAGAGAGGAACCTCCTAACAATACGAGCAGTGTCCAGGAGTGCCGCTTTCTGAATCAAGCAATATTGCTTTTATTTTTACGTTTAGCAAAGTACGTAGGTAAAGTACACTACACAAACTTATGTGTAAAGTACATGTAATAATGGACCTTTTAAAACCAAACACGTAGATTCAATTTCAATCAACCGTTAAAACAAACTTTTCCACGAAAACCAAACTAGGTGCTATTGAATTTCACAAGTTTGGTAACCGTTCATTTCCCAATATTCCACCGAAATGGCCTGAGGCTTTTATTTACCCGGTCGGCGTAAAAAATGGCCGATCAGCCGATCATATGACGTGAAAAGTCTCTGTGATCGAGGAAACATGGCCGAATAATAGCCAGACATCCGCAGTCAAAATATTTATTAATTTTCCTCCTTCATAATTTAGTAAATATTTTTTCTCGCTTCCGCTGTTGCTTTTCGATCAGCTGTGAACTTTTGCGTCAATATTTTTTTAACGTCGGATGTTGAGGAAAACGGGCCTTGAGTGGCGTATGACGTAAACGGGAAAAAGTGTAACATGCGTGCTTCATTTAAATGAAAATACACGATTCGGATTGTGTTCAATTAAAGTAAAACCCCAAACTATGTAGAGAATTACTTGGTTATGACACAGGTACATAAGATTGTTGTAGATTCACTTTCTGCCTTAAAAAATGTTCTAATGGACAAAGTGACACGTACTTTTACCATGGATTCAGTAGGTACAGAAACTGACAAATTTTCCCAATCAACCTTGAACCTAATGCTTTAGCAATCAAGTTGAAAATCTATTAAACCAATTTGACAGATAGCTTGATGTGCTGGCGTCTGTACATGATTCATGATCAGTACATGACAGATGTGGACCCACCAAGTCTGTGATACGATGTGCCTAACACCATGTAAAGTGTGCCCTTCGCAACATTGAAAGATCCTCAATTAAAGCCATAGCACACTCATAAGCATTGCACTAGATCGGCATAACCTCAGCCAATTTTTACAAACTGATCCCGATCTAAAGCGATACCATACAGTGATGTGCGGTGCATTATAGAATAGGGAATATGCACGTAATTTTTTCTTCACATAAATCAATAAAATACAGTACTATCAACCCAAGAAAAGTATTAAAAGCTAAGTTCAACTACTGCTTGTCGTACAAAAATAATATTAAACTCCTGCAATTTTCTACGATAGTTCAAACGTCCGTAGCTGTCGCGGCCATGATGTGACGTCATTATCTACAATCTGCCTTAATTGTATGTGCTTTATTCAAGTAAAAATTGCAATAACAATATTATAATAAAATATTAGTGAAACTGTAAGCACTTTTCAAATAAAATTGTTTTCCTCCAAAAACATGCTACAATAAACAGTAAATTGTAAAATAAGTGATGTATTAGAAACTTAAACAAAGTGTACCACAGTGTTTTTATGCGCCAATACAAGGCATTTTTCATAAATAAAAAGAGTTTTGTATTTCATGCATATTCCGTATTCTGCAATGTAGAAAGAATCCCAAACGGGTCTAGTCATAAAATAAATAAAATCTTTATTTCACCAAAAGCCTTCTCAATACAATATCCAACTACTAAGATCATATAAGGCTTATTACTAGGTCACAATAGTTTGAATACTTTGACTCCTAAACTAGGTGTACATACATTTAATTAGTTTAGGAGTCAGAAGTCTGTGTTTGTAAGAGTCTGTGTCTTATGAGTCAGTGATTCTCACTAATATACAAAGCAATATTATACTAAATCTGGACGTTGAGGCGATGATGGTCCCATGTTGTGTTTATAGCTGTGTCTTGACCTTAAGACTCATACTGAATGTAAATCCAGCAGATCTTAAACGTTTTCTTTGTTACGGAAGCATTTTTGCCCGGTTAAATGTTCCCCACATGTTCCACGATCTCTGGACACCTGTTAATCTGTATTGCAGGCGCCATCTGGACCTTGAACCCATTACCTGTTACATGTTACACGTGTCACTGTGATGGGATGAGAAAAAAGCAAGTCTAGTGTGGTTTGAAAAAGCCATGTGAAAATAAAAAAAATAGACAAATTCTGCTATTTCTATACCTTCTACCTCAGATGTTTATTAATGTAAGTTTTAGCCAAAATGTCTTAAAATAACACAAATTTCCCACTGCTAGGTCTCCGGGCTCTGTGAGAACGATCAGGCCGTCCACTATTCGGGTCCCGAGCTGATCATTATCTTACTGTTGGCCAAATTACATGTACACTAATTTTTTTTTGTATTGTGTGATAGAACAAATCAGAGTAGATCCGTTGGTGCTTAAAAATCTATTCATTTTGTATACTTCCCAAAGATAGAAATAACACTATACCTTTCTTAAATAAACTTAAGAAAACATACAATATAGTACTTTCTCGTCTAAATAAATTGACGTAAATTATTTTAGCCGCACGCATTTTCAGTAACAGGTCCCTTTATCAGTAGTACGAACATTATGGCCAAAAATCAATAATACTTGTTTACCCGAATACGTAGATAACGACATAACGTATATGTATACCTGTATTATGTACCTAGCTATGTATGTGGTGTGTGACAGCTACCGCATGGCATTATCTGTACATAATGAAACTATGTTGTGGAATGTGGATGGACTGAACTATTATTTTTATGTTAGCATATTCTGTCCCACTGCTGGGCGGGCAGATTCGACAGAGATAACGACAAAATCGCTAACTTTTGATTGCTAATTACTAATGAATAAATGCGGTTGCAATGATGATGCTTGGGAGAATCGCATCTTGGATGTAGAGAATTGCGTTACTTAAAAAAAAAAAAAACGTAAAACGTAAACGTAAACGTAAACGTACGTAAACGTAAACTTAAATGGGGGACCATTTCTTTTCAAGTAACGTTTAGTAAGTAACAAGTAACGTAGCAAGTAACGTTTAGTAAGTAAGTACTTGCTTCGGTGACGAAAAAACATCGTGAGGAAACCAGCACGCCTTTGAGATTTTTCTCAACGGCATGTAAAGCCAAGTCAGAGGCCAATGGGCGGTATAAAAAACTTCGACACCAGCACTGCAAGTACGTAGCAATCGATAACGATCGAATCGATATGATTCGATAAATCCGACTTTTCGATTGGTTAAAAACTCATTTTATCGAGAATAACTGTCAGATTTATCGAATCGTATCGAATCGAGTGCTACGTACTTGCACTGCAGGTAAGACAATAACCACACGATAAAGTAGAAGAAAGAATATTCCCACTGCTGGGAAATACTATGGGTCTCCTCTCATAAGTTCAGAGGGAAAAAAAAAAAATTTTGTCAAACATGGCGATTGCCTCTGGCGATTTTCCCCAAATTCTTTATTGTTTCCGCGTACCGCCATCAGCAACGTATAAACATTAATATGGATATGTTGTCCTGCCCTTTTCCTCTTCCCGAATTCTACAATTTGGAAAAGATCCAATTTCCGCGAATTTGAACGTCTTGTCCAAATCTAGAAAAGAAAATAAAGATCGTTTATCTAAACTAGTTTTTTCCCGCAGCTTCGCTCGCGTTAATTTGGAATTTGACAATCAATTCGGGTTGTACTCTGCTCGTAAAATTATAATTCAATCATGATTCGAAAGACTCGTGGCGGTCATCTATTATCATTAGAACGTTATTGTTGTTTACCTCAGGAACAGTACTTTTTTGGGATGAAAGGTACCCCAGTATGTCCATTTCTGTACAAACTGAACTGAACATAAACATAACCTCACGTCTGCAGTGCCTAAGGGTCCTTACAGACGAGCGGCACGTTGCCAACTGCAGATAAACTGCAGCCGTCGCCACCGGTCGACGCCACTTGTTGACGCTTGCAGTTGTGGCATGCCGCGTAAATGTGTGTCGACGGCTGCCGTCGACGCTTGCAGTTGTGGCGTCGGCGGCTGCCGCCGGCGCATCGACGGCAGCCGTCGACACACATTTACGCGGCATGCCACAACTGCAAGCGTCGACAAGTGGCGTCGACAGGTGGCGACGGCTGCAGTTTATCTGCAGTTGGCAACGTGCCGCTCGTCTGTAAGGACCCTAATCGGTTAGGCAGAGGTGTTTCACCAGTTATGTATGCCGCCGACGCCACAACTGCAAGCGTCTACGGCAGCCGTCGAAAGGTGGCGACGGCTGCAGTTGGCAACATGCCGCTCGTCTGTAAGAACCCTTAGGCATTGCAGACGTGAGGTTATGTTTATGTTCAAATTTTAAAATTAGCATAATGTTAAAACTTTTCCGGATCAAAACCGTTTACTTACTCATGTGTCAAAACTACGTCGTTTCCTCAGTTTACAACAACAAAGTATTATGCCAAACGGCATGGCTAGTTTCCGGCAGTCCGTGACAAGTCTGGCAAATAAACTTTCCAATATTACCGTCATACTTCATGTTGCCACTTAACCGCAACTGGCAGATGTCGGCTCGAATCTGCCAGCTAATTGCCAGTTGAGTGGCAACTACTGGCAATGACAGCTGTTGACGATCACAGTTTCTTTTTGCATCAATTTATACCATTGAGGCGTTCATGAAAATTGTAAATAGTAACACATGGCTAAGGAAATCTTTATACATCAGATTTGTAATCTTTAAATACCTAATATATCATCACATTATACCCGACTCGAACAAAATACTACATTATATACTATTTAATAACTGGAAAAAAAAAATTAATAAAACAATAATAACCAAAACTCTTCGGAATCAGTTCAGTAGTTTTCGAGATCAGGACAAACATAAATACTTTGTGTGAACATAGTGATAAGAATGATTGTTGGAAAATAAGGCGTTTGGGAGGTCGTTTGTTTAAACAAGATAATGTACACATTGTTCATTTATAGTAAAATTTATAAGAAAAATGAGTGAAGATGAATCTCTATTCATTGTCCTGGCTCATAGTGTTGTCAATGGCCACTAAAGTTTCTTAAAGGACCTAGAGAAGTGGAATTGATTTCTATTTTACTGGTATGATATTTGATAGAATGTGAATGTGAATGTGTGTGTGTATGAATGAATGTGTCATCATCTGCCTAGCCTTTTCCCCAACTAGGTTGAAGTCGGCTTCCAGTCTATCCGGATGCAGCTGAATACCAGTATTTTACATGGAGCGACTGCCTATCTGACCACTCCACAATCCAGATAGAACTTTGTAATACGATACCCCTTTGTAGGAAGTAGGACTTGTTTGATTTTTATGTGTATGTTAGTTAAAATGTTTGTAAACGCACCCACGATAGCAGGCGAAGTTCTTTATTAGGGGCAAAATAATAAAAAAAACACTATTTGTTTTTTTTGGTTGCCATTTCTTTACCTCAGAAATGGCGGCAAATTCTAAACATACGTAAGTTTTGCGACACCCGATAGATTACAGAACAACGATGTAGAAGCTATCTTTCTAACTTTATTTTAGGCCAGATACAACAAAATACCTAAAAGTACATTTCGAAAACATTTTAGCATCGCTGCCTTTGATGGCAGACTTTTAAAAAGTGCCTTATAAAGCTTTGAGAAAGGTCAATACCCTTTCATGTCGTGAGAAGTCGGCTTCTACACTCACTTCGACCCAAAAGTTTTGATGGCACTTTAGACCTTTATCGAGGCCCAGCCATTAATAAGTTTTAGTTCATAGATGAACAAAATAAATACTTTATTGAATATAAAAGCATTGGTAAAACAGATATAAATAGTTCTGTATTTTCCAAAACTAGGATCTTTATATGCTGCCATGCTCAAGACTACTAAAATAAAATATAACAATGTATACTCGTACGCGACCGACCGTCGGCGTCGTCAGCGCAACAAGAATTCAGGCCTTAGACAAAACCCTCCACTTTTTCAAAAGGCAAATATTCAAGTAGGTTCAAGATAAAGTGAAACGCAGGCTCTTCAGTTTTCTTGTTACTTTTCAAACGTTTATCGCTAGGGGGGAAAACCCACCACCATCCAATTTAGAATAAGTATAAAAACAAACAGAACAGAGATATAAAAGCAACTGATAACGGCCACAATAAAATATCCGCGATACAGGAATGCCTGATAGAAATAGAGATGTTACGTCGACGACATGATGGACGCGAGCCAAATGTCACACAACAAACCGAATGATAGGGTTGAGCGTCCATATCGTGAATTTTATCTTACGAGGCATTTTTTGACTTTTATGTTTTGCGGGAGTTTTATTGGCGTAACGTAGAAAAGATGCTACTCGTATATAGTTAGAGTACCTACATGCTCTGTACATCGTCTATTCTGTCGGTGTTAATAAGGATTAAAAAAACCGGCCATTTTTATTTTATTTTTATTATTTGTTGTTATAACGGCAACAGAAATTATACATCATCTGTGAAAATTTCAACTAAGTAGCTATCACGGTTCATGAGAGACAGCCTGGTGACAGACAGGCAGACGGACAGTGCAGTGGAATAATGGTGGTCCCGTTTTTACTCTTTGGGTACGTAACCCTAAAAACTACTGAAAGAGTTGTGAATCGATTGATATAATCCTTAACCTACTTGGACTGCGTGAAATCATTTGCATGGATAAGAATGAGAGCGCATATCCTTTATAGAAAGATACCATTTTCAGGATGAACAGACAAAACATTTTCTTCTTAGCGTGTTTGACACACCCAGAGGCCTCCATCAATTCCTGTAAAGTTTAGACCACAGTATCAGTAGGACACCATATTAAGTGTCCCATTATTTGTGGGACAACACCACAAAATTCTAATCAAACGTAATTTTCAATGAAACCATTTTTTTTTGACACGTTGGATATGTAACGATTTCAATCTTTGTCAGTAGGTTTTTTTCTAAGTGCTGATTCCCCTAGAAAGGTTTGACCTTGAAAAAGATCAACCATGTGACAACGTTTGATAAAAATGAGTGTGTAATCGAGAACTTCTTATTTATGTCTTAGCAACCGTTGTATAATTATTAAACAAAATAACGTTATCTTAATCTTTTTATTACAAGAGCCAACACTACGAACAATAAAAGATGACAATACAGAATAAAAATATTTAGACTGAAATACAAAAAATAAATTGCCAGTATCTCTGAATGAAATCAAAATGAAATCTCGAGGTATTTCTAATATCTTTTATAAGGTGGTATTTTCAAATAAGTCTGTCTTTGTGGTATGCCTACAAATTCAGTATTAAGAGCAGGTATCTATTATATCTAGATTTTCAGCAGCTCACGGCTTTATTCTTTGAATTCATTTACATTTTCAATGAGATTTTTTTAGGAGAAGAAAGAATAACATTCATTTCTTTAGACTTATTTATCTGAGTCTAGCTTATAATTACCTCGAGTCCGTTGACTTATCGTGAATCTAATCTGCAATCTAAGGATAATTACAGACTAAAAAATGTTGTACATTAGCCTGCGCGTCAGTGGCAACACCAGTACCTATTTAAACTTGCTTTTTGCCCAACTGAAAGTCAAAATGCTTCCACCGATTTGCGGTCTGTAGGTACCTGTTGCATGTCATAATTATGCTCTTGATCATTATTTTTTTTTAATTACAAGATGGGCCTGCTCTTGACCTCGATCACGCCTGATGGAAAGCGATGGATGAGATCTATGATGGAACGAGCATAAACTCACGCCTTTCTTTTTTTTTATGGGGGTAGTTTCTACTATAGAACGCCACCTGTTAAGATTCTTACTTATTCCTTTCGCTTCATCCACGTTCATACATGTCATACACGTACGCCGGTTGTGAGTAATACGCACAAGAACTTTTTGAAGTACCTCACCAATAACATCACGCCTGTAATCCCCGAAGTGTTAGGCAGCGGTGTACCTAATAGTACACCCAGATTTCGGCAGTTATGCTTAAGTCCCATGTAATAAGGGCAAGTCTATTGCCATCAACCCGGTACAAATCCGGACTCCGTGGCTGCTACTGAGAAATTCCTGATAGAAAAACCCAATAAGAATTTGCCCGACCCGGGAATCGAACCCAGGACCTCACGCTCAGCAATCGCGGTTGCGACCTCTAGACAGTACTTCACGAATAATTATAAAATATTAATTTGTATGAAAGAGTTGACACCCCTACACACTCACACTAGTATGTCACTTGTTGACGAGAGGTACGTCACGGTCGCATTGATGTTGTGACGAGGGTGTTAAATATTTGCCCATAGATTGACTGGGCAAAATCTGAACGTCCTGTGTCAACATTTTTTGAATACCTAATTGACCTACCTATATGAATACCTTATCGCTTTCCATTTCATCATCTGCCTAGCCTTTTCCCAACTATGTTGGGGTCGGCTTCCAGTCTAACCGGATGCAGCTGAATATCTGTATTTTACATGGAGCAACTGCCTATCTGACCTCCACAACCCAGTTAGTACTGGGTAATACGGTACCCCTTGGTAAGACTGGTTGTCAGACTTTCTGGTCACTGACTACCTGTGACGACTGTCAAAGATCTACAAATGACAGCCGGGACCAACGGCTTAACGCGCTTTCCGAGGCACGGAGGAAACTCGGTATGTAATGGGTGGTCACCCATCCACAGACCAACCTAGGCAAGCACGGCTTATCCTAAAGATCGACCCGAGCGGCTGTTATTATTTAGCTACGAGCTCCTCGCTATATCTATATCCTCGCTTATCGCTTTCCATTTATTTAATGAATTTTGCTATTTAATTAATTAAACTGAAGAGTCGATCGACTTGTGTGGCTGACTTTGTTGTACGAGGTGTAAACAGACTCCTCACGAAGCCGTCAACTAAGCATTCTTTACATAGTAGCTCAACGCAAAAATTATGTGGCCTAGCGAAGTACCAAGCTTCAGTAGAATACGAGTCCAACTTATGCTGGCTTTTACCACTTAGGTACGTGCGGCCAGTCATACAGGAAGTAAGATTAATTAAAAAATCAGCTCCCATAATATTTCACACTTCTGTAATGTAACTTAAACCTATCACATTTCATTTACTACATAACCGCGTAGTTATGTGCGATAAGTTTCATTATAATAATAATGAAACTAATCGCACATAATTTCGATTCATTACATCGCTTTGAATTTCAATATTCACATAAAACCACGTCATTTGCTGGTAACTATCTATTGAAATGCCTCTGATATAAGGCATGTGTCAAAGTGGTTTACAGCTATTTTTTAGTGGACAGATTACGATTCATGTAATTTGGCTATTTTGTACAATTAATTGGTGACTTCGCTCATAAAGCTACCAATTAAATATTGGACTGGGCAGACCATGTCTGCCGGATGTCGGCAAAGCTGTGGGACCTACATATCACAAAACTGGAGCCCTAAGACATCTAAGTCGGGTCGCGGCAGGCCGAGGAGAAGATAGCGGGACGCCTTTCTTTTTTTTTTGTTCTTTTTTTTCGTATGGGAAATCATGAAATGACTCCTCCCGCTCTGGGCGGAGCAGGAGGGAGTGTCAGACTTTTACTGACTAAAACCCATCCATGTTCCTTCTTCGCCCTTTGTGTTCCGGGGCCACGGTACTTATCTCTTTCTAAATGTCCCGCAACCCCGGCAGGCATCGGCTTTTACCGACCCCTTCCATTTGCTGACTCTCTTTGAGGCGCGCGTGGAAAACGAACGCGCCGTCAACACGGCATAGCGGGACGCTTTACTTGGCTTTGTCGTTAATTGGCGAGATGAGGCCCATAATCGAGGAAAGTGGAAGGAATGGGGCCTTTGCCCCTTTGCCCAGAAAGTGGGACAGCCGAGGCTAACAAAAAAAAAAAAAAACTGTAACGGCTTTTACCAACGAATCAGGTACAAATCAAGTTACTGAAATATCACTCAATGTTTTAGCGGCCTTCAAAGTTTGTCAAGGTGAAATCATTTTGGACAGACCAAAGTAGCCTGAAGGAAACCAACTCAAAAACTACTCATAGTAAGTTGCGCGTGAAAATTGTAGTACCTACCATTCAAAACCGCAAGCTCCAGTAAAATACCTTGGGATTTCGTAGAATTATCTCATTCTCAGTATATCAATAGATAACCCCTTTGTCACCCAACAAGTAGGTACTACAAACTCCAAACAAGTAGGTAAGTACTCTAAACTCTTACGAAAATACTCTAAAGTTCTAACCTCTGAATAAACCAAACTTTGTCTAGAAAACTCAAAAATGCACAGCGCTTTGCGCCTTGTTTAAAAGTTAACTATATATGCAGTGTTGAAAGACTCCACAACATTCACTTACCGCACCGAGTAAATTTGAAATGTTGCCCGCTTCAAAAATTGCATTTGCATGCGAAGTTGCCTAGTGGCAACTATAAATATTATGCCCCCCTATGAATGAAGTTGATCCGATATACAGGGTGTTGACTTTGTAGAGACTTCTGTTCGTTTTCATATTACTAACCGCTCCTAGAGCAGCGGTGGCCCAGTGGTGGCGGCCCCGACTTACGAACAGTCGTGGGTTCGAAACCAGACAGGCGCATTACTTTGTGTAATTTATTTTATCACCACTGCTCTCAAAACGGTGAAGGAAAACATTGTGAGGAAACCGGCATGTCCTAGAACCAAAAATTCGAAGACATGTGACATCTACCAATCGGCACTGGGCCCGCTTGGTGGATTATAGCCCATTCCCCCTCATTGAGAGGAGGCCATGTCCCAGCAGTGGGAACATTATAGGCAGATGATGATAATGATGAACCGCTACTACACAAACCATTTTTAAACTAACCTACTTACTTTTATTTTAATAACCCAAAAGGCTGACAACCCGTCTTTAACCCAGTAACTGAGTTGTAAAAGTCAAAGGGCCATTGGCCCCATATTAAATATAACCGACTTCCAAAAAAAAACACTAAAAAGCGGAAAAGACTAAAAAATATATATTATAGAAAATAACTCATAAACTATATACCCAAGCAATGTGGGACCACTTTGCAAGGTTCCTCTACCAAATAAAAAATAATCACGCGGGTAAACCAGTAATCATAGAGTTATGAGGTAAAAACAGCCGAATTGAGAACCTCCTAATTTTTAGAAGTCGGTTAAAAATAAGGTATCCTTCCGCATCCGGTTAGACTGGAAGCCAACCTCGTAGATCGGAAAAAGCTGAAGAAGAATCTACATATAATAATGTAAGTCACCTACCACGCAAAAATTAATCTCTTGTCTAATTCGGTGCCAAGATAGTTGTAATTAATACTTTGTCATAGTGTTATCATTAGACTTTATGTTTCTGGAACGATATATAGGTTCATACTTTAATATTTTGGCTTCTCTTACACAATATGAATAATAACGTTATATTAGAGGTTTCGAATTAACCAAGCATACAGAATACTTAATTAAAAGCACTGCCCACCACGCTAATGGATGGAGGTTTTATAAAATTCACTTTGACAGCTCTAAAGCCAAAGCTTTTAGCTTCGTAAATCCTCATTTTCTACTTTTATTATATTTTTAAATGATGTTTCATTTTCATTTAAAAATCATCAATCATTTATGATTGATGATTTTTAAATGAATTTACGTACGTACGTACTCTATGGTCCTAGTTGTCATTTGTAGATCTGTGATCTTTGACAGTCGTTACGGGTTGCCCGAAAGTTTGACAACCAGTCTTACCAAAGGGCAAGGGGTAAGGCAGTCGCTCTATGCAAAATATTGGTATTCAGCTGCATTCGGTTCGACGGGAAGCCGACCACAACATAGTTATGTGTGTGCGTAGTAAAAATAAAAATCAATAACATTTCCTCTCAACCTGTACCTTCGTTACTCCATTCAACTATGTCACGGCAGAGATCGCAAACATTTTCAAGTACTACCGCGAAGGTACGTACACACGAGGTTTCTATTCAATTTGCCGAGACCACTTAGACAAACTTTTTCTACAACTCCGCATTACACGGTGGAAGTGAACGTAAACTAAATATATACAGGTTTTATGTTGTTGGGAGTCAACAAATTGTAATGGCAGTTTTAGTGCGTAGTAAATGGAAATGAGCAGAATCCGGAGCGATGCGAATCGATAATGTTCGCATTGATAAAGTCTTGGGCCTGAATTGGTTTCATAACTAACTCGAGGATAAGGGCCTAAATACATACACACGATACGACGTCGCACTTTGGCACGTTGCCGTTGTACTCTGCGAAATGCATCTTAAAAAATAAATTAAATCAAAATTGTGATGTCTTACCAGCGCATCACTAAAATTACAGGGTTCATTTGTTTTTCCATCATTGGCAGCATGATTGCATCATCAGTTTTCGTGACACGACACGACGACTTATTAGGGTCAATTCATACCGAGACGCGGCGCGAAGCTGCACGGACATTTTAATAGAGCGACTCAAAATATAACTTTATTTACTACACGAAAAGACACACATTTCATTGCAATGCGTCTCGCGGCGCAGTGGCGCGCGGCGTAGCGCGAAATAAATATAAATATAAATATCGCTGGACATTACACACAGCGCCATCTAGTGCCACACTAAGCAACGAGGCTTGTGTCGTGGACACCAGATAGTTGATATACTACATAGATACTTTTTGTTTGTAAATACATACTTATTATACATATAAACATCCATGACTCGGAAACAAATGCCCAAGCTCATCACACAAACATTTGCTCCGACCGGGATTCGAACCCGGGACCCTAAGAACGTAAGGCAGCCTCACTACCGCTACACCATTCGGGTCGTCAAATGACGAAATCACTGGACTCTTCCAGTACCGTCACGCGGTGTAAACTGACGCTTAGTGTCGCTATTTTTCTGCGATACCCTTAGCAAGTGTGTTTTTGTTTTGACCCTAACGCGGTTAACTTTCTATAATTAACAGTATTCAGAAAAGTTAAATGCGAATCAATTCACATAAAATGGTTCTAAAAACTCGCTACAAGAAGCGTCTGGAATTAATGAGTGCTTACAACCTGACGAAAATATAAACCAAAAATAAACTACGTTCTTACAAACCGAGCAAAAACATAAAGTAGGTATTTAATAAACATTTTTGCTTTCTCTTTCTACTACTTATTTACTTAAAAACATGACTGTTTACAAAATGAACAGTACATATTTATTTATCAAGAGGATTAAGAATGAACTGGAATCCTGTTTTAAAAATATATCATGTTTAATGTTAAAATTGTAATACGAATGTTTACAAAATAAACAGTCTTTTATTTTTCAGGAGGATTTAAAATAACAAGGGTATCCGCTTTAATTCTGTATAATTCTTGTTTTTTGTTAAAAATAAAGTAGAAATATACATTCGCTGATAATAAAGGATTTGGTCGTTATGTTGGGGAAACAAACAAAATGTAAAAAGGTTGACGACATCATTAAGAAGGGACTCGCCGAAAAAAATAAAAAATGATACCTGACTAGTAAAGTGTAAAACACAATATAATTATATTGGATTTGAAATGAAGTTTCAGTTAGGTACCGTATAAATCTATCTTCATACAACGTGAATTACAATGCTACTATTTCCCTAAATTTTAATACACACAGTATGCGACCACTTTAGTCTTTTGTACTGGTGAATATACAGTACCTACCTATCATAGGACATTTTGTGGTTTTCAGACTAATTGCTTTGCCGTTCTGCAGTTAGTGTGCGTAGTTAGTGAATTTAAAGGCATAGGTACAATTAACGAACCACCAGATTTAGCTAAATGTTACGGCAAAAAAATCACTTTTGATTGCCAAACTTAGTAAATGATATTATATATATATATATTATATTACAAAATTAATCTCCACTTTATTGTGATATTAGAACCAATAATATTTTTTTTTTTAGTTAATGACCACCAGAAGTTGAACTGTTATGCTCTTGCATCCGACGAAGGAGAAGTCGAAGGAGACCCGGTCGACGGGCTCCTACTTCTGAATGGTTTATAAAAAACTACATAGCAAAACTAGTTAGTCATCAAACACCTCATTAAAATTTGGTGCTCAATTTACTAAATTTGGTGATCAATTGATATTTTAGGTGATAGATGTTAGTGGTCACAAAGTTATTTTTGATGGTCATTATATTTTCCCCCGAATTTAAATACGCAGTCATTTGGTTACATTTAGTTATTTGTCCTACGCATTGATTTTAGCTGCAGCCGTTATGATCTACAGAGCAGTCTCATGCAACATACACGAGATAATTCTTAAGAATTTTCTTGTGTATGAGACTACTACAGCTACTTACATACTTATAGTCACACGGGGGTAAGTAGAAACTACAGAACACCATATTCTGCTATCGTAACACCTTGTCCAAGAATTCATAATACAATTATACATATTCACTTTTCAATTGCCAAATTAAAACATTAGTACTCGTATTTTCATTAACACTGAAAACGGAATTACCTTGTTTGTTCATTTGTTTTGTTTGTAGTTTATCCGTGAACGTCCGTGATCACGGTGCTTGCAACAGCACCGACATATCGGGAACTCAAAACAAATAGTAAATAAATTGTAAATATCCCCTATGTTTTCAGTGTCAATGAATTTAAATTTAAAAAACTTAAATCCTTAGTAACTAAATCACCTAATTAACTGCACACATAATACCTCCACTTAAAGTACTTACGGGATAATATCCGGGATTTTCTTTTTCTTTGAGCTCCCGATATTTCGACGCTGTTGCAAGCATCATGATCGCGGGAATACACGCGTAAATCACGGATATTATCCCGTACCTAAGTACTTTAAGTGTAGTGAAAAACCGTGAAAGTCTAAAACAGTACATAATACCTCATTCTACATTTTACCTATGCACAGCACAAAGTACCTATTAATTTAGCCCCATCAAGCCACGTTTTGTTTGCTATTCTTGAACGTAGAAAATAAACACAGGAGCGGTTCCTGCAAGCCATTTGTAATGTAAATGCGGCTCATCGAGGTACAATTTGAACTGCCGTGCCGTGATGGTCGCCCTGATTTGAATATTAAATCCTGCAGAAATTTTCTTTGCTATAAACGTGTCGTTATTCAAACGGGCTGTTTGAAGGAATTTAAATTGCTTGTTAAGAATAGTTGCTTGAATAGTTTTAAATAAGCAGAACTGTAGAAACGAGACAGGGTTGTGTATTAATGAAGTTTGCTGCAAGTTTTTCTTAACAGCTGTTTTGCAATTACTATAAAGGTTTATTTTATTGCGTTTGAGGGATCATCGGTTGTTAGGAACTAGGCAAAGTGACGTACTATCAACGATAAGAATGATGAATGTAACCTAAAGCAGTCGCTCCATGTAAAATACTGGTATTCAGCTGCATCTGGCTAGACTGGAAGTCGACCTCAACATAGTTCTGTACCGAAATGCCCATCTCAATCCTGTTGTTTGTAAATACGAAACGTTTTATGGCGATTGTATAAGACGTTTGAGATGTTTAAAAAGCTCCACAACAATCACGCCTTTAAATCCTTTAGTCAAATCCTTTAGTTTCTCGAATTCCAGGTCGGTAGCTTACAGAAGAGACAGCTTTATGTGACTTACTGTCCAGAACGACATGAACTATCTACACACCAAATTGCATGTAAACATGTCCAGCCGATTCAACAACAACATTAACAAGAGAAACAAACCTATGTACCTGACATGTGTAATCCATTTACAAATCCGTGGATTATTAGCATATATGTCGCCCATATACCTCCCCGTGTTTATTTGTCTTTATGCACTAATACCACAGAATAGATAAGTACAGGCAGAAGGTCGACCGGCTAAGCAGAGCAAAATTGCACTTACATATAGAAACGCTTCACGTCCAGCGAGTGCAATTAATGCATTTGCGACCGGCATTTGTTCGGAAACTCCACGCACACACAGACACGCTTCCCGTACAGCAAGTGAAATCGCTTTCGCGACCGGCATTTGTTTGGAATCCCAAAGAACATAGACAAGTGTCACGTATAGCGAGTGCATGCGCACTCGCGACTGTCTTTTGTTTGAGATCTCCACGTACACATAGATACGCTTCACGTACACCGAGTGCAAGCGCAATCGGGACATATCTGACATTTATTTTGTTTGAGATCGCCGTACGTGCTTACGTACGCGTCAATGTGTGTGTGCTTGTTTTCGCTCATTGTACAGATTAGACCTTCTTTAGGTGATATTACTAGGCATCTATTTTGTTATGCTAATACTCTAGCCGTTGGCGGGCTGCCATGCTTCCATTCACCTCCAACAGAAATAATATTGCTCTAAATAATCGAACGTGTGTAACACTTCTGTTCGTGATTATATTGAATGAATCATTGAATCAAAATATAAACATGTTAACACTGATTTCGATTGGAATTTACAAGTTTAATGAAAATTGTGTTCGTGTGTTAAATTTTCCACAAAGTAATGAATGTTTTATAAAATAACTGTACGAGGTGCGCGATGAGGGACTTAAAATGCATATAATTATGTATTTAAATCAAATTCAGCATCAGTAAATTCAGTCTGCAGAGACTATCTGCTAATTTACTGGCCGAGTCTGATGGTAATCCTGCTTTTCATCATAGGCTTCTATTGGGTTTAATATTCCTTGTTCTTTTTTTTTTTTTTTAAGATTGTCACTGTGTAAGCGTCAATCCTACATTCTACATTCTGCTATGTACTCTGAAGACTAGCCAGCTTGAATAGATACCTAAAGAGCAATAGAATATGTACCAATAGGTATATTATAAAGTTTTTCCGGTCGATAAATCATTCGCCCGGAAAATTTAATCATTTTATTAGACCATCAAATTATTTTTACAGCCTTACCTAATAAATTTTAACACAACATCCAAGAAAATCGATTTCCTTTCCTCGTTTTTCCTATAATTACATTTATTACGCGTCCGTATAATGTTGTAATGTAAAACGGATGGCGTCGCCCATGTGTGGTTCGTGTTAACTGCAAGGCCGCTATAAAATGTAAGTAAGATGGCTATTTCAGACTGTCATAGCTGTTTTATGCTTTCTAGTTGACTAGTAGTAGGTTGGAGTTGTTGGATTTTGATAAACCAACAATAATTGGTTTAAAAAGTCTCTTAACGAAGCCTAAAGGTAAGGTTCTCCCCGCCATTGCGATTTTTTTTTGCGGGCCGTGCCTGGGAACCTTCTAGTTACGGAAATATTGACGGTGAAGGTCAAAGTTCCAACTTATTCACAATTATTTTTTAAATACTAGTTTTTTTGTACCTCCATGGCCCATAGACTATTAAATGCATCAAACAGCACAATGTTTTGCGTGCATTACATTAAGCACTACAGAAAAACGTGAACCAAAAAAACGTTGTTTTACCAGCAATATTTTTTACGTAGTGGTTTGATGAATTAATTAGAATGCTTGGTTGAAGGCTTCGTGAAGGGTCCGTTTACACCCTGTATTCATATTCCCACTAGTAGGTTAGCTTGTATATGTGTGTGGGTTTATGTGGTTCAATCTATGTATATTCCCTACATCTAGCTTACATACAGGTAATGATAGTTGCCGGTGAGCCCCATGATTTGATTTCCAGAGTAGACACAAAGGTGATTAAAGTGTAGTGGTGCGGAATGGGGGCTATCGTTTTTGAGCTCACCAGATGGCGCCACTGTCGAGTAAGGTCTTGTTAATAACTCTATTTTATACTTTAAAGTACCAATAACGTCATTAAAAGTTTATTTTATTACGTATTAACATTGTGTAAACTTCAGATACATATTTACAATATGAAACATTTAAAAATCATTCTACCTCCAAGTACTATCCTAAGTTGCTACTTAAAATCTTCAAGTCATAATTAATCAGGAATGACTCAATCTAGAACACAATCGCGAGTATTAGTATAAATACGTGATAAAAAAGCATGCAACGCGTGAACACTGTATTACATCTGACATTTCGGAAGACCTTAGTCTACACGAACGCCTCTAGCGGCGTGTGTGTTTGTGTGTGTGTATGTTTAATGTATGTCAGTTTGCGTGATTGCTCTCATTATTTGAAGTGTCACATGAATGACAGATGTATGTATTTAATTCATCATGAAAACAATTAAGGCAGCTCTATGGCAAATCGACATAAAGCTTGTCTATCTTTTAGGATTTTTAAAACTAGATCCACCAATGGCACTTTGCTGACTAACTTATATTTGTACCAATGTACTATTGAGGACACTCCCGCCTGATCACCACTAAGCAAATTTTTGCTTGTACTTACAACATAGAAACGCTCTCTAGCCCCGCCCCGTTGACTTTGTATAGAAATAATGAATGAAAAGATACCAATCGGCCGAGCGCACTGACGACGCACGCCAAACGAGGGTTATTGTTATTTTGCGCGACAAAGTTGACGCTTTCCTAATAGGCCTAAACTTTAAGGGGGCGTGGCTCGGCGCCTCCGCATGATTTAGGCGAAAACATGTTTAGCTGATCAGGCGGACAAGACCACAACTGTACTTTGTACAAACAGTAGCGTATCGCCTACGTTTTTCATTACTGTATTTCCCCCATTTGATGCTGATAACTTGCGCACAATGATAAGGGACACGTCACACGCGCATTTTATTCATATCTTTCTATTTTTAGTAGAAAATAAAAATACTGGTTCTTATTTTTTTACACACAATAACCTCAAGAAAATATTTTTAAGTGTGTAAGTGGTAATTTCGACATATATAAAATCGTTTTTATCGGATTTACTAGAGAACAGATTGCAGGATTTCATTCAAATTTTACCTTAAAAGTACAAACAACAAGGACTAGGTGATCCAATTAAATTATGTATCTTAATTTATAAAAAACTTTAGTATATTATACCTACATATCATCTCCGTAACCACCCGAACGATTTCAAAGAAATTTGTGAATGTATATGGTTACATCTACCAACCCGAATTGGGCCCTCGAGATGGATTATAGCCAATTCCCTCTCATAGAGAGGAGGCCTGTGTCCCAGCAGTGGGAACATTATGCTTATATGGCTGGTTCTAGCTTGAAATATATGAAATCGTTTTGAACCCGATAAGTAGGGTCGTTGTTAGTAAATTCCACCCATGCGAAGCCGGGGCGGATCGCTAGTATATGTATATAGTGTAGCAGACATTGATTGATAGTGTATTTATTGAAAGGCAGAACCCTTTGTCATTATTAAATGCAATAAAAAGATACAAGTTTTGCATTAGCAATCATCTGTCATTATTGTTTCCTTAATTGCAGTTATTTCAAAGGCAATCAAAATAATAACAATTAATTACTATAATCTTGATCTACAACCAAGTAATCTATGTTTTATTTATTCTGAGTTGAAAAATAAAGTAATCTATCTTTATTTTTCAACTCAGAATAATCGATTTTATTATTCTTAAATTAAATGTTTGACCTTTAGCTTATTTTAATAAGATTAAAAAAATATATATATAAATAAGTATAAAGTCGTTAAATATTTACAAAGTAAAAATATCATACGAAAAGAAAATTATGGGCAATGTTTTTTAGGTTTTATCATCTCAAAACATAAAAACATTCATAAATTGTCGTTTCAAAAACTTCAAGCGGACGTTTATGACGTTAGTATCTTATGAGGGGCATATGAGACAGAACGACAGAGTTAATAAGTTTATTGTACTCTCAAGTCATAACCTCTCATTAGCGCTGACAGCGTTACGTTTGATAGGTGCAATAGAACCCAAAAATACACTGGTTTATATTCACCTATTTATACCAAAATAGACGTACCCAAACATAATTAATGACAAAAAAAAAACCTCGCAATTTATTTCTGAGACTGAAATAAAAACGAAATGAAAGCATGTACGATTTTGTAAAAACTAACTTTGAGATTTTTCAAACACAAATTATTGCAAGGCTTACTTCAGTATCATATAATCATATTGTCATTGATACTTTATGATGTACTAATGTAGGGATAGGAAACTTAAATGTTTAGTTATCTTACAGAATACCCAGATTCAATCAATTGAAATAAGCTATCACAGTGCACTGCTGGCTGTAAGTCTGGCCCAATTTCCGTCACAACACTCAGACCTCTATCACGCTTCCGAATTCAGTCCGACCCAGCCGACCAGCGACCTTTGTAAGGTCGTCGGTACATCTCGCTGGAGGTGCTTAATTTCAGTAAAATTCTAATGAAATAAAACTAAATAAGTCTACAACTAAACTTGATTAATTACTATAATAATATGTGAAGACATAGAGACAGTAACTCATGACGTTTGCCATCAAACCCTTTGCCGCGTCACACATTTGCCCACTGCCAACAATCATTGACAACAATTGCACCTACGGAGACATCGTATCTCCTTATCATTTGTTTACGTCAGATCGCATGATAACACCGCCAAGAACGCAACGAAGATATTTTTTGTTAGTTTTTGTGCTGAAGTGAAACAATCGTGGGCACTTTTTGCTTTACCGTGAGAAATGATATCGTGAAGGTGGTTTGTGAGGCCATCATGTACAGACAAAATAAGAACGTTCGCAAGGGTGAGTAGCTCTTACATTTATTACTAGCTCATGCTCCCTGCTTTGACTGCGTGGAGTGGGGTTATTATCCAACGGGATCGTACTACCAAGATTAAAAGTATCCCATGTGATAATCCAGGTAATAAACTATCTGTGTGCTAAATTTCATAAAGATCTGTAAAGTGGTTTTTGCGTGAAAGAGTTACTAACAAACATCCTCACAAAATTTCGTATTTATAATAATTAAAGTATAGTTTGTCCCACTCTTGCCAAAGGTCTCTCCCCGTTCCTTTCACTTTTTTTTTTTTTTTTCGGATGGGAAATCATCAAATGACTTCTCCCGCTCTGGGCGGAGCAGGAGGGAGTGTCAGACTTTTACTGACTAAAACCCATCCATGTTCCTTCATCGCCCTTTGTGTTCCGGGGTCACGGTATCTCTTTCGAACAGTCCCGCAACCCCGGCAGGCATCGGTCCTTGCCCAGGCTCGGACCCCTTCCTTTTTGCTGACTCTCTTTGAGGCGCGCGTGGAACACGAACGCGCCGTCGACACGGCCTGTCGTCATTCCTTCCACTTCTCTCGATATTTTGCTTTTTCTCGCCATTATTATAGTATTATCTACATTACCTACGTAAGTGGTTATTTTAGGGATTATCTTTTTGTTTTTCGCGACGTAAATAAGTAGCTTTTACGTCGTGGTAGGTAATTAGGACGAAAACAATGTTCTATTCGTTCCATTGTTTGTCACCTGTGATTAGGTTGTTTTTATTTTCATATCTGGCTGGAAAAAATCAACCAATATTATTGAATCGCGTTAGAAACAATAGTTTTGATGTGATCAATGATATCAAAAGACGTGATAATCCAAAAAAAACAATAGTAACATTTCTGATTTCCCGCGCGTTTCTTCTCTTAGAACAAAGCCAAGGAACAAAAGCATTCAGCCTTGTTTCCTTTTAATCACGCGCAAGAAGGTTACAAGTACTAAAACTCCTTACATCGTTCCGTGTAACATTCCCAACAAAGTTTACAGCAAACATACATTTTAATTACCCTAATATATTCCACATATAAACGACATACGTAGGCACACTATTTCACAGATTTATACCCCCGTGTGGAGTGAACGGGCTCGTAAATCCCTTAACAGTTGGCCTACAAACGAGGTAGTAAAAATATTCATTGAATGTGGTTTTACACAAGAGGTGATAAGATGGCCGCTCGTGGTTTACGATGGTCCACAGTGTTGGCCTATGTGTTCATGCAGCTTGTGGTTTTGCTTAGAAACTAGTGGAAACAAAAGAAGCCTCCTGCTTCTTTTTTGTGTCGCTGGCACGACATAATATTTTATTGCCCGGAAACCTGCGCAACTTTCACGGCATCATCGGTGGCAGCGCAGAGGTCATCTTGCTGCATGTTTTGAGACATACACACATCAAAAGAAGTTTGTGATCACTAAAATAAAACAATTTTTTCACAATATAATCTGCCTTAGCAAAAAAGATAACGATTTTTCAAAGTGATCGCAAACTTTTTTTGATGTGTGAGGTGGAGAATAACTTCAACGACACACTTTCACCTGGTCACTGAATAGAAGTGATCAGACTTTTTTGTTCTGCGGGGAATCTTGAGCTGGTTTTGTGGTTACCACAATTAGACTGCTCTTACTGCTGGGACAAAACCAAGCTGTGGGAATCAATTTAAACCTTCGAGTCGGTAGCTTAGTTTCGTAATTGTGACCTTTTTTGACCGTCGTAATTATTACGAGTATCATTGTGAACTGCAGCCAATGCCATTTGGAAAGGCCTGTGTAGAATTCTGGGAACAATATAATGCCATTCAACATTTGTCTACTTGCTGCAGCTGTCACTAATTCACAGTGATAATTGAGTTTAATTACCTTGCTGATAATGTACCTAACGTAGATAAATAGAATAGGCAAGTCTCACTTTTTATGACATCTACATAAGACGAGACGGAATTGTCTACAGTAATCATAGAATTCATTAAAGTGTATGTGAACGTACACTTTTTTAGTGGAAAATACCTCATGGATACCTTCCTACTGACTAAAAACCCACTGTTTCTACTACTACGATGTGTGGGGGGGCCGGGAGATATACGTTATTCGCACACACCACCGGTTGACTTTTCAGCTGGTATGCTCTACACCATACAAACTTCTTTCTGCAATAAACTGGGTGTTTGTCGATTTGTCGTGCTATCCACCCATCCACATCACCATCATCAGATAAGCCGAAAGGTGTTCATTAACTTCCTCCAATTCGGAAAGGTGCTAGAGAGGCGACTGCGTACGGAAAAGCGCAACATTGTAAGTCTGCCGGTAAGGTGACCCGATAACCTGGAGAGAGCAGCAGGAATCCGTCAATGTAAGAAGCCCAGGCTATGTAATGAATATCCTAATAAAGCTATTTTATGGTTAGCCATTATCTTATCAATCACGCTTTATTAATGACTACATAGCTTTATCTTTGCAAGGCTTACCTCAAAATTTTTCCGGTAAATAACATGTCCATTTTACTTACGCTTAGATTCAATCATTTGGGTGTACCAAATGATTGAATCTCCTAGACTCCTACAATCCTCCATGACTACATCATCACCTTCCAAACCTTTTCCCAACTATGTTGGGGTCGGCTTCCAGTCTAACAGCATACATGGATGCAGCTGAAATCCCGTATTTTACATGAAGCAACGGCCCATCTGGCCTCCACATCCCAGTTAGTAGGTGTCAGACTTTCGGTCCACTGACTACCTGTAACGCCTGTCAAAGATCTACAAAATAATGACCGCCGGACCAAAAGCTTAACGTGCTATCGGAGGCTCATCTATGGACCATCCTAGACAAATGCGGCTTAACCTGAAGATTGATCCGAGCGGCTGTTATTATTTAGCTACGAGTTCCTCTTACATAAGTTTGTCATGCATGTAGCATGTATGTAGTACTTGTCTAATTATGTACTTGTAAAATTTCAACGCGCCATATGCTACGGAACATCTGACAAATCTTTCAAAGTACATACCGTTTCCTTTAGATTAAGCCTGAACTAAGAATAAACTCTTCTTCGAAGAACGCTCAAACTCGAAGAAACTTGTGTATAAAATCGAATTACTTACGCCTCACTTTGAACCGAGTTTAAAGTATAAGCCGCTCCGTACATTGTCTTTCCTGTGTTATTCTTTGCGGCTCCCCGCGGTAAATCCCCGGGTATAGGGAATAGAACATTTAGATAGGGTTGTCGAGAATTAGAAAAGTTTAGTCTTATAAATCATAGCAAATTTAAAGAATTATCAACTCATCAGCGATGAATTGGTCCTGAATTGCTAGTTAAGTAGCCACTACATCATTGAAACACTGCAAAAACATCCTCAATCTCCTGGCTGGAGGCCTTACTCTCATCCATAGGATAGTCCGGTCAAGCAGAATCCAGCATCAAAGATTGAGATGCCAATAAAATAACATCTTCAGTTAATTTACGGACAAGACTGATAACAACACTTTCTATGTTTTTTGGTACCTAAATAAAAAAGAAGATAAAATAACTTATTTGAGTAAAGTATGTATATAAATTGCCTGTTTATTTTTAAGGCCACATCGATCACAATAATCTGACAATATGGTCAGCAAGACACGAATTTCTCGTAAATTACTTTAATTCAAGAAATACCACGATAAAAACCCCTTTATGTTTACAAAGAATTAAAAAAAAAAGAAATACCATGAATTTTGTTTCCAAAAAGGTAAGGTCCTTTCCTTGCAACAACAATGAGACAAGTGACAACCCTATTGAACGTCTCAATCTGATATTGAAATATGGGTTCGACTTGAACATAAAATGCATTTAAATGCAATATAAACGGAAGCCTGTCGTCTCCATAGCATGGTGTAATCATATTGTATGATATTTATTGTATGGATATAAGAATTTAATAGGAGGAGCTCGTGGCTAAACGATCGTTAAATTAAACCGTGCTTGCCTAGGTTGGTCTGTGGATGGGTGAACACCCATTACATACCGAGTTTCCTCCGTGCCTCGGAAAGCACTTTTTTAAGCCGTTGGTCCCAGCTGTCAGAGATCAGTGTAGATCTTTGACAGTCTTTAGGTAGTCAGATGCCCAAAAAGTCTGACAACCACACGATACCAAGGGGTATCGTATTAACCGGTACTAACTGGGTTGTGGAGATCAGCTAGGCAGTCGTTCCAGGTAAAATACTTGTATTCAGCTGCATCCGGTAAAACTGGAAGCCGACCCCAAAATAGTTGGGAAAAGGATAGGCAGGCAGAATGGTGATATAGGAATTTACACATATATGAACAGAATTGCTGTCTCATTGTAGTGATCTTACGTGCTACTGTTATGCTTGAAGACTTGGGTTCGATTCTAGACAAAAGTGTTATTGAGTTTTTCCATAACGAAATTGTCAGCCCTCTTGATTACTGCCCAACCAGATAAATCAACCAGATATGTTTAAATCCCATGATTTAAACATAACTGGTGAAATGAGGGGGACATAGGGCGACACATCAAGTTTGCAGATCCAGTATAACATGAGCTCTCTTTGTATAGATTTTCAGTACCTACAATGAGAGATCTTCATTAACTACTTTTGTATAGCTTGATTGGTCGCTGTACGTACCATGGTTACACCTCTGCACAACCTTTCCGGAAAAATCCAGCGTGATGTTGTGTTATGAGCACTTTCGAAATTTAAAAGATACTTCAAAAAACAACTTTAGCTTGGTTACCCTCAAAGTTTTCGAGAAACTTTTCGGAAGCCGCTGTCATTATCTCGTTATGCAAATTGATTAACCTATTAATTATTCCCAGTCCTACAAATTAGATTCTCTTGTGGGATTAATTAATTTGTAAAATTCATTCTCCGGAGTGTCGTGAAGTGGCTACTTGATAACTGAAGGATTTTTTTATTACTAATGTTGCATCCACACCGCAGTTACTTTTTGTAGAGCAACGTTTCCTAGTGTTATTTATTGTTAGTATATATGTTGTCGTGTTACTAATATGTTAAGTAATGTTGCCTAACTTTTGAAAATAGTGAACACGTGGTAACAATAAATTGATAACAAGTTGGAGAAGAGACAAGGGGGTCAACTTTTTATAACTATGCATCTAATTTGTTCCAAACCGTCGTTTTTAAATTAAATGCTTTCTCAGCATCAGAATAACTGTAAAAAAAAAAATTGCCAGCCCCATCAAAAATTACTAGCAAAATTATTTAGATTGATAACTTGTCAATAAATACTTCTACTGACATTGAAATAAAATGGGAAAAAGAACGGGAAATGGATAATGGGAAATTTTTACTATTTGATTTTTGAGTTGTAACTCAAAACAAATAGTAAACATGGTAAATATCTCGCATTCAGTGTAAATGATAATGTTAGTGACCACGTCAGTTTAAAATTTTGTCACTAGAAATCCTAGCCAAAATCACGGCCTCTTTTTAAGTCTAAACCAATAGTAGATAGTAAAAACTCCTAGTAATTATGAAAAACTGAAACTTACAATGGTAAATTACAATATTCCAAAAATATTTTTGCTAATAAAATGGCAAAAATATTATTTCGTATAATCCTACTGTAGTTTCGGAATTCGGACGCCGCTGGGGAATATATTTACCGGCGGCGGCGCCTTTCACAATGGGCTCGTGATTCGAAATTTAGGACATCCTGTAGCAAAACGCCACTGTTCATTACTGCTTGACTGTGAGCGATGAACTACAGGTGCTTTTAGTATTACGTTATTTCAACACCAGAAACTCTGAAGTATTTTGTTTAGAATCAAATTCAGTAGTTAGACCGTGTCATAATAATTATAAACTACCAACTTCGCAAGTATACCTAAATTATTTGGCAATTGTAATCTTTTTTATGTTTTGTATTAATTTGGTTTTGTTTCTTAGTTTTTGGCAATTGTAAATGGGTACGTCCCATTTGGTAACTTTCTATACCTAACAGTAAACGCCGAGTATACCTGTAACTGGGCGTACATAACTACCAGCCCGCGTAGCATGACCACCGTAGACACGAAAGAGAATCGACAAAACTTTTGTTCATCTGTCATTGAATCGACAAAATGACAGATGAACAAGAGATTTGTCGATTCTCTTTCGTGTCTACGGTGGTCATGCTACGCGGGCAGCACTCTTATTTTCTTCTTGTTCTTTTTTATATTATAGGTCTGTATAGTCGGTGTACCAATATATTAAATAAAAAAATATAAATTAACATCTCCCCTATAATCCCCAAAAGCAGATGTGCACCTAAAGTGCATCCACATTATGCCTGGTGTGTGAAAATATTTTTTTAATAGGACCATTTAATAGGACAGGCATCTAATAGGCGTTATAATAGCCTAGTATCTTCCCCACAATTTTCTGTGAACCTGGTATTCTCAGAGATTTTAAAGGAAAAATTATTACAGCAAAAAATATTTTCCCCATCTTAATTACCCAGGAAAATGGAACCGTATGTGTGCTCTTTATAAACTTATAAGTATGTTACTCGTAACAAGGTTTGATGCACGTCAAAATTTTACAGGTCATAAACATGAATACATTTTTATTCGCATCATAAAAGTGATTCAATAGCCATAAAAGGACTTTTTGCAGTTCAAAAAGTTTATATTATGGTTCTTCAAGAAACCGTATTATTGCGTAAACTTTCATGTATTTTTGAAGAACCGTTAAACTTATATTGTCACTTACGGGATATCTTCCGTGATTGTTAATTGTTTTGAGCTCCCGATATTTCGACGCTGTTGCAAGCGCCATGATCGCGGGTTGACTGAATATCGGGAGCTCAAAACAATTAACAATCACAAGATATCCTATATCTGGGCCCTATCAGAATACCAGCGCTGTGTCGTTTTTTTAAAATGTTACAGCACCATGCTGAGATAGGGGCCTTTTGGCTTAGTACAGGACCAATTTCATTTCATGTTTTTTTTTTTCAATTTTCTCTTTGTTTATTTTTTTTTTTTATTAGTTGTACTGTTAATTTAACCTTTTTAATTTGTGTTTTGTCCTGTGCGGGCTAATAAATGCTTTTTCTTTCTTTCTTTCATATCCCGTAAGTGACAATATAAGTTTAGTTTTAAACCGTGAAAGCCTAAAACAGTGTATGAAGGACTATAGTCCACCTGTTTTTTTGTGTCAATGATCACAGTAAAAATAGGTTTGTCACTTAGGGACTATGTCTTCACCATTGCATACTGAAACTAAAATATGCTAATGACAGACTCTGATAATTATCAGGCCATTAAATTGTTTTTAGGTGGATGACAGTGAAAACTGTATGCTGTTTTGATCTTTGTTATTATTATTCTATTTTTTTGCCTTTTCTACACAAATCATTTAAATATTTCTTACTAGACTAGACACAAGCAGAGCAAAATTTCTTTTTTTTGCGCGTGCGAAAGTCCTACGCTAGGAATTTCTACTGTATCGTGGGTGCGTATATACACATTCAAGCAAAATAGAAATTTAAAAATTATCAACTAACAACTACAATTATCTACAATCTACATACGTACATAATTGTACCTAAGTACATAATTGTTGTTGTCTATGCAAAAGTGCCGGGTGCTTCAAAAGTGTGTCCTAGTACTACTCCTCCGCTATATTCTTTTCTGATTAATTTCGTTGCGGGATCGACGACAGTTAAATTATTTCTCTGGGACTTCGTCAAGCTTCATTGTCTCGGCGCTTTTCTGGTGGTTGCCACTGTTGATTCTGGCTTTAAGGAGTTACAGTAGGGAGTTTGGAAATGTGGCGGACTTGTCCTAAAAAGAACAAAAGAAAAAAAAGTTTTGTCCTGACTGGATAGAGAAAACAGTTTAAAAACTGACGAAAGTATGAAAGCCTTGACTGTACGCCCACCAAAACTTTACGCAACACTGATCCTGAGTAACAGTCATTAACTGAACGAAATGATCTAGCTGCGCAAGCGACTCGCGCGTCGCCATCTTGATATGGACACGACCAGCTCATTAAACTGAGACCGCTGACCGACGGCTGCCTTAAATACTGATACACACCGATCACTATGATTAATACGATTGTTTAGAACTAATGATTTAAATCGATAGACCGCGTCCAGAAATAATCACGATTTAATTTCGAGTACATTCGTATATCATTGTCTCGCTCTGTCATACTGCAAATCGTTTATTTCGTTTCATGTGAGACGTGTGACTCACTCTTCTAAGTGTAAATACTTTTTCTAAACAGTGATACCGACCGATCATTATGATAATGATTAATCTAAGTATTTAGAATGACAGAAAATAAAATAATACTGCAATTTATCTTACGACGAGTATGAAGGACGCAAATATTAAAAGTAATTTACATTATGTCATGCATTTTTTAAGAATAGTCGGCAGCGTCATTGATTTCATTGTTCTATGTTACTCGAAGTATGGCGCAACTCGTTTTTTTCTTTCAATCGTCTCCTTCTCCTTCTTCCCTGTCAATCGTCACGATATTATTTACTCCATTTTGTTTCGTAACTCTACTCATATGTATAATCCACCTTTTTTTGAAAATTCCTCTGGCTTCCACAAGTATGTTGAAGGGAAAAAACGATATCACATAAAAACAAAATAAATATGTTTCTTCGAAGTGTTTTTTTGATACCTATATTTCGCCACTGAAGTTTAAAATAGTCACATGTAATAAGTGGCGAGCATTAATTGGGCTCAAATCCTGATTCCTGTCTGATTAACTGGAATTCCGGGCGGAAAAACCCAATAACACTTTACCTGACGCGGAAAGCAAAACCTACCCAGTAGTAGAATTTCCGGTTTCTAGACCAACGAGGCAGCTAGATAGACACTCTGATATGAAATTCCGATCACGTTTTATCTGTAACTGAATTGCAGAAGTTAATCAAACTTGAACTTGATCAACGTGTCTGGTAACTTTAATACTTTTGATATTAGCTGCAGTCAATTTTATTTGCGGGAAACTTTGTCTGCGATCTCTTGTGATACGCTGCGACCACAACCTCAGGCGTTGCAATTCGCGACGTGTCTTGCCACACTTGTTTCCTTAGCGGGAGTACAGTCGTGATGAAAGTCGCATCAAGGGGTCTCGTGGCATGCTCTTATTTTATTTACGTTCTCGGGAATCGCTATCACAATATGCGTTTGATCGTGCAGGTCGTGGCTAAGACGTAATTCTTTTAATTTAGAGTAGAGGAAGACCTAAGAAACGATGGATGGACTGTGTGAAGGATGATATGGCTAGAAAGGAGATGAAAAGGACATACGGACATGCTGCGCCGACCCCAAAAAAATTGGGATAAGCTAAGGAGAATGATGACTTTAGCTGCAGTCAATGGACGATACCGTTAAAAGCTAATTGTAGATGGCGCGACCATAGCTAGTTCTCAATCTGACCAATGAGGTCAAGCTTTTTGAAATATAAAATGACAATAACAGATTTTCAGTCAATGACGATGCTAGCTCCATTAGTTTTCCCATTGCAATGGATTTGCAGGAAACTTTGAGGTTGATCAGCTCGGATAACATGAAAGCTGGATAAACCAACAGTTTAATTGACTTTTATGGAAATTATACTTCACTCGTTTAGTTTGATAACTTTTTATAAAAATTTGAGCAGTTGAATTTCAAAGAGAGACTTGGGTCTTTCAATGCTTGGCAAGTTTCATTGTAATTTTGCTGAGAAGTCTGAATTTCTTGGTAGTGAACGAGCGCTTTGAATTCCTTAGTCCATGGAGAGGTTTATTGGTTGTCAAACTACAGGGAGGTAAAGCCAAGACATCTATACCTTCGTACCAAATTCTTTTCCAATCAAGTAGGGGCACTTAATACTTTTCGAATCTACGGCACTATTGCAGGAAAATATTTATTTGTTGACTTCAACCTAAAACTTTTTTAATGGTTTTTTACGACAAAAATCACAAGCCGATCATATGCCTATATATTCTGTGACACACGGCATGAAAGCGAATTAATAATAATAATAATATTAAATCTTTATTGACAAATGATTGCTTATTACATCAGTGTAGCCCTGACTCTTGTACTAGGAGTTCCTGTATCACAAGAGCCAGATCTCTCAATTAACAGAGAATATGTAAAAAACGATAGACCCAAAAATTTGAAACCTTATAAGATTTGGCATGCGTGTTTACAAACATAAAAAAGAGTAAAGAATTAAAAATAAAATATGAAAATAATTATGTACATTACATGGGTATGCAATTTTATAAGTTAAATTTAATTGGCTACTATTCAACGCGTTCTGAAAAAAGTGTGGCTAAATGTGTCTGGGGTGTAAGTGTGTGAGTGTGTGTGTGTGTGAATGTGTGAGTGTGCGTGAGTGAGGTGAGTGTGTGATAGAGGGTCATGTAACACTGCCGAGTAGATTTTCTGATTCGTCATAATCGTAATTTTGTAGCCAGTCAGTAACACATTTTTTAAATTGGAAGTTGTTAAGTTTTATGAGTTGTTGTATCCCCTTTTCATGACCGATTTTGTTGTAAAGACGTGGGGCAATATAGTGGTAGTTTTTGGTGGCGAAGACGCTCTTGCTACCTTGGACTGGACACCTGACTATTCTCTTGGATGAGATAGGCAGGAATTATATCGTGCAATGAGCTGACAAAAATAAAATTTAAGATGACGAAGGTATAAATTTGTACATATCATAGCATAATCAGCTTTTTATGTTCCCACTACTGGGACACAGACCTCTTCTCTATGAGAGGGAATGGGCTATTCCACCACAAGGGCCCAGTGGATTGGTAGTCTCTCGTGTTCGAATTTTTAGTTCTAGGACATGCCGGTTTCCTTACGATGTTTTTCTTCACCGTTTTGAGAGAAAAAAAATTGTACATGCATTCTATTCAAACAAAGGTTTGTAAGTTTATTAACCTCAACGCAGCTTGAATCCTCCCTCGATCACTACAATTCCGTTTTCTCATTTTAGTTTAGTACGCACAGAGTAAAAAACATTGTGACATGTAGTCGTACGTAACTAGTTTATCAAACCGTCCACATACATTCTGATTGAATGTACTACCTAATGACCCAAGAAACCTAGTCTTATCTATAGTAATTATATGTCTGACAGTCGTTTGCTAATCTCAACGGGACTTACACGCGTTTCTGTGTCATTAATATTATCAGTACACACGTTTGTTTTTTAATTATGTTTTTTTTTTGTCTATGGTTGTAGAGTGAACAAGTGAAGTCGGTAAATGTGATCGAGGAAGGAGGTGTGATGTGTTTAGTGATAGTGTGACAGTTTTTTATGCAAAATGAAATGGTGTTGTGGATCAACTTTTAGGAAACATTTGAATGGTTTAGACTCTGAATTTGGTAAGGTTACTTATTATTTGCAGGCTTTGCTTCTTTTAAAATGATGTGGGTTTGATTGGAAATTAGTTACATAACTCAAGTAAATACACACATTATACGGAAGCAAATTGACTTGTTTTCAACATAAATCATCGTGCATTTATCATACTATGCGACACTGAAGCCCTAGCACAAGCGACCGGTAAACGTAACGTACTTAAACGCGTCGATTTTAAAATAAAAAATACTCGTTTCTCATTTAATATTTTCATCATTTTTAGAATTTATTCATATCTATGGATTATACTGATTGTGCTCGTTGCAAACAATTTACTTAAAGTGCAATAGGATAATTTAATTTGCGATAAAAAATAGACGTATTTAGTTTACGTTAACATCGCAAGCTCGTGCTAGCGTTTCTGTTCTTTCGAAGTAATGGTTTTAGAATGATGTTGTTGGTCAAAATGTGGTTAATAACCTTCTTCAAACCATACGCCATACGTGGTTTCCGAATGACTATTACCTACTAAAGAAAAATTAATTAAATGTCTGAAGTTTTAACGCAACCTGAACTTTATGCGTGGGGATTATTGTTCGGAGACTAAATCACGAACGCAGTATACACAATTCATATGTATGAGTGGAGTAGATATGACAGGGTTGTGAGCTCAACAATACACTACCTGTTGAGTCGTAGACCCAAACATGACAGTATCACTTTTGTAATCCTCTCCCCTAGCTGTTCTGAGCACAGTATTACGTGAATACCACGCAGTTCCATTCAGACCTCACGTTGACCTTGTATAACCTTTTGTCAATGTATTAGGTACTATTAATATTGTAGTAGGGACAGTAATAGGTAGATGATAAAGTAATAATCTAGCCCCCTATTACGTGGGACTTGAACATAACTGGCAGTATATGGGTATACCTTCTACTGGGTACACCTCTGCCTAACCGTACAGAGTCTACAGGAGTACAGGCGTGATGTTTTATCATAATTATTGAATACTAGCGTATGCCCACGGTTCGCCCGTGTGGAGTTTTCGATAATTGTCTAACGGGATCGTACTTCCGAGATAAAACGTATCATTTGTATTTATTCAGGTTTTAAACTATCTGTGAGTCAATTTTCATCCAAATCCGTTTTGTAGTTTTTGCGTGAGAGATCAACCAACATCCATCCATTCAAACCAGGGATGTTACGAAGCTTCGACTCCGAGTCCGATATGTCGGAACTTCGGAGGTTAAATCGGAGGTTTTAATTGGAGGTCGAAACATAGCAGATAGCGGCGCGCGGCTGCTGCGGTCAACATGTTCGAACAGGTTTATGCATGTTGTCCGGGGAACAGCACGCGTTCTTTCTTTTATTGCCTGCCCTTAACACTTCTTTTTTCTGCTACCATCTCCGACTCCGTTCCGGTTCCGACTCCGACTCCGACTCCGAAAAACCAAATTAAAAAACTCCGACTCCGATAATACCACCTCCGTAACATCCCTGATTTCAAACTCTGCATGGAGGCATTTCAATTTGAGTTCAATCTAAATGTTATAGTTTGTTGAATTTAAATGTGAAAATTGACAACAAACTTTCCAAGATATTACCAGAGCCACCAAGTTTTAAGAAAGATTTTCTAATATTAAAATACTTAAAGAGTCTAAGCCAAGGATTTGCTATAACTTGTAAGTTTCAAGAACGCCTTTATTATAATATTAAAAATCACCAGACTGCTAACATGAAAATCTAAGGTAATATTTGCACCTCAAGTTACTAACTTAACTTCCAAGCGAGAGCCGAGAATATATTCAAGCTAGGCAACTTTACTGTGTCCACTGAGCACTACTGCACGTTTTTTTTCATTAAAACCACTGTGATAGGTTTTCAAACCTCGGCTCAATTCCCAGAGTTGAAAACATTGAAAAAAAAACCGACTTCCAAAAAAAACCCGACTTCTTTCGGCAGTCGGTGACTTTTGTTGGTTTCATTAATTTTTTTGCCCCTTTTAGGTTGCAGTATCTGATCTATAATAATAATAATAAAAATCTTTAATTAAACAAAAACCTTCAACATTGATTATTTCATTTCATTTCATTTACTAAAGACTAGGTCATATGAATTTCAGTGAATTAAAGGTACCTAATACAAATACAGATAGAGTAACCTTGACTCCCAAACTAGGAGATCCTGTGACTTAGGAGTCAGAATCTCGCACAAATCCTTGTCAAGTATCAATTTCACATTGTAACTTGAAAATATTAGTATATCATCCTTAGAGACGAAGAACAAAAACTGCCTATTCTAAGGTATAACTCAGAACCAAAGCAAAGTTGATAAAATTTATATGGGACCATGCACCGAACGAACTTTCTCTACCAAATCACTTAAATCGGTGAAAAAAAAAATAAAAGACCCTCCGTATTTAGAAATCGGTTAAAAATCCAACAGTGCAATACTATTTACACATTAATCTAGGTGCAGCTTAGCGTTCGTGGAAATAGGTGACAAAGTCAATAAATAAAAGTGAAAACAACTAAGTTCGCGCGTTCAAACAAAGTCGGGCGGCAAGCTTTACTTACTTGAGTTAGTAGTGTGAATAATGGCAAGATTAACTCGTTAGCTGGTCCCCACAGTTTTATTTATTTTTACGGTGTTTTACAAGACTCATAAAGTATAGTGTTAGGTTGTGTTTGGCTGTGAAACGTTGATATATGGGACGAAGTAATGGGGAAAAGTGAACTGATTGAAATATTGTGCGTTTGCTTTGTGGTCGTGGTCATCATGTATCGTTTTCGGTAACTCTGGTAGATGTATTAGCTCCATAGTAGGACGGTATAAGTATTTTAGGGTGGGTATTGGGTATTGCAAATCGAAATTGGACCTAATCTCATTTGACTCAGTAAATCTCTTTTTTTATGATTGAATGGGTACGTCCCGTTTGGTAACTTTTTCGTTTCGCCAACTAAGCAAAATAAGTAACATCACAAAAGTGCCGTTTCGTTGATCAAATCTGAAACAATTGAAGCTGTTCCACAAACGATGGGGCATCTGATATCATTTCCTGCGTGCCCTGGTGCCTGTATGCCACATGAGAGGCATACCAACCTTGTATATAGCTATGTTTTACAGGGCTGACTCAGGATAGATTACCATCAGGTTGCTAGGAAGAAGTCAGTGGACCTAGACCAGGGGTCGGGAACATAATAATGAATGCACTGTTTTAGACTTTCACGGTTTTTCACTACACTTGAAGTACTTACGGGATAATTTCCGTGATTTTCTTTTTCTTTGAGCTCCCGATATTTCGACGCTAAAAAAAAAAGATAAAAATCACGGATAAGAAGAAAAAAACAAAACACAAAACTAAACAGGGGTAAGAAGAAAATCACGGATATTATCCCGTAAGTACTATATGTATAATAATGAATGAATCACAAAGTTCCTAAAATGGTCACAGACGCAATTAAAATTATGAATTGTCACTTTGTGACCATTTTACGAATTAATTATAACGTTATGCATATTATCATTATCCTATTATGATTATGCTAAAGTGGCCTTTTTAAAGCCACAGGTTTGAAAACGTTTTTTGCCGAAGCATGCGCCTCAGGAACGTCATTAAACCTACATGCTAGTTCAATGTAGGTTCATAAAAAGTACTCGAATCACGGTCCTGATAAAAATAACGAAATCACGAAACTTTATAGTATTTGGTGTGTGTGATAATTTAAATCCTAATTTAACATTGTTAAGCGGTATGATAACAGATTTCAAATGACGAAAATATGTAGACGAATCAAAATGATGTAATTCGTGGGATTCCCCATATTTATTGAATTTACCTTGTTAAAGACTTTGTAATGTCACAGGGAAACGAATGTTTCTAAGAATGACAGATTGTAAAGTAGCAATCTCGGTGTCAAGATCAACACAAGATACCTACTTAATATAATAATAATGAACAATTAAAACGATATGACGTAAAGTACTCACCAGCATCTTTTTATGCATCTGTTGATCTGTGCAGTCACTGCAGTTGATAACAACCTCATAACATTGGCTTAGTCTAAAATCCATTGATATTCTAGTAAACAGTTATGTTATGATTATGAGCGCGCAATCGTGAAGACTCGAAAACGGCCCAATTGGCCCGCCCCGTATTGCCTTTAGTCTGCAACAGGCATGGCGACGAGCGATACGCTGCTACGAATTTAGATAAAAATTGTAAAAATGCCATCGTGCGTGTTCAGAAAGTGTACCAATTATGATACCAAAGTAAATAAAACACAAAGGATCTCATACCATATGTAACTACGCAATATACTTTGATTTATTAATATTTTTCATTTATTTTCCTAATATTCTGATAATGGAAGATAAAAAAAAGAAAGAGACGGGAAACGCATTTTTGTCGTGAGTACGACAAGCACGCTTGCACTACAGACAGACATAGAACAACACTACCTATCTGTCTCTTTTTTTCTTATTGGTTTTATCGAGCTACAATACTAAAGGGATACCTTTTGTATCATTTGAAATGTAGAACGAATGAAAAGTGTGGTGCCGTTGCTGCGCAGCCGGAACCATTTGCTTCAGGTGCTTCCCGAGGCACGGAGGATGTCTTGGTATGTAAGGGATGGTCACCCATCCATAGACAGACCTCGGCATGTGCTGCTTAACCTTGAAAACCGGTGCGGCGGTTATTGTCTAACCACGAGCCTCTCTAAACCGACTGGCCACGTTGTCTAAAATTTTCCGTTAGTTCCTTCTAATTTTAGGCAGGTGCGTAATTTTGTCGTGCGGCACGCCTATTAGGACCTTCCCTAAAATTAACCCGTAACGTGTGATAACTGATAACTAAGATTTTTTAACTGAGATACTAATAAAAGATGTGAACTGAAACTGTAGGTATGTAACTGAAACTTGTTTTCATCATTGAAAACAATGTTATACAACACAATTGTTTTGCGGAACAGCACATGTTGCTGCAACAATTTTGCCCGTCTTTTCTTTACCATAAATACAGAAAATTATTATTATTATTATCTGCAGCATTCTATGTTTTTCACATCACAATAGCAATGTTTCTGAAACCAATATTGCGCAACTTTTGATTATACAAAACATTTGCTTGTTCCCGGCAAATGTTTCCCGCAGAACAATGTTCCGGCAAACTTTGTTTACCAATAAACATGCGGCTTAACTGTCTTCCGCATGGGGTCACAATGCAATACAACCAAGTCACTGGTCAGCTGTCTAAACCACATTGGCAATTTACAAGTAGAGAATATCCACACCACTTCCTCAATTCGATGGACAATAAAGCGCTGACGAGCAGTCTCTCACTGAGGGTGGATTCAATGTTTACCGCAAATTGGACTCCGTCATCACTCACTGTAGGTAATAATTGCTCTGCTGGTAGCTTTCGCTACCATCGTCGAAGTTAGCACCTACCGCGAAATGCAAATGCAGCCTTATCTTTTAAGGTAGATAATACCTATTATCACTGTTTTTTTAATATCCCTTTAATATACACGGTACATTCCCTGGCAAAGCTGCTTTACGGATATGACTAAAGAATTGAAATCTATAATATCCTATAATAAATCGATATCCGTGATAAAGCAAAGAATTTACCAAGACATGACCACATCATTATTCTGTTGTCCTTATTCCAATTTATTTGTGGTCGGCGCAGCATGTCGTCTTCTTCCGTACTTCTCTATTACTCGTCATCTCATCAGACACCTCCTTTCTTGCCATATTATCCATCCATCGTTTTTTTTATCTTCCTCTAATCTTATATCCTCTCCCCTCCTCTCCTCTCCTCTTATTTCCTCTTATCTTCTTGACTATGAGGGTGCCTAAGAGTGCCACAGTATATTTTATTTAGTAGGCATACACATAGCCTGCCACTCGAAAATGGTGTTGAAATGTCATATGCGGATGATACTGCTCTGTTGTTTGCAGCTAAATCAAGAGCTAAGGCCTATGAATCTCCTGCCGGGGTTGCGAGACTGTTCGAAAGAGATACCGTGGCCCCGGAACACAAAGGGCGATGAAGGAACATGGATGGGTTTTAGTCAGTAAAAGTCTGACACTCCCTTCTGCTCCGCCCAGAGCGGGAGAAGTCATTTGATGATTTCCAATCCGAAAAAAAAAAAAAAAAAAGAAAGGCCTATGAATCTCGGAATGGTTTCAACATTACATTTCATTTTCAATGAGTAATACTAACACAGTAACATACCACTTACTAACCTAATGATTTACGCGCATACCAGTAGCACGTGCGCTGACACTGCATGTTCTTGCCCTACTTTAATGTTTAATGTTTTTTCGTACAAATTTGATTATTCGTAGTTGTTAATAGATTTATTTTATTTTGTAACCTAATTAATTTTTTGCTATGTCAAGTGATGGCCTGAAACACAGGTTTAAATAAACCTAGTTCGGGCAGGTCGCTACCAAACACTTGAATTCCACAATATCGTTACTCGCAACTGTTAAATATATTTTAGTTATATAGTTTACTTTTATGCACTAATTATACCATTGTTTGAAAAATAATACTCCTGCACCTAAATGTACACTTTTGTAATACTTTTTTTTTTTGAATAAATTACTCTTATTCTTCATAAACCCATCCAAACCTACCTATTCAAAATGATACTGATTAATTCGTACAATTTTACGAAAAAGTTAATTGATTTTTACCGCAATATAATCTATGCGAAAAACCTGCTCTTACTAACTGCAATTTGGTAATAAATTATCTTGCAAGTCAAGGTTTATTATTCTTAACCTTCTATGAACGGTCCAGCAAAAAACAGAGGATGACATTTAGGAAATTACTAAACATAGTTTTCAAGTTTAATCAATTTTGACTCTATGATTACTACTTATCTATGTATTTGGTAGGTATAGTCCTTTCGTAGATATTTGACCTCTGCCAACAGCAAACGAACAACAAGCTTATACGAGTAGTAATAAGTATAAAGGTCAATATATTATGATTTTGACAGACTCATCAGTGGCAGAAAACTAAAAGCAACCTGATTCTAACAAGATCATTGTCATTTGACTGTGATGCAGATGTCAGAGGTAATTTTAAGTCTGACCTTTCAGACTTAATAAATTACAGAAAACATAACAAAAACTAATTGGGTACTACAGTCCTTACTGTAGTACCCAATTGTAATAAATAAAATGTTTCTGCTATATTCTAGATCGGTCAAAATCATTAAGTACCAGATGATTGATTAGAATATTAGCATTAGTTCCTTAGTTCTGATAAACGGTATGCGAAAAGTACCTACATAATGTACTTATTGTATTTTATCAGATTAAAAATCGAAATATTTCATCGATTTGATATCGTCCAGGAAAACCCCGTAAACAGTGCGTCATGGTCATTTTATGGTCATTTCAACACTTGAGTGACATTGCCGGGAGGGCGATGTTTGTCACTATCATCACTACATACCTATTATAAAACAAAGTCCCCCGCCGCGTCTGTCTGTCTGTCCCTATGTATGCTAAGATCTTTAAAACTACGCAACGGATTTTGATGCGTGTTTTTTAATAGACAGAGTGATTCAAGAGGAAGGTTTTAGTAAATAATTTGCGGGCGGGCGAAGCCGCGGGCATCAGCTATTGAATAAAACAAGATGGCGCCAAAACATCCATGATGCACTATTTTCTTATCTATGTAAAGGTCACCGCACCGTTCTCCCATGTTCACCAGCCAGCATTGAACAATTCGAATTCAAATAAAATTAGTCACCGCAGATTCCATTTTCAAAATCCTTGCAACCATAGACTAAAATATTTAGGCGGCTCTTAGTAAATCCTCTTTGCTTTTTACACGTGGTTGTGAGTCGGTACACGGCACAGCATAAATCATTTCGTAAGTGGGAGCGGAGAAGCGTGTGTACAGATAATAGCGCAGTGATTAATTGAGCCCACCTGGCCACCAGTGAGGTCGCTATTAAGCCTTATTTGAGACTCGATATACATACCTCGTGTATTAGCTATCCGATAGCTGAACTTTATGTGCGCGAGCTAACATAATTGCGGTATTGTGTGCAGTTGATACTTGTTATGAAATATGTAACTTCCTAATATTGCTAAATACAAGACTAGTTAAAAAATGAATGACCTGAGTAAAGTTTAAGTTTGTTTATGTTTCTTTTTTAGCCTGTACTGTCCCACTGGTGGGCAAAGGCCTCCCCCAATCCCTTTAATTTGCTCTTTTCTCGTGCCTCACCTCGAGGTACGCGTAGAAATCGTTCATGTTAGGGATGTTAATAAAAATCAAAAATTTAAAAAAACAAAACTAGAGCGCATTTCAGGCAGTTCATCGCCCGATGTTCTAAATGTATAATTTATTCGTAAATATTTATTCCTTAATTGGCTCATTAGTCAATTTTGAGTAAACCTAAAGCTTATAGGTAGTAGAGTCACAGGTAACAAAAATTCGGCACTAAAACACAAATATCTAACATATCAAAGAAAATTTAAAAATTCAAAATTCAAGAAAGAATGTCTTTAACAGACAGGAAATCGTACTAAACGCCTAAAGTACTAACTTCCTTTGCTGTGTCCTCCAAACACTGTGTTTTTATCACAATTTACAATGTATTGACATAGTATTCCACCTAGTTACAGTCTAGAACACTACACACCTTCATAGAATACATATAGGTATCTACGACGAATGTCCTTGTGCATTTGATACGGCTGGCCGATAAGACACTAAGGTGCAGTGACGTCACATTTACTTATGTACATAATTATTACGACACGTTAAAAAATATAACACACTCACCGAAACACTTATCTTTGCGCGTCATAATGGCGCTGCTTGCTAAGGAAAGACGTTTGACGTCTGTCAAATCTAGTGCATCTTACTTTAGTTCTCTTTTTCGCCACGCGCATAATTAAAGTGTTGGGGTTTATCAGATTGTACGTCATTATCTGTATTTATTTTGCAGTTGAATTTAGAATTGCTTATTTGTTTCTTACGTGATTTTTTTTCCATTTTACATTGTAGCATCTTTCGTGTAAGTAGGTAATTATATTGATTGTTTTGCTTCGAGAGGTAAACATTTATTCATTCCCTTCCTGAATCGTGCTTAATGATACAAATTGTTTCATGAATAAACAGTTTTAAATGGTAGTAAAATTGCAATGATAGACTGTAATAGTTGAATGTTTTTTTTACTCTGTTTTTGAACTAAAATTGGAGTGTCAATAACTGAAACTGGCAGACTTATTAAATTACTAGAATCATTCTTAACTATCTGTTTTAACAGAAAAAATGCCTTATTTTCCTCACAAATGTCAAATCCTAATAGAGATGTCTTTTTAGTGACAGTGCTACAAAGATCTTAGGCCGTTCAAATGTTGGTTAACATTTTATTAAATTCTTGGACCTATTGAAAAACAAGAACGCGACCAAGAACCATGTTCTATTTACTTGAAATATATAAAATAGTAAATAGTAATGTCAACATCTTAGCTGTACTTTCACTCAGTTATTTCCTGTTATGATCAACATTAAAATTTAAAAATCAAATCAAATCATTTATTTGTCAGAACATGGTTGGTATGTTTGGTCTTGAGTTTATATATATGTTTATGTTTGTTTATAAAGTTTTTTTTTTTATCTAATAAATGTTTTGATTAATAAATTAATTTGAATAACAATAGGCACTACATATTACAACCATCACCATTTATTTCATCACCACTGCTTTCAAAACGGTGAAGGAAAACATCGAGAGGAAACCGACATGTCATATAACCGAAAATTCGACTTCTACAAAAACGCACTGGCCCGCGTGGTGAATTATAGCCCGTTCCTTTTCTTAAATAGGAAGGCCTGTGTCTCAGCAGTAGGAACATTATAGGCTGATTATGCATTATGTAGGCACTACACATCACTTTCACTCCACACATTACTCAAAGATTAAACCAAACACACATAACAAACCAGTTCTATTTCTCTCTACCTCCCGTCATTACGGCCGTATTGTTTTTCAGATCGTAACAATCGTTCTCGTGATACAAGCATTAGGAGCTGACATTATCTGTGCCTCGATAAGTGACAGCCTTGTGCTAATTTCGCTTATTATTACCTATTACGTCGGTGCTGTGAGCGATTTGCATGTTGAATGCGGTACCTTTGAGTAAGAGATAGGTGTCCTTTTATAGTTTAGACTGAAATAGTGTACATGGTAACACTATAGGGTGTAAAAAGACCAGACCAGACCAACGAAGCCCAGAGACTTCTTCGCGTCACTGCGATCATTTTTTTCTTGTGGACCATAGTATCATACCTGGGAACCTTTTAGTTAAGGAGATATTGGGTCACAGTTCCAACTTTTTCACAAGTGTTTTTTAAATATACGTTTTAATGAAGATTTTTAAATTAAACACCTCCACGACCCCCATAGTATTCAATCTATCCATCAGCACAATGTTTTGAGTACCGATACATTGAGTCCTACCGTAAAACGTGATTTTTCACCCAAAAAAAAAAGTCGTTTCCCAACAATAATTTTTGCGTAAAGTTATTTAGTTTGATGTACAGAATGCTTGGTTACACTCTATAGGGTAAGCAGGGGGAATAGCGGTCACTGGTAATTGCACACACCCCTGTATCTCTGTCAAAATGGAACATAGCAACACGCCACGTGGGGTGTAGTGCGGGTTGAGGGAGCCTTTAACAGATAGCGATGCAAACGGACAGTCAGCTCGCGTCGTGTGACCGTGAAGTGCATTTGTTTGTTTGCGGCCGCGCTGATCTAATTTTTGGTTATGTATTTTTGTCGGTAAGTCCAAAACGTTAATGCTTATATAATTATTAATTAACTTTTCTGACAGTAAAACTATTATATTTTGTGATAATGCAATCAATTTTCAACTATGTATGATTTTTTTAATTTCAAATTCATTACCGCTCATCTGAGCGCCATTAGCCCTTAGTGACTATTGACAGGATTCGCCAGGTGGATACATCTGTGATTTATGTGTCCAAAAATAAAATATTACTTTTTGTAATTTTTCTTACTTCTAATAATACTTCAATTATTCTATTATATTAGAATAATTAAAGTTGATTTGACATCAAAGACTTTACTATATTTTTTAAATTAAAAAGGCTAATCTTACGTACAAACAAATGAGGATGATTGATGATAATTTGTGATTGTAGACTTTACTTTTATTGTATAAGGTTTAACTTATTAATATTTCTATAATTAAAGTGTATCTTACTTGTTATATTCCAAAAAAACATGTTTGAGCGTCATTCCCCCGTACCCTGAGCGGCATTACCCAGAGTCAGGGGCAATGCCGCTAAAACATGTTTTTTTATAGTGTTTTCCTACTACTAGTAGGTCAAAGATATATGCTTTTGTTGTTAAATTGTTGATAACTGGATAGTTAAAGACTTTGTTATTTATCTTAATTTTGATTTATAATAAATAGTTAAAAAAAAATACACTATGTTTTTCTTATTTTTCTCCTTACCTTATAGTAACACTATAAAGAAATCATGATTGTTCAATGAAGAAAATAAAAAATTGTAAAGTTATGTCTGATAAAAAGTAAACCATGGAAAATGTATGGTACCTAATTCTGAAGACTAACTTTACTCCATGTTAATTAAAACATACTTGAGGTGTCAACGTTGAAGCAGTAATGCTTATAGCGAAGGAGGTGGCGGAGCTTGAGAGGGAGAGAATCTCGCGTCCCAGCCGCTACGGGAGACGCACCGGGCGTTGGTGGCCCCCGGCCACCGTAGGCGCGGGCCTGTGGACGGCGGGCAATGGGCTAGCTCGCCGTCCGTCCGTCTCATGATGACAAGCCGTGTCGACGGCGCGTTCGTGTTCCACGCGCGCCTCAAAGAAAGTCAGCAAAAGGAAGGGGTCCGCAAGGACCGATGCCTGCCGGGGCTGCGGGACTGCGGGACAGTAAAAGTCTGACACTACTTTCTGCGCGGCCCAGAGCGGGAGGAGTCATTTGATGATTTCCAATCCGAAAAAATAAAAAAGGTCAAAGTAATCCTCCACAATGCTGTCATCCGGAAACGTCCATGCCCAGAAGACTGGTAGCTGCCACGTGGAATGGCAATGCTAATTCTTTGGCTAAAGACAGATCCAGCCCTTTGATCACGCGTTATTAAGTTTCTATCGAAGCGTTTCTTCCCAAATGGGGTAAATGTTTTTCACTTTCCTCAACCATGTTAATAGGTAGAAAATGCGTCAAAAATCGCTCACATCATAAATCACCGTTTTCCACATTAGCATGTGTTTATTTAAGACGAAAGAATTTCCAGAAATCATCCAACAATTTAAGTAGAACTCTTAAAAATATTTGGTAATTACTGCAATTTCGCAAGTGCCGTCGTCGTCGGTTGAAAAGCTGAAGGTCTGACATTTAGACACTCTTAAAGAAAAAGTCGAGTAAACCAAGCAAGAATTATTATTATTGTTTTAACGAACAAAAAACTGTCTGACAGTCTGTCTGTTGGTAACAGGGTCCATGATAAAGTATGTGCTATCGAGATTACGGTTGACATTTTCGCCCAAGACAGTGAAACTTCCAAAAGATTTTGTATGAAAAACTTACAAAGTGGGCTATAAAAGAAAGTTGGATAGGCCTGTTTTTAATATTTATTTTAAACTAGTACTACTTAGGTAGATATTATAAAAGCACTAGACTGAAACTTGTGAAGTATCATCCATAATCTTCAATCTTTTCATCTCTTGATGAAACTTGGTTTTGTGATTGTCCTTTCAGTAGGAAAATACGAGATGAAACGTATTATTAAGTACTTACGTTTTTTTTCCTATTTTTTTCATCAAACACCAACATTCAGCAGACATAAACCCGCTATAAGTTCGTATAATCTAAATATATTTACCGTTGCCATAGCTACCAACATTTTTATAAATTATGATTTACGGGCTTATGTGGTTTTCGCGCCAGTGTTCGGTGTAACCGTGCGGATAGGATATCTCATTAAATTAAATTCTTACATAAACAAATATGGTTGAATCAGGAAGTATATGTATATGTTTTAACAGTGGTATGGTGTATGTTTTTCTGTGTACGATTCCCGGCTCAAGCAGTGTTATTAGATTTTCCATCTGAACGGACCATGAGCAATTTTCAATTTAAGCTAATACACGAGTTATGTTCTAATTCTCTCTATGTTCCAATTCTGTTGGACTTACGCCCTTTTTGACAAAGACCCTTTTTAAGTCGCAGCAGAGTTAGAATTTGCTTTGCCTCAAACATTATTTATTGCTGTAGATAACATAACATAACATCATGCCTGTTTTTCCCGAAAGTTCATACAGAAGTGTCCTTAACAATTTCACCAGTTACTCGTATGTGTCTGTCTAAGTTCCACGGAATTGGGGGCAAGCTTATTGCCGTCAACCGGGCACAAATTCTATTTTAAACAACCCCATATTTTCCCTTTTCACCTAACTGTCTAAACTTTCATTAATTATAATTTGTTGCGTAAAACTGTCAGATTTAATTTAAGCTAATGAAATTTTTATATCCTAATTGTTTACCAAGAGTTTGAGGTCCGGGTCGGAATCCTATTGTAGTATTTGTTACAATTTTCTTTCTCCGAATACAATAAGCTACTTCATTATCTACAGAATTTTATTAATTTATTCCCTGAAACCGTTGCGTTGGAAGGCCTTCCACTGGGTGGACCGATGACCTGGTGAAGGTTGCGGGGATGGATGCGAGGCCTATGTCCAGCAGTGGACGTCTTTCGGCTGAAATGATGATGATGATTCCCTGAAACAGCCGTCACCCACCAGTCTACCGTCTCAATAAAAGCAAAAAAAAAAGATTCCATACATGACAAAGGCAGATTTTTTGGAAATACATCCCCTAAAGGGTTAACATTAGGTTTATTTTTATTTTCTTACTCTCTGTATACGTCAGCTTCCGTAGTTCATTTAGAATCTATATTATTCCGTGGACAATAGTGTGGGTTATGCATTTTTTAAACTATTATACCTTCACTAAATATTAATATTGTAACGTATAACAATTTTCTGTCCCAAATAAATAAATAAACAAGGAATGAAAGTTTGTAAAGTTCATCATTTTTTCGATCTTTAATCTTATTAAGCTCACGGCTTCTGGATGCATAAATAAAAACTAATTTTTCTTTGCATATATCTGACGTATGCTGTTGAGGTTCACGTCCTCTCCCGAACGCCAATAGCCCTTGAATGAGCGTCTCCACATTCATGCATAGCACATAAACTACGCAGAAAATTAACTCCACCATGATGTGTGAGAAACGTCCTCCACAAACGGTAATGTTTTCAGGGACGTTAGTCCTGAAAGAGTACGACGACGACTGTAAGATCTTTCTGAGACTCGTATTTTGATATGTTACAACTTTGTATTATTTTCTAACTTAAGGTAAAAACATTTTGCCGGGGCTACGGGACTGTTCGAAAGAGATACCGTGGCCCCGGAACACAGAGGGCGATGAAGGAACATGGATGGGTTTTAGTCAGTTAAAGTCTGACACTCCCTCCTGCTCCGCCCAGAGCGGGAGGAGTCATTTGATGAAATAAATTCATCATTCATCAAATAAATGGTGTTAATTCACAGGGTTTCAAAGTAAAAATGGGGGTTCCACAAGGCTCAATATTGGGTCCTTTTCTCTTTCTAGTATATATAAATGATCTACCCTATTTACTGAAAAACCAACCGCAAAATATGGTGTTATTTGCTGATGACACTTCCCTAATTTTTAAGATAAATAGGCGGGCCCAAAATCTAGATGACGTGAATAATGCCCTACTTCAGGTCCAAAATTGGTTCACAGCAAACAATTTGGTATTAAATGAAAAAAAAACCAAATGCATAAGATTTGCTTTACCGAATGTTAAAAGTAGTGATTGTGATATAATATTGAATAAAGAGAAACTTGAATTCGTAGATAAAAAGGTTTTCCTGGGGATTACGCTTGATTCAAGGCTACAATGGGGTTCTCATTTGACATCTCTTGCGGGGCGGCTAAGTTCAGCAGCCTATGCCATTAGAAAAATCCGTCAGTATACTGATGTAGATACCGCTAGACTGGTTTATTTTAGTTACTTTCATAGTATAATGTCTTATGGCATTTTACTGTGGGGACGGGCTGCAGATATTGAGTCTATATTTATTCTGCAGAAAAGAGCCATTAGGGCCATTTATAATCTTCGTAAGCGCGATTCTCTAAGGGAACTGTTTAAGGATATTGGCATCATGACGGTACATTGTCAATACATCTACGAAAATATAATGTACGTCAGAAAAAATCTGCACCTTTTTGGTAAAAGGGGTGACAGACATAATTACAGTACTAGAAATAGGGACCAACTAGTTCAGCCAGGTTTCCGACTCGCTAAAGTAGACTCATCTTTCATGGGGTACTGTTTGAGATGCTATAATAAAATTCCACAAAGTATTCTTGAACTGAATGAGACGAAATTTAAAACATGCATTAAACGCACACTATGTAAGCAAGCATATTACAAGTTGAGCGATTATATCGCTGATAAAAATGCTTGGCTCAATGCTGGTCCTGCTCCACAAGGACAGGGGCGCATAAATTGATAGCATTAAAATGTATTGTTGGAGCTGCTGAAGATTGTACAACTATCTTTGCATTGTATAGATTCAATCTCTTTAGTATTATATAAATGCATAGCCCATATTGTGTAAGTACTATGTACTAGAAAGCTATCATTCACTGGAAACCTACGTCTTTTCTTGACTTGAATGTGCCCTGGCGATTTAGAGTATGTCATGCTCACTCAAATGTCTCGCTGATGGTGGCGCATGTGTCGGATCATTTAGTTCCCTTCAAAATGGTTGAGTTGAATGGTGCTGATCCATGCGTCATGTCCGTGAACGGGCGCTGTCAGTTGTGACTGGTCATCTCTTGGTTGCCATGGCTTATTTGAATGAATTATTTTGAATTGTATTTTTTTTGTTTGTGTGTTTTTGCTGTGGACACTTTTAACGTGCACATCTTGCTACATTGTTCTCACATAATATACCATCTCAACATGAATGATGTAACCAAGATTTTGTAACAATATTCTGATTTAAAAGAGTGTCCATGGAGTTTCTTGCCCGTTCTTCTCCATAGAGATCTACGCTAGGGAATGGGCAACTACAGTATTTTCACAGTTTTTATGTCTTGTGACTGGGACTGTAGCTACATTTAATTTTCATCTTTGTTTCGACAATTCAAAAGTGCCTGTAACTGGCTTACTTGAAATAAATGCTTTGATTTTGATTTTGATGATCTCCTATAAAAAAAAAAGGTAAAAACATTTTTAGGCGTCATTTAGTTTCGAAAAGTTTAATTTGTGTATCAACATCTTTATCTTCTTGCTGTTGTCCCATGTTACTTTGGGTCGGCGCAACACGTTTATTCTTCCATTTTCCTCTGTCAACCGTCACACTATCATTACTCATTTTTTTTTCATATCATTCGTCACAGAATAAATCCATCGTTTCCTTGGTCTACTTCTCCCTCTCCATCCATCAACATTTATCCATTCATCACTCTTTTAGTCACATGCAATTCGTCCCTTCTCATCACATGCCCTGCATATACCATGACAGTCGATTCCCATTCAATTTTTCGTGTGTTTCTCTTTATAAAAAACTTTTCAGAATTTTCACCCAATACATCCCCTCAAAACGACTTCTAAACTCTATTTAAATCTCAAAGTAATCAACTGAAGTAAAATTAAAGTTAGCGATATCTTACGAGAATTTCAAAGCTGCAACTTAATTTAACTTAGTCAGTACGAATTCAAGAAGTGGAACTTTGCACAGGGCTGTCTACCTTACTTGTGAAATTACCTCCATTCCGACTGTACTTCAAAATTAACTTACTGAGGATCTACCTGCTGTGTATTCTGGGTCTCTTAATTAAGTTCTAGTAGATGTTCCCTTAATTAGCTGTCTTCTAGCTCGTAAGGAGTGCAGCAGGTACTATAGATACTTATTCGGTTATTTAGGAATAAACTGGTAAATTGTAAATAAAAGATGATAAACGTAATTTTCTAATTAGAAAAGGTAAGACAGAGCCAACGGTGTTCTTGAGTACAAACGCTGTTACACAATTACATTGTAAAACTAAATATAAAAAAAAAGTGACCATGGAGTTTCTTGCCGGTTTTTCTCCATAGGAAACGGCCGACACGAACTGTGCACCTATCTTTAGATGTTTTATAAGTGCCCACGTAGGCCCATGTATTTTTTTTTTCAATTTTGTGCCTAGACCTGACGGCGCGTGTCAATGTAAATATGTAATTAAAAAAGAAATAATTATTGATTCTAGCCCCATAAGCCTTTTATTTGTTGCACTATACCTGCAGTTCAGCTATTTGGTTTACATTTTAACATGCAAATTACATTGTAAAATGTAAACCAAATAGCTTGGTCGACCGTACGTGAGAGAGAGAGATACTATGTACGCGAGAACTACGATGTATTTTGTATACGATGTACAGTCACGAGCACCAACATGTATACACTTTCCCATATTTAAAAGCAGTTTTCGCGAGAATTAACGATTGTAACTTCGAGATGGGATCTTTTTCATAAATTATGAGTTCCAAAATAAAATGTTCGGAACAACATGATATTTTAATCAGAACAGTAGGAGAAAAACACTTTTAAAAGTTGTTAAGTGTTTACATATTGGTGCTTGTGACTGTGCTATCGAGTTCACTGACAGCCCAACTAGCAAAATTTTAACTTACAAGTGTCCCAAGACCTATATTTTATTACTCTTTTAGCATACTTACAAACAACTGTAAGTGTCGATTTAGGCGCACTTTATAAGAGAATTCTCGCTTAGAGTCAACTTATAACGCTCTTATTGAAGATTACTTTACACTTACAATAATCTTGTTAATGCTGTTGTAATACCAAAATAACTTACAATGTTCTCTGGAAGCTCAATAAAGGAGTATTTATCACAACGGCCGAAAGAGTGTGCGCGAGAGCTGCTGGAAAAAATAGAGTAAAAAAAAGTTTAATTTTGAACTCATGTATTATTTGTATTACTAGTATATTTATTTCTTGTAACCATTTAGTTCATTTGCTTGATAGTTATGTGTCTATGAACTTAAATAACTTGCGGTGTACATTGCTTCGAATGTTTTGTGGAGTAAAGTGAAATATTTTCACAGGCCCACTTGGTTATGTATTTAGAAAATTAGTAAAAAATATTAATTAATTGTAAAAATAAAAACTAACGCCATTAGATATCGATAAGACCAAATACTCTTCTCTAAGATAAGTTTAATACTAAAATGTCTTATTTCACACTACCTAAGTTAATTTTAATCCTTTTGGTCTTATTGAGCACTTACATAAGGTAACTACTTGCAGCCATTTAATAAATTTAGGGTCCCTTTGTAAACCATGGCATTCAAATTCCATTTTGTGGTAGGTATAATGTTAGGTAAGCCAAAACATGCATAAGTAAAGCACTCTTTAAAACGCACTCGATATTTTTATTAACTCTTTTTAGGGTTCCGTACAAAGAATCTACTGGACCAAATCAGGTGAAATTTGGTAAGATGGTTTAATCCTATGACCCAAACACAGATGTGCAAAGTAAATAAATATTTTTTTAAATAAGGGTAATTTTCAGGAGACAATTTGGAAATTAAAAAAAAAAATTGAAAGCCTTTCTCTGTCATAATATATTAAATGAAAGGGCTCGTTATGAGGATCTCAAATATAGTTTTGTTAATTCTGATGACATTCCCTGATTTCCGAAACTACTTCGAGCCCAAAATTTTGAAAAAAATACAAAATATAGTTAATTGCTTGTAGATTACAGGCAAACCTATAAGAATTCTATCAAAACATGCCACAGTTGAATAAAAACATTGATTGGTATTGTACGGAACCCTCTCCACGCGAGTTCAACTCGCACTTGGCCGATTTTATTTATAGTGGTTATTAACCCCCGGCCGTGACATTTTTTATTAAGGTGTTCACAAGTCTTTTAAAAGTCAAAATATTCTGATAGAGCTCTACCAGTATTCGTCTTCTCTTTAATTTGACTCAGAGAAGACAATTCACACTCACAACTTGTTGGGTGTTATAGTAGTTTTATGCAAAAGTTTATTAAGGTCATAAGTGTTATAAAACACTCAATGCAGACTCTACTAAGAAATACTGTACTTTTAAGATGCTTTTTTAAGTGCAAAAAATATTCAAGAGCAACTGCTCTTTAAAAATGCACTTGTAAGACAACTGTGCTAATAAATCTCTTACAATGATTCTTTATACACATCTATAAGAACACGTACTAAGTGTTTTATTATTTTAGTACAAAACGCCTTAAATCATGCTTTTATAAGATGTACTGTCATAGTCTAGACACATGTAAGTCTGCTGTAACACCTTAGTTCTTAAATCAGCATATCCGCAAGACAAAATTGCTAGTTGGGAGTCTACCTCTTTTCACCCCTAGGCCCTAAGTAATAAGGTTGAATAATGGTCGACCGTCAGTGAAGTCGGTAGTACGTGTGTATGTGTGTCTTTGCTGTTAGCACCTCTATATTGTTGTAGAACATTGATCAGTCTGCCTAGTTCGAACGCGCGAAGCAAACATATACGTAGATGGTTGTAAAATCGAAAACTCTTCACTCAAAATATTTCAAAATAATAAGATTTTTTTTATTACTATGGATGTTATTATGATTGAGCTTGTTGTAAACAGTTGATTTAAAAAGCTAAAGAATAATTTTTGTATTTTCGATTACAAAATCGACGTATATTTACGTTACGTTTATTTACACCGCGCGTTCGTGCCTCTAGTTAGGGTACAGGTTCGTCCGGGGTTGCGGGACTATTCGAAAGAGATACCGTGGCCCCGGAACACAAAGGGCGATGAAGGAACATGGATGGGTTTTAGTCAGTAAAAGTCTGACACTCCCTCCTGCTCCGCCCAGGGCGGGAGAAGTCATTTGATGATTTCCCATCCGAAAAAAAAAAAAAAAAAAAAAAAAAAAAAAGGGTATAGGTTCGTGCAAGGGCCTCTGTTGTCGCCTGTAAAACAAAGCAAGTTGGCTCTTATTACAGATGGCGTCTGCTGTGATTGTAACACTACAGTCGCCATCTCTCTTTGTTAGTTGTGAGAAAAGGAGGTGTTTTCAATATAAAGCTTTTATTATAATATGGTATAGGAACTTTATTTCTCAAAAAGAATTACATTCACTTAAATGAGAAAAAACTTATTTCTACTTATGATACATTAGCGACGCGACGGTTGCACAACAAAAATATTTTAGATTATTACACTACCCGAAGATAGCTTAAAATTTTAAATCCACTAAAATGTGTTTCTTTAGATATTTTTTAAAAGTATACATAGATTTTTGATCTTTCACATCATCATCATTTCAGCCAAAAGACGTCCACTGCTGGACATAGGCCTCCCCCAAGTGTCGCCACATTGACGTGCGACTCGCATCCAGCGGATTCCCGCAACCTTCACCAGGTCATCGGTCCACCTGGTGGGAGGCCTTCCAACGCAACGTCTTCCGGTTCGCGGTCGCCACTCCAGAACTTTTCGGCCCATCGGCCATCCGTTCTACGAGCAATGTGCCCTGCCCACTGCCACTTAAGTTTGGCAATTTTTCGGGCTACGTCGGTGACCCTGGTTCTCTTGCGGATGTCTTCATTTCTGATTCGATCACGCAAGGAAACTCCGAGCATAGCCCTCTCCATTGCCCTTTGAGTGACTTTAGGCCTTCTGATGAGGCCCATTGTGAGCGACCACGTTTCGGTCCCGTATGTAATCACTGGCAACACACACTGGTCATAGACTTTCGTCTTGAGACACTGTGGTAAGTTGGACGAGAACATACCGCGCAACTTCTCGAACGCTGCCCAGCCGAGTCGAATTCGACGATTGACCTCTTTCTCGAAGTTAGACCTACCTAACTGGACCGTTTGTCCCAGGTACACATAATCGTCTACAACTTCGAGTGCACTCACTACACTCGAAGATCTTTCACATGCCGAGGCAATTTGTTGTAAAGCTGTGCTCCTTCATACAGAATAGTACTCCTGCCATAGTTTGTTCTAGGGGCCCGCAACGCTATGCCATTTGCTTGTCTAGTTCTGTATCGGTTTTTTATTTGTGTTTGTTTTTAAAAGTTATTTGTGTGTGTATGTTTTTGTTTAAAATTGTATGTACAAGTATACAAGTATTATACCTATATATCTGAGAAATATTCATGAGCTTCATGAGCTTAGTGTGTACAGTTTTAGTGTAGGTGTTCTTTAGTAGTATTTAAAAAGAACTTTGATAAATTTATTTTGAGCTGTTTGCAAGAAATGTAGGTTGGATTTATAAGCCTCTCTTGTTCTTGTTTATAAGCCCTTCTTATTAAAATGGGATGCTATTCTACTGTCTCTTTGGTCTAGTAGGTCACTGCTGACTGCTGAGTATGAGGATTCGATTCCCAGATCTGGCAAAGTGTTATTGGGCATTAGGAATTTTTCACCAGTAGTCCCTGGATTTGAGCCTGGTTGATGGCAATAGGTTCACCCCCTAATACAAGGGACTTAAACATAACTATTGGGTTTATTACTATAGATAAATAATCATATATTAATACGTGAAGAGAAAACTTTGTAAGTACCCCTTTTTTACGAAAATTGCGCAGACGGAGGAGTATGAAATTTCGCACACTTATAGTTTATATAGAGGAGGTGTGCAGAATGCTAATATTTTTTTTAATTATGCATAAAAATACATTACTTAAATCTAACATTACGCACACTACCATATATTTGACACACACGCATACGTGCGGACGTTTCGTATATTAAAATACTTTGTCGTCATGGCAACGCTTGGTCGTCATGGCAACGACTATGTTGACTTTTGACAATTTATTAATACGTGAAGCAAAAACTTTGTATCTTTGATTTTAAATTAACAATAGTCGAATTTCGACCACTGGCGACCACTGTTACTATAGAAATGATCATCATCATCAGCCTATAAATGTTCCCACTGCTGGGACACAGGCCTCCGCTCTATGAGTGGAAACTATAGAAATAGCTCTACATAAACCTTGGGGGATACCAGGCGTGATGTATGTTATGGTATGTTAATAGATAAACAAGTTTCTTTATTTAAATATTTAATATGAATCATAAATAGAGTAGGTCCTATACCTATAGAACTCACAAAAAAAAAAAAAAAAAAGAGTTGATTGACATTTAATTTAGTGTAAATTGAAGGTCATATAGTGACATTTGTGTCAATCATGCCACTTGCGAGTCACGAAATCACGATAGTGTTGGATGCACGCTCAATGCATCACTTGTGTTCCTAAAAACGTGATATTATTGTTTGTGTCCTAACAATCATGTCATGAATCTGAGGGCGATGAAATTCATGATCTGTCTGTCTCGAACCTTACTAAACTAAATTTTTAGCTAAGTATTTTATTTTCGTAAACAGAAAACGGGACACGAAAAGTGATCTTTAAAGGTTCCATCAATGAGAAACTTAAAAAGTTAGAGAAAAAAAAGTAATGTACGAAAGTACCTACTGTGAAAAAGTACTATCAGAGATACAAATCCTTACGTAAATACACAGTCAGGACTACTTAATTATGTTCACCAATAACATAAATTTATTTATTTATTTGGATCTCAAACAAAAGATACACAGATACAATATAAGTCACAGTTATACAAAAGTTGTATAAAAATTTAATTACAATTAAAATTATAGTCAAAATTAAAATTGTATTAATATTAAAATTATATTAAAATTGCTTCACATAAAAATTATTCTACATTTATTGCAGTGGATTTTTTTTTTTTTATTTAGAGATGGAGGAGATTATGTCCATGTCAGATTGCAAGCGGCGATATGTCCTAGATTAGTTTTGGAACCTTTGACATAAAACAAATTATAACTGGTTTTCCGCGGCAGGCGAGATGGCGCGTTCATATGTATTTTGCCTAGTAATTCACTGCAGTCTATGGCTCCATTGAATATTTTGTGGAATAGAATCACGTTTGCCGTTTTTAGCCTGTCAGCAAGTGAGACCATTTTATAGCGCCCTTAGTCATCAAGCATTTTAAACATAAGCTAAGGGTTCACAAAACTAATCTTCATATTTCGTTCATTTAACTCAAGAAAATTTTACTGCCTTAATGGTCTAGTGGTCGCAAGCGCGACTACTGAGTGTGAGGTCCTGAGGTATGAGGGTCGGGCAAAGTGTTATTGGGTTTTTCCATTAGGATTTTTTAGTGGCAGCCACGGAGTCTGGATTTGTACCCGGTTGATGGGAATAGGGTCGCCACTGTTACATGGGATTTAAACAATGGGGTGTATAATTGGGTATAATTCTGCCTAGCCCTTCGGGGATTGCAGGTGCGTTGATTGATTGATTGATCTTATGTTACTTAACAATATTTCATTGTAATCTGCCAAATATCATAAAACCCTAGTGAAATAAGTCTGGCAGGCAAGAGCTTGATATAAACAAGGTCCAGGTCGCTCAGTGATGTTGTGGCGGAAACTGTGCGGATCTCATAAACGTCAGTATCACATAAAGCTAAATACTGTTCAATTGGCGCCGGAGATATATGGTACGAGTCTGTACTCTCTGTACTAAGAATTTCACTAATTGAACTGAAGGCGATTAGCATATTTAAACTGCGTTCAAGAGCAGTGTCAAAATTGCTATAGAAAATTGACACTGATAGTTCTGGAACATTCTGCTCGCGTACAGTTTTATTCGTGAACTTCGAATTAAATGTGGATACTTACTGTGGATAGGTAGGAAAATTAAAGGGTGTAAATAGACCCTTAACGAAACCGAAAGGCACTTGTTCTCCCCGTCATTGCGATATTTTTTTTGTTTTGGATCATACCTGGGAACCTACTAGTTACGGAGATATTGGAGATCAAAGTTCAAACTTTTTCACATGTTTTTTTATAAATATTAGTTTTTAAGGTCATAAACTTTACTTTAAACACCTCCATAACCCGTTTACTAATAAATGCGTCCGTAAACACAATGTTTTGAGCGTGTTACATCGAGTTTTACCGTAAAACGTGATTTTTCACCCCAAAACCAAAAGTCGTTTCCCAGCAATAATTTTTGCTCAGTTACTTAGTTTGATGTACAGAATGTTGCTAATTGTTGATCGAAGTACAGAACGCTTGGTTGACGGCTTCGTGAAGGGTCTGTTTACACCCTGTTTAGCTAAAAGCGGTTACCCGATTTGTTTAAAAATAATAACGGAAAATCACGCTGAAATTGAATGATTGATATTAAAATGTAATGTATTATATTTATCTTGTTTAGTTCCTTGCTTTTTCTTTGATCTTTATTTCTTTGATAAATTGGATACTTATAAAAACAAATTAATCAACATAATACGTATATCATTATAATTTTGAGGAGCTAGAAAAAATAACAGCCGCTCGGGTCGATCTTTAGATGAAGCCGTGCTTGCCTAGGTTGGTCCGCAGATTGGTGACCACCCATTACATACCAAGTTTCCTCCGTGCCTCGGAAAGCACGTCAAACCGTTGGTCCCGGCTGTCATTTGTAGTCAGTGGCCCGAAAGTCTGACAACCAGTCTTACCAAGGGTTATCGTATTACCCAGTGCTAACTGGGTTGTGGAGGTCAGATAGGCAGTCGCTCCCTATAAAATACTGGTATTCAGCTGCAGCTGCCTTTTCCCAACTACATTTATGTTGGAGTCGTATGACTCCAACGCATGCTCCAATGTATGCAAAATTGATGATGAATTCATATTTCATAATTATTTAACAAATACCTAGAGCCGAGTTACAATTTTAACGACAACAAAGTACAGTTATCAACTGCCAGAAGTGCTATTTCTACAATCGTACACCATATCACACATAATACCATTTCATTTTAATTATCCTGAGAAATCCATAAGCTCAAACTACACACATCAAAAGTATCTAGGGATCAACATATATTTTTGCAATAACTTTTCTCCTGATTGATATTAATTAAAATTTTCTTTAAGGATTCATCAAATAAAGTGTTTTCGTTTGTCACAGTAACGATAAACCAAGTCACCTTTGCATTAATAAAGAAATTTGCCATTTTCCTAATAAAGGGATTTTTGACATTTGAACCACTAACATTAAAGTTCGAAAAAAAGACTGAAATAACAGTTTTCTTTAAAATTTTATTGGGTAACTTAAACAATTAATAATCCGTGTTTCTACCGCGAACACTAACAACACAAGAACATCGGTTTGGCATACTCAAAATGAGTTCATCCAAATCACGCTGTGGAATGGCCGCCCATGTTCGTTGCAACAACAAAAAAAGGTCTTCTTGCGACTGGATACCCTCCATATTCGGCAGAGCTCTTCTCTGTAGCATATCCCATGCATGCTCAATCGGGTTCAAGTCTGGCGACTGAGCAGGCCAGGGCAGGACATTGATGTTAGCTGCGGCGAGAGTCTGTCTTACAACTCTTGCGGTGTGCGGTCGTGCATTATCATGCATTAACTGAAATAAGGGACCGATTTGCACTTGTAGAGGAACGATGACGTCTGATACAATCGTCTCAGCATAAATTTGAGCGTTGAGGTTGCCTCTGATCCAAATCAACTCAGTTCTTCCGCCGATCCAAATACCCGCCCATACCATGATGGTTCCACCACTATAAGGATGGACTTCCTGGCAGGATTTTAATCGCTGTTGGCGTCCAGGGGTTCTCCAGTGTCGTATACGTCTTGTATCCGGTCTCATACCAAAACGAGACTCATCAGAAAAGCACACGAAACGCCATTGTTCTTCTGCCCAATTTCTGTGTTCAAGAGCCCATTGATATCGAATCCTACGATTGTGCATTGCTATAGGTGGTACCCGTAGCGGTCTTCGGGAATGAAGGTTCACTTCATGCAAGCGGTTTCTGACTGTTTGGTCGCTAATTAAGTTCCCTGAAGAGTGATGAAGCCTCACGGCTAACATCATGGCGGTTATTGTTGGAGCTCTTCGAGTTAAGATTTGAATGTATCGGTCTTGTCTCCGTGTGGTGCAGCGATACCGTCCTCCATGGCGCTCAGCCACGGTACCAGTGCTTCGGTAACGTGTCCAAAGTCGACTGATAACACTCTGACTTGTATTCAGAGCTAAAGCTACAGTACGTTGCCGGGAACCAGCTTCTATCATTCCCACGGCTCTGAGCATTTCTTCCCTGCTTAAATGACGTCGCCGCTCCATAATAACGTTGGTTTTAATCAGTAGTAGGGAAACAGTAGCACTAATAATGTCTTCAATGCGTTGTATGTTTTTATAGGGAAAATATTGACAGCTTATTTTCATCTTTTACTCGAATTTGATTGAGAGTTCCTGATTCAAATTATGAAATGCACCAAAAAGGATCCATATAAATTTATAAAATCATAAATTTATTACAAAGCCACATCTCAATCTCAAGAAATCCGCATAAAAATGCTTGATCCCTAGACATTTTTGATGTGTGTATTAATAAGTACGCAAACTAAAATCATCCAATCCATTACACAACCACAATAATAATCAACGACAATCAAACAGTAAAGATAGATGTAATTTCATCACAAAAGCAGTAGCCAGCCATCGATCATTCGCTTCTGAATCCATACTATTAACCGGTTTGAACAATAGGCGACTAGCCGACTAGTTGCGCTATATGGAATGATAAACGCAACTCCATATGAAATTAGTGCCGTAGATTTAGAGACGCTAGATGAGACGGAACTTTCTTTGTCTGACTTTAAAAAAAAAGGGGCGTTAAGATATTAAGACAATGGATGACTTATTTATGTGTATTCAAAGCCAAAGTAGTGGTTGCAAGCACGACTGCTGAGCACGGGGTCCTGGGTTCGATTCCCGGGTCGGGCAAAGTGTCTTTGGGTTTTTCCATTAGGAATTTCTCAGTAGCAGCCACGGAGTCTGTATCCGCGCCCGATTGATGGCAATAGGCTCGGCCCCTATTACATTGGACTAAAACATAACTGGTGAAATGTGGGTGTACTATTAGGTACACCTCTGCCTAACCCTTAGGGGATTACAGGCGTGATGTTATGATATGTCAAAGCTAAAATAATAAATACCTTTTAAGCATTTTGTGGACGCATAGTAAAAATGTGGCTGCCGCTTATTTGTTTTATTTTTTTATATTATATACTCGTAACAGCATTAGTTCAATAGGCACATTCACACATACAGAGATCAGCACACGCAATAACATAAGTCTGTTTGGCTTATCATCGTGTCTTCTAGTTTTTTGTTCAATACACACTTGGACAAAGATCAAATACAATATTAGGCAAATAGATAGAGCCTCTTTCAATTTATCGGAAAACCCCACATTTGAAACAGCAAATAAATCCCTCCGGCGAAATCAACATAAATGTACTTAAGTGAGTATGACTTATTGAATTTAAATATTTGAGCAATGAGTTGATCATCATTTAACAAAACTGTTTTAAGCCAATTACACCAAAAATTAAAAGTGATTCATTTATTTTCTTAGACAACCTGTGCATCTTCTATATTCCAGGTAGCAGTCCTGGCATGCATAAAAGATGTATTACCAGTACCTTGTATTAGCGTCGTAGAATTAACTTGCAAAATGGCACTACTTCCTGCATACAACCTACTTGCTCGTAATTTTCTCCTGACATCAAACTTGGCGGGAAAACTAGGAACCTTTCTGACGCGTTCGGAATATTACCAAAACGTTACTCCACTACGGTGTGTTCTGATTAATGTTTGCAGTTTCAAAGGAATATTGGAATTAATGAGTTTCAATATATCTTTGATGTGAGATGTATCAGTTTGGCATGAATGAGTTTGTGTACTGTGTACTGTGTATGATAATGAATGAGTTTATGTAGAGTACTGTAGATCTTTGTGTGTTGATTTAGATTCTGAATTTTGAGTCAGAGAGACGGCAATCTGGATGATTATTTAGTCATATAAGGGGAAGCCAGTGTACTGCAGTAAGCTTGTGGTAGTGAGCCAGGTGCCAACGATGTGTTAAATTATGCTTTAGTTTATTTAATTATTAAAACTTTATGCACACAATGTACGAAGGTGGACTAATTTAATGCCTTTAATGATTAATGCCTTGGGCATTTTCTACCAATCTACCTTATGGTGATGCAGAGACAAAACAGTTTATCTGTTGCAGCTATCTCATTCGCTTAGTTTTTATATATTTTTCAGCTGCAACTATAACCAAGTTTAAGTTAAGGGCTAAATGAAACCAGACCAAACCATATTGTATGAGAACGGCTGAAAATTATTTCTAAACTGATATTCTAAAATATTCAACATATCTAGTAAACTGTAGAAAAAATAATGATTTCTTTTTCTGCAGGTATTAAATGAGTGATCAATCTACCCAAAAATCCGATTCAGATTTTTCTAATCTCAACATTTTGAACAGATGATAAATTGTTCTAAATATTTGGCAACTGCTAGGAATGCGACTCTCAATTCTTGAGGCCACGTGATTAGTGTGAAAGTTGTTTGGACTCACTTAGGCAAAACGGAATAATCGCCATTGGACCTCCCACTCATAAATTACTAAACACAGTCTCTTTTGCGCAATTAATGGCTGTAATTTATTATATATATTTATTTGTTACGAGTCTTTTCATGGTCGAATATATGAAAAATCTTAATTAGCCTTTACGAATTAATACGCTTAGATTTCTATATGTTTAAAACGAGTCATGTCTAATTTACTTTTAAAAAACATGCGCTTAAAACTTCACCTTAATCGATTAACATTCTAACAGCCAGCTAATACACTATTAAGTAATCTGTGCCAATACTTCAAGTTATTAAACGTACAAAAAAAACCTACAAGTAAAGTCAATGATTTATTTATAACGGTCTAGTTGACTGCACTATCAATTTAATACAGAGGCTTCGTTCCCATGACATTTAAACTTCGAAACTGGACCAGATTCCGTGCGTAAATATGTAAGCAATTCGACCCGAACCTAAAGAGCGACCACCACAATTTGTCAACGCGAAACACTGGCAGTATATCACGGAGCTATCAACAGGCTGTCAGTATCCCTTCCAGTGGGTAATGTATGCTCAGACCACACTCGTCCTACATTCACCCCCCTTCTTCGATCAACTGTCTCGGCTTGACGACCATTACCTAACCGACCGCTTGCGCGCTCTACAAACTCCACACCACAACACCAACATATGTAAACGCGCTTATAAAACTACCAAACTCTCTTATCACACAGTGTTATGGTTGAGAATTTAATTAAACAAGTGCAAAATTAATTTGGCTTCATCTACTCTACTCGCTGTTTACACTCGCCCGTCGACGTTCGTCATTTAATTAATTCGATATTTGAACGCGGCAAAGTGCTGTCATTTCTTTCGGCCAGTGTTTTTCTACGTTGTGTTTTTAGTATAGGTAACCATCCTTTTGCGATGATAAAGTAAAATTAAAAAATAATAAAGAAGAAGAATATTTTTATAAATATTTCTTGTGTTTAGTGAAATTATTAGAATATATATGTTTAGTTTAAACCTAAATGTGTGTGTGTGTGTAAGAATGCTGTGATTTAATACTATGTGAATATATAATGTTGGCTGGTCAGGAAGCCAGCATCGAATTGGTGCAAAGGTGGCTTCAGAGACGAGGCAGTGATGACACCGACACAGGTTTATAAAACTACTTATTAATTTATGATATACCTATGATAATAAGCACTATTTTAGAAATAATAATACATCATGAACCAGATCCTTATTTTATGCTCAAAATTTCCTATTAGGATCTCAGATGGATTAGAAGATTCTAAAACTGAATGCAAAGTACCTAATGTTAATTTTGAAATATTATTTTTTTGTATAATTTTAAAAGTTTTTTTAAAGTTTACACAACAAGCAGATCAATATATTTAATCTATCCATTTGCAACCTAAACTTAGCATCGATAAATATGCCAATGTCTAATTTTAAAACCTGTAGACCGAATTAGTAATAAATTGACTCATAAATATAGTACAGATAAAGACTCGTTTTTTAAGGAAAAGGCTATAAATAAACCTTGTTTTTACCTAATTGTGTAGTCAAAAAATTATGATGCGTCGTAATCGGCAGTAGTGGAATCCTGCAGAAGTACGTTTTCAACGCATATACAGGGTGACACACAGACTGTTACCAAGTGTTTAGTAAGTAGGTACATCATTCTGAACCCCATCATTCTGAATTTTTTCATGGGTAATTTGAAAAAAAAACATTTTCACTTTTTTCGTAATCTGTGTTATCTTGACAAAAGATATTTCAAATATTCATTTACAAAAAAATACTAAAATACGTCCTAATACGAAAAATTTACTTGAAATTTGCAGCATTTTTTGATGATGGATCAATAGAATCAACAACTCTAAACTCTAAGCAACTCGTTTATGGGTCAATGTATACGCTTCCACAACAAACTTCCCATTGATCATTTTTTTTCTAAGGTGTGGTAAAAAGAAAAATCAAACTAGGTATGCCATAAGCTTCTACTCCGTTCACTTAATATACCCATATTTTTTGGAAAGTCATAAAAAAAGTCATTTACACTAATATTATAAAGAGGAAAGATTTGTATTTTTGTGTGTGTGTGTGTGTGTGTGTTTATGTATGTTTGTAATGAATAAACTTAAAAACTACTGCGCCGATTTCAAAAATTCTTTCACCATTGGAAAGCTACATTCACCCTGAGTAACATAGGCTATATTTTATCCCCGTACTCCCACGGGAACGGGAACTACGCGGGTGTGGAGGCAGTCGCTCTATGAAAAATACTGGTATTCAGCTGCATTCTGTTAGACTGCAGGAAGGCAGATGATGTAGATTTTTGTTTGAACGCTTTCTTCTCTCGGTTCATTTTTGTGAATTGAAGGACAAAGCCACGTGATGATTTTCCAAGCAATGAATCCACAACACATGCTACGAACAAAAATGCGGCACAACGTTGCAGTACATCGTGTAGCTTAGCCCTGTGCTTAGCCCTGAGGTTTTTAGCGTGGTGATTATGTCAGTTTAGGTACAGCCATAGTAATGACCACTGATGATGATGATGATGATGATTACGGCCACATCCAATGATTATAACTCTGACCGCTATCAGAAGATGATAGTGGACGGTTGCGTGTTGAATATTATCATACCAATGATTTATGATGGTCTTGTTTCGCTGAGTACAAAAATCTCAGTTTAGTTGAAAGTTAAGTTTGTTTACCCTAAACCTCATTAAGGGGGCATTGCACTCATCATTAAGAACTTATACAATTTACTTCGGGACCAACAATTAAGGGAAGGATTTTTTTTTTGTATGGCATCTCGCAGTTCAGTCTATCAGTGGTTCTTATAATATGTATATTCTGTAAATCGTCAAAATGTAGGGAACAGCTGATTATTTCATTCGCAATTTCGGGATTCGTCAAGTGTTAGAAGTTGTCATACTGATGTGTACAAGTACCAATTAGGGCGTTTAGCGTTGCCAAAAACTAAGTTCTGCACCACACTATAATTGTATGCAATAAAATGTCGCCGCGTATCTCCTACTACGGAATGTTCACCTAGTATTGATTAGGTTAATTATGGCATCACCAGTCTCCGAAGGACTAAAATGGTTACATTATATCGTATGATAATGTGTTATTTCTGTTGTCGCAGGCAGCTCGAGCGGGTCTCCGGGGGCTCGCGCCGGCCGGCGCTCCTCGCTCGCGCTCACGCCGGAGGACGAGCCCCTAGTGGATGTCGCCGTAAGTTGCTCTTCACATAATAGTATATCAGTAACACACAAACACACACACATCCACCATCACATGCCTGCACACCCACACATCGTCACACCGACGTCATAGCCATGCGACGTCACAACCATGAGCAGTGTAAGTTACCGCTAGGATAACCTAGCGGCTCATAAGAGCCACACGCTTGTGTGTGTTAAACAAATGAAAGAAGCTGTTTAAAGCATGCCACAAGTTACCGCGACATTGTTGCATGCGACAGTAGGTATCACACGAATAGGAAACAAGTGAAACGCCACGCGCGTGTCATTTGACGAAAGTCCAGTCGCAATTCGCAAGTCGCGCAAAATACAGTCTCTCGCCAGTTCCTCCCGGGCTCAGCGGGGCTCAAATGGCTGCTTTTACAGAATCAATATTAGAATAACAATATTAATCGCGTAAATATTCTTAAAATGGTCACATACGCAGTTAACATTGTGAACTCTCACTTTGTGACCATTTTACACCTTGTCACTGTAATGAAAAAAACTATGTTGATTGACCCTTAAAATGCATCCTTGAAGAGACAGCTTGGGTTTTCCTCACATAACTCTTCTATGATAAATTTCATTGATCATAATAATTGGCTTTAACAGCATTTCGTTATTCCTAAGTAGGTAAAAATAACCAGTTTTGGAGTGTTCGCTTACAAATACGGTAGTCACATGTTAATTCAAAACTGAATAAGTTTGTCAGCCAAGCCGTCAAACGGACAGATGAACACTTTCGTTTTCTTGTTGGCCCATTCACGCGTAGGTTGTACATTCGTAAAGACGATTTGATATAAGTATGATATTAATTTTATTACTTATAAAAGTTATCAGAAGAGTTAAAAATCGATTCCCTCGTTAAGTTTCTAGATACAGACATTCATACTTACATTATCAACTGAAAATATGACCTACCTTTTGGGTGCCGCAACAGTTGGGTTAAAGTCGACCCTTTTCAACATATTTTTGAATGTACCTAAGTATTTGAAATGTTTAAAACCTAAGTATGTTAAGTGTGAATTGGCAGTAATCGGTGATGCCAGATCTACTGATTTAGCAGTAGATCTACCTGATTTAAAAAAAATCTACTGGTCTACTGCCTTGAGTGGAAATCTACCTGCTTTTTTTTCAAATCAGATCGTATCATCTAGTTATTGTCGTCGTGTCGTCTCATCTGACTTAAAGGCCTAAATAACATGACATTTGTTCAACAAGTTTTGTGAACTGGCGGTATTTTTTATCTGTAAAGTATGCAAGACAGTGACTTGGACGTCACATTAGAGTAAAAAATGTACTCAAATGTGATGTCACACGAGTTTTCGATACACTGTATCGTCTTCATTTTTCTTTACGTGCTAAAATATACGTATATACGTGTCCAATATTTTTTGAAAATCTATCTGACCGTCTAATTAGATTTTTTTGTCATCTACCCTATTCAAGCTCAAGTCCTTTTTACCTCATGTGGGTATGACTTTTTTAATCTACTGATTTCTTCAGATTCCATCTGGCAACACTGGCTGTAATGGAGTTCATAAAAACGATTAGATAGTGTTATACCACGAATTCACGAACCACGAATAACAGACTGTTAATAGGCTGTTTCTAGCCTCCATTAAGTACCATAAAATTTTAACTGCAAGCTTAGAAACAATGAAAACATTGTTCAGTGAGTTAAGTAAATGTTCTTAAGGTTCAACTAATTTGATGTCGTTAACACTTAACCTCATCGTTAACTACTTATTCAAGACATGTAACAAATTAATTCTTGCTGGGCAACTTTGACCTTACGTAGTGCAAAGTATTTATATTGCTATGACGTTTCATGTTGCTTCATGAATATATTTTGCTGAAGTTTTTCTTTTAGTTGTAGTATAGGTAATTTAATTTGTATGTAAGTGTTGAGGATGTGTTTTTTTTTTTATAAGGACCTGTTTAATATAGGACTAAGTGCATAATTCGAAATCTTTTTGAGATATTGGCATGCATTAAGATCAAGTTCCACATCTGGAACAATTTTACATTTAAATTTGAGCTGAGACAATTTTCGTATAATTGGTAATTTTATTATCATAATAAACTAACTTTATAAATAATAAAAATTAAAAATTGAATAAACTGGAATAACTAAACTAAACTAACAACAAACTATTAAAAAGCATCAAAAAACTCCTGAACGCTAACAGCTGGTAATGTGCTCCAGAGACTGGCGGCGCAATCATTCAATGAAGATCAAATATAAATCAAAATACCACATTGCCAAAAGGGGGAAACAACGGAATAATAGTCTGCGTTTCGTGGTCTACGGCCCCTACCTATTCACAAGTCCTTAACAATACCACACAATGACACAACACCCATTAATATAACAGTCCAATTTCTTGTCCTCTCATTAACGAACCTCTTAATTCGCAATAACGTATTCAAAAGACTACATTGCTGATTGAATTCTGGCGCCGAACCAATCAGAAGGGTCAAGGTCCGCGTGAGGCAAAACGCCTCACTTAAGAATTAAAGATGGCGTCGCAAGATTCAGTCCATTTGTAGAGATTGATGATGATATGATCTTTTTTATGAGGCGTTGATTGGTGCAAAAAGGCTTTTTAATTCAAAAGAATGAAGGAGTTATGTAGGTCGGTTTGTATTTATGTAAATTTTTGAGGTGAACTGGGTTTGCTTTTTACGGGACTCATTCCAAAGCGTTTCCTTTAATTTTACGACTTCAACCGAAGAATGTCACTTCACAGTTGACAAGCTCTCTTCAACTTGAGGACGTTTTAAGAGCTTATGGTAAAGTTCTTATGAAAATAAAATTGTGAAAAAAAATTACACCCACTGGTAAGAAAAGATAGAAAAACAATCACAATGAGCAGAGTTCAGAGAACACTTAAGTGACAGTAGCCGTCGGCCTTAAAACTAATAATACAGGTGGGCATAGTGGATTACGATATCATAAGATACAATGTTCCCACTGCTGGGACACAGCCTTCCACACTATGAGAGGAAATGGGCTTTTATCCACCACATAAGCCCAGGGTTATCAGAAATGTCACATGTCTCAGCATGTCTCTGAATTTTTGGCATTACGCCGTTCTCGCACGATGACTTTCTTCGTCGTTTTGAGAGCAGTGGTGATGAAATTGAAATTAATAAATTCTTCAATGAAATAGTAAAAAGGAAAAATTATAGCGTGATGGTAACACGGAAGAATGGAAGACAAGATACGTATCGCGCAGATCCCAAGTAACATGGGACTAGGGTAGAAAGATGATGCTAATGAAAAAAAACATAATCCATAAAGAATGCTGGAGCTTTTATTAAACCGTATCTCGTTAAACCGTTGATACCGGCTGTCATTTGTAGATCTTTCTCAGTCGTTAGGTTAATTGTCTGTGGCCCAAAAAGTCTGACAACCAGTCTTACCAAGGGGTATCGTATTACCCGGTACTAGCTGGGTTTTTCAGGTCAGATAGGCAGTCGCTCCATGTAAAATACTGGTATTCAGCTACATCCGGTAAGACTGGAAGCCGACCCCAACATAGTTGGAAAAGGATAGGCAGATGAGATGATAAAGAAGTGAATAATAATATTATGTTTGAATCAGAAGACGTCACAGAAGTAATTACTGTAGATAATACGAGACAACACCACTACCATTTCCACATAACCTCAAGATCTTAATGAGGATAAACACGACAGACGACATCTTGAATAAACTACGTATTACGATCATTAGCTAATTACGTTTCATTCGCTTCCAATCAGCCAACTGGCTATGAAGCCCAGCCCTTAATCATTATACCTAATACTAGTCAACTAATGTTATCTTCCAAACTGTCGGTCTACAAAAATGGCAGCAGCTTTCAAATCATTTTGTATTTCTAAAACGTCTTGCACTTTGATTGACATACGTTTTCGGCTTTTCTTTTATCGTTATCACGAATTTTAACATCGTCAAGTTAATTTGGCAAAAGCCAAATGAGTGACCTGACTACTAGTGCCTGACACAAAATTGACTTACGGACGCCATTTCACTATCTCCTTAATACGTACGTTGTCAATTAGCAATGTCAATACGATGATAGAAATTGCAGAAATATTTGTTGAATTTGCACTTTCAATTTGTAAACTGATAGTGTTTGATTTGCAATTATTTTTATAATGATGAGTTTAGCAGACAATGCTGAATACACGAATTGGAATGAAATTGAATTGTTTTCTGCATTTCTATTAATTCAACTAGTAAATATATTAAATCAATGTTGTATCCTTGACCAACTGATGATTGAAGTAATGCCATATAATTATTTAATCTACATTTTCAAATAATTTATAAAACGTAATCAGTGCGAGTCTAATCGATAAGTGTTATCATATTGAATACAATGATTCTTAAAACTAAAACAGTTTGATATAAAACGCCGTGTGAATAAGTCACGGGGGATCGACGAATCGAACTGAATCCACGTGCGAATTTAATAACTAGTGATGTAACTGTGAAAATATTTTGCGATTCAAGTGATACTTTTTAACTGTGTTACATAAGTGAAAACGTAGTAATGGTCTTAATAAGTGAACACGTCTGTTGAATTTACGAACATAAAATCAAGGTGTGAACGCAATCGTTGGCAGTTGGCACTGCTTGAAGAGCATTTTAATGTCGATGCGTCGATAAATGTATTGAGTAACAGTTTTTACTTTAAATCAAGCAACATGTAATGGTTCCGAAATCAACTATTAATAAGTATAATCATCAATATCAAGCAACAGGAAGTATTTGTTATCTACATAATCAGTAGTGTTTAGATAGGCATTGATTTTGATTAGGAGAGATTAACTCACGCGCTATAGCAAATTCATTATGTGTAAGATTATAGTGTAAGGATTCTGTTTATCCTAGTGAAGAAACGAGGAAACGGTGAAAATGGATAAGACAAACGTAGTAGTAGAAAATCAACCGGTGCCGGACCCAAAAAAGAACTTGAGTTGCTGGGCTCGATTCAAGAGCTTGTTCGAAGACAGAGGTTTCGATTTAGAGTATGAATATGGGCCGCGAACCCCAAGACCTATCAGCTTACTTGGCGAAGACCAGGACGCAGAAGGCTATAGAAGAATATCTGAAATAAAACAATCTGTCACTAGGGTTAGCAAAAAAGCTCAAGTCAATAATAATTCGTCTAATAAGACTAACGTAGATTTGAGTGGCGCGGTTAATTTTTATGAACAATTTACTACTATATATGATGAGGAGACGAAGGAAGAACCTGATCTGTTTAGGAAGTCGGTCAGGCATCGAGTGTCCATGAGACCTAGTGCCATACTCACCAATATTATGGAGGAACCAGATGACGAAATTGAAGTGGTAAGTGAAAATGACTGTTTCTGTTAGCCTGCATCATTCCACTCATGGACAAAAGCCTCACCTCATGACTACCGCTGGTCATTAGGTTTTGCCTAGCTCAGCGGTTCTCAAACTTTTTTAGCAATGGAACCCTTTTGGAAACCTAAATATATGACGGTGCCCTTATATACGTTTGTTGCCTAAAATAATAAAAAAAAAGATTATGTGCACTTATTCTTTATTAGTAATCTGAATCAAGAAATTGACTTAACAATGGATTACCTATTACCTACAACAGATTTTTTTTTCGCTTTCCATCAGAGCAGGCCCCTTTTGTAATAAAATTAAAAAACTAAACTTATTCAAAGCTAGTCCGCTAAATTTCGCTGTTTTACAATTTATTTGCTTAAAAAAATATTATAATTTTAGTGACTGTCGTATTAATAACTTAATTTTCTCTGGAACCTTATTTTTCTTTGGTATATTTTTTAATTATTACCAGTATTTTTATTGAGCCCCTACAAAGGCTCCACGAAGCCCTAGGGTTCCGCGGAGCACACTTTGAGTAAGGCTGGTCTAGCTCATTCCGCCATTTTCCTCCACATTGTGGCCATTTTATACCACAGCTCAAAGGGCATATGTCAGACGAGGCCAGCCCAGTTTATCTGTTCTTTGAGGAAATTAAATTATAAAAAAATGCATTGTAATGTTTGGAGTTGTATACAATAAACACATTTAAGTATGATTAAGTTTTCATTGAAAATTATGCATCACGCAAATCCGATCTTGGAATCCTAATCTTATCAAAGAATAACAAATGGTGTCAAATTAAGTATTACAAAAAAAATGCGACTCAATTGCTTTCCTGTTTCTGGGGTTATCTTGATACATTTTAATTAGAAAGAAGTAGCCATTTTTTATCGAAAACTTTAGTTACTAACTTTATGACATTTAGAAGTTCGGTCACCGACTTTAATAAGTGAAACTTAAAACTAGTTTTTTTTTTTGTAATTATCTAAATGAAACTGGTTTTCAATTTATTATCTGTGCGTTGGTGACAGATTAACCTGTCAGTGCAAGCGTCGATAGATTGGAATTAATCTGATAGGTTAGTAAACGCCTCTGGCAACACTGTCGGACGGCGAAACATGACTTTCTCTATAATTGGATTGCGATCTGATTTGACAGGATGTGGAGCAATTACGCGGCTATTGTGTGCTGATTGTGATTTAGAGATCTGGGAGGTATTTGGAATATTATTTCCTATGCTTCCGGACTCCCGGAGTGACAGTTGAGGTTAACATCATTCCTCATCTGCCTAGCCTTTCCCCAACATAGTTGAAGTAGTCTTCCAGTCTAACTTGTTGCTGCTGAATACCAGTATTTTACATGAAGCGACTGCCTATCTGATCTCCACTACCCAGTGAGTACTGGGTATAACGATACCCCTTGGTAAGACTGGTTGTCAGACTTTCGGGCCACTTACTACCTGTTACGCCTGTCACAGATTTACAAATGACAGCCGGGACCAACAGCTTAACGTGCTTTCCGAGGCACAGAGGAAACTCGGTATATAATGGTTGGCCCCATCCACAGACCAACCTAGGGAAGCACGGCTTAGCCAAAAGATTGATCCGAGCGGCTATTCTTGTTTACTCGTAAAGCCACGAGCTAACGTATTTATGAACAACTTACTGTGGGACCAACACTGAAGTTTTTTTTTTCATTACTATTCGTATAGCTACCATGTATTGGGCCATGCATTCTGGATCTGGTGTACAAAAAAAAAAACTAATGTAAGCACTTGTCAGTCGCGTGATTCCTGTTGAAAGACCTCCGTTGATTGGCATAAAATAACCAAACACTCATGGTTGTGCCAACACTCAACTTGGAGACGTCCTATATACAGTGCCAGTGATTGTCAAGTGGCAATAGATAAATAGAGTAGGTACGTACCTAATTTAGAATATGATTTAATATTAGGTTCTGATAGTATATTTTTTTTGCGTATGTGAATCCTCATGCATCGTCCTTCGCCCTGGGGTAGGTGAAGGGGCCTGTTAGGCTCGTACTGACAGAACACACGGTGTTCTTCGATTACCTGGGGCCAGGGTGCTAGAGAACGTGCGCATTTCGACAACGCTGTTCACTCTCTACCCTCTACCGTCTTGTGGTTCATCTGTAGACTTGAAAAATAATGAGAAAAATCTTGTGTATGTTAATTTTTTTTAAAACATTTCGTTACGTAGGTTCGAGCTTCAAGCCATCATTACTTAAAGTTGGTGCCAGTTAAGATGAGAATAGCGGTCATTGCCCTTTCCCTAATATCTCTTCGTACGAACGAAAACCAATAAAACATGTATCGTTTTTCATTACAAACTATGTTGAAGAAAAGTTAAATGAGACTTGAACAGGCTTACTTTTGGTTTTCAAAGTTAAGAAGTTTATTCAATGTAAGTGGGTCAATGACCGCTATTCTCATCTTAACTGGCACCAACTATATCATGGTAATAATGACTTGAAGCTCGAACAAACGCGTAACGTTCAAACTTAGAACGTGACAGATGCTGAAAAGCATTAGCAAAATATACTTTCTACCCTTTCAAAATATATTTCATCTTTAGTTCAAGCCTAATGGAAATCAGGACCGGGCCTTTTAAGCAATGTGGATTCAGGCATTAGGCCTAACATATACCTACTTAGATCGTCCTTGAGTGATCGTCCTACATTAACATAATAAAATAATAACAAATAAAATAAAAAAAGCCTTTAATTCTACCATAAATATGTACATAGAAAATTTAAACTTGATTAATCGTAACTGTAACAAATCATATTAACAAATAATAATAATAAATATCGCTGGACATTGCATACAGCGCCATCTAGTGCCACACTAAGCAACGAGGCTTGTGTCGTGGACACCAGATAGTTGATATATACTACATGTAAATACATACTTATTATACAATAAACATCCATGACTCGGAAACAAATGTCCATGCTCATCACACAAACATTTGCTTCTACCGGGATACGAACCCGGGACCCTAAGAACGTAAGGCAGCCCCACTACCGGGGTTGCGGGACTATTCGAAAGAGATACCGTGGCCCCGGAACACAAAGGGCGATGAAGGAACATGGATGGGTTTTAGTCAGTAAAAGTCTGACACTCCCTCCTGCTCCGCCCAGAGCGGGAGAAGTCATTTGATGATTTCCCATCCGAAAAAAAAAAAAAAAAAAAAAAGGCAGCCCCACTACCGCAACACATTAACATACAACAACATACACACAACACACATGCACACACAACACACATGCACATGCAACATATTAACATTACATTTAAAATTATCAACATTACAATTTATTTTATAATCATTACATTATGAGCATTACATTATTAACATTACATTCATTCCATAACTTTCATTCATATCATTACATTCGTTTCATAACATTCATTTCATTACGTCAATTTTGTAACCTTACATTACATTCAATTAAGGGCATGTCATTAGGCCATATAAAAACATTGCCTATCATCCATTTAATAAATGCACTACATCAATTTAAAACATTACATATTCTTTACATTATGTGACATTCTTTTCATTACACTAATTTAATTTACTACATTAACATACTAACTCTAGAGAGCAGCGGTGGCCCAGTGGTGGTGGCCCCGACTTACGAACAGTAAGTTGTGGGTTAGAACCCACACAGGCGCATTACTTTGTGTAATTTATTTCATCACCACTGCTCCCAAAACGGTGAAGGAAAACATCGTGAGGAAACCGGCATGTCTTAGAACCAAAAATTCGAAGACATGTGACATCTACCAACTCGCACTGGGTCCGCGTGGTGGATTATAGCCCATACGCAAAATACACGCTTTGACGTGGAGTTGCGGACACCAGCCCGTTATACAATATACAAATACTCAAAAATATCTCTTTTTCTCCCAGTGCTGCCTAATTCTTTTAACTCTATTTTTAGTAAATATCAAAAACCTTAAACATATGAGGGTTTATTAATATGGGCTAATTAAAGTAAAATAATGATTATCGACTGTTTAACCGTAACACTGCCTCGTTGGACGAGTGGTCGCCAGCGCGACTACTGAGCATGAGGTCCTGGGTTCGATTCCCGGTCGGGTAAAGTGTTATTGGGGTTTTCCATCAGAAATCTCTCAGTAGCATGCACGGAGTCTGGATTTGTGCCCGGTTGATGGCAAAAAGCTCGCCCCTGTCATATGGGACTTAAAACATAACTAAACACGGCTAACTAAATAAGCTTTGATATGTCAACAACAACTATATTGTATTACCTATATTTGCAAAATAAAATTCGATTCTATTAAAACGAAATTTGGATGCCACTGTAATGCCCTTCGGAGATTACAGAAGGAGAAATTCCTGATGGAATAACCCAATAACACTTTGCCTGACCCGGGAATCGAACCCAAGACCTCTTGCTTAGAAGTTGCGCTTACGACCAGTCGACCAATAATTTTCCTGTCAGTAAAATAAACCTAAAAGGCTTCCAGACCTATGATCGACAGTAATTCACCTGTCCGTTGTCCGAGAGCGAATATTCAATTACAGTCGTTACAATAGGCTCGAACAATACTGGGCTTTAGCGGGCGGACAATGGTGGATAATGGTCGACCATGGGCCACAATGGCAGCTGTAGGGATGCCCATTCACCGAGTATCCCTGATGTGACGGGTTGTCGACCAGGTAACTTTTTTATAGGACTAGCACAGGTTTTCATTTAGAAACGTCTTTTGGATTAAGATAAGAAGTTCGACAAGTTCAGATTCGGATAATTTGATTAAGTTTTACCTTATCCTTTAGTTTTAATTTGGGCTAGTGACTAAAATAAAGTCTGACAACCAGTCTCACGAAGGGTATCGTATTATCCGGTACTAACTGGTTAGTGGAGGTCAGATAGGCAGTCGCTCCATGTAAAATACTGGTATTCAGCTGCATCTGGTAAGACTGAAAGCCCGACCTCAACATAGTTGGGAAAAGGCAGATGATGATAATGACTAAAAAAATGAGAATAATACTCGATTCCAAAACTCAACACTATTCGGTTAATTCCATTTCGACAGCCCTTGTACCTACTAATAGATAGCAAATAATAAAAGAGCAAAATATTAACGTTGTTATCGACAATTTGTTTAGACATTACATTTATGCAATTTTTTTTTTTATCATATAAAATGATTAGATGAAATATTGTTTTGATGTCAAATACCTATTTTAAGAATCATTTATTCACTTCTCACTTTGAAATATATTTATCTACCTGTGCCTGTCAACCGGTTCGGCCTACTATATATTACATGGGATTTAAATATAACGAAATAGTTGATACAAACACACTAATTCGTTTGTAGTGTATGTTTTTCACAACATTTTCTGAAACACAATTACCTACTTATAACCAGAACCTGTGTAAAATGAGATCTTTCTTTTCCAGGAAATTATTAAAGGAACATTGAAAACGTGAACGCATTTTTATTACAATTAAATTTTCCACGAAATTCGCTAACGTGAAATACAAAGTAACTACGACCTAGGTAGGACCAGACTGACTCTTAGGAGTCTGGGACTAGTTTGACCCACGGACCCCATTTTATTCATGATGATCAGAATCTGACAAATAGAATCGGAAATTTACGGCTTGATTTATGATGATGATCATCATATCAACATATAGAAGACCTTGCATCAATTGGTATAATTTGTTTTTCACATTCAAATTGATTTATTGTCCATCATGGGTGATGAAGATGTTTGTACAATAACAACTTTGGCTGAATATGTTGGTGGACATCGTTCATTGGGCATGGAGTATCTTGTTATCATGATAAGTGATAGGCAGTTCTCAATGCCCGCATGCACCACAAATCACGTAACGAGATGTTAATGTGTTTAACTCTAAACAATTGGGTATTACACCCATTTTTTAAAAGTGTCTCAATTAGATTCTGTAGTGCTAATGAACCACTGAAAAAAATAAAAAATAAATTATTCAATCGTTAAGTACCCTATAAATGCATTTAAATTTGGATTTTCAAATTTCGCACGTAATTTGACAACAACGCTGGACGCAGTGGACGCCATAAATTGATACCAGTGATAAATAAAAAGCCTTATAGTTGACAGTTGACACTTCTAAGTTTATATAGCTGTATGACGTAATAACATGGCGGCTACTATTTAATGATTATGTAACAGATAAAAAAACCTGAAACCTTTGAATTGAATGTTAAAATTTAGTTTGCTATTTTATAGACTAAAACTAACGTTTTCCGACTGCTTTTTGCCGAAGCTATAAAATAAATAAATATCGCTGGACATGAAAACACAGCGCCATCTAAATAATATATTTTTAGATTTTTTCTCATACAGAGTAAAATACCCTATTAAACATAAATGGGTGTAAAATACCCTTTTTTTTTGTTCTGGACCGTACCTTTCGGTTACAGTGATATTTGGGTCAAAGTTCCGACTAAATTAGAAGTTTAAAAAAATACAAGTTTTTATATTATAACTTTACTTTAAATAGGTACCTCCTTGATCCCCGTACTATTCAATGCAACCATCAGGTGGCCTACCATGACGTCTTAAAGCAGGATCGTTTTAATCTTGTTCCAGTGTGGGTAAGAGACGGAGCTATAGAGGACGTCTAGCGCCATCTCTTTCCCACACTGGAACAAGAATAAAACGATCCTTCTAAAAGACGCCATGGTAGGCCACCAGCACAATGTTCTGAGTGCGTTACATTGAGTCGTACCGTAAAATGTGACTTTGTGGTGTGTGGAGCTATAGAGGACGTCTAGCGCCATCTCTTTCCCACACTGGAACAAGATTAAAACGATCCTGCTATAAGACGTCATGGTAGGCCACCAGCACAATGTTCTGAGTGCGTTACATTGAGTCGTACCGTAAAATGTGACTTTTCATCCCAAAAAAAAGTCGTTTCCCAGCAATAAATTTTTGCGTAGAGTTACCTAATTTGATGTACAGAACGCTTGGTTGCTTTTGTATGGGGTCTGTTCACTCCTTGTATTTAATAAAACTTCCTTCTGTTTTTGATAATCGTATGAAGATGACACTGACAGAACGATGCTTTGATTATTTTTAACGCAGCTAAGCGTGTAAAATAATCAAAGCATCGTTCTGTCAGTGTCATCTTCTGTGCGTTCGTTCTGGCAAAACATTCATGAACAACGCGATGTCTGACAGAGATAAATAGAGATCAAATATGAGAAGAGAAAGAGATAGAAAAATAGTTAATGTACCTTTAAGTTTTGCTAGAGCCAATGCCGTTATACTTACAATCGAATATCTACATCTAAAAGTAAATTAGAAACGTCATAGATACTAGCTAGTTACTTGATCTAATTACCAACCTAAAAAACATGTATCGACATTGAAACGAACGTCACTTTAAAATGTTTTGAGGCTACCGGGCCTAATTTACTATATCTTGATGTAATTAACTATTACATTAAATTTCATTCGTTGCGTATCAGTCAGCTGTACAGTACTGTAATCGCCGCCGCCGCATTGTCAAACGACTCGTAACGTTTGTGGAAATTTCTTTTATAGATTGTCAACTTTATCGTTAGAGCGTAGGTTTAAGGTTGATTGGGAAAAATTGTCAGTTTCGGATATCTTGATTTGTGTTGGCGTCTGGAATTGAAGACCCCTTCTTTTAAGACTTTTTATCGCTTCAATGCTCACCTACGACCAAATGAGACTTAACGGCGACTTAAAATTGAGTGTTATTTGAGAATTCGACCGTAAGTAATTCACTGATCACTTAGATATGTGATAAGGAACAAGTAGATATTAACTGGGCTGATAAGATTATCTTATCTCTTGCACTTACATATTTTATATCTTAACTATTTTACTTACGGAATTGCTGTAGTTTCTTGATATATGGAATAATAAACAAGGTAAAACTGGTATTTTGTGAGTTTATTCTTAAAATAAGTCTGAAAAATGTCCAACTGGTAAACTGCACTCAGCAATATAACTCCTCAAAAGTCATGTTTGAGAATTTTAGAATCCTATTTAATATTATAAATACAAAAGTTTGTGAGGATGGATGGATGGATGTTTGTTACTCTTTCACGCAAAAACTACTAAACGGATTTGGATGAAATTTTGCACACGGATAGTTTAAAACCTGGATTTACACATAGGATACTTTTTATCTCGGTATCATGATCCCGTGGGAAAATTATCGAACTTAAGCTAGTATAAAATATATTAATATCGATTTTTTGCATTGTAATGACAGCACTCTTGAATTTGAAACTGGCCTGAAGGACAAAGTAACATTCTATCAGTGAAAACGGTACTGGAAAAGTAAAAAAATCTGTTAGATTAACATGAGCTACCGAAAAGTGACAAAATGTAACAAATCATTGGCAAAACCTATCATGTTTCTACAACGGCTGTCAAAAGGATTTACAGAAGCTTTCCGATAGCAAACGTCAACCGAATATATTTCTGGCTTTTCCATCATGTTTATCGGTATTAAGATGTCAGATTTGTTGATTTGATCAGTGGCGGAAATGAAAGTTGTTTGTTTTCCATTTTGTGTAGATTAGGTATAATTTATTTAACAGGAATTTAATCTATTATAATTAGTACTTAGATCTATCCAGTCTTTGTTAGATTGCCTCTTGTTTTTTTAATTACTTAAGGGAAGGCCCAGCATCAAAATACCTTTAAAAAACAAATCACGGATTAATAAAATAAAAGCATGTCCTAATTTGTGATAATTATTTTATCGTTAATTCTAAATCTCTGTTGAAGGTGTTGTAAATTATTTCGCAGATTTAAATAGATTATCACTTTTTATCGTTGTTATTATTTCCTGACTTATGACGATGAAGATTATTACGGAAGAATGGATTTAAAATCAATTATCGCAAGTAGCAAAGATTACAATGTGAATTTGTTTTCTTCTTGTGCATTATTTGAGTACCTAGTAAAAACCGTCACGACTTACGAGAGATAGAACCAAGACAGGACCTTACAACTTACTTTTCTAAAACGGTGAACGAAAAAAATGTGAGGAAACCGATATATATGTCCTTGAACTAAAAATTTTAAAATATGCGTCATTATGCGTCTCATAATGAGCCTATGTGGCCTGTGTATCAGTCTTTTTCACAGAGACATAGAAAGACGGACTGAGTCCCAGCTGTGGACATTATAGGCTGATTATGATATGCCAATGCTATGGTGCATTATTGAGACTTTAACCAACAGTTTAAACTCCAATTCAGGTTTTGTGCTTATTATTAAATAATACCAGTAGTCTATTTAAAAGTTATTTGTGAGCATACCATCTGCATTATTTTATGCAAAATTATCATTTTCGATTTATCAATGAAGCTCAGTCATGCGAAACTGAATAATGTACACCAGATTATTAAATTCTAAATCTGCCAATTGATTTTTATCTCATCACCATTATCGTCATCATCTATCGATGATGCTATCGCCTATTTCATCATCCACCATCATCACCGAGTATAGGGCTCCTCCCGTTGTGCCCTGCTTTCCTGGTCAGCGCGAGTCTCCTCCAGGTTTTACCCGCGATCATATGAATGTCATCCACTAATCTGGCTGTAGGTCTACCATCACTTCTTCTACCGTCTCTTGCCAACCATTTTCACCTTCCATTACCACGTCTTGGCAAGTATCTATCTCGATTGTTTGACCACCAAAAGTGTTCAAAAAACGTTCTGTATGCCTATACATTTTTTAGCTAGGCCAGGAAATCTAACATGTGACCGTTTAAACCCCATGTATTTTTTAACAGTAATAAATGTGGATTTTTGCCGTGTTTAAATAGTAAAAACGAAATATAAATATCGGAAAAGTCAAATGGAAAACAGAAACACAATTTTACTAAAATGAAAACAATTTTGATCACGGCTGTGTTTGAATTAGATTTATGCTTGGGGCAAAATAAAGACCGCACTGCTCAGCCAATGGGAAAAAAAAACTTAATGCAAATTCGTTTCGATTAGGTTGAGACATGGGATACTTTTTATCCCGGTAGTAACGGTAACACCGTGGGATAATTTTCGCCCTTCACGCGAGCGAATATGGGTAATCATTAGTCAGCAAAACAGTAGAGGCGTCATCAGAAATGCTAGTCATTATGTTTCTAGTAGGTATCTGATAATAATTTTCAAGAAAATTTGAGTAGGTCAGCAATTAACAAATTAAAAGTTATTATCGTTACGGAAATACTGGTACAGACGCCAGCACATCAAGGTACTAAAATCTGTAGATTTTCAAATTTATCGCCAAAGCAAAAGGTTGATTAGGGAAAATGGTCAGTTTCACCCGAAACTGACCATTTTCCCTAATCAACCTTTTATGCTGGCGTCTGTAAATAAATCCAGGCAAATTTCAGACAAGGTAGGTAGCAACTAGAGGGCTGATTAAATGCAAACGAGCTGGCAAAACAGTAAACAAAACTGTCGTAAAAGAGTTCTAATGTTGACTACAAAAGACAGCACGGTGTCAAAACAAATAATAGTCCGTCAGAAAACCCGATAAATCCCGCGAGACTATTACGCTGGATCAATTACCTTCAAGCGGGGGATCAACGTCAACCCGTAGTAATAACTAGACTACGGCACTCCATCGGCCAGCCTATTAGGACCCGTCAACGGCAATACTTCCACCACGGATGATTTTGGAGCAGAAGGCTGGGTGCCAACGACGGGTGAAAACAGGCGCACGCACACATAGACACATACGTACAGCGATCTCAAACAAATGACAGTCGCGAGTGCACGTGCACTTACTGTACGTGAAGCGTGACTACGTGTGCGTGGAGATCGGTGTCCCCTTATTTCGCAGACAGAAATTTCATAGATTGTTGATAAGCAGAAAATGTTTCAAATAATGTTTGGTCCTTATATTTTATTTCCAATATTATTGTTTTATGAACTATTTAATTCAATTAAACTATGTTTCACAGAAACACAATTCAATGAATTTTATAATCGTATTTTTAATTCAAACTTATCATACAGTAGAATTATTTTTAACGAATATTGTTTGTTCGGTGTATTTTATCATGGTATTTTATTTCAACGAAAATAAACGCTAGGGGATAGCGTTTATTTTCGTTAGGTTTTCTTGTTAGGTTACTTTAAACTCTGCAGACATAGATAGTAAACCCGCGAAGCACTCCGGCCAAATAAGTTACGAGTAGGTTAGGTTAGATCTGTGACCAAATGCGTTACCAAATAATATATATGCTACATCGAAATTGGTCGCAATAACAAAATTCGGACTAAGGACAATTATATACCACGTTCATGTAACTATACTACGGTATATCGTATTATTAAATATAAAATGTACCAAGTAAAATTAAATTCATAGGTGTGTTTGTTTTTGTTGTCACAAGTGTGTTTTTAAAAAAAAGCTACAGATTACAGTTCAGCGTGTGTAAATTGAAACATTTAGAAACCGACACTCGATAAATGTTTTTCTTGGTTATAAGTTGTATATTAACTAAACAATATGATGAGTATAAATAATTTTTGATTTATTATTCTATGATATGAATATCGAAAAATTATATTTTATTTGAAACAAAAATCTATGATTAAAATTTTTCGAAGTCAATATTCTGCATATTATTGATTATTATGTGAAACTAAATTATGAGTTTTTTTTAATATGAAACGAAATTCCGTAAAACTTTTATTTAAAATACAGCGTATACAAACGTGGAGATCGCAAACAAATGGCAGTCGCGACTCGCGAGTGAGCTTGCACTCGCCGTAGGTGAAGCGTGTCTATGTGTGCGTGCGTTTCGAGTAAAACTTCTGTATCTATCTATTCTGTGATTCCAACAAGAGGATTATGTTCTATGTTCATTATGCACGGGAAATAGCTCTCGAATTTTAGTAAGTTTGAGAATTATTTGCCTTGTTCTGCAAAAGTTTAGGTTGAAAATCATTTGGCAGGTGGAGGATTTATTAATGAGGTTGTACAGTTTACAGTTTCGCATGAATGAGCTTCATTGATAAATCGAAAATGATAATTTTGATGGGATTTCGAACACGAAGTACCGAGGTGCATGTATTTGTATGTATGGAAGGCACAATCACACAATGATGCGTGTATTTCATTAGGTATTAAATGAAATAATAACTAGCACGACTGTTTTGCTCAAAGGGTTGGGCAGAGGTGCACTTACAGTTCACACACAGTTGTCACCAACTGGCCACAACTCCCGACTTTGGGCTACTACTGAGAAATTCCTAATGGAGAACTCAATAACACTTTCCTCGACCTGGAAAACAATCCCAGGCCGCCATACTCAGTAGTCGCGCTTGCAACCCTAGTGGTTGAACCATGGTAGATTAAACAATTATTTTAAAAAGCCACTGCTGCAGAATCCCAGATAATTTCGTAGTGATGCGAGATAAATCACCTGTGCACAGCTAACCGATGTGAATTGTTCAACCAACTAGAATATGCCAACGCGATGCACTAGCCTCAGGCATCAAAATGTCAACACAGAACATAGAAACTTATGTAGATACGCTATACCAGTGTTTTACAACCTGTGGGTCGCGACCCCCTGGGAGGTCGCAAAGCCTCTATGGGGGTCGCAAGATGTCGCGAAAACTACCTCAGTTAAAGTACAATTACGAGGTGGCAAATGGAATGGCAATTTTATTATATATTTGTATCATAATAAAATATTACTTGGAAAAAAAAGTTAAGGGTCGCAGGGGTCGCCAAATATGTTTTCATACTATGGGGGTCGTGTCATGAAAAAGGTTGATAAACACTGCGCTATACTGTTACTGTTTGAAGAGAGAAGAAAGTCGCAGCTGGACTTAAAGTGTGATGATCTTAAGGCTACAGCTATACCCTACAGTTTTATCAATGGTGTTCTGACATGTCCGCTTTGTGCTCGGAGTTTATCGGCCAAAGTTGGATAAGCTAGCCACTTGAGAGCACTTGAAAGAGCAGCACACCAAAGCTCTCTACAACCACACTAGAAAGCCATCGAATGCAGTCGCTGTGGCCGAAATCGGCTAGATGGCATCATCATCATCATCACTGATAGCCTGTGTCATCCCACAGCTGGGCAAAGGTCTCTCCCCATGACTTCCAAATTCTTCGATCCAGGGCCAATGTGGACCACTGGTTGGTTTTGTCCAGCTCGTCCCGCCATCTCCTGCGACTGCGAGGTCCACCGCGTCGCCTTCAGAAGAAACGCTTTACAAGATGGACACTGGCGCACAAACTGTTAGCACATATTCAGTAGGTACATCATTCTGATTCCCCCACACATATACACTTTTCATTGGTACCTAATTTCTGCTGTTTCTTACAAAAATGCAACCTACACGGTCAAAATGTATGGAAGCTGATTTTGTTTATTGAACACCACTGCGATCCTTGTATATTCTTGCCAAGTCCATGTTCTTCATTTGGTCAACGCAGTTTTGCAGAAAAAACTTCGAAGTAAATTCTCAACAAAAAAGTTTGGAAATGAAAAAGCAGTCCAGGAAAAAGGTAAACATTTTCACAATGTCGTCGTTTCTTTAGCAAACAAGGCATCTAATTAGTTTAAGATCTCGGCTATAAACTGTATTAAATCTTTGCTAGATTTTCTTTGCTGTTATTGCATGAAAGATAGTACAAAGGATTACCTTGCAGTTGAGAAGTAAAATTAACTTTTAAAATAAGGATTGAGTCAGCTACAACGCTGGTAAAAAAAACAAAATGTCTGATGAAACTTTTTCCGCTATCTGATCAATTAAAATGGAGACAGCAAAAAGTTTGGAAATGAACAGTCAGTCCGAGGTACAGTTAGCTTAAGAAGGATTACAATGACATTGCGGGCTTTAGAAGGATTTATAATATTATTTAATGTGCCTACAGAGAATTCTTAATCCATTTAAGATTTTAGTTTCACATCATAGAATACATATAATTAAGGAACCATTTCCTGAACATACGAGGAAATTACTAATGAAACTGAAAAAAAGAGATTTGGTTTGTTAGTTTTTATTTAGATTAGATATTTATCAATAACATTACGTATATGAAGTTTCGCCAACTCATTAGGAAACGTAATTACCTCGCTGAAATTGATCATGTTGCATTAAATTACACATTCTACTGCACATTAGCACATTTTGGACGTATGCCACATTGGGCACCCGCTTTCACGGCACCTGAGGTAATGGCACCTAAGGTAATACACACGGCACCTATCAATATTTTTCGCAGGTGCCATTACTGGAATAGTTTATTATTTAAAATTTTATTCCACAATCGGCACCTACGCATCAGTAGCTACCGACCCGAGTGCGTAAAATTTGTCATTGTACGCGAGGATTAATTCCTGAGCCAAGACTATAAAAATACCACCTTTCGAGTGAGTGTGTTGAAAGCAATATTATAGCTTGTTTCTTTACTGAAAAACATACCACACATGTTAACCTTCAAAAGATAAAGATCTGAAACTATAATCTTGGTCTTAATTAGTATTTTATCTGGTAGAGAATCAGCAAATTTGTTTGACGCCATATTGTTACTGGCAAATAAAATTCATGTACGACGAGGATATTTTGTGATTATCTGAACCTGGGATCTTTAATCACAAATTACGTTCTTGTTCGACGCTGTAGGTATGTATGAAAAGATCAAGATTCTATCTGATACTGACAATGAGCATTGAATTAAATCTTGATAAGTTTGGCTGTACCAATTTGATTAATTAAAATGTATTGATTCGAAGACATTAGAATTGTGTTCTAGCTATAATTGTGTAGCGGCTTCATTGATTATGTATTAATATTATAGGTAATTACTTTTGTGAAATTAGTGTGAAATTAGTATGTAAGTATTTTAAGTTAACTGTTACGTACCATTAGCTTTAGGTTCTCACGGCAAGCCCGCAGATGTTTTATTGCAGGTGGTTTTGTTCTTTGGCTATGTAAGGATAATAATAGTTTATGGTAGGGCCTTGCCCATTTTGCTTATTGTTCATATTAGCTTTGAGAATTTAGAGTAATAGCCTTTGATATTTTTGTTGAGATGCCGACGGTTCTGTTTGTAATGTGTTTATTGTTTAACTATTTTTATTGTGTTAGCTAGCTATAGAAACCTTTGTACAGTTTTTAGTTTGTAACGTGCCGCTCCTACCGTATCCCAAGTTTTAGATAATTGTTAAAATGTGGAATTCAGTCAGTAACTTTTCGTCTCCGGGTTCGGTCGGGTGGCATTCTTGCTCCTTGTAATTTATTTTAATAAACTTACTCCATCACTAAGTAAATCAAGTACTTATTTTGCGATTCCCATACCGTCGACACTAGTTAACCGACCTATGTGCGCGAAAATTGTGCTAAAGCATTGCACATATTTTCTCTTTTTATGCAAGCCCGTGCCTTTATTATACCATCCCAAATAAAAGAAAAAGTCAATAGTTACAATCAAGCACAAAAGTATTTCTCAGCAAATAAAATAAAGCTGCCGTAAATCCAATATTAGTTGTTTGATATTCGAGTATTGAAAGATTTACACCGTTGACATTAATCTTACTCGACGCCGCCGCCACCGCTGTGCGTACGTGTACCAGGGACGTACTGGGATGGACTCGAGATTTTCCTACACCTAACATCACGCCTGCTATCTCCAAGGGGTTAAGCAGAGGTGTACCTATAATACTGGGTGTGTAACCGACTTCAAAAAAGGAGGAGGTTATATGTTCGTGTGTGTGTGTGTTTTTTTTTAATCTATGTTTTCTGATTTCTCTCCCATTTGTGGACCGATCCTCAAAATTATTTTGTTTTAAAGTGTATATATCTCCTGCTGAGGTGGTCCCATTTAAATTTGGTGAAGATCTGAGAGATTGGAGATATTCAAAATAGACGGCTAATCCATCGTGATAGCTGCAATCGCTTAGATGTTTATTGTTTTAAATACAGCGTCATGACGTAACATCACGCCTGTATGCTCTGAGGGTACGCAGATGTGTACAATACACCCAGAATTCGATTCAAATTCGATGACAGAAACATTAAATCAATCAAGCAAAGGTCCGACCGACTTCGAAGCTTGACCTTTGTTTGATTGATTTGGTGATATTTTCACTGGCTTCTGAAACTTAAGTTATTTTTCACGTTTTGTGTTTTTCTTTTAGTGTCTTTTTTTGTTTTTTTTTTTTTTGTTTTTCTTTTTGTGTTTTGTTTTTTTTGAAGTCGGTTTTATATTTATTGTATAAAAGTTTTTAGTATTTGTTTCTGTTATACAGATCTCACTAAGCACACCAGTATGCAATGGGTGTAGCCCGGTAAAGCTATTGATTAAAGCATAAAATAGTTAAAATATAGTAACTACCGAATTGTTTGTTTGTTTTTTAAAACGTTGCCCCACTCTACGTATTTGTCTTGTTTCGTGAGTGGTTATAAACACTTAACCTCACACACACAAAGAGAGATGCCAAGCTTTTCCTGATTGGGACAATACTACGAAATTCACAAGCGATTTTAAACCTTACAATGCTCCTCCATTATTTAAAAACCCCTACAAAGAGAGCAACCTAATAAAACTCCGAAATGATCGTGACCTCACGCTGTTTTTGTAAACAAATCGCTGGAGTGTCCGCAAATAGTTGCAAATTGATATTTATTCGTGGTGTCACTGCGGCCCACACGTTGCGCGTCGACACTCTGATTTATATCGTCGTGAATTAGTTAACAGCTTTTTTGTTGACTGTACCTACCTCTTTGGCCGTTTGTTCGTGGCGTGATTGAGACCGTATTTGTGTAGTGTTTTAAAGAATGTTAACTGTTTTGTTTGAAGTTTGACCTATATACGGCTGATTGACTGACTGACTGCCAAGACACGTCTTTAATCATCGAAAATGTAAACTTTTTCGTTAGAAGCACGTTAGAAGTAAACATCGGTCATTTTCAAAGTGAATAATACGAATATCAGTTGATTATTTACCCACTGCATGCCAAAGGCCTCTCTCATACTGATATGGTGAACATTGAAAATAAAAAAAGTCTGAATTCGCGAATTTCTGACTTTTTCCAAAAGACCAAGCCGGTAATCGCTTTCGAAGCGCTATTTTCTACATTGATTTAAACTTTTCGGTAGCTTATGTCAATTCATGTTACTCATTATTTTAAACTTGAACGTGTTACTGTTTTTTTGTCCCTAATAAAATAACATAAATTTTCTCGTAATCATCATCTGCCTGGCCTTTTCCCAACTATGTTGGGGTCGGCTTCCAGTCTAACCGGATGCAGCTGAGTACCGGTATTTTATATGGAGCGACTGCCTATTTGACCTCCACAAAAACTGTATTAAGTAATACGATATTTATTTATTTAAACTTCATGTACAATAGTGGTACATAGGCGGACTTAATGCCACAAGGCATTCTCTACCAGTCAACCTTTGGGTTAAATAGGAAAACAGTGTGATAGGGTACAAAGTAATGTCTAAAAAAAACTTTTTGCTAACGAGAGTTTAGATTTAGATTGATACTAATACACATACACAGATAAAAAAACCCGAAACAAAAAATATACCCCTTGCTAAGACTGTTTGTCACACTCTCGGGCCACTGACTACCTGTAACGACTGTCAAAGATCTACAATTGACAGCCAGGACCAACGGCTTAACGTGATATCCGAGTCACAGTATGGTATCGGTATGTAATGGGTGTTCACCCATCCACGGACCAACCTAGGCAAGCACGGCTTAACCTGAAGATCGACCCGACTCGCTTTTATTTTTCAGCCACGAGCTTCTCCTCTCTTCTATTCTTATAATCACTGATCGATTTTCCTTGTTCTGCTCTCAAGTTTTCTCCTCTTCCAATGTTTTCCACCTCCGTTGTCAGTTTTGCTACAAAATACAAAAGATCTTTTTGAGTCCATTATCTTTTATCTGTAAAAGGAGGGAAATTTCCAATACGTCCGAGTCACTTCGTTGCAACAACAGGCAAGAATATTGGTAAACACTGGCAATACAATTCCTTGGAGCTCAATAATACAAAACGAATACTTTAAATAAAGCTGTACTACAATACCTAGCTATTGACTTAAATTGAGGTAACGTTGTCTTGTCTTTTTTAAATTTTCACGATCAGAACACATTCGCGAAAATACCCGTTTACGAGTACGATGGTATAAAGTAGATTTATGAAGATTAATTGTTGTCACGGCGTTTAGTGGCCTAAACGCCTAGGTATTGTGTTCAAAATAGAATGGAGGACTATTTAAGAATGAGCTTGTATAATGAGCATCACCTCTTAATAAAAAAATCCTAAATAAAAAAAAAAAAAAACAATTCAAAAAATTCAATTTATTCAATTTTTTTTTTCAACTTCCTATTTTTTTTTTGCTCCTAGTATTTCCTAGTATGAAGTACAAGATCACTTCTTACTTCATATAAATATTATTTTCACTGACGGACAAGGCACAGCAACTGAGTATATGTATTCCTAGAAGCATAATATTTCACTCAAGACTTCATTATTGTAACAAAACTAGAGTAGTATGAGATGATTTTTGGAATTCATTCAAAATCAAAAGTCATTTATTAAAATTGGGCTGATAATAAGCACTTTTTCAACATCAAACGTCAACGTCGACAAGAGACAGTCCCGCAAAATAGTGGCCCATCCCCACCTCCTAGTGTTTCAGTTGGGAAGAAGAAGTGGCGAAACTCCCCAGCAACACATCGGTCTGTTAGGTTAGATTCCGTTAATGGGGATATAAGTTTGTATGGTCGTAATTTTTCCCGATGGAACATCCCATCAGATATCAGGCTTATCACAAGAAAAGAATCAATATGAACAGTGTTATTAAAATAGGATTATTTCAACAAGTATATTAATAGCGCTTACGTATTCCTAAATCAAAACTCCAAAGTCAAGTTTAACCATCATTCAAAATCTATCATCGCTATAGAAACAGTTATCAGTCATCATCGATAATTCTGACGTCAAAGATAGCAGATCAAAGAATGAAGATTATGACGCCAAAAACTTATGACAATTCAGTGACGCGAAAATGATCCTTATCTATCCAAGAATGAGCTCGGACATCGTGAAAACCAACACATAGCTAAATAATTACGTCAGGAATGTAATCTGAAAATCAATGAAACATTGACGTCGCGTCGGGTCTTATCGTACGCGAAAATAACGCATCGATTATTTTTGTAAACGATTTTTTTTTCTTATTGCTATGCGCACTTTTCTAATTGTATCTAAGCTTGGTCATAATTAACATAACCTGACTGATTATGATTGGTATTTTTGTAGCCTATTAGACCACCTACGTTATCATTATCAGTCTGGCTGGGCACGGAGACGCCTTGGTGACCGGTGCTATAGTTGGTGCCAGTTAAGATGAGAATAGCGGTCATTGACCCACCTGCATTTATTTAACTTCTTAACTTAGAAAACCAAAAGTAAGCCTGTTCAAGTCTGGAATCGTCATCTATCGTGATCTTCACATTTTTTGTAATGAAAAACGATACATGGTTTATTTTTTTTGGATCGTACGAAGAGATATTAAGGAAAGGGCAATGACCGCTATTCTCATCTTAACTGGCACCAACATAGAGGTAGTATTTTCTACACTTTCTGTACTAAACAAGCATTTTTCGCGTTTCGTTCTCTAATGACGTTTGCATGTTGTGACGCCTTTAACGTTTTGAATGTCATTGTAACATATACGTGACAAGCAAGCGCGTGCCCTGTACGCCAAATGACACAAATATGTGACAAAATGGTGGGTGACATTGTGGTGTGGAGGGCACGCGGTCAAAAGTTTAAAATGGTGGTTCATGACAGAAGTTGTGCGCTTAACGCAATTTTAATGCCACGAATTTCATCAGACGCGATTCCGTGCGTGGGCTGTATTTCTATAAAGATAGATTCTGCTGAAAATGTGTCTAAAAATAAAGTTTTTATTTTAACTTGAAACGAAAGGTGTTACATATTTAATCGTTACAATGAAAATCGCTTGCAGAGAAAAGTTACTGAAATATTCACAAATCCTTTTAGTTTTTCCGTCGACAGCGAGAAAATATGAAAAGTGAAAAGCATTTGTTTCTCTCCTTTTTTTGTTTTGTTTTACCTTTTCTTTAACATAACAATGACAATTAAAGTGTGTTCTCTATAGTGTAAAAATATGTTAATTACTACAATTTGCATCAAATAAATCAAGAGCAGTGGTAGCTAGGTAGAAAGCCTCGACTTACGTGTCGTAAATCGGGGTTCGAACCCAGGCCACTTTACTTTGTTTACATTTTCTTTACCACTGCTCTCAAAACTGTGTGGAAACTGGGAAGTCCTGGAACCAAAGGCCAGCCTGGCAGGCCATGGCCCACTCCCTCTCACGAGAGGAGATCTATATGTCCTTCGACACAGGGACGCAGGCAACGTTATGCTATGCTCATGTATCAAGCAAAGTCAAACAGATAGTTAATAGAAGTGACCTTTTGTCCCCCATTCATGTTTACGGCGTGTGCGAAAAGCCAATGATGTGTGTAATCATTGGTTGCCAGATCGGTTTAAAGTTGATAAGCGGTTACGCATAGGCACGTCATGACGGTGTGCCGCGAGGCACGTGTTTGTGGCTCTGTGTCTGCATGGTTTATTTTGTGTATGTGGTATCAGCGACGATAGCTTTTTTGTTTACGAATAAAATTCTGAATTTAAAGTCTTTGCACGGATTCTTTGTCTCAATTCGAGCTGTTCGGAATTCTTTCTGTGGAACTCCATTCAACCACACACTTACAAACTTCGTACTACTGAGTTCACTGACGGTCGACTAATAATCAACCTTATTACTTAGGACATATAAGGCTGAAAAGTCAGTGAAGTTGGTAGTACCTACTAAAATAGAGCTTCGTTAGGTGATGCTACTAGCTGTGCTAGCTATGAGCTTAGTTTCGAAGAAACTGTTGTCCTAATAACAATAATAATGGTTAAGGCGATTACATTACATGAGCTAAACGCGAGTTTTATAATGCAAAAAAGCATATGATTCACTGCAATAATCAAAACCAAAAAAATATATGATATTCTTCAGGATATATGCTAGTACGATAGTGTTTTGAAAACATAATACAACAAATTTTATTCGACAGAAAAAAATCACGAACTTATAGCTAAAAAATTCTTTTAACGAGTAAAAACCATACTAAAACATATGCGATCATTCTGATTTTTTGGCAAATAATTCTACAAGCAAAATACTAGTATCATAGTGTTTTACTTTTTTAGTCCAATCAATATATTTTTTGTAAATCGCAAAAAACCACTCATTTCGCACTATTCGGCCGCAGTGACTGACGTAACAACCACTTTGTCGTGCAAGCTGATTAGAACTTTATTCTAACAGTGTTTCAAACGAACTTTGAACCAACACAAATACAGTTGCTTGTTTAGCTCATGTAATCGCCTTAAGCTTTGTTTTAACAGCCTATTTATAGCCCCTTTGGTTTTTATATTAGAATATAATAGAATAGAATAGAATGCATTTATTTGTCAGAATATTGTACAAAGCTGTTATGTTCATTATGTATTACGATCACAATATTCTACCGTTTACGGCGTACGAATTAATATGGTTTGTAAAATTATGGGTCAACATAACATTAACATTAAATTATTAATCATTAAAATTACAAATTATTTAAATAAATATTAGGATGGTATGACTTACTAGGACTTACTTAAGAGGAGCTCGTGGCTAAATAATAACAGCCGCTCGGGTCTGGTCTGGTCTGCTCGGCTTGGTCTGTGGATGAGTGACTACCCATTACATACCGAGTTTCCTCCGTGCCTCGGAAAGCACGTTAAGCTGTTGGTCCCGGCTGTCATTTGTGATCTTTGACAGTCGTTAAGGGTAGTCAGTGGCCCAAAAAGTCTGACTACCAGTCTTACCAAGGAGTATCGTATTACCCAGTACTAACTGGGTTGTGGAGGTCAGATAGGCAGTTGCTCCGTGTAAAATACTGGTATTCAGCTGCATCCGGTTAGACTGAAAGCCGACCCCTATAAAACTTGGGAAAAGGCTAGGCAGATGATGATGGTATGACTTACAATTGTTACTGTCAAATCAGGAAGAGGAAACCTATGTTTGGTTAGTAACATAAAAGAAATCAACACCACGCTTACATAATGATTTGACGACATAGGTGTACCTATCATGGATGATTTTGTAATGGCCATCTGCGTCAGTAGCCATACAAAATACTCTATTCACAACTTATCACAGTAAACACTATCTCCCAAATATAACAAAACAAAACACCAAGTGCCTTCAAAGTTGAACGGAACAAGCCTACGAGGAGCAATTAGTAAACATTACGGCAACGTCGCGCTATGGCGCCCTGGGTATACCGGGCGATATTGCTCTCATCTCATACCCCGCTTTCTACCCAAGGTGCTATAATAAAACTTTTAGGGGAATCTGCTAGTGGGTACGTTGTTTTTTTTTTTGTTTCGTGTAATGAAGCTTATTCATTTATAAGAGAGCTTATTTATATGCTTATGCACGTGTGACAATGAATAGTACATTACTGCAGCGGCCAGCAACAGAGGCATCGATGGACGAACGTGTAAATGTGGGCTGAGGCGAAGCCGACGCACACATACGTAAGTCCATCAATGCCTAGTTGTGGCCAAGGCTTGTATAGTACTATTCTCAAATAATGCGAGGAAATTAAAAGTCTCGCGTTGAAGAGTTGATTTGTTTTTTTTTTCTTCAATAAACCGCTTTCTATTTGCGAGATAATTTTTTTCAACGAAATTTAAATAAAACCTTTAATAAGTTACCTCCTTGGTTGCCATGTTTCAGAGTAAAAGATCGTAAAATTTTTAAATAACACGACAGATATGGATTTTCATACAACTTTTGCCGGCCTCTGGTCGCATGTATCTGGCCAGTACAGCAATTTAGATTTATCTTGAAGAAAGTTGTCAAAATAATGCTCAAATTTCCAAGCATGTTTGAGAAAACATAATTTTCTTTCTTTTTTTATTTCTGCTGCAGCCGACAGAAACACAGTTTTATTTTAGAAAATCATGTCTGAATCTCTTCGCGTAAAAACTTAAATTAAATTTTAATAATAAATATTTAAATGGATTATTAGTTCTATTTTTCGATTTTCAAATTCACCATTTTCCATCTGTTCAACATCCTAATAATCTTATAGGAATCAAAGAATAATGGACTTGTGCAAAACAATTAGGAATTCAAAGATGTTTCCCAACTCTCTTGCCAACGGAGTCAAACTAGTTCAAACTAGTTTTCAAACTAAATAGCAAAAACCAAATTTTGCTAAAACCACTAAGAAATAGGAGAGGATTTTTCCCGAGTTTTCATTTAGATTTTGTTATTGTATTGTTCAGCCACCATTTACATTTAGTTATCTTTCATTGACTTGAATATGCCTTGGTGGCTGAGAGAATGTCATGCTCACTCAAATGTCTCGCTGATGGTGGCGGGTGTGTCAGGTCATTTAGTTCCCTTCAATATGGTTGAGTTCGCGTCATGTTCGTGAACGGGCGCTGTCAGTTGGGACTGGTCATCTCTTAGCTGCCAGGGTTCATTTTAATTCGTTTATTGTTAAATCGTTGTCTTTTTTTACTCTGGACGCTCTTAATGTGCACGTCTTCCTACATCGTTCTCACATATATGTATAATTTCAAAATTAATGATGTAACCAAGATTTTGTAACAATATATTGATTCCAAAGAGTGTCCATGGAGTTTCTTGCCCGTTCTTCTCCATAGAGATCTAACGCTAGGGAATTGGCAACTACAGTACTTTCTCAAGTTATTATGCCTTGAGACTGGGACTGTAGCTTTGTTTTTTATTTGTAATTCTGACATTCAAAAGTGCCGTAATGGTCTAATTGAAATAAATGCTTTGAGTTTGAGTTTGAGTTAAGAAGTAAACAAAATAAACTTAACTGGTATGCGGCTTCGACTTTCTTTTAGAAAGCTCTGGGCTATATGAAATTTGAATATTCAGCAGTTGAACATTTTATTCTATTTACTCTAGTTTCTGATTAGCTTAAAATGAAAACTTAATAATCCAATTATAAATTTCTTCGTAACTACATAGCAAGAAGATATTTAATTAAATCACATTCGAGTCAACGGACTCGCTTAAAGTCGCTTATGAATTTAAATTTTTAATTGGTAAACTTAGCTGCATTAATTGTTTTAGATACAAAGTTGCACGTTAGGTCTCGGCTGTCTTTGTATTTCTTTGACAGTAGAAATATTAATTAATTAAAATTTGCACTTGATTTAGGAAACGAAGAAAAGTTTTATAAAATAATTTCCAGAACTTGTCTGAAAAATGCAGAATCTACGAATGCTTGACCGTCTGATAAGCCCCAACTGCAGTTTTATTATTTGCAAACTTAAAGACTGCAACATAATTGGGAAACTTGGAGAACCAATTAAGTTAGCGTGTTGTTTTTATTAATATTATTATTTTTAACCAGCCCGATTGGATTCAAGTTCTACGATGGTACGGTCGACCAATCTATTTTTTATTACATTTTAACATGCAAATTACATTGTTAAATGTAAACCAAATAGCTTGGTCGACCGTACATGATTGTTCTCCCTTACTATTCGTGTACTTCCACAATTCGACACATGTATTTCCTGAATTCGTCCATTTATTGGACTTCGAAATACAAATACAAGGTAACATAATAATAAACGCTAGCCGTCCCGTGTTGTCTCTCGGACCATGAAAGTGAACAACTTTTGTTCTACGAGTTCTTGAAATTCGCAAAAAAAAATATGGACTTGCTTTAGCAAAAGACGCGATCAGCTGATCGACATGTATGGTAAAACTAAAAAAGTTATGAATTTCCAAAACTCATATTTATTTATAATAAGCACACCAACAGCACAATCACTTACAATTCAAATCAAACATCTAATATTGGCATTTCAGTAATCATGCAAATAACAGGAATGCATAACATTGAAATATGAATATCAGAGACAAAGGAGAACAATAATAATAACAAAAGTGGTTTAGTTTCATGGTCTGAGACACCACACGAGAGGTCTTGAATGGAGAAAGTTGTTCAGTTTCATGGTTACTAACTCATCCTTAAATATGAGCACACCTTCCTCATACATATTGTAGATAAATACGTGAAATAAAAATACTGCTTTCGTTTAAGGAGAAAGAAATATTCCTGAAATACGACTTTTCATTAAAGGATTTTCCCTTTAATGCAGCAAACAACAAGACGTTTGAGCCATGTCGTTTGCATAGCAAATATTAAATATAAAAGCGCATTATGTTGGTACTTTCACTTTGTAGCTTCTATTCAGCTTTTCAAGTCCTTCAGCTTAATGCATTTTCTGCTTTTATATTTTTCCTTAATTTTTATAATCAGTTACTGAGATAAAAAGGGTAAATCTTCGCTTATATTTTCCGTCTATTCTGAGAACTCTTTTTTAAGATTGTAAGTTCGCCAAGTTAAAAACGGACATTAATAGCGTAAACCCAAAAAATATGCGTAGGCGTACATACCATTGCTATATACTCGTACAGCCCCATCTATTTATTATTTATGTGCTAAAGAGTCCAATTACCTAAATCAACAATTTGATTTGGGACATCCCTGAAAGGTGCTCATTTACGGCCGACTGGCGTTAAGGTCCATTACTATTCGAACGCATAATTATTTAAGGGTTCTTCCTCATCACATTACTCTCAAGTAAGGGTACTATGTAATTAATATTGAGTAGTGAACATTGACTGAATTTATTTGTTTGGGCTGAATAGATCGAACACCTGAGGAATGATGTTTGGTGTACGAGTACTAGTTCGAGTAGGTCAGTAATTTGTGTTATTTTTTTATAATAAATAAGCTAGCGTTTTGCCGCAACTAGCCTGAAGTGAAGTGCTTATGAGACCGAGGGTGGAGCACGTTTGCCTAGAAGGAACCGATTCACTCGAAATTTGAATAGATCCAGATTATAATGATCAGGGAACACAGAAGCCGGCAGTGAATTCCATGGACTGGCGGTTCGCTCCATAAATGTTGAAGCATAGCACTTTGTTTTGGATTCATGTGCGTATTGTATAATAATTTATTAAACAAAATAATTACTTGCTTCGGCGAAAGAAAACTTCGTGAGGAAACTAAAACAGCATGACAGTTTAATATTTCTCGACGGCATTTAAAGCCAAATCAGAGTCCCATGGGCGGTATAAAAACTGACACCTGCCCGCTTAGCATGGACGAAAGAGAATCGACAAATCTTTTGTTCATCTGTCATTGAATCGACAAAATGACAGATGAACAAAAGATTTGTCGATTCTCTTTTGTTTCTACGGCGTTCATGCTAAGCGGGCAGGTTAGGCACAAACTATACGAGAAAGAAGAGCTAAACTTAGGTACATATTGAGTGTACTTCGGTGCAAGCGGGTTTTAACCTCTAAGTTCTTTACGTAATTATGTTTAAAACTTTAATGTTTTTCAATTTAAATTAAAAGCATGATTAATTTTATGCAGTAATTAATTTAGTCAACGAACTCGTATTTATTTATTTATTTAATAATAATCGTAATTATTATTGGTTGCAATAATTGAATTAACTCGTGGATTTATTTATAATATTTAAATTTTACTTGCAAATATTAATTTACAGGTAATTTATAGCGTAATATATATATATATACATTATAGAAAGTAACTCCCTCATAGAGAGGAGGCCTGTGTCCCAGCAGTGGGAACATTAATTGGATGATGATGATGATGATGATAGAAAGTAACTCAACGGAATTAATTTAATGACGACGTTCATTATTTAGGCGTTTAGTTATAGAATAATATCTCATTTTGTTATTCATCGGGCTTCTAAGAAAAAAGAAAGCGTCATGACCGGAAATTATGATAGTGTCTGTTACATACTACTGGCGAATTCGATTCTGTTTAAATAATTTACATTTTGTACAATCTTATTGCTCTTTATAAATTATGATAGTGTCAGTTACATACTACTGGCGAATTCGATTCTGTTTAAATAATTTCCATTTTGTACAATCTTATTGCTCTTTATAAATTATGATAGTGTCAGTTACATACTACTGGCGAATTCGATTCTGTTTAAATAATTTCCATTTTGTACAATCTTATTGCTCTTTATAAATTATGATAGTGTCAGTTACATACTACTGGCGAATTCGATTCTGTTTAAATAATTTCCATTTTGTACAATCTTATTGCTCTTTATAAATTATGATAGTGTCAGTTACATACTACTGGCGAATTCGATTCTGTTTAAATAATTTCTATTTTGTACAATCTTATTGCTCTTTATAAATTATGATAGTGTCAGTTACATACTACTGGCGAATTCGATTCTGTTTAAATAATTTCCATTTTGTACAATCTTATTGCTCTTTATAAAAGTGACACCATTTGTATATTATAATCCTTCTTTCCTAATCGAGTGGTTAGCTCCTAACCTGCCCGCTTAGCATGAACGCTGTAGAAACGAAAGAGAATCGACAAATCTTTTGTTCATCTGTCATTGAATCGACAAAATGACAGATTAACAGAAGATTTGTCGATTCTGCAGTGCAAGTACGTAGGAATCGATTCGATAAATCTGACAGTCATTCTCGACAAAATGAGTTTTTATCTTTGTTATAAACTCATTTTGTCGAGAATGACTAAGTAGTAAGAAGTAAGCGGGCTGGTGTCCAATGTTTGTATGCCGTCCATAGGCCTCTGACTTAGCTCTACATGCCGTCGAGAAATATCTCTCAGAGGCACGCTGGTTTCCTCACGATTTTTTCATGTAATACTAATCTTAATTTATACATCTTGAGTAAATCATAAAATATTTTGAGATGAAACTTAAACTAAACACCTACTTCCTTCACATTTACTAACTACATTTATTTATGAAGATCATTAAGAAATATTCTTCAGAATAGATTTTCCAAATTCTAGTTGAAATAACCCTTATATGCCTACTTAGTTTTTTTCAGTTTTCAGCATCTGAAATCTTTTCAAACTTCTCGTAACACTCGTAAAAATAATAACTGAAACATAAAAATAAATTGACGATATAATAATATTGAGGTTCGTTATAAGATATATTGACCACAATACTGCCATTTAAATCTTATACAGAATCAGTAGTTAAGTTAATCCATTCATAGCCGTACAAAACAAAGGCTAATGAATGCCAATTAGATCCGATTTGTGGCCATTGTTCTCCAAGTGAGTGCTCATATCTATGCCCAATTGGTTCGGGGCAATTGACTGTGATCCAATTATTAGTTTGTGGGGAAAATGGGTCGGTGACGGTCTCATTAGGAAATAGTGATACTTTTAAGAGCACGCGTTACTTTTAAAGCTCGTGTTGTACGTTTTCAGAACGATTTTTATAACAATGTAAAAATCTATTAGCCTTTAGGGATATGAAGAACAAGCTGTAAAGTTTTTCATCCTTATACTGGCGACACCTACTACGTGATTATGATGACGTCACGTTGCTCGAAGGTTGCGCTGGCGTTCCTTTCGGGGTCCCCAGTTTAGGGGTATGAAGAACAGGGTGCAAAGTTCTTCATCCCCCACGGAAAAATGGAAAATCCTAACTTTTTTTTATCTTTTTTGATAGTTGTCTAATCGATTATGATAGCTGGTAATCTAAATTAGGTAGGTAGAGTACATTATTTTACTATAGGAGTTGGCATTCTCATACATGAGTACACTAAAGGATTACTATTACAAAAGCATCAATCTTACATCGATCGAATCTGCATCTATTAGCACCCTATTGAAAACCTAATTTAAAAACTCGCTCTAATTTTGTAAATAGCTCACAGCTACGGAACGTAAGCCGTAATCGGATCAAAGAGGCACTCACGCGGTCCCGCAGGCGGTCCCCTGGGATATCCCGAACTCTCCTCGGGGAACACTATCCCGGGATCCAGTAATACGCCCTCATTCCCGCAACCGCGTGAGATTACCCCGGGGCTTTCTTAAGGCAGATGCGGAGGCAGGCTTTATGACTGTCCTAAATAATTTTATAGGCTTCGATAAGGCGACAAACTGGCTGATAGGCTGGTTATTTCTGGGTTGTTGATAAAAACGATACAAACGTAAGAGGTCGACAATCCTGCAATTTCCAAATCCAACCATAAAAGATCATACAAAGTCATACAATCAGTTTTAATAGAAAAAAATGTTTCAAATAATGTTAATTTTTTTTTAATATCCAGGATGAAAAGCAGTCTATATCCATCATCAGGTCAAGTGACAGACTACCTAGATGTCCTTCATAACCATCGATTCAGTGCTTTAGGTCTGATGAAGGATGTCTGACCTAGATGTCAAGTAGACTGACACTTTTCTTTCAAATTTGTAATATTAGAATGGATTTTTGAACCACTAGACAACAGAACTTTTTGTAGTTTATCGCTTGCCTTTATTTAGAATAGGCATGAAGACAGTATCAAAAAATTGCAAATCTATTTAGTCCGTCAGTCAGAGTATTGGAAATTAATGGACACGTATTTTTTGTTTTTGTAAATCAATAAATATTGACAAAGGTGAAAAGCATCAAAACTCGGGAGTGGGGGCTCGTGACGTCAAAACTAGCAAAAAATTATACCAAGGCGTAAAGTATTGAGAATTTTAAAAGTGTCATATCTTCGTCAATTTTGGTTTACATAACAAAAGAAAAAACACGGGTCAATTACTTTTTGATAATCTAACTGACGGACTAATTAGTTTTTTTTGTCGTCTCGCCTATTGAAGGTGTTAAATTTTAAAATAATATGTAATAAGTGTTTTAATCATTATCATAAGATATAGGCACAAGAGCCAATTGATTGAGATAGATAACAGTTTATGCAGTAACTTAGGGCACACTGCATTTGTATTACAGTTGTACAGACAGCTGCATTAATTAGGTTTCCGCCACGCACTATGACACTCAATAAAAGGGGTAACGAATGAATGCAGCCGTCCGTCCGTCCTTGAGTATGTATTTTTTTGTTTTACACCATACCTGGGAACCTTCTAGTTACGGAGATATTGGGGGTCAAAGTTCCAACTTTTTGACAAGATTTTTTTTAAATACAAGTTTTAATGTAATATTCTTACTTTAAACACCTCCACGACCCGTACTATTCAATCCATCCACCAGCACAATGTTTTGAGTGCGTTACATTGAGTTCTACCACAAAACATGATTTTACACCCCAAAAAAAGAAGTCGTTTCCCAGCAATAATTTTTGCATACAGAATAAAGCGAAAAAAATAAGAAAATTTGATATACAGAATGCTTGGTTGACGGCTTCGTGATGAGTTTGTTTACACCCTGTATAATTTGTCAAACGGGCGAAGCCGCGGGCGTCAGTTAGTACATTATAAAAAGTAAAAAAAATCTCAACCATTCCTAAAAATGTTTCTCAATACCAGAATATACTTCAGCCATCTGTATCATTGACCCATTTTGCCTGTAATTCAGCATGTTCAGGCAATTTGATTTATCGAATGGGAGCGAACCAAATAACGCAGATAAAAAGTCCGTCTTAACCCTCCGCCTACGCTGAATATTAACTGAGCATTCTCAATACGTATACCTGTAGGCATCTTAAGGGTTGACCTTGACCTTGTAGGTTGAATATAAAGAGTGGTGTTTATGTCACGAACCTCTAATAAATCATAAGTGTACATAGTATAGTAATTATGAGAGAGGTTTAATACTAGTAATGAAGTTTAAGATAGCAGTTATAGCCTAGTGATATGACAATCAGACGCCAAGTCATAGGTCTTGAGTTCGGACCCAAAACAAGCACCTCTGATTTTTAGGATTCATGTACATATTGCACAAATATCACTTGCTTATGTGAAAGAAAACATCGTGAGGCAACAAATATAGGCACAGTGTGCCTGAGAAATATTTCTCGACGGCAAGTTAGTTAATCCAATTCAAAGACCCAAGGGCGGCATGAAAACTCTGACACCAGGTTAGGCACTAACCGCACGAAAAAGAGAACGAGTGTTAGATAATGGTGTCGATGATTCTGTTGTGCACAAACTAAACTTAATTTAGGCCATTGCTATCTTTTACTAAAAGACAGTGCGAGAAAAGGACGGCTATAGCTATGTACTAAGTTAGAGATGTCAAACTAGGTTATGCCTTGCGCTTCACCTTGTTTTTAGTCAACATGTTTTTACGTGCACCCTTCATTTGAACAGAAATATTAGTTCCAACTAAATTTGAGAGCTCTAAATTACGTCTGTCTCTTTCTCGTTTTATTAGAGAGAAAAGGATAGCAATACTTAGCCTAAATTAAGTTTAGTTTGTGCACAACAGAATCGACACTAATTACGATATTACTCATAGTTGGGTCCTGGGGTCCGTTATCAGATATTGCTCAGTAATAGCCCAGAGTTTAATGTTCCCGGTGTTAATAACAGGCAGTTTGATAGATCGAATCGGAGCGTACCTAATGACGCAGATAAAAGGCCCTTCTTAACCCCTGTATATTAATTGCGCATTACCTACATACCTGTAGGCATCTTAAGGGTTGACCTTGACCTTGTAGGTCTAGGGTATGAAAGGGTTAAGGTCACGAACCTTTGGTAAATCATACTACACTACTTCTACAACAACCCATAACGTCCACTGCTGGACATAAGCCTCTCCTATGATGGGAGGAATTTGCCGTAATCTCCACGCTTGGCAGGCGGATTGGAGATCGCAGTGATGAAAGACGAACAGAAAACGCTGCTGCCCATTCTCTGGTCTACGGAGGCGCAAGGTGTTCTGCCTCAGACATTAGGCGCCCTAGACGACACCCGTGAGTGTAATGGGTTGGTTCTATTCTACTCTGCCGGATACCACACGGCTACATAAATGATGGTAAGTGATAAGTGCATATAATATAACGTAGGTATTATAAAAGTTTGAATACCTATTAATCAACTGCAAGATATTATTTTGATACCTATTTTTCATGGTCGTTGGTCGTAAACAAAGAATGTTGTGGTCCTGGGTGTTCCATTACTAGGTATTTCTCAGGCAGCCCAGTCTGAGCCCGGTTCATGGCATTATTGCCATGAACTCCGTCTTAATGATTTAAATTGGTCGACGTGCCGTAACCATACTTAGGTAGAACGATACTTAAAATTATCAGAATAAATGAGCACCACAGTACTTTTGAAACAGGAATGTTATCATTTTTTGACACGGTAGAGCGGGGGTCCGGTATGTTGGCGACTGGCTGGGATGCCACCTTTTCTTTAAGAACTATATATATTTTACTTCCTGTTGCCCGCGGCTTCGCACGCTTGACAAATAATATACTAAAACCTTCCCTTTGAATCACTCTATCTATTAAAAAAACCCGCATCAAAATCCGTTGCGTAGTTTTAAAGATCTAAGCATATCTACATAGAGACCGACAGACGCGGCGAAGGACTTTGTTGCATAATATGTAGTGATAATGAGGATTATACTTTTGGAACAGAAGAAATGTTTTGTTTAGTTTAATTGTCAAGTGTCAGTGATCCCTATTGCCTTGTCCCGTATTATTGAGTTATTAAATAGCAATTACTCATACTTACAGAATTTCATTATACTCCAATTCATTCAAAATACCTACAGTCCATTTGCTTACCAACATTTTGAAGTTACCGATTTAAGGCCCTTCTAACCCTAAAACCAGCAACCCAAAAATTCAACCCTAAAATTAGCAACTCTATTTGTGGTGGTTCAAACTTCGTTTGAAAATCTGTTAGAATAAAGTTCTAATCAGCTTGCACTACAAAGCGGTTGTTACGTCAGTCACTGCGGCGGAATAGTGCGAAATGAGTGATTTTTGCGGTTTACAAAAAGTCTATTGATTGGAACAAAAAAAATAAAACACATAAGACCTGCTTTATAGTTAGTTCAGTTAGTATGCAAAGTTTCATGATCTAATTTCAAGCACTTTTTGAATACCAGCGGTTTATTGTTCGATTTGGAGGTAACTTTGGATTATTTTTCTATCGGGAAAAGTTTATGGAATCGTGTTTTCTTCACACATAGGACTTAGCAGTAATCCTCAACTTTACCATATATTTATTGCAGTATTTTAGGAGTAACGGAGGATCATGCTAAGCCATTTGAGGGATATGGATATATAGCCCTTAAATCTTTGCTTCGACGCTAAACTTCAACATAAAACTCCTTCTAAACACAGGCTGTTATGCTTTTAAACAAAAACATCATATTACCAGTTTATATAATACATATATACACAGCGACATTGCATGTCGTGTGTCGCAGAGTCGCATACATTCCAAGAACTCGGAAATACACTACACCTTTCCACCGTATGGAATATGATTGTGACGCACTGAATTTAAAATAATGACGTTGGTATGGTAGTGGCGCAGGAACATGTAAATTAACGTACGTGTTTTTTGAAATATACGTAGGTACACTGATAAACAATACTTAAATGTTATAAGAAGACAAAATAATTACTTGGGCGGTCATGTTAATCTTAGAACTCAATTTCATGAAAGCTTTTTCATTAGGCTACGTACACACGGCGAGACATCAAGCTATTAATTTCCAGTATAACATAACCTCGCTTTGTTTAGATTTCCCGATTTTAGTTTCCCGTACAATGAGAGATCCGCCTAAACTAGTTTATATATAATTATATATATAGCTTGATTTGTCGTCGTGTGTACGCATACGTCCGATACATGTTAGGCGTCTAGCGAAAGCACAGGGCGGTTGCAATGATTCTAGACGAGGTTCTAGAGCCTAGGCACAAAGCACCTGTCAGTGCGTTCGTAGCCTAAGGAATTGTTACAGATGGATCGTCACAGGCATCAGTATCAATAAAATTGCTGTTGTACACGGTGACGGTGTTTACTTAAGCACATAATTATTTCTTATAGTCTTCTCAGAACATTTTATGGAACATTAAAAATTACAAACAGGCCACCAACCACAGCCACGGGTGGCTGTCGCGCGCTACCGCGAGTGGCCGCCACCGGCTACACGTGTGCGGCGAGTTTCAACGTAATGTATGAAAAAGCGTGTGAACTGCTTGTCGCTGGCTACCGGTGGCTGTGGTTGCTGGCCCGTTTGTGCCGAGCCTAAATTGTGTTGACCATGAGCATTGTTATTGACATTGGGAAATTTCATATTCTGTGGTCTTGTAATGTTTCCCAGTTTGAGTAATTATACGAAGTTAAAAACTGGTAAATGTGCTGGTTTACAACATTTTTAGCGGATGCATTCATAATAAACTTACCTGAAAAATTGACACAATTTGGACTTTAATGCGATTAAGCTTGTGTCCTGAAAAAATCTAATTAGTCCGTCCAGTTAGATTAAGTATCAAAAATATTTGACACCTATATTTTTTTTGGTACGTAAACCAAAATTGACTAAGATACGACGCTTTTAAAATTCTCAATACGTCACGCCGTGCTATAATTTTTAGTGCGTTGTGACGTCACAAGCCCCTCGAGTTTTGATGCGTTTATCTTTGTCAATATTCATTGATTTACAAAAAGAAAAAATACGTGTCCATTATTTTCCAATACTCTAACTGACGGACTAAATAGATTTGCAATTTATTGAGAGTGGAAACTAGCCTATTGTTTTGAGTAGAAAGTGTTGATCACCTATGATTAAACTAGTTCAAACAATGTTTCATATCCTATTAATGTTAAAAAATGCGAAAAATTATAAGGATTGATGGATGTTCGTTACTCTTCACGCAAAAACTACTGGGCGGATTTGGGAGTTTGGCACACAGGTTAGTTTATAACCTGGATTAACATTTTAGGATACTTTTTATCACGTTAGTACGATCCCGTGGGACAATTAAAAAAACTCCACCTTCAGGGTTATTGACGCAAAATGTTAACGTTAAGGTGGATGCTCCAGGGTAGCCCGCGAAATTCAAATTTTCTTACGTTTTTTGCAATTTGCAGGCCAGTACTAGGGTTAATGTTGATTACAATATTATTTGCGGCTGCAAGACGTATGTTGTTACAGAATTATAATCATCAAAATCATCAATACAACCCTCCAAGTTCATAAAGGTGTAGAAATGACTTTTTCTGCTTTTTTTTTGTTTCCTACACCTTTATGAACTTGGAGGGTTGTATTGATGATTTTGATGTTAATAATTCTATAACTACATACGTCTTACAGCCGCGAATAATATTTTTTTTCAACATACAACCTAGCACTGGCCTGAAAATTGCAAAAAACGTTAGAAATTTTGAATTTCGCGGGCTACCCTGGAGCATCAGCCTTAAGTGAATAGAATGTTAATGTATATTACACAGTGGTATCTCTTTGCAGAACAGGTCGCCGCCGCCCGCGCACATCCCCAATGCTATGCTGTACTCGCCGCCGGAGCCGCTTGAGGTGAGACAAAATTATATTTCTTTTTATAATTGTTTGATCCGTCAGTAGAAACAGCGTACATACCGATATTTTTAAGAAGAAATACTAGTTTAGCCCATACAAATGTATTCCCCTTTTCTCCCTGGAAAATAAAACTGGAGTCTTTTTATATAATCTGAAGGCACCCCATCCCTGCCATGTTTTCTTCCTATTATCATCATCTGCCGAGCCTTTTCCCAACTATGTTGGGGTCGGCTTCCAGTCTAACCGGATGCAGCTGAATACCAGTATTTTACATGGAGCGACTGCCTATCTGACCCCCACAACCCAGTAAGTACTGGGTAATACGATACCCCTTGGCAAGACTGGTTGTCAGACTTTTTGGGCCACTAACTACCTATAACGACTGTCAGAAATCTTCAAATGACAGCCAGGACCAACAGATTAACGTGCTTTCCGAGGCACGGAGGAAACTGGGTATGTAAGGGTGGTCAACCTTCCACAGACCAACCTAGGCAAGCACAGCTTAACCTAAAGATCGTCCCGACCGGCTGTTATTATTTAGCGACGAGCTCCTCTCAGTTTTCTTCCCACCATATTATTAATAAAAACATGCATATAAAACAATATTGAAACACAGAGAAATGGCGACATAGCTACAAGAAAGCTTTCCTCTCAATTGCTTGCCTCGTATCTTCTCTGATTGTCCAGCATAACTAAACATAATAAATAAATAAAAAATTCTCTTACTCTCGTGCCAGCTACCAGCTACTATATGAAAACAGAAATCATTTATTTGCCATGAATGTGGGTACAGAATAAGATGTAAACATTGTAAAAGCAGTTCCAACACACTCTACCTTACAGCATGCAAAAGTAAAAGTAATATTAAATAAAAATATAATATATTATTATTGAAATAAAGCATGTCTAGTGTAAGTGTAAAAAGTGGCGAGTCAGCTTTATTTGAAACTGGGCTGACTACCCTGGAAACGTCTGGTGTATTTACAGAGTATCATCAGTCGCCAGAGGTTCTTTCAGATCCATCTTCTGTAATATCTTGCTCCTGAAACTTTTTGGAGAAACTTTGCACATTCAAGTCGACTTGCGCCACTTATCACTAAATGCAACGTAAGACATATTCAAAAATGTTCTATCTCCGTCATTCTAAAACATTTGAAAGTAACGGAAAGATGTTTTAGCTGTATATGATCAGCGATTTTATGTAAATCTTATTCTCATTCTGTCATTCAACGATGTCATTTGCTGGGCCGAGAAGCCCGATCGCAAGCATCCGCATTATTTTGGCATAGGAAGCCCCTTTAAAGTGCGGTTGGACCTCTCACTCTAGTGAGTTACAATTCAAAGTGCCAGAAAGTGAGAAAGATGCAAGAAATGCTGGCCTGTGCGAGTTAATGTGACTTCACCCTGAAATAAGATTACCGTTAAACGTATTTAGTGGTTCAATTGCAAGTTGGCCTCAGTATTAATGTTGAAATCTACAAAAATGTAAAACAAGACATGCAGTTACTCAACAACCCTATAACAACCCCATAACATTCTAAAAGACAACCCTCTCGTTACCACTAACGGTCCGTTAACCCGCATGTTAACTAAATCCCTAACTTGATTAAAACGTCTCGTAGTTAACCGTTCTTATGTACTTAACAGGCATCAAATATTCATGTTGCAATAATAATTAAAACTAATCGCTATAAGATTTCAAAAGCTTCTTGTAATAAGACACTTGTGGATTATAAATATAAGTGTCGGTAATTTGGGTTCCGTAAGAAAATAGATTTCCCGATTCATTATATAAAATGTTTAGCGTAGCGTAGGCTTAATCAATTTACATGCTCAGCAGAAGTAAGAGCATTAGTGCTCTTACTTCTGCTAAGCATGTGGTCTCAGGTTCGATTGCTGGGTCGGGCAAATTGTTATTGGGTGTTTCTATCAGGATTTTTTCAGTAGCAGTCGCGGAGTCTGGATGTGTGCCCGGTTGATAGCAATAGAATCGCCCCCTATTACATGGGACTTAAAGATAACCAGTGAACTGTGGGTGTACTATGGGTACACCTCTGCCTAAGCCTTCCGGGGTTACAGGCGTGATGTTATGTTATGTTCTTACCCCTGGTGCACAGGTCTTCTCCTTCACCTCTGAGAGAATCGGGTTGGAAAAAGTTGTATTTAATAAAAAAATACCAGTTGACAGCGTTGAGGAGGAGTTTTTCGATGCCCTTTTATAGTTTGTTGTTAGTTTATTTATTTTAGTTTAGTTAATAGCTTTTTTAACACCCTTGCTCGTAAAGCTGATGTAATTCCACCGGTTTTAAATATGTAAAGCGGGTCATAAAAAACGCGTGTGTTACCAAAGCAAATAGTTAAGTTATAGTCCATACAAATTCCATAACAGTATTATTTGCCATTTCAAATATGGAACTGATCGCCGCCGCACGACTCCAGCTAGTGAGCAGCGCGCTGTTGATATTCAAATTTCGAACTAATTGCCGCGCGGCGCCAGTCAGTAGGCAGCGCTAGCGCGCTGTTAAAATGGCGGGAAAGCAACAGTGTGCATCACAGACTGAGTTTATTTAAAATAAAATAAAAAAACATTTTATTCGGTAATTTAAAAACTTGGCTGGATGCTCTAGCGTCTTTACCAACATTTTCACGCAGCCACGGCAGTAAATAATCCTCGCGCCATTTTTTTTCAAATTTTCTTTTCTTTGTACTTGTATTGTGAATATCTTTTTTTTTCCGTTTCCTCGCAAATGTGTTAAAAAACGTCGTACGATATACGTGCGTATTGGTTATAACATGCTCGGCTCAATTACGCCCTCGCCTTCGGATCGGGCTGTAATTCCGCCTCGCATGTTATAACCATCTTAACGCACTAATATCGTAATGTACTATTAATGAATTATGTAATTACATGACATAGTTAGTTAATGATGAGATTAAATAAAATTCACTGTAAAATGTATACCAAATAGCTTGGTCTACTGTACATTATAAATAATTCCGCCAAAAACTTGATTCAGGATTGGATGCAGTTTGCATTTTTTTGATCCTGTGTTATCCTACTGCTGGGCAAAGGCCTCCCCCATAGCAATTCCATCCATTCTTCTCTTTGTGCAGTTTATGAACAATTATTATGTCGAGTTCATAATAATTGTTCATAAACTGCACAAATTCTTAAATATTTGTTGTAGTTCTGTACACCACGAAAATATTTGGCGGTTTTAAATTTATTTAGAACATAACTTCGCTGATTTTTTATTGGCTCGCTGTAACAAAATTCGCTTTGTAAAAGTATATTATGTATGTTTAACTATTTTCGTTCAAGTTCTAAAAAATAACGATTAAATAATATGAAAAATAAATAAAGTTGGGACACTGTAAATCCCAGTTATAAATTACATGCGGAACCAAAACAAAATAAAACAAAATGCTTCGCGGAATTTTTACAAGCTCGTTGTAACAATATTTTCCTTTATAGTGTACACTGTAAAACGGAGCAGTGTTACCAACTGCCATTAGCAATTAACACTGGCAACACCGTTAATTAAAATATTTTAACACAATCTGTGGTAACGCGGGATGCGGTGCCATTTAATTGGACTAAAAGTACAAAATGGCCACCTTTGTGAGCTACCTTTTATTTTTGTGTAGTGTTTTGGAATGGTGAAACCGCACTCGTTAACATAAACATACCTATATGTTTTTCCTTGATCAAAACTAACGTACTTTGTTCTTATCGAAAACAATGAATAAGCTCATTTAACATACCATAACATCACGCCTGTAATCCCCGAAGAGTTAGACAGATGTGTACCTAATAGTACACCCACATTACGCCAGTTATGTTTAAGTCCCATGTAGTAGGGGGCGAGCCTATTACCATCAACCGGGCGCAAATCCAGACTCCGAGGCTGCTACTAAGAAATTTCCTGGTGAAAAACCCAATGTCACTTTACCCGACCCGGGAATCGAACCCAGGACCTCATACCCAGCAGTCGTGCTTGGCGACCACTAGACCAACGAGGCTCATTTATTTGGATAATAATATTCTCGCTAGCTACATGTCATTATGGTCTAATAAATAGATGGTACCTTATGTGGATGGTACCTACTGTTTTCCGATAGAAAAGCATACAAAAGGGTATTACACGCATTTTTGAAAAGTCTCTCAATTAGATTCTATAGGTAGTGATAATGAACCACTAAAATTCACAAAATCGGTATTCAATCGTTGAGCCATAAAAATGCATTTAAATTTAGCATTTTCAAATTTCGCGCGTAATTTGACCAAAACGCTGGACGTGTGTAAACAAATGCAGTGATATTTGAAGTTGACAGTTGACACTTCTAAGTTTACATAGCCGTATGACGTAATAACATGGCGACTACTATTATGGTGCTATGAAACAGATTAAAAAACCTGAAACCTTAGAATTGAATTTTAAAATTTAGTTTGCTATTTTATGAACTGGAACTAACGTTTTCCGACTGCTTTTTGCCTAAGCTATCTCAATAATACACACATCAACACGGTCTAGGGATATTTTTAAAAAAGCGAATTACTATCAATGTGTTAATTATTTATATGACATGTATATATTTAAAAGATACGTTATTTAATATTCTACCATTTTTTAATAATGGTTAAGGTATAGATTAAAATTTCAGGATTTTATGGAAAAAAATGAAGCATAGACGGAAACCGTATATGAATGAACTTTTAATTTGTGAGTAAAAACTGAAAAAAATAGAAAAATCATTTAATTTGTGTTTATAAACTTGAAGTTAGTAGTCTGAGAAAGCGCCCATGATGTTCATAACACATCGGCAACGATTCGGCATGCTCAGAACAAGGTTGTCAATGTCTTGCTGCGGAATATTGTCCCATGTCCTTCTGAGGTGCGCAAAAAGTTGATCTTCTGTAGCCAGATTTTCAGGAACTTCCTTCAGAGCTCTTCTTTGCAGCATATCCCACGCATGCTCAATGGGATTTAGATCTGGCGATTGAGCAGGCCAGTCTAAGGCCCTAACATTATGTGTATGTAACCAAGCTGCTACCGTTCTCGCCGTGTGTGCCCGGGCATTGTCGTGCATGAGCAGGAAATCTTGCCCCATTTGTGTTCTGTGGGGCAAGATTACGGGCCCCAGCACCTGTTGGACGTATCGTTCTGCCGTCATATTGCCCCGCACCCAAACGAGATCCGTCCGTCCTCCAAGACGAATTCCTGCCCAAACCATAATTGTTCCTCCTTGGTATGGGTGAACTTCCTGAGGGTTCTGGAGACGGCTCCATCGTCCAGGAACTCGCCAAACACGCGTCCTTCGTGAATCTGGATGGAAGCCGAACCTGGATTCATCCGTGAACAGCACATTGGACCATTGGTCACGGCCCCAGTCCACGTGGTTCCGAACCCATTCTAATCGTCGTCCACGATTGCCTCTCCGTAAAGGTGGGACCCGGAGTGGTCTACGAGAGCGTAGATTGCTTTCATGCAGTCGCCTTCTTACAGTTTGGTCACTCACAAGCACTTGGTGTTCCACTCGCAGCCTTTGGACCAATTGAGTCGCCGTTGCATTTGGTTGTGCTCGCGCAGTAATTTGCAAAAATCGGTCTTGTCTGGGGGTAGTGATGCGACTTGGCCCCCGGTGCCTCTCCGCTACTTCACCTGTGGCACGATAGCGTGTCCACAATCTTGAAATTACATTTTGATGGGTCCCTATGGCCTCAGCAACATTACGCTGAACAGATCCAGCTTCCAGCATTCCCACAGCTCGTAACATCTCCGCCCTCGTCAAATGTCGGCGTTGCATGGCTACAATACCTCAATTTTAACTTTATCTTTCGTTTAAAAATGAAAAAAAACTGTAACTAAACGTAATTCGTATTGTTTTCTAAATTTCGCACAAATGAAAATTCCCTCTCCTATACATCAAGACATTTTTATGCCACCGAAACAAAAGAATTTTCAAAAATTTGAATTTGGAATTAGTCTGAGATAAATTACAAACAAATCGGTGTATAAAAGATTCCAATGCGGCCAGTACTTTTCGAGTTATTTAATTGAGTATGAAATATCCCTAGACCGTGTTGATGTGTGTATATTTTTAGTTTTTTATCAAGTAAAATACCCTAATAACGAACCATCAGATTTAGAAAAGTGTAACGGCAAAAAAATCAGTTTTGATTGCCAAAATGAGTTTATGATCACCAAAATTTATCCCCATTTGATCGTGAAATTAGAACCAACAATTTATTTTTTTAGTTAATGACCACCATTGAACTAGACTGTTATGCTCTTGCATCCGAGTCGAGGGCGACCCGGTCGACGGGCTCCTACTTCTGAATGGCTTATAAAAAAAATAGGCCTAGGCAAAACTAGTTTGTCATCAACCACCTCATTAAAATTTGGTGCTCAATTTACTAAATTTTGTGATCAATTGATATTTTAGGTGATAGATAGTGGTCACAAAGTTATTTTTGGTGGTCATTATATTTTCCCCCGATAGAAAATATAAAAATCGAACCGCGAATCTTAAGGTTTTTATAGCTATTCATAAAAATCTAGCATCATTTCTTCTTAAAAAAGATGTCTTTTGAAAATTACAGCTCTATTCAAAGCCCGCTTATTTCCTATTCTTTCATTTGTCGGTCTTTTAATATCGATGGAATAGCAGAAATCGCTTTTACACCACCTTTTTGTTAAGCAAAGACTACTTTTTCAAGTTTTCTTTTAATACTTGTTTTTTGTCTCATAATTTTACTTAAGGTGAATGCTCCGACCAAGCCAACCCCCCAAGTTCATAAAGGTCTAGCAATGACTTTGACCTTGAAAAAATCGTTCCTCGACCTTTATGAACTTGGAGGGTTGTATTGATGATTTTGATGATTATAATTCTGTAACTACATACGTCTTACAATCGCGAACAATATTTTAATCAACATACAATCAGCACTGGCCTGCAAATTTCAAAAAACCTAAGAAAATTTGAATTTCGCGGGCTACCTTAGAGCATCAGCTTTAAATACCTCTATAACCCCCAAACTATTCAAATTGTATCCATTATTAATTTAGCACAATTTTTTGACTGTGTTACATTAAGTCCTGCCTGTTAAAAGTGATTTTTCACCTCAAAAAGAAGTCGTTTCCAGCAGTATTTTTGCGTTTGATGTACATAATACAGATGTATGTGCTTGGTTGACGGCTTCGTGAATGGTCCGTTTACACGTTGTATTATCTGTGTCAGTAGTCACCCTCTTCTAGCCATTGTATCATCATTCACACAGTTCATTTATTGTTTTTTTTGTCTTCTCGTACTCTAACTGCTCCACATTCATACTCAAAACATTCCTCAAGATTTTTTCCTCAATCCTACATATCACACGAGTTTAGGTTATTACTACACACATCAAAAGTATCTAGGGATCAACATATATTTTTGCAATAACTTTTCTCCTGATTGATATTAATTAAAATTTTCTTTAAGGATTCATCAAATAAAGTGTTTTCGTTTGTCACAGTAACGATAAACCAAGTCACCTTTGTATTAATAAAGAAATTTGCCATTTTCCTAATAAAGGGATTTTTGACATTTGAACCACTAACATTAAAGTTCGAAAAAAAGACTGAAATAACAGTTTTCTTTAAAATTTTATTGGGTAACTTAAACAATTAATAATCCGTGTTTCTACCGCGAACACTAACAACACAAGAACATCGGTTTGGCATACTCAAAATGAGTTCATCCAAATCACGCTGTGGAATGGCCGCCCATGTTCGTTGCAACAACAAAAAAAGGTCTTCTTGCGACTGGATACCCTCCATATTCGGCAGAGCTCTTCTCTGTAGCATATCCCATGCATGCTCAATCGGGTTCAAGTCTGGCGACTGAGCAGGCCAGGGCAGGACATTGATGTTAGCTGCGGCGAGAGTCTGTCTTACAACTCTTGCGGTGTGCGGTCGTGCATTATCATGCATTAACTGAAATAAGGGACCGATTTGCACTTGTAGAGGAACGATGACGTCTGATACAATCGTCTCAGCATAAATTTGAGCGTTGAGGTTGCCTCTGATCCAAATCAACTCAGTTCTTCCGCCGATCCAAATACCCGCCCATACCATGATGGTTCCACCACTATAAGGATGGACTTCCTGGCAGGATTTTAATCGCTGTTGGCGTCCAGGGGTTCTCCAGTGTCGTATACGTCTTGTATCCGGTCTCATACCAAAACGAGACTCATCAGAAAAGCACACGAAACGCCATTGTTCTTCTGCCCAATTTCTGTGTTCAAGAGCCCATTGATATCGAATCCTACGATTGTGCATTGCTATAGGTGGTACCCGTAGCGGTCTTCGGGAATGAAGGTTCACTTCATGCAAGCGGTTTCTGACTGTTTGGTCGCTAATTAAGTTCCCTGAAGAGTGATGAAGCCTCACGGCTAACATCATGGCGGTTATTGTTGGAGCTCTTCGAGTTAAGATTTGAATGTATCGGTCTTGTCTCCGTGTGGTGCAGCGATACCGTCCTCCATGGCGCTCAGCCACGGTACCAGTGCTTCGGTAACGTGTCCAAAGTCGACTGATAACACTCTGACTTGTATTCAGAGCTAAAGCTACAGTACGTTGCCGGGAACCAGCTTCTATCATTCCCACGGCTCTGAGCATTTCTTCCCTGCTTAAATGACGTCGCCGCTCCATAATAACGTTGGTTTTAATCAGTAGTAGGGAAACAGTAGCACTAATAATGTCTTCAATGCGTTGTATGTTTTTATAGGGAAAATATTGACAGCTTATTTTCATCTTTTACTCGAATTTGATTGAGAGTTCCTGATTCAAATTATGAAATGCACCAAAAAGGATCCATATAAATTTATAAAATCATAAATTTATTACAAAGCCACATCTCAATCTCAAGAAATCCGCATAAAAATGCTTGATCCCTAGACATTTTTGATGTGTGTAGTATAGGGTATTAAACACTCTATAACCAAAAAACCATCTTAAGAGTTGTCAAAATTGTTGAATTATGAATAGGGGCCAAGCAAGGGGCCAAGACAGTTCTATACTAAAACGCGCTCTCGGTAGATTCGACCTTTCTAATTGATTTATGTCACTCTAATGTCACTCTAATGACATTTTCAGTTAAATTTTGGACTCCAGCATTAATCAATATTGTCATCCTTGAATTAAGTTATTGGATGGTCAGAACTTCATAAATACAGCCACGGAAATTAATAATTGTGTACTATTAAGTTTGTTGTGTTACAGCTGTTTTGGTGCATCCACACCGCAGTTATTTTTTGTTGAGCAACGTTTCCAAGTGTTATTTATTGGTAGTATATGTTAAGTAATGTTGCCTAACTTTTGAAAACAGTCAACACGTGATAACAATTGACAACATTGTTAAAGAATGTTACCTCAATATGCGGTGTGGATGCACCATTTCATAAAACTGTCAAGAGTGGCAATTGCGATTTTTTTTATGACTTGATTTTGCCCTGACTTTTTGCTTATTTCTCAACGACAAACAAAACAAAACACTACAGTTTGGCCGCCGAGAGTATGCGTTCCTGACGTCTGTCAGTTGGTACATAAATTTAGCGCGAAATTATAACATTTATTGTTACTTGATTTAATTATATCGTTTTTAATAATATTATTTGTTAATAGCCCTATTGAAAGGGTAATAACAGGTAAGTTAAATAAGCTATAATTTATATAACATCACCAATAATACTAATACTGGCGACCTGTCAGGAACGCATTCTCTCAGCGGCCAAACTGTAGTAAATACGTTCGGTTGTACAGTCCAACAAGCTAATTGGTATACCGACGGTAACTTGCAGTTTACACCAAAGTGCTTGTTTTGAGTAGTGAATTATTTTAATAAGACACAATAAAATTTAATATTGCCAAATAATGGGAAAAAAAAACATTGTTACCTGAAAACCAAACTGTTTGCCTGTACGTACGGTCGAACAAGCTATTTGGTTTACATTTTACAATGAAATTTGTTGGTTAAACTATAAACCAAATAGCTTGTTTGACCGTACTTCATGGCACATTGTCGGTACCTAACAATAGGAACCTGAGGGCCTATTCTGACAACCCCAATACACTGAAAATACGCTATGAATGAAGAAATCGTTCATTGAATGAACGGTCTGTGTTGGTGAGTGAATGGGAATAGATTCTATACAATGGCTACCGGTGAGATTCGCTCGGGACTGAACGTGAAACACAAGGCTCAACAAAGAAAGAGAAGCCTATTAGAGAGTTGTTTGAACATCAAAGGATCTTACCACGAACTATGGAACATCGTAAAGTTTGCATCATAATTTAATGAAATAATAAAAATTGAGCAGATTTTATTAAGACACAACTCACTCAATGCGTTCAACACAACATGCTTATTTAAAACATCATTTTGTCTTGGTCGTCTTTAAACTATTGACAGGAATAGAAAAATGTTGTAAAGCATTGACTGAGTTGAGCAGCGGTGTCCCAGCGGTGGCGGCCCTGACTTACGAACATTAAGTCATGGGTTCGAACCCAGGCAGGCACATTACTTTGTGTAATTTATTTCATCACCACTGCTCTCAAAACGGTGAAGGAAAACATCGTGAGGAAACCGGCATGTTCTAGAACCAAAAAATTCGAAGACATGTGACATCTACCAATCCGCACTGGGCCCGCGTGGTGGATTATAGCCCATTCCGTCTCATAGAGAGGAGGCCTGTGTCCCAGCAGTGGGAACATTAATAGGCTGATGATGATTGACTGAGTCTGTTGTAGTGTACGTGGGCCTCATCTTGTTTGTCTTTCTTATCTACATTTATAGCCATGATGGTTACTCCAACATACAATTCCACACGCCGTATTGTAACAGCTGTGCCATATAGTATTGTTTGCTTATGTCATTTCTATTGTTTCCTGGCAGTTACTATGCGTGTTCCCGGAGCGCCAGTCGCGCGTGTGCGCGGCTGCGTGCAGCGCGGTCGCGCGGGCTGGCGGCGAGGCACGCTCGGTGCGGAGCGCTCGCGACGCGCTAGAAGCGCTGCGGCGCGACTCCGACGCCAAGCTGCCGCACGTCATCGTCGTGGACGCGCGGCAACCGCAAACGTTGGATGCGTCGCTTCTAGCCAGGTTGGTATCGGCACTTATAATAATAGACCTTCTGCCATGACCGTATTTCGGACATGCATCAGCGCAGCCATCGGCGCGAACTTTTTCTTCCCTCACTCTGATAGTCCGATTGCGATCACGTCTGGATGCTTGCAGCATGTTAGTCCCTTGCAGTGTTCAAGAGAGTGCGTTGACCTTTACTCTGGAACTGGCTTGTGCCTTCGGCTTCGCGTAGACTTCGGGATAAAAAGTATCCATGTGTTAATCCATGTTATAAGCCATCTGTGTACCAAATCCGTTCTGTAGTTTTTAAGTGAAAGTGTTACAAACATCCATCCAACAATTTTCACAAACTTTTATAACATTTTAATAGTACTAAGATTTATAAAATATTCGTTTGTTTGGTTGGTATTATAGATAGTGAGTTATTTATTGCTTTCTTTGCTAGTTGAGTATGACTTTTTAACAATTTACTTTATGACCTGTTTAATAACTAATAACTAAGTTTAATCGCAACTTAATTAAATTAAATACTATTCATTGTTTTTCTGTGTGTCTAAAGAGAGAAATCCAGGATCATTAAAAGTTAATTTTCGAACGTTAACACTATAGAGAGTCATACCTTCGAAAGGTCGTCAACAAAAGTGAGTGCCCTCCACATTCAATCTCCATTATGATCATGGAAGCAACTTGTGTGCATTGCTGTACCCGACGGAACACAATTTGCGCCCCGTTCTGGCCATGTTAAATTGGACGTCATGACGTGGTCCACGCACCGACAAATTGAAGTGCATGCCACTTCGCACCGGCTTGCAAATAAACAAACTTTTCACGTTTTAATTTCTGAACATGTACACAAATGTGTGGTTCTTAAAAAACAATTTTAAAAACGACACATGAAGATCAGTTTGCGTTTCAACTTCAAAAGTTTTTATGACTTTTTCAATGGTTTTGTCACTTTTGCAATATTCATTCTAATATCAACTTAATTTTTACGTGTCTAAAGTTGATATTTGTTTAAATTGATATAACATCAATTGGAAACAAGAACTTGAATAGAGTTTATTTATGTACTATAGTGAACAGACTGTGTAGTTGTGGACTATTATTTGGTTTGGCTTTTAACGTACAAAATGTACTTACTGGTTGGAAACTTCATGTTCGTCGGATGTAGTTTATCAAACAAACCGACGGTCCACCTGATTTAAGACCTGTTCCTACTTCCTATGAAATGCAATCTGTTCATTGCTTAAGAGAGCCACCGACGCACAAACGAATACCACATATTCTGTACATCATTCTGAACCCCCTCCCGGGGACCGACATAGAAAACAGCTTTGCAGGAAACAGCGGGTTTTTTTAAATAACGCATGAAAAAATTCGGGGGGGTTCGGCATGATGTCCTGAGTTTTGTAGTTCCTTCCACCCGATCTAGTAATCTACAGGATGTAAACAACCTCATCACGAAGCCGTCTACCAATCATTCTGTACATCAAACTAAGTAAATTTACGCAAAAAATATTGCTGGGAAACGACATTTTTTTTTGGGGTGAACAATCATGTTTTGTGGTAGAACTCAATATAAGGCACTCAAAACATTGTGCTGATGGATGGATTGAATAGTACGGGGGTCGTGGAGGTGTTTAAAGTAAAAATCTTACAATCAAGTATAAAAAAAAAACGTGTCAAAAAGTTGGAACTTTGACCCCCAATATCACCCATCGTAACTAGAAGGTGGGAACCTTCTAGTTACGATGGGTGATATTGGGGGTCAAAGAAAAAAAAACAAAAAAAATGATCACAATGACGGGGAGAACAAGGTGCCTTTCGGCCTCGTTAAGAGGTTTTTTTACACCCTTTATATTCTATCTAGCCAGGTAGGCATACACATAGGTATACATAGGTATGGGTACACATCTGTAACATACATATTAACCAATACTATGCTTAGCTTACTTACAGACTTCATAAACATGTCTCTTTCATCTGTCACAAGGGTCCATTCCTTATCACACAATCTTATGGCAGAAAAAAAGTGTGATATCACGTTATCCACAGACAGACCCTTTTACAAATGGTTCCATTAAAAGCTCTGCTTGTTCTAGATTTTTCACAAGCAGAGTGTAAAAAATCTAGAACTACTCTGACGTCAAATCACTATTAAAAATATATAAATAGCATAGAGTACTCCTCACACAGTCGGGAATCCCGCGCAAAGTTTGCCCTCCAAATATTTTCTCAGTCAATATTGACGTTTACTCAAACATAAAATGTTGACAGCCCCACCCGTTTATTTAAAGTTACAGATCCCTGATTTGTTCAAATATTTTCGTTTTGCATAATGTTTGCGTTGGATGACATCGATCAGTGTTGTTTGCGATATTTTTGTCAGTTGCAAAAAGTTTTTAGTTTTTCAAAGTTTATTTTTATATCAGCTAACAGAACCTTTTTGTTAGATCCTTCCTTTTCGTGGCCATCTGAGGCTATTACCATGTCACCTATATGTTACTGCTCTTCTTCGTGACGTTAGCATAACAGTATTTTATATTTTGTCGGCAAAGAACTTCGCCACTTCTTTGGCGTCATTGGTGGCAGAAGAAAGATCACTTCGGTTGAATGTTTTGGTGTTCAGAGGACAGGATAGGACGTGGAGTGTGTGTTAGTTATGAAATACTTCGATCGTGTCTTCTTCTTCATCGTGTGGTTAGTGCCTAACCTGGTGTAAGACTTTTTATGCCGCCTGTGGGCCTCTGACTTCGCTTCGATTGCTATGGCTTACATGCGTAACGTGAGTTAACAGTTTCCATAGTAGGTTAATTTTTAGTTGAAGCAAGCTGTTAGAGGAGTCGAAAAATACAAATGGCTACGTCCAAAGTCTACAAAGGATAATATATATTATGACATAAATAGTATTGAGATTTTGATAGAAACTGAAACCAATTTTTGGCACATTTTCAAAACCCGCTGGAACACCTAACTTTCAATAGCGAAAGCAATTAAAAGTTTCTCTCGTTACAACTACGCCAACTTACTACTAAAACTCTTGCTTTACCCACTAAAGATGGACGATTCGCCACTAACTCAATTTGGACTGTCATAAACTTTTAACTACATCCAAGATCATTGCAGTTCCGTTTCAGTTATAGGGTAAATAACCGAATCGATTAACAGCAAAAGGTTTATTCTTCAACGGTACCTAAATTATTACCTTATTCGAAAAAAACAAGACCGGAATGTAAACAAACCTTAAGTACCCACCTCTCAAATAATTCCATTGTTAAAAGCTGTCAATCCTACAAAATCCATCTTACTAAATATTACCATAAAACTTTCTTCAATATTACTTGTAATCAAAACTATTCAAACTCCTGTAATAATCCATTGTACCAAAACATGAAATATTCAGCAGAAATCTCTCAGACAGATATAAACCCAGATACTTACACATCATATATAAAGGCATTACATTCAACAAAATATTCCCTAACGTGACGGTGGAAATGCGTCTCCATTTTGAACGGAAAATAAGTTATGTCCCGGCAGTTATTTCAACCATTTTATTTCCCTACATTTTTGTACGGGCGCACATTGCTAGGAAATCGACGATGACAGTAAATGTTGTCGCGAGCAGATTCGGTTTCGTTTACGTTGATAATGTTGACTTATTTCTATCACGTCGGGGTCACCAGAGGATAAAGAACTGGGTATAAAGTTCTGTGATGTCATCATTTATTCTCTTGTCCTTATCCCAATTCATTTGCAATGGGGTCGGCGCACTACGTCTTCTTCTTCCATACTTCTCTATTGCTCGCCAATCTCATCAGACATCTCCTTTCGTCACACAATCTCATCCATCGTTTGTTTGGTCTCCCTCTATGGGGATAGGAGCCCCATCCACATTCATACCCAAAACTTCCCTCACGACATTTTCCTCATCCCTCCGCATCACATGTCCATACCGCGCCAACCGATTACCACACAACTTTTCAGTCACCGGCGCCACTTTCAGACTTCCTCTCACATACTCATTTCTTATTTTATCCATTCACGTAATACCACACATCCCCCTTAGCATTCTATGTATCTATTTTATGTTTCTCCAAAAAACTTGTAGGTCCACAATATTGGCTGTGAAACAGCTAAATCTGTTGAACCTTATTCACCTTTTCAACATTAGCATTCTATCTGACACCTGTCACGGGGTCTCCATCACTCTTTTAAATGCAAAGAATTTGAGTAATATATTTAGGAAGACCTTTTCTGTATTTGTTAAAAAATATTTTCTTGGGAAAATTCCTTTCCGATGATATGTATCTCTTAGCGGAATGTAAGTCTTATTATCCTTCACATAATTTTTAGGCTAGTCTAATTAAAAGTGTCCTTAAATATAATCTTGTGGCACGCGATGATTTTTTAATAGAATGTCAAAACTTTGTGACAATACTTCGAAATTGTAATTTTCGATAATGCGTAACTGTTTATGTTTTCACCCGCCTTAAATCCTTGACTGTTTGACATCGTAACCCTATCCACAAGATAATTGCCCCCAATTCTACATACTCGAATAAATATGACGAATTGAGGGCAATTTTCTAAAATGAAGACGTTCCGAGGCCATATCCTTTACATCATCAAGTATTTATTGCCCAAATCCCCCATATAAATATCCTATTGATTATTGCTTATTGCCTCTTAGTTGGGTCCAATTCGGGACGATTGCTCCTGATGAAATAATGAGCCTGTTGTCTGTACACAAACGACTACAACCTTGATATGCTTGAGTTCGCATGCTATTCCATTATGTACATTGGTGTGTTGGAATTTCAGTCCATTTTAAAACGTATTCTTATCTAAACATGGACTTGTTATTGAAATTACTTTAAAGGTTATTTTCTGAAATAAAATATGTTTTGGGTAAATCATGATTAATGATGGTTTAAAAGAATCCAAGCCCACTTTCCAGTAATGTTGACGTGGCTAAAGTAACACATAAGTATTATGTGTTACGCTTTGCGTAAATTACGATGGTTACCATTACTTTACATAAATGTTGTATGTTCATTTGATTTTTAGGGTTATTTTTCGGATATTTCAGTCGATCTCGAGTATACTTACACTATTTCTCCCAATACGGTGAACTAATAGAGCTTTTATAAGTATGTGTTGTTCATCGTTTCTTCCCCAATATTTTGTATTCCTCACACTTCGCCTCACAAGATTTCCATTAACGTCGCGTGTGTATTATCCCTTTCACGAACTTGTATCCGAGGGTCGGGAATTCAATTCGCGTTCAGGACAACTTTGTTAAGTCCAACATGGTGAGATTTGTGGTTATTTCTTAAAAGGAGTAAGTTCGAAGAATATGTGTTTCGTAAACAATACATTTGTTCTCACCTTAAGCTATATCGTAATGTTCAAAATGCTAATTTGTTTAAAACTTTTCTCATCGTCTGCCTAGATTTAGCCAACTATGTTAGGGTCAGCTTTTAGTCTAACTAAATCCAACAGATGTTTCAAAGAGTGGCTGCCTATCTGACCTTCGCAACCTAGTTATGACGTAGCATTTATTATTATTTATTAAAACTTTATGCACAAGTAAAAAACTGTACAAAGGCGGACCTAATGCCTTGGGCATTTTCTACCAGTCTACCTTAGGGTGATGCAGAGACCACAGTAGGTGCAATTACAGAAAAAAAGACTAGAAGATATTTATAAAATAGCTAAAACGTCATATAAGAATAAATACATATACCTACACAAAAAAAAAAAAGTTAAGAGAGATAAACAAGAAAAACTATAACAACTTAGTTCTGAGACGAATCTACCAACTTCTTGCGAATATGCTCTCGAGCTTGCACTTTGAAAGTGGAGCGACTAGTCAACGTCCTGATACTCTGGGGGAGCGCATTCCAAAGAAAGACCTCCTGGACAGCGTAGAAGACAATTATTGAAGGAACGAAGAACCTATAGTGTAGGAGCGCGTCTATAGTACACAAAAATAGCTATTCCGTCTTACTAAATATTACTCGTCTCGGTTTCTACAATATTACTTTTATCAATTTCAATCAAAACTATTCAAACTCCTGTAACAATCTGTTGTACCAAAACATGAAATATTCAGCAGAAACCTCTCAGATATAAACTCAGATACTTACGCATCATATATAAAGGCATTACATTCAACAAAATATTCCCTAACGTGACGGTGGAAATGCGTCTCCATTTTGAACGGAAAATAAGTTATGTCCCGGCAGTTATTTCAACCATTTTATTTCCCTACATTTTTGTACGGGCGCACATTGCTAGGAAATCGACGATGACAGTAAATGTTGTCGCGAGGAGATTCGTTCACGGTCGGAAATGTTGACCGTTGATGATGTGGACTTGTTTCTATTACGTCGGGGTCACCAGAGGATAAGGAACAGGGTGTAAAATTCTTTATTACTCCATAGAAAAGCTACGATAGTCCGATCAGACGGGTGTTGTGTCTGGTGGACTACCCCGACGAATTTGATTGCTGTCGGGTTCTTCTAGTTCTTAAGCGTCAGTTCACACCGAGACGCGACGCGACGTGACGCGTCGCGACGGTACTGGAAGAGGTCAGTGATTTCGCGCTGCGCCGCGCGCCTCCGCGAGACATCGCAATGAAATAATAATATGTATCTTTTCGTGTAGTAAATAAAGTAATATTTTGAGTCGCTCTATTAAAATGTGCGCGCAGCGTCGCGTTGCGTCGCGTCTTGGTGTAAATTGACCCTTAGTTGCGGATCACTTTAAAATCGCCATTTTTGATTTTGAGGATAGTTCTTCATTTGCGTCATAGATGGCGCTGTAATACTTTTTCTACTATGGCGCTACAGCTGCATTGACTTGTAACACAGGCCACCCTCTGTGACCGACTAGTTAGCTATAGTCCGCTGGTCCAGTACCTACGGGTTTGCGGATGTCACATGTCTTCGATTTTTTTGATCTAGTACATGCCGATTTCCTCACGATGGATGACCGATATGAGAGTAACTGTGATTAAATAAATTACCCAAAGTAAAATGGCTGTATGGGTTTGTACCCATGACCTAGGACGACTATGTCGGATCTAAAACCACTAGGCCATCACTGTTCTATGCCACTGCATTTGAAACAAATAGGTTTTTTGTGTCGTTGCAGTATTATCTAGGAAACATGTAGTTATTTTTAGATAATCTATTATATAAAAATAACTACATGTTTCGACCTCAACATATTGGCAACAGTTGTGAATTCAAACTCATCTTGAAACCAATCAAATCCCGAAGGTTATTCCCAAAGCAGCCCATAGGTAATGTGGAATCAATCTGTTGTTTACACAATCAAATGACGTAGTTGTATTCTGATACAAAATTATGCTGTGCAACATCAAAATCACTAGCAAAAGAACCGTTTTATATTGAAAGGAAAAAACTGCAAATTCTAAAAACTTTTTGCCTTCTCTTATATCACGCAACGAATTTTAACGGCCAACTAACTAGCCTAGTTTCGGTAGGTTGCTATCTGTGTCAGTTTGACATTTTGCTTACTGACCGGTTAGAAACAAAACGTCACAGAAAAGCTTTCTTTGATTTTTCTATGAATCAAGTGACAGGTAGGTGACACGGATAGGATAAGTATTCTTTGTTTATAAAAACACCGATAGCTACGGAAGAAGGCACATTAACCAACAGTTATACCTAAGTAAGTTATAGAAAACGGCCTTAAGTCGGTTTTCACCACCGTTTAGAAAAAGAATGAAAAGAAGAAAAGTTTATGTAGGTACCTAAAAAAAAATAAAAAATAATAATAAAAAATAAACATACATCATGCTTACATAACAATTTTAAGGTATCTCTTGGTTTTTTCAAGTAGTAAAACGCAAACGCAGTAATACGAAGCAGGGGTGGGTTGCTAGTATCATATCAAAATAACAGGCTAGTCAAAACGGTTGCTGGGCTTCTGATTTAGACCTCGCACTAAACTGGTAATTATTTCCAGAAATAATTTGTCGCAGCGCTTACCCAAAGACAGGAGAAAAGTGAAAACCTTTTAGCACAGCTGGTGATATGAAAAATTAATGGCAGCAGTTTGTGACACTTTTCGGAATACTTTTTAAATATTAACGCGAATTGCAAATGGCTGAAACGTCGTCGTCATAAGTGGATTTTGAGATTTTTCTTGTCAGCCTTTATTTGACGGAAAATGTTAGCGTCAGGAACGAAAAGTTGTGTTGTTATTTCTTTTGCAACCATCCTAGCCTAGCCTTTTTCCTACGGTGGGGTCGGTTTTCAGTCTAACACTGTTTTAACTTTCCGTAGACACTGTTTTAGCTTTCACGGTTTAAAACTAAACTTATTTTGTGAACCCGCGATCATGGCGCTTGCAACAGCGTCGAAATATGGGAAGCTCATAACAAATAGTAATTACGGAAGATATCCCGTAAGTGACAATATAAGTTTAGTTTTCAGTCTAACCCGATGCAGCTACGTACCAGTATATTACCAATTTACCACTTCTTTTGCAATATGTCTCGTTGTTCGTATTTTTTTATGACTGCTGCAAATATAATAAAGTTCATATTAAAAGTCGTGGTTCTGGAAAACCCTACAGTAGTCGCGTTTGGACGTGTACCAAGTTTTTTTCATTTCATTTATATCAAAAACCGCACGCAATCAACTTGGCTGCAGCTATTTGAATGCATGCGACCGCATCGCGACATGCAAGCTGATGTAGGGTTACCGATTTTGAATTTGAACAGTCGTGACAAAGAGCTAACTTGTCTGTCTGTCAGCGGCCTTTGTCTCATGATCCGTAGACAGTTGAAATTTTCACAGAATGGATATTTCTATTGCCGCAAATAATAAAAATTAACGAGAGCTCTGCTAGTACGATGATAAGGAACCCTTCATGCGCGAGTCCGACTCGCACTTGGTCGGTTTTTTGATTAACTTAACTAGAAAAATCTCCTCATCTAGAAAATCCCAACAAATTTCAACGGCAGGGAGCCTAAAGGTCCGATATTTATGTCCAGTCAAGTCAAATCCAGACGTCTGGTAACCCTAAGCGCATGATGGCACCCACAGGTCTGAGCATAATGCCTGTGATTAGTGTTGGAGTATAACAAGTGTTAATTGCTATTGTTTGTGGTTAGGCCCACAATATGGGCAAGCTTTGATGCCCGTTTTAATTAACACTTACAACCAATGGGGGCTATCGCGTGTGAATTTGCCGCTAGAGGCGCTTGTGTAGACTAAGGTCTTCCAAAATGTCAGATGTCATAGAGTGTTCACGCGTTGCGTGCTTTTTTATCACGTATTTATACTAATACTCAAGATTGTATTCTAGATTGAGACATTCCTGATTCAATGACTTGAAGATTCTAAGTAGCAACTTAGAATAATAATATTGTTAGTACTTGGAGGTAGAATGATGTGTAAATGTTTCATGCTTGCTAATTTTAGGAAGAATATTGTAAATATATATCTAAAGCTTACACTATGTTGTTATACATAATAAAATATACTTTTTATGAAGTTATTGATGCTTTAAAGTATTAAATAGAATAACTGACAGGACCTTACTCGACAGTGCGCCATCTGGTGAGCTCAAAAACAATACCCCCCATTGAGTCATGATTCTCTTGCCTCTAGTCTAATATATCGGTAGCAGTCCCTTTTCTAACCATATCCACACTTTTCAACCGACTGACTTCCAAAAAGAGGAGGTTCTGAATTCGACTGTTTTTTTTTTTGGTGTTTGTTACCTCTGAACTTTCGACTGGGTGAACCGATTTAGATGATTCTTTTTTTATTTGAAAGTTTCCCGTGTGGTCCCATTTCAATTTGGTGAAGATCTGATGCTGATCTTCGGAGATATACAATTAAACTCTTCAAAAGTAGACGGAAATCTGCAGTGATTGCTGGAATCACTTGGATGTTTATTGTTTATACAACATCATGACGTAACATCACGCCTGTATGCTCTGAGGGGGTTCGCAGATGTGTACAATACACCCAGATTTCGACAGTTAGGTACGTTTAGTTCCATTTATTGGGGATAAGCCTATTACCATGACATGTATTGTTAACAATGTAAAATAAATTCATGGTAAATATTTAATTGGGAACAAGCGAACAACTAAAAATGGAAAAATAAAAAACAAATGGCAAAAAATACTGAATCAAACAAATAAGTCACCGACTTCTGAAGGTAAAGTTATTTTTCTCTTTTTGCGTGTTTTTTGAAGTCGGTTTTATTTTTTGCAAAATAGTTTTTTACAAAGTCCATCCATTCTTCATCATTCTTTCGTCTTCTAATTCGTTTCAGCAATATTAGTAAAACCAAACTTACACTGTATACTGTCACTTATGAGACTTCTTCTGCGATTGTTCATTATTTCAATCACGGAAGATATCCCGACAGTATAAGTTTAGTTTAACCGTGAAAGCTTAAAACAGTAATTTTTAAAACCATTCACTTGTAAGTACACGCACAATACGCACATATTATGTTTGTTGTTATGTCAGAATGTAGGGAATCTGAGGGCTTATTCACGTAATTTTATGACGCGCCGATGAAGTTGTAGTGCAGTTGCAGTTAAGTTCAAGTTCGAGTGATAAACGGTATTCTTGTAATCTTTGAACTGTGCGTAAGCTGCGCGTGAACTGCACGTCAACTGTACGACAACCAAACTCACTCTACCAAACTTACTTATGGTGTGGCCATATGAGAGAAAAAATATTACTCACCGCAAATTATCGAATAGAATCGATTACATTTCAATGAATATGACGTTATTAACATAATACCCCAGCACAGATTTTAGTGTTTTTTCTTACTTAGTAAAATACCGATCATGTTGCGTTCCGAAGCACGCACCAAAGACGCGCAACAGTAGAATGCCGTTATTGCGCTCGCGTGACGCGAACTTGACGCGTGTCTGACAGCGGAGAATACGAAAAGCGTTGTTTTGATCGAAACTTAACTGCAACTGCACAGCAACAGCACTTCTTTAGTTACGTGAATGAGCCTACTGATTGTTTCTCGATTACCGTATTGTTATATTCTGCTAAGCAATTAATTTATCATCAAAATTAGTTTTTAACTTTTGCTTTGCTTATGTCAGCCAGGCTATTCAAAAATAGCTCATTCCATAGATTAGCCTGCCAGTTAGCACATCTAAAGTGCCCTGACTACCCAGAATTCGCTAAGCGCGCTTAATCATCTTCATCACTCATGGAGACGCTTGCACCCTGAATATAAAAGTTCCTTCCTAGTTAAAAAGTATTTATCAGTGTTCGTTTTGACACGCTGTGGCAATTAATGAGATCAATTAATTTCTCTATGAATACTATTCAGGCAGTAGGTATTGCCATATTATGAAATGTATTTGTCATAGTCAAAACTATTTTATTTATTTACTTGCTGTTGCCCGCGGCTTTGCCCGCCCGCTAATAATATACCAAAACCTTCCTCTTGAATCACTCTATCTATTAAAAAACCCGCATCAAAATCCGTTGCGTAGTTTTAAAGATCTAAGCATACATAGGGAGGGACAGACAGACGCGGGCGACTTTGTTTTATATTATGTAGTGATAGTGATTTAAATAGATTTACCAACAGCTTCTGTTTACAACATATCTAAAGTATAGGTTTTTACTGACTGACTGACTTACACAGTCGCCAATTACTGGTTAACCGCATTGACAAAGATAAGTGATAACATAAGAAAATATAAAAATTAAACGAGTGGCTCTAGAAATGAACTAAAACCGTAAACTCCTTAACTTTTGACCGGTTATAACTATGTATACCGGCTTTTCCTTCGAAACTTGTTAACTTTTTTTGTGTTAAAAAAATATAGTATGTTTAGGCAACCAAAGGGATATTAGGGATATTACTAAGGGGATATTAAACAGATTTTTAATAGACATATCGTGCTGTAACTCAATAGCGGTATTGGCAGTATATGACGAATGAAATCTGATCTTTTCCAATAAACAAATACAAGTTCACAAGCAAAATTAAATTCCAAATAAAAACCACATCACATTGTAATTTTTTTCAGAATGCTATTAATTTCAGTAAACAAGTATACAATACTTTACAATGCCAATAAATATGGTCGGCATTTCATACCCAGCTTAAATTAAATTCAGATGATATGCGGGGTCTCCATTTTTTAATCGAGCGTATGAATCTGTCATACGTATTTCACACTGCGGTTTTAATTACTGGGAAAATGTTTTTTACATATTTATGAATCGATTTAACTCTACAGTACGTACAGATTTGACAGCTGCATAAAGTAAAAAAGAAAGTTACTATAACTATAGTTTTACTTATGAGGTTACTCAATCATTTTAAAGACGTAATTTTCTGTTGAACTTGTTATGAAGGAATGCATAAGCACTCGAATTTTAACCTTAGCCTTACGCCCGAACCTTGTTTTTAGGGTTCCGTACCTCAATAAGAAAAAAACGGAACCCCTATAGGATCACTTTGTTGTCCGTCCGTCTGTCTGTCTAGACCCTTTATCTCAGGAACGCGTGAAGGTATCGTGTTGAAATGAAACTGTATACTCAAGTCTACGATCCCTTGAAGCTGTAAAAAAATCAACCTTCTAAAGTTAATGTAAAAAAAGATACGGGCGCTTATATCGACACTCTCAAGGGAATCAAAATGTATATATAGGGTACTTCTTCCCGTTGACCTAGAATCATGAAATTTAGCAAAAAGCAATGTCTTACAGCAAATGTAAAGGAAAAAATCTGGAAACCGTAAATATGTAGCTTAATGACCAAATACCTATAAGTTTATCTCTACCTACGAGTTTAACTCGCACTTGGCCGGTTTTTTAGTTAGCTCGTATTGTCCCTAAAGGGCAAAGGCCTCCCCATTTCTTCCACTTCTTCCGATGGTGTGCTTTTTCTCGCCTTTTCGCGAGGAAACCATGCAAGGCTTCCCGCCATCTTCTCCTCGGTCTGCCGCGACCCCATCTAGTTGTCTCACCCCCGAATACTGAAACGTCACTCAAAATTTAAGGGCTGCTTAACATTTGAGCAGCTAAACTTTAAATTTCGTATGGCCAACGTCACTTTTGAGTATCTGTTAAATATAAGTGCTACTTAAATTTTGAGTGACGTTTCAGTATTCGGCCATCAGAGTTTTAGTCCCTCAAACCTTATAGACTATTAACATTACTACAATTATTTATGTTTAAGTCCCATCCTATTCTTTTCTATAACTTTCTCGAAGTTTCAGCATAGTTTTCTGTTACATTTTATAGTATGATTCAGTAAATACCGATACATCGCAAGTTTTTTTTTAAAAAGCAATTTTAAAACTGACATCTAACTTTCAATTTAAGTTCAATCGCTCTCAAATAGTAATTGATGACCCCGTCATATCCCATAACGGGCTTATATAACTGCAATGTAATTGCTCCAAAGTAATTTGCGTCTTACCTTCTGGAATTTAGATCGAATTTCTAACGACAGACGATCGGTCATAACATTTTATAGGGATTCATTTTGCAAGGTAATACGTCAAGTGGACGTTGTAAGTTTGCAAAATTGGATTTTGTGACTTTTATGCGGCATTTTGTATTAGGATCGAAATTTGATATTGAGTTGGAGTCATATTTGTACATTTTAATACTATAATAATTATGTTTCGAAGGAGTTTGCTAAAAGTTCATTAAAACAGTTTTCATTCACAAAGGTATTAAATGATGGAAGACATTCTCCATCATTTAATCAAATAATATGGTATAGTTTGTATGTGTTGCCTATGTAACGTATAAGATTACAATGGACATATTGTAATTCATAAAGTATAAGTACTGATAATACTTTTCCAATGAAAACTAGACACGACACTACACAAAACATTGAAACTTAAACTAAAAGTATCTGAAACAATTGTGGTATCTCCAGCTTAAGTACCCATTTTATATTCCAATTAATTCCACATCGCAGTTCAAATAACACATTAGTCTAACATAAATACGGTACGATATGGTTGTTTTGGTCGCAGGAATTCGACCCCGATGGGTGCTGACAATTGAAGACGCGACGCGGGCGCATTCCTGACCTAAGCGGTTTTGGTATAGGTACACTCGTAAAAGGAAATTAGACGTCACATGCTCTGCTCGCATTCTTTATTGAGTATCTTTACGGTTGTATTAACTTTGAAACGCAGTAGAAATGTTTATATTATTTTGAGAAGCTCGTGGCAAAATAATAACAGCCACTCGGGTTGATCTTTAGGTTAATCTGTGCTTGCCTAGGTTGGTCTCTGAAAGGGTGACCACCCATTACATACCTCTGTGCCTCGGAAAGCACGTTAAGCCGTTAGTCCCGGCTGTCATTTATAGATCTTTGACAGTCGTTACAGGTAGTCAGAGGCCCAAAAAGTCTTACCAAGAGGTATTGTATTTCTCCAGTCGATTCAAGTAAAATACTGGTATTCAGCTGCATCTGGTTAGACTGAGGCCGACCCTAACATAGTTGGGAAAAGGCTAGGCAGATGATGAGAAATGTTTATATTAAAGTCAGCGGATAGTTGTCTTGCCTTTTCGATAGTGAGGAGTTTCCGTGGAACCGCCAGGGAAGCGCGCGAAATTCTTTTTTTGCAATTTCTCGGTCAGTGTCAGGCTCTATGTTGAACAAAAAATGATTCGTGGCCGTACACCATACGAATGTATTTACAGAAATGATATATCTAACAAAAAAAAAATATTTCATGAAATAGGATTAAATGCACTTACAGTTGTATTGATGACTTTAATGATTATAACGCAGCAAAGCCATATTTTTTACGGTCGCGAAACATATTTCAATTAACGAAACAAAGTCGAAAACAAATAAGTATCTGAAAAGAACTTCACGACAAGATCACACATGAAATTAATCTGAACTTCTCATTGTAATACCTAAATCGCCTTATTTAACAGAACAAACTTAAGTTCCAAACATCCTAATCAAATCAATTCAAATTGCATAACGGACTTCAAAGTTAGTATCCCGGAGCGGTGCAGCGGTGGCTCGGACACTTGGACTTTGTAGTCGCTCCAAGAACAAAGTTATTTCAATTAATGCCTTCTAATTGATTCGACTGGGTCCACAAACTTCAAGAGAACAGGGACAAATTCTTTGTTATTAACAAAGAATTTGTCCCTGTTCTCTTAAAGTTTTTAAATGCTGCTTTTATTAACGGACTCGAAAAAGTGGTCGTCTGAACTATGGACATATTTTTAAGAATAAAAAAGTGTGAAATGCTTATAAAGCTATACAATTTTGATTATATATATATTATAGCTTTGGACTGCCTCGTTGGCCAAGTGGTCGCAAGCACGATTGTTATGTATGAGGTCCTGAGTTCGATTATTATTATTTTTTTTTTCGGATGGGTAATCATCAAATGACTCCTCCCGCTCTGGGCGGAGCAGGAGGGAGTGTCAGACTTTTACTGACTAAAACCCATCCATGTTCCTTCATCGCCCTTTGTGTTCCGGGGCCACGGTATCTCTTTCGAACAGTCCCGCAACCCCGGAACAGTCTCGCAACCCCGGCCTGAGTTCGATTCTCAGGTCGTGCAATTTGTTAATGGGTTTTTCCATTCGGAATTCGTCAGTGGCAGCCACGGAGTCTGGATTCGTGCCAGATTGATGGCAATAGGCTCGCCCCCTATTACATGGCGAAATGTGGTTGTACTAATAGGTACACTTCTGCCTAAACCTTCGTGGATTACAGGCGTGATATGTTATTTTTGTATCTCTAGCTAAGATTAAGATTACCTTGATGCTATCGCCTGGCACTTTCTGCTATTATGAACAAACCTAAAGTAATCAAATATGTATACAACTAACTCCTAAGTTTTCCCACAAGCATCTGATACCTTCGCTATCTTGATTCACTAAGTTCTATAACTTGCTTTCATTAGTAATCTAGACCTATCTTCTATCTAGACTTGTAGCTGGTATTAGTGCTGGTAGGTATACATTAATAATCACGGAAACTTTTAATTAGTGCAACGAACATAAACTCTTCTTTTTATTTAAACTTTGCCATTTTTAATTAAAACCTTCTCTAGTTTTCTACAGCGGGTGATACGGAATAAAACGTATGGAACAGTAAAAACTTAATAACCTTTAACTGGTGGAAATTGTTGCTCTTATCTCTTATTATAGCCGAGTCAATTCCGGTTGCTTTTTCCCCCAACTATATTAGGGTCGGCCTCCCGTCTCACCGGATGCAAGTGAATACCAGTATTTTACATGGAGCAACTGCCTATCTGACTTCCACAACCCAGTTAGTACTAAGTAATACGATACCACTTGATAAGACTGGTTGTCAGACTTATGGGCCACTGACTACCGTAACGACTGTCAAAGATATACAAAATAATGACAGCTGGGATCAACGGCTTAATGCGCTTTCCGAGGTACGGAGGAAACAAGGTATGTAATGGGTGATCCACAGACCAACCTAGGCAAGCATGGCTTAACCTAAAGGTCGACCCCGAGCGGCTGTTATTAAGCCACGAGCAAAATGTAACTTATATATTAATTATGTTGAACACAAGCTTTGATTCGTTTGAAGGTTTCCCTAACTTTTACTGTTCCACTGGCTTATTGAACATTTTCTTCGAAACTTAGCAAAATGCTGAACTTATTCTGTACCTAGTGATTCCGCAAGAAAACACTCTGAAATGTAAAACCCACACGATGTGATCATTATTTCCATGTACACTAATTATACTGGGGAAGTAGGGACCTTACGACTATCCTTTGTAGCAACGTTAATTTTAGGTCGTTCTGGAACCAAAAGCCATAAATTCGATCATCGAACTCAAAACGATTGGGAATATTTTTCCAAAAAACAACAATAAAAGCTTTATAAATTATAATTTTTAAAACATTTATTTTCCGACAACATGGCTCATTATATAATATAGTGTTAGTACAAACAATTCCTTAAAACATTATCATTATCTTTGGTAACTTTATCAAGCCCCATGCATGACATGAAGCTTGACAAACCTACCAATTGCCGGCCCAGCCAGCCATTATAAATTTAATTTTTCATAATTGTTTTTATATCTTTTATAGTTATTTTTGAAAAAAACATCACGAAATATTTAATTTATAGGTAATTTTTTTTTTGTTTTCTAAAAAAAAAACAGTCCCAATCGTTCCGAGTTCGATAATCGAGTTTATAGCTTTCGGTTTCAGAACGACCTAAAAATAATGGTGTATTATAAATGCGAAAGTTTGAGAGGTTGAATGGAATACGGTGGGGCCAACAGGATTTTTATTTTTTTACTTTTTTTTATTAACTCAAATTTGAAATTCGACGGTTTTTTTATTTTATTTTAATAGCGGAACCTATCTACTAAAGAAAATTACACAAAAATAATAATTTAATTAACTGATCCCGCGGGATCCAAGTGAGCGGGATCAATTTACTAAAGAGCCGGATGTCGAAGCGAAGCGTTTTATGAAAAACAGAAGTTGAAACCGGCTGTTAGTTTCACGAACAACGGAACAAGACCAGATTCGAATGATTTTACAACAAAGGGTTAGACCCTTTGTTTCTAACAAACTAAAACTCATTACGCCCCACAGAATCCTATTCCAAAAACCTTTAATTAACAAATCCCTGTCGAACAAATCAAGTCAGCAGCAGGACACAATGCAGTCAATGACCCGTGCTAGAGAAACCTCAAGTACTCATTAAGCTGAAGCACAAAATAAAGGTACCTACAGAAGTTCTGCTTTATGCAGCGAGCGAAAACACACGCACACACAAATGCAGGCGCAACGAAAGGTGCGGGGCTAAATAATAACAGCTGATCGGATCTATCGAAAGTTAAGCAACGCTTGCCGACGTCGGCCAATGAAAGGGTGACCGTCCCTTAATATACCGAGATCCCTTTTGTGCATCGGAAAGCACGTTAGTTTGCCACGGCTTTGCTTCGTAGGTCTTCGACAGTTGACAGAAGCCAGAATGTGTGACAACCAGCTGCATGCGGTTAGACTGGGAGTCGACCTCAACATAATCGGGAAAGGGTAGGCAGATGATGATGATGTGATATACAGACGTACAAACAAATACCACACCATAATTCCAAACAACCCCACATATAAATTTTTCATTGGCAAAAAAAACACCTCTTTCCTACAAAAGTGCAATTAAATTACGTTTAGTGACTGTCACTTTGTTGAGATGGTCGTATGTACTATCGAGAACACTCCCGCCTGATAAGCACTAAGCTCATTTTTGCTTGCACTTACAACATAGAAACGCTCTCTTGACTTTTGTATAGAAATAATGAATGAAAAGATACCGATCGGCCGAGCGCACCGACGACGCATACCAAACGAGAGTTATTGTTATTTTGCGCGCCAAAGTTGACGCTTTCCTAATAGGCTTAAACTTTAAGGGGGTGTGGCCCGGCGCCTCCGCATGATTTAAGCCAAAAAAAAATTAACTCAATATCAAAAATCGCAGTTGCAGGCACTTTTGAATTGTCGAAACAAAGATGAAAATTAAATGTAGCTACAGTGGGACTGTAGCTACATTTAATTTTCGTCTTTGTCACAAGACATAATAACTGTGAAAGTACTGTAGATGCCCATTCCCTAGCGTAGATCTCTATAGACAAGAACGGGCAAGAAACTCCATGAACACTTTAAATCAAAATATTGTTACAAAATCTTGGTTACATCATTCATGTTGAGATGGTATATTATGTGAGAACAATGTAGCAAGATGTGCACGTTAAAACGTGTCCATAGTAAAATCAAAAAATACAATTCAAAAATAAACATTAAAATAAGCCACGGCAACTAAGAGATGACCAGTCACAACTCGCCCGTTCACGAACATGACGCATGGATCAGCACCATTCAATTCAACCATTTTGTAGGGAACTAAATAATCCGACACACGCACCACCATCAGCGAGACATTAGAGTGAGCATGACATACTCTTAACGCCAGGGCACATTCAAGTCAAGAAAAGAAAAGACGTAGGATTTCAGTGAATGATAGCTTTACATAGTACTCACACAATATGGGCTATGCGATTATATAATACTAGAGATTGAATCTATACAATGCAAAGATAGTTGTACAATCTTCAGCAGCTCCAACAATTATATTTAATTTTAATGCTATCTATTTATGCGCCCCTGTCCATGCGGAGCAGGACCAGCATTGAGCCACGCATTTTTATTAGCGATATAATCGCCCAACTTGTAATAAGCTTGCTTACATAGTGTGCGTTTGATGCATGTTTTAAATTTCGTCTCATTCAGTTCAAGAATACTTTGTGGAATTTTATTATATCATCTCACCTCCAACTGATCAGGCGGAAATGACCACGACTGTACGTCTCGTATGTGCGTGCGCCTGTTTTCGCTTCTTGTTTGGCGTCGACCTTCTATACTTATCTATTTTGTGGCTAAAGGTACCTCATTGACGTCAGGTAAACCTCTTGACAGGTAACTAATGAAATGGGGCAACCTGTGTTTACGCAGCAGTCTACTATAAAGGGTTATTTCCGCCTATTGGACGTTTGTTTGGTCTGTACTTATTTCCAGGTTATGTTGGTAATTGCTATTGGTTATAATTTTTGGTACAGTAGAATTTAGGTCAGCGAAGTTATTTTAGTGGATAGCGGTTCTCGCTTGTCATCAGAGAGGTAAAACATAGTTTGAAATGTAGTCATTGCTTGTCAAAAAAACACAGCCGAAGCGAAATTCACTTCGGCAATTTTATTTCCACACTAGTTGTAATAAATGAAAAAAAACCACTAGTGTTGAAACACATTGCATGTTGAACCTAATCGTAGTGCGATAAGAGCCAGTTTTCGATGAAGTGTATCAAAAAAACTGTTTAATCAGAGTTAAGTTCCTTAATTGTTTTCTTATTTATCCAAATAAATCCAATTTCAAAGCCCTTTTAAGCAGCCTCTATTTTAGTAGGCAAGTTACAACAAAACGTTATTTACACAAACGGCCGCTCATTATAAAACTTTTCTGCAAACCATACAATACTTCTGTATCAACAGTTCCCAACTGTTCCGCAAAACATGAGTGTTCAAACAAAACGGCCAGCTGACAGCCAACTATTTCACACAAAATGGCCGACTTTCCAAACTACCAGTAAATAAGGTATGTTAATTTGATATCAGCATTTTTGGTGGTTAATATTAGGGGTTAGGGGTTGTTATATAAGTTAAAACTAAGAGAAGTATTGAGAACATGTAATTGCCTTTGTGTTTCTTTATTCAATCGGTATTCTTTTTTTTAGGGTTCCGTAGCCAAATGGCAAAAAACGGAACCCTTATGGATTCGTCATGTCTGTCTGTCCGTCCGTATGTCACAGCCACTTTTTTCCGAAACTATAAGAACTATGCTGTTGAAACTTGGTACCTAGTAGATGTATTCTGTGAACCGCATTAAGATTTTCACACAACAATAGAAAAATAACAATAAATTTTGGGGATTCCCCATACCTTAGAACTGAAACTCAAAAATTTTTTTCATCATACCCCTACGTGTAATATTTTTGAAGACCTATCCATAGATACCCATCTATGGATAGGTCTTCAAAAATATTGAGGTTTCTAATATCATTTTTTCTAAACTGAATAGTTTCCGCGAGAGACACTTCCAAAGTGGTAAAATGTGCGTCCCCCCTGTAACTTCTAAAATAAGAAAATGATTAAACTAAAAATATATATGATGTACATTACCATGTAAACTTCCACCGAAAATTGGTTTGAACGATATCTAGTAAGTAGTTTTTTTTACAAATCGTAAACCGCAATTTACCTTTCATTCAATAAAGTTTGTGAGGAACCCTCGGTGTGCGAGTCCGACTCGCTCTTGGCCGGTTTTTAGCTGTTGATTCTTCTGTACTTGAATGAATTTAGTGGGTCAGTGATAAGCTCATCATTATTATCATCCACAGTCCTACCTACCTAACTCCACGTGCTTGATACCTCATCCAAGATATTCCCGCGATGGCAACAATGTCATCTACCCATCTCGCCGCCAGACGACCAACACTTCTTTTTCCAATCCTTGGACGCTCCCGTAACACCCGTTTGGGTGAACGGGTGTTATAATGATTATTATGACACTGGCTGTTTTAATGTTGGCCATAAGCTAACTGTTTCAGATACTTTTATTGAGGATTTATAGCATCGGTGTAGATAAAGTATAAAATAGAATTATTGACAAGACCTTACTTGACAGTGGCGTCATCTGGTGAGCTCAAAAACGATAGCCCCCATTAATAGCAATTGGCTTGTTCCTACTACATCGGAATAAAGGCAATAGTCTCTCATGTCATCTCATACATAGAAAAGGAACAAGCATAGACAACATTCTTGTTGCATGTGACATTTGAGACCATAATTTGTAGACCTTGTATTCTTTCGGTATATATTTTTACCATTAGTTATACATAGATCTTATACAGTATCTCGCTGACATTAGGTCATCACCATTCTCCTGCCCATATTCCTCTCTTCTCCTTAGTATGTATATTTAGGGTATAGTACATTACTGAAGCGGCCAGCAACAAAGGCATTGATGGACGAACGCGTAAATGTGGACCGAGGCAAATCCGAGGCACACATACGTAAGCCCATCAATGCCTAGTTGTGGCAAAGGCTTGTATAGTACTTTTTTCAAATAATGCGATTTAAAAGACTCGCGTTGAAGAGTTTATTTGTTTTTTTTTTTTTGTATAAACCGCTTTTTATTTGCAAGCCAATTCGTAATTTAAATAAAACCTTTGATAAGTTACCATCTTGGTTGCCATGTTTCAGAGTAAAAGATCGTTTCATTTTTAAATAACACGACATAATTATATTAGTTTACTATGTAATTTATTCGGCCGCTGAACACGACAGATATGGATTTTCATACAACTTTTGCCGGTCGCTGGTCGCATGTATCTGGCCAGTACAGCAATTTTGATTTATCTCGAAGAAGATAGTCAAAAAAATTGCAAAAATTTCCAACCATGTTTGAGAAAAGGTATTTATTTATCTATGGGTCTTTGTTACCTGAAACAAATGGTTTATTATTATTATTCATCAGACACCTTCTTTCTTGCCATAGAATCCTTTACTGCACAGTCTATCCATCGTTTCTTTGGTCTTCCTCTACTCTTACTTCTTACTCTATCCACATTCATACTGAAAACTTCCCCACGACATTTTCCTCATTCATCAGGTATAACAAATGTCGATCAAAAAATCTCTGATTATTATTAATTGGCTTACACTTTGAATGCTGTATCTTCCGATTTACGTGATTTTTCGCTTAAACTCCAAGTTGAAGTTTCCACATTTGCGCTCCTACATCCATCTAGTTTACAAACTATATGTATGTACAGCAAAATATCTCATCTTTCAGATAACTGAAAACTTAATTAATATTGTAGATCGTTACAGCTTCTCGTGCGGTATTGAGACCTCAGAGAGGTAATTACGAAATTCCGTGCGGAAACAATGTAACGTGTGTTTAAGCACACTATTGTGTAGAAAATAGTTATTTGTGTTTATTGTGATTGTGACGTCACTTGCGACAAATTGTTTATTGTTTATTCTTGAATTTTGAATAGTCACCTGTATTATATTCATGAGAGCTAGGGATTTATTGTGTATGAAGTAGCGGAATTCGTTTTCCAGGTCGGGAAAAGTGTTATATTCATTCAGCATTCAATCTACCATATTTTGCCAGATGTAAAAAGAATGAATGAACATGACAAATTAACATGACGAGACTCGGGTTAGTTGACTCTGGGTTAATTTTTACTAGTGCAATATACACTGTGAGTTTAAAATTTAAAACATTAACACTGAGTTAGTAAACTTCGAGTTATTTATTTAACTCAACGTTTTGGTACAAGCGGGCCTTAATTAGATTGCGTTCAGCGTTTACAATCATTACTTTCATATTTCTTGGCGGAAGCATGATACCTACTTCGAGAAGCAAGTTGTAAGTTAATTTAGAAATAGACTATACAACAATAATTCTGCTCTGAGCCGACCATGAAAAATTCAAGAGCAGGCTTTTATTTAGGCAATTGTTTAGGTGACGCCTCGTATTAGTCATAACGGGTATACATTTGTTGGCTTAGCACTAGCTAGTTAATTAATACCACATTTCCTCACGCATTATCACCTGCAACACACGGTGTTATATCACCATGCACTGAAAACGAGGGGGGGGGACGTAAACCCTATTTAATAACGTTAACGCTAAACGCGGCCCGAACTATAACCTGATTACCTGGATTATACGAGTAGTAAGCACCTAAAATTAATTTGTGAACACTATAATTTGTAATTACATTTCGTTATTGTCGACGGAAAATCCAAAGTTGTTTCACTGATTTTCAATGTTTATTTTCTCCTCTATGCAACCTATCTGGTAAATAAAAATGGACCACCATTTTAGTATTATAAATGAAAACCAATTTCTCTTGTTTGAAAGATATCGGTGTTTCAATGTTCATCATATTTGGTAGCAACAAAAAAACGTGGTAGGAATAAAAAAAACTAGTGTACTTTGCAAAAAATATTTTACTTTTCATAAAATTCAGCTTAAATTTTATTTAACCAGAATTTGTAATTTAAATGAAGCCATGAAGGTTTTTCGTTTATTGGGTATTTTTGGAATCCATATCTAGCTTATGTTTAAGTCGCGAGTTAATAGGCTTCTTTTGGGTTAGCTCGTTAGCACCTCTGTTATTCTGGTCAAGAGTACCTAAAACTTCGACCTCTGTAGACATTGATCGTTATAAACAATTATATTTATATTTTCACCATTTGCCGAAAATAAGACCTACGAATACCCTACTCAATAGTAACGTTTTGTGAAACAAGAATAGTGTTGTCAGTTGTCACGTTATCCTATTTCTTATGTTGTAATAACAATGTCGATTTAAGCTCCTTTGCAATACAATATCATAACAAAGCCAGCTTTCTGCACAGTTACCTTCGTAGGAAGGTATAAACAAGGAGTTTTTTCTTTGTGTATGTTGTGTTCTGCTAGATAAAACTTTATTTTATGAACTGGCAGTTACAGGGCTTACGATTCTTTAGTTTAACTGCTCTGGATTCAAAATTATACTGAATTACCGTCTTTTGCATTTGCTTAAAATTATCATCAATAATCATTATTTTAACTAATTTTTTTCCGATGCCCTGACACTCGTTCGTTTAGGTAACATTCATAACCTATTTTTTTAATACCTCACATGTAAAACAATATTTCAATATAGACATTATACAATTTGAATCCCACCATAAATGATCTATGTGTAAACGCTGCGCACGGAGAGGCTACGCACGTGTGCTACGTATGTGATAGTTTCCACTGCAAACCACCGACACGCTATACACGAATGGACGTCGTAATACACGCGTGGCTTGCTCTAATAAGGCGCTCACATAGCTGAACGCTGTTAACGGTATGCATTCTGTGCACGCGGTACACGCTATACTTAAAGCTACACGTAAAGTCTTGGTAAAAAAACGTGTGTAGCTTCTCCATGCGCCGCGTGGGCAATCCACGTGTACTGCAGTGGTAACGAAGACCCACGTTGTCAAACAAATGCATCCACGCAGCTAACGCGCGCCGCGTGTGGTGGTTTTGCGCTTTTGCTCTAACGGTTTATGCACAGCCCAAGCCAAGATAGCTCTCAGATGACGGGATTATATAAACTGTATCAATAAAAATACGTCTCTTAAAGACGAATTCACACTCCATAATCCTCCATCTACGTTTAATATTTACATGTTGATATGTAGTGTAGGTACAAAGCGAATTACTTACGCAACATCGGGTCCAAAGTAGTCCCTCGTTCGAAACTGATTTTGCCTACCCGGGTACATTCTACCTACCCGGGTACCCGGTTTCATGTTGGTTACTTACCCGGTTACATTTCCGTGTGATCGGTCTCGCTTTGGAATAAGTGGGAATGGAATTTCTAAGTCGAACAAGAATGGAAGGAATAAAATTGTACCCACACTGTGTCGTACACAAATATGCTCTTCCCAGTAACTAAGCAGGGTACAATACAAAAGGCTAGTCTCCACTATCAATAAATTGCAAATCTATTTAGTCCGTCAGATAGAGCATTGGAAAATAATGGACACGTATTTTTGTTTTTGTAAATTAATTAATATTGACAAAGATAAAACGCATCAAAACTCGAGAGTGGGGGCTCGTGATGTCAGAACGCACTTAAAATTATACCACGGCGTGACGTAATGAGAATTTTAAAAGCGTTTTATCCTCGTCAATTTTGGTTTAAATAACAAAAAGAAAAAATACGGGTCAAATATTTTTTGATAATCTAACAGACGGACAAATTATTTTTTTTCAGTTGACTAGCATATTACACCAACTGCGACCGTTAACCACGTAATAAGTAGTAGTTACTACTTACGATAGCACTTACTTGTGATAGCACTTCGCCCGCGACTTCGTCCGCGACTAATTTGCATGATATCAATATAATTTATAGCCTATGTTACTCAGTGATATAATGTAGCTTTCTAACGGCAAAAGAATTTTTGAAATCGGTCCAGTAGTTCTTAAGTTTATTCGTTACAGACAAAAATACAAATCTTTCCTCTTTTTAATATAATAGTGCAGATTGGTATAGAAAGAAAGAAAAAAAAATCTTTATTTATCGTTTTATTTTTTTTCTATAAAAATCTTATTGTATCAAATCACATCAGCACCCCTAGCCAAGTTGACAATCTACAATCGTTAACGCTGGTAGAAAACTATTCAAATGAATGGGAATTACATCATTTCAACGTTAAATCACGTGATCAACACAAATGAATAGAAAATTCGTAGACAAGTTTACATCGTTCAAAATGATAGAATAGAATGTTATCGTCACGTTATTGAAAACACAAAAATATGCAGTACGCGGTGCTACGAGGCGTTACTTGCTGCTACGAGCTGCTACGAGTCGCTACGCACTCGACTGTTTTGTGACACGTGCCTTACGGACTAAATAGTTTACTTTATTTAAAATATACAGATCTCAGAACTGCTTAAGAGAAGGTCGTGGCTAACTTCAGGTGAAGCCGCTCGGGTCGAACTTCAGGTTAAGCCGCGCTTTCCTAGGTTGGTCCGTGGATGGGTGACCTACTACATACCGAGTTTCCTCCGTGCCTCTGAAAGCACGTTAAGCCGTTGGTCCCGGCTGTCATTTGTAAATCATATATATATAGTCAGTGGCCCGAAAGTCTGACAAACAGTCTTACTAAAGGGTATTGTAATACCCAGTACTAACTACTGCTTCCTAGAAAAGGCTAGGCAGATGATGAAGACTCTGACAGAACGTTCAATTTTAAAGCTATACTGAACCATGTGTCACCAATCGAAAATATTACATTTTCGTCGCCATATTTTATCTTTCTCATTAATAATCATAAAAAACCACTTAATAATTCGAACTTATGTTTGTTTCAGAGCGATACGGGGAACTAAGAACACGCAGCACATCATTCTCGTCGCTGTCGTCAAGAAAAGGTATGTTTTTGTCTAATTTACAAATAAATTATATATTAAGCTTCTTACAATCGTACTTTATATTATTTTGTTTTATGCGAAACGTTTTATTCATTGTGAAAAGAAAAAGTATTTCAGGACTGGTTTATACGTGTATTGTAATTTATAATTTACAAATGGTTTCGGTAGTCCAGTTTTAGTATTCAGGCTAACTTTTCAATCTTCTTCGATCTTTTGTAGGGTTCCGTACCCGAAGAGTTACCAACGGGACCCTATCTAAGCTTCCGCTATCCGTCTGTCTGTCTGTCATCGGGCTGTATCTCATGATCCGTAGCAGACGGTACGGACCCTTCATGCTCGAGTCCGACTCGCACTTGGCCAGTTTCTTTCAAAACTTAAAAAAATCGAAATGGCAAATAAGTAACTTTAGTGTTTTTATTTACTTCTCTTGTCAACCGAACAAATTGGTTATCTTAGTAGATCACCTCAAACTACTTCCACACTAATACTGAACTTGCGACAAATAAAAACAACGAAATAAAAACTTAAAACTTCATCTAGTAAAATGACTGCCATGCCAAGGTCGTCCATGAAATATATAAACACAGCTATGAAGCCACATTGAGCTCAACGTAAAATTTACGAAGAGACATTTATTGAGATAGCTTGCGACCTTCACAGGTATTCGAGTGTGCAAGGACGGGGTAAATATGATCGATTTTCTCCGCATCAAAGATATTCAATACATTCTAATGCACGTTGAAAATATCTTTGATTAATATCTAGAGTATGTGCTTCGGGGACAAAACAAGTATTCAAAGTGCACTTATACTACTGATTGGTGAAACGTTGTTCTTCTCAGAGTTCGTTTTATACAACCATTTAATGAAAATTCACGCTGTAAAATGAAAATTTGTTACGTGAATGCAATATTCTGTGGAGTGAATTACAGTCATATTAATAACATATGAGCACGTATGAACAAGGTGACAACTTACTATTGTTTCACACATGAAAAGCTTTCTATATAGCCATATTATATAATATGTATGTTTACACGGTGTAAACAGACTCATCACGAAGCCGTCAACCAAGTATTCTGTACGTCAAATTATGTAACTTTACGCAAGAAATATTGCTGGGCAACGACTTTTTTTTTGGGGTTAAAAATCATGTTTTGTGGTACAACTCAATGTAACGCACTTAAAACATTGTGCTGATGTATGGATTGATTAGTACGGGGGTCGTGGAGGTGTTGAAAGTAAAAATCTTACAAATAAAATCTTGTATTAAAAAAAAACTCAAAAAGTTGGAACTTTGACCCCTAATATCTCCGTAACTAGAGGGTTCCCAGGTATGGTGTAGAACAAAAAAATTATCGCAATGACGGGAAAAGCCTTTCGGCTTCGTTAAGAGGTTTTTTACACCCTTTATTACACAAAATAGTTTTAACATAAGTACTGAAATGTCTCACAGTCATCATAAGGTAATGGCATCAAACACTCAACTCAATAAATGTAGGTACTTCAAAATGAATAAGCTAGATTTTCATCATTCTGACGACTCGAATGGCGCAGCGGTAGTGAGGCTGCCTTACGTTCTTAGGGTCTCGGGTTCGAATCCCGGTTGGAGCAAATGTTTGTGTGATGAGCATGGATATTTGTTTCCCAGTCATGGATGTTTTTATGTATAATAAGTATGTATTTACAAACAAAAAGTATCTATGTAGTATATCAACTATCTGGTGTCCACGACACAAGCTTCGTTGCTTAGTGTGGCACTAGATGGCACTGTGTGTTAATGTCCAGCGATATTTATTTATTTATTTTATTTTATTTATTTATATATCATTTATTTATTTATTTATGTACACACAAAACACATTACAGGACAATATATTTACATAGAAGAGCACAAAAGTACTGGTTATTTCTTAAGAAATTTCTTCCAGCAGACCTGCGAGAGGAAAGTTGGATAAGAAATGTAGACACAGTGTGTAAAAAAGTTAGACACAAAAATCAACTTAAAACAAAACTATAACTATAATAATAAACATACATACAAATACATACACATATAATAAAATAAGAATATATTGTAAATATTTACCCATATACATACATATATATATATATGAAGAATATTACTAAGAAGAGAGGTAATGCTCTTTGACTTTTCTTCTTCTTCTTCTTTACTTCTTTATTCTCCAGTCTCCTGCCCTTACCCCAATTTATTTGGGGTCGGCGCAGCATGTCTTCTTTTTCCATACTTCTGTTTTACTCGTCATCTTAGCAGTCTCCTTATTTCTAGCCTTCACACAGTCCATCCATCGTTTCTTTGGTCTTCCTCTACTCTTATACACTCTGCTCAACATTTTTCCCAATACATCTACCTCATTAATAAGTTTGGTATTCATCAGAAAAATATATATACCCACCTAATTTTTTATTTTCCCTCGCTCGCGGTCATCTTTAGAGGTAAAAGTTGAGCGGTACGGTATATTGTTAGCTAGAAAATGTTTTATGATGTATGATCGATGGTTGAGAATCGATTCTGTAGGACTTGTACATTTGACTGACCGGTTTCGGGAAATCCCAAGCATAGATATTTAGTCGATAATTATTCTCACGAAGGTTTCATGTTATATAATCACCTGATATATTTTGTCGAACCAATTTTTGTGGGTCAAGAGTGTGATTCTTCTCTCGTTTCCGAATGGACTTAAAGAGAAAGCTAGTCTGTTCATGTGATGTGAGATGAGAGGCTTCCCAAAACAAGCTCTGTTTCTACCTACAAAAAATCAGTCGCCGATTTATTCTACATTCAACCTTATTCACAGTACATTAAAACACATTCTTCATACCTTTTATACCAAGTTTGAAGGTAAGGTTACTTAAAAACTTCTCTCACAACAGATACATTGCAAATTCGCCGAGTTTAAGAGTTTCGTTTGACAGCGCGAATCGATACGAGCTCTGTAAACCGTCGTCTCAAATGCTTTAATTAAATAACTTTTAAAACTGAGTTTATTGGCTATTTGTTAGAGAGGCTGATGGCCTTGTTAATACCTAGTATGAATTTGAGATTGTTTGTACACTTCGTCGAAGATTAGTTAGAGAAATTTTTGCTTTGTAGTAGCGTTATTGCGCTGATAAATTGATAGTACATTACTTATGATATAAATGCGGTAAATTGAAAATTACAGCCGAGGCGATATAGCTAGCCCGAGCCGTAGGCGAGGGCTTCAAGAAAGCAGAGGCTGTAATTATCAAAGCGCACGTATGTCATACGACGTTTTATAACATATTTGCGAGGGAATAAATAAAACTCGGACTTTCCTGAACGAATACTTAAATCTTTTACTTGTTCACAAATTAGCGATGCGCGCGGATCAGCGCTTTTTTTTTAAGTCAAAGCAAAAAACACAAAAAACAGCCAGTATTACTAATAAAGTAAATTAATATTTTTGTGTGTTTGTTACAGATAAATGGTTGTAATTTACTGTCAAAATTAATTAAACTAAAGAATTAAATGTTTATCTATTATATTTTATCTCCCAAAGTTAATTTTATTTATTCAATTTTGACCACTTCTCTGACATAAAAACTCTTTGCTAAGATTTAAAAAAGTACCGTTTGTTTTAGACGGAGCATCTTGATAAACCGTGCGTTTTACATTACATTACTGCACAAGTACGTAATGAGATACAATACGATATTAAAATGGGTGAAATAAGAGACCCTTTACGAGCAAATGTGTTATAAATTATATTTTACATTCTGTTGTTATGGGCCAACTTGTAGCTGAATAGTTACGGTTTATTTACATGTCGTAGGTGTACAAGGCTGGTAGCAGTGGACTGTGGGGAATATTGCTAGGCTGCTGGTAGGGCAGGAGCGCTTCAGTATTTGATGAAGTCAAACTCTGGAGTTACAGACACGTCCATTTATTGCACGGTTCGTGGTTGGAAGAGAGCGAAAGAGCGAAACTGTTTCCACAGAAAATATAAACGTCAAATTTATATATTTTGTGCAAGTTTATTACTAATTTGGGGTCACGGTCGTTCCAACAAGATGATATATTTAATTTTGGTACCAATATGATGGTATAATTATTATGACCTACTTAGAGACTTTCATTTAAGAAACAAAAGTTACTTCAGTACGCGGTAAAAGTCGAATCTCAGCACACTTCCTTTTTGTAGGAGTTATCCAAGTTTGTTTCAAGTATACTTGTCTGTTTTGTATGCTAATGCTCTGAATATTTGAGCATGTTTATTTATGCGTACTTACGGGTGTAACAAGATATGTTTGCATAAAGGTAATGAGATTTTGCAGAACTAATTTAGGCGTCTAACTGATTTGTTTCATCGTTTAGTTCCTTTTTCTCATTAAGTTTACACGTTTGGATAACATTGTGAAAGCATCATGAGGCTTAGGGTCACTTCACACCGAGACGCGACGCGACGCGACGCTGCGCGCACTTTTTAATAGAGCGACTCAAAATATAACTTTACTTATTACACGAAAAGATACACATTTTATTGCGAAGCGTATCGCGGCGGCGCGCGGTGCAACGCGAAATCACTGGCCTCTTCCAGTATCGTCGCGCCGTGTCGCGTCGCATCTCGGTGTGAACTGACACTTAGGCGCAAAATGTCTCCCAGGCCTAGCCTTTGCCCAATCTTGTTAAGGTCAGTCTACCGGTATTTTACACGGAGTTCTGACTTCTACAACCCAGATACAAGGTAATACCTCTCGGTAAAACTGGTGGTCCGACTTTCGGGTTTCTGTCAACCCGTAACTTCAATACCTGCCGTGAAACCATGATTTTTTCTAACCAATTTTTTAATTCATACTTTATTTATACCTTTCAATAACAAAAATAAATTCAAATTCTACATAATATAAGCCAACTCACGGCATCTGCTGCTGAAACTGACCAACCATTTCCACAGAAATCAATTTTCCACCACAACTTGATACGTTCCAATTTCACTATAACTTCGACGTCGACGTGGACGTCGAACGAACTTCCCCCACACAAGTACTAAGGTACTTTACCTGTAAGGGGTGCAACACACATACTCTGCTCGGTTTAATTCGGCAGGCCAGCAAAATCGTTCGGAAAAAAACAGCTTTGGTTTAGCTCGAATTGTGCCGAGCCGACCTGATGGTAGATTATACAAACAAAGTTTTATGAACGTCACGAGTACAATGAAAATAGGTTTAATATAAAAATAAAATAAATAAATAAAATATTTCTGAATTCAATGTGTGATGCAGTTATAGCCTAGTGGTGTGACCGTCCGCGTCGGACTGTAAAGTCATAGGCCTCAAGTTCGAACCCAAGACGGAAATCAGTGGTGAGTACCTCTGATTTTTCGTATTCATGTACGTATTGTATAATAATCACCTGCTTCGGTGAAGGAATCATCGTCAGGAAACCAGCATGAGAGATATTTCTCGAGGGCATGTAAAGCCAAGTCAGAGGCTCATTCATGGGTGACATAAAAACTCTGACTCCAGCCCGCGTAGCATGACCACCGTAGAAACGAAAGAGAATCGACAAATCTTTTGTTCATCTGTCATTTTGTCGATTCAATGACAGATGAACAAAAGATTTGACGGTGGTCGGGTGGTCATGCTAAGCGGGCAGGATAGGCACTAACCATACGATAAAGAAAGAATGTGTTACTGTCCAAAGTGGCGATTGCTTTGAAAACGTTCCGTATTACTAAAGTGGCTGTCATCTGGATTGATATATGCTTTCCAGTAGCTTATGCTAGTCCTGTCACTTTCACTTTGCTAGATGGATAACGCTGATAGAATGTCACTTGGTCTAGACCTTCTTCATCTCCGCAGACTGCAGACTTTTTGTCGGCCGATAGTTTAGTCGGGCTCTTAATCAGTATGAACATGTATCTTAGTGTTAACTCTTCGGTATCGGCCGTTAGGTAAATCAGTTTGATGGGATACACGATTGCCTTTAAACTATGCCTACTATCGGCCAACCGGTAGATCAGTATCTCTTATCCCGCGCGCACACGTGCCGATTGTTTAATCGACCGACTCGGCGAGCGCTCTCTTCAAAAGCCGCCTCTTAACTAGCAAATTTTTCGAGCACAGTCGACCGACTTTTGGTCTGGTTTGCGCATTCGTCACCAACCCGACCATTTAGTTGGCTTAGTGTACACGCCAGCAGGCCAACCCAACTACTACTACTAAAGCGTGTAGTCTGCGGGGACTCTGAACGTGTAGCATGATAGCACCCCTTAGCGTCAGTACACGTCCACGCCACCGTCGCACGTCGTGAGTACATTACCATCCAAACTTGTGTTTTACGATGAACATACTACGACGAACTACAGTTTAGATGCAACAACGACTCAACTTCGTGGCAGCTTTGAATGTACTGAAATTGCCATGAGGCTACTAGGTACATGTCCATTGTAACGGAGCTGTACGAAGCTAGGAGAACGTTAAGCAATATAATTTCTCTAAATTCAAGTCTTCACACAGTTTAAATACTTGGGAAAGTGTGCTTACATACAGGGTGAGTACTCATAAATACGAGCACTTTTACCTCGGGACTAACTCTGTAAAGATTGTTAAGATTTGGAATCATATTTTGGGGTAACTGTAGTGAGTTAGATCAATGTCAAACCTTAAAAGCACAGAAAGCTGTGAACCTGTGTTTCGGTCTCTGAGGATACTGACTTTTCCATGTTTGTAAATATTGGAGGTGGCAATTTTTGCAAAAACCAATTTAAACTTATTTCCATCACTGGCCAATATAAGAACACGCAATGACCCCTTGAGATCCCAATACAAGAGCCTGCTACATTCGGGTAATTACAAAACAGCGCTGTTAAGGAAAAGTATTATGACAATGGGTCCTGTCATTTATAATAAAATACCCCATGGTTTTAAGGGCTGTTCTTTAAACGTTTTTAAATCTAAGGTAACTGCACTACTTTTAGACAAATCTTACTACTCTGTGAAAGACTTTTTAAATGACATGAATTTATCCAGATTATAATTGTTTTTAATAGCAAATTTGACCATGTACCTGACTATAATATTATTAATTGATTTGACTTTAATTTCTGTTTTGTTTTGTTGACATTGTTTTGTTTTTATTAATATTTTAATTTAATTATGTAATAATTTGCATGCCGTAAGGTAGACTGTAGCCGATCTCATTAATTTATGTACAACATCTTATACCTTTACCTACATTCTAAGCAAATAAAGATCTGATTCTGATTCATATAAAGCGCGTATTGTAGACAGCGTTGTTTCAGCGAAATTGTTCTGCTTCTGGTCCTGTCAATAAACAGAGATACAGACTATACTGCTCTGCCTTACTCCCTTTACATTCTCCATTTACTCTTCATCATTATCATCAACTAAAAGATGGCCAAGATGGACAAACGTTCTTCGCAATACATCCCTAAAGTGTATGGGCCTCTTGCCTCTTGCTCTCACTCGCTCCACTTCAATGGACAAGCATCTTTAATTTAAGATTGAAGTTTCATCATTGCGTAGCTTTTATTTATTGTCCTTCGCAAAACGTGTACATCACTCACAAACATTTTAATGCGAGTTTCAAAGGAATCGGTGAGTCGAATGCTTTCAGTTTGTAATAAATGTGAATTTTTTCGTATTCAACAAAGTATTGCGAAGTAAGAGAACGTTTGTTCTGAGTTGTTTATTGTGTAATTGCTTATTCTTTTCGCTTTTTATTTAATTTGTTTAATCGGATGTAAGAAGGCATTGTGAGGATTTGCTTTGATTAACAGCTTATGGAAATAAAATAAATTCATTGTCCCTATCTATCTATTATGTCCCCCCTATTCTAAGTTAGTTTCAGTCAGTCACTATTAAATTATTGAAAGAATCTCATAATATCCATATATCCAGATATGTTTAAGTCCCATGTAATAGGGAGCGAGCCTATTGCCATCAACCAGGCAGGAATCCAGGCTCCGTAGCTGCTGCTGAGAAATTCCTGATGGAAAAACCAAATAACAATTTGCCCGACCCGGGAATTGAACCCAGGACCTCATGTCGCGATTGTGACCACTAGACAAACGAGGCAGACTAAAAATGATGTAATATTCTAATAGAAACCTACTAGTTAAAAGTCAGGCTCACAACTACTAACTAACAGTCCGTTTATTACAACTTACAAAGTTAAACAACTAAATACAACTACAAAACAAATGTAACCAGCCCTAAAAGAGAAATTTAAATACGGGTGTGTACACATCAGCTATTTTGGGGATCTAAAACCGTAAATCCGTGACGGACAAATAAACAGAGCCACAGGGTTGATTCTAAAAGCGTTCCATTCGTTCACCGGTGCACGCTACGCCGCCAAAAAGCCTATTTACGAGTTGATGCCATCGGGCCTATATCCACCGACCAACCAAACATTTACAGGCAAGCACACAGGCACTAGTGGTCTGGGATTTTTGTGGTACTGTGAGGAAATTACGTTACACTTATTCAACAACATGGATTGCGTTTTTACGTTGGCAAGCAAACGATTATTTTATTTAAAAAAAACTTAATTCACTGCTTAGCAATTACTTTTTTTTTATTCTTTCGGAATGCGATAAAAAGGAGGCCCTGAGTCTACTTGGGACACAATACTGTTTATCTTTAAAAATTGTTACCTATAATATTAGAATGGATGTAAAAAGACTCTTAACGATGCCGAAAGGCACTTGTTCTCCCCGTTATTGCGATCATTTTTTTTTGTTCTAGACCATACCCGGGATCCTTCTAGTTACGGAGACATTGCGGGGCAAAATTCCAACTTTTATTTTTTTCACAAGTTTTTTTTTTTAATACTTAAGTAAGTACATGTTTTTAATATAAGATTTTTACTTTAAACACCTCCACGACCCCCGTACTATTCAATCCATCCATGAGCACAATGTTTTGAGAGCTATTGAATCCTACCGTTAAACGTGGTTTTTCACCCCAAAATTATATAGTCGTTTCCCAGCAATAATTTTCGCGTAAAGTTACTTAGTTTCATGTACGAAATGCTTGATTGAGGGCTTCGTGAAGAGTCTGTTTACACCCTCTATAAAACTTTTGTACCGTATATAAAGTATATACACATGCATTAAAAAATGAAAATACAAACATACACTTCAATTTTTATTTGTTTGTATAGATGTATAGATGAATATTGGCCGGATCGGTCACGTCGATCGGATTTCGTTGAAACGAAAAACACAAACGATATTTAATTAATTAAAGCGGGGAGAGTTGACAGAGGACTTCCCGGATGTGACGGTAATACGAACCCGGATGTGTGGCTATGTACTCGTATGTGACCGATACGGGGTATATTGGCCTCTGTAAAACGTTGAGAGGGTAAAAGGTCATCCCTATACCCGGGTGTTACTAAAAATGTTACCTACAAGAGTGGAGATGTTTCTATAAAACGTCCATAAGACACTAGAAATTGTAAAGAATATATGAAACAAATAATTATATTACATTGAAGTAAGAGTGAATTCCAGAATAAAGATTTTTCTACTATTCCTGAACTGAGTTGGATGAAAGTAAGGATTTTTTTTAAAGAGTTTAAGGAAGTAGGTTTCGTTTCCGTTATACTGCATCGTAAAAGTGAGTAATGCCTTATAAAAGGCAAAATAAATTTAGTCATAATTTTAAAACATATAAAAATCGGCCTCCAAAAAATGCAAAATTTAATCTGATGTAGGTATTAATAGACGGTAATGCCACTATTACACTTTTTAAACCAAGTACCTACTACAAGCCGGCTGAATTGAACAAAACAGACATTGAAAATGAAACTGTCGAAGTGTTTCGTATGTTTCTTCTTCACAGGCCAGAATAAGAAAAATTAAACTACATAAATCTTTCTTATATAGAATAAAAATAATGGAAATAGCGACTAAATTCTAAAGGGTGTAAAACACCTCTTAACGAAGCCGAAAGGATGTATGATTTTTACATTAAACATCCCCACGACCCCCGTACTATTCAATCCATCCATCAGCACAATGTTTTGAGTGCGTTAGATTGAGTTCTACCACAAAACATGATTTTACACCCAAAAAAAAAAAGTTGTTTCCCCGCAATTTTTTTTGCGTAAAGTTACTTAGTACAGAATGCTTGGTTGACGGCTTCGTGATGAGGTCTTTTACACCCTGTATACATCATTATATTCAGATCACTCACCTCCCGATATCAACACCGAATACATCCCTGCAGACTCCATTCCCCCAATAAACGGTTATGAAGTGCACAAAGCACTTACTACTATGCGCTATGACAGAAGTCCTGGAGAAGATGAAATTACCACGGAAGCGCTTAAAATCGGCTCTACCACTTTGCTTCACCTTACTAACCTGTTTAACACCATATTGATATCAGGAAAGGTTCCAAAACCAATATAGTTCTTCTATATAAAAAAGGCGACAAAAGTGACATTAGCAATTACCGTCCAATCAGTTTAACATCCCACATCTACAAGACCTTTATTAAAGTGATACACAATCGCATAGACGGGAAACTGGATAAACATCAGCCACCAGAACAAGCCGGATTTCGCCCTAGTTTTTCAACAACCGACCACCTACACACCTTGAACCAAGTCCTAGAAAAATATACTGAATACAATAAACCATTATACTTCGCCTTCGTAGATTATGCGAAGGCCTTCGATAGTATCAAACACTCCGAAATTTTCAAATCTTTAAAAAATCAGGTACTGGAACAGCAATATATAGACCTCTTAAAAAATATGTACCATAACAGCACCTCAAACATTAAGCTGAATACTGCAGGACCTTCGTTTAGTATAACAAAAGGGTGTTAAACAGGGTGACCCACTCTCTCCAAAGTTGTTTACAAGCACTCTTGAGGAGATATTTAGATCGCTAGCAGCCTCATGGACAACCAAAGGAATTACAGTCGGTAATGAGAGGTTGACCAAACTCCAATTTGCTGACGACAGAGTCCTTTTTGCCCCCACAGCCTTAGAACTACAGACCATGCTCCAAGAACTGAGCACAGCAAGCTTCAGGGTGGGGCTCGTAATGAATCGTTATAAAACACAGCTCATGACCAACAGCACTAAGCGTAGGGTCGAGGTAGATGGGCAGGAAATACAGTATGTCGGTGAGTATATCTACTTGGGCCAGTTAGTATCTTTCGAAAACAGGCAAGAAAGAGAAATCGATCGCCAAATCGAAAATGCCTGGAAAAGCTACTGGTCCATGAAGACGCTAATGAAGGGTGATCTTCCGATCTCCCTGAAGCGCGTAACTCATTGACATGTGCATCCTGCCCGTCCTAACCTACGATGCTCAGACCTGGTCGCTCACCGAGTCTCAGAAGCTCCGCCTTGGAGTTTGCCAAAGGGCAATGGAACGCAGCATTCTGGGTGTCAAAAGACAAAACAGAGTTCGAAACACCACGCTGCGTTCCAAAACGGGCGTAGTGGACGTTGGCAAGAAGGCTGCTAGGCTAAAATAGGATTGGGCGGTTCACGTCAGTCGCATGCACGATGACCGCTGGGCAAAAGCCTCCACACGATGGTTGCCGGAAGACGGACGGCGCCGGCGAGGCCAACCCAGAAAAAGGTGGCGAGACGATTTGGACGCGTACCACGAGGGTTGGTCCGAGAAGGCACGGGAAAAGAGCAAATGGAAGGAATTGGGGGAGGCATTTGCCTAGCAGTGGGACAGTACAGGCTAACAAAAAAAAAAGTCTTTCCTAAAACTGTAACAAATAATAAAGAAATAAATGAAATACAACTAGAAGTATAGACAAACAAATGTTTGTAGAAATAAATAAATGGCATACGCGCGTGGGAGCTACATTAAATAAGCGCGATTTTCAACGGGTTTGGAGCTGCTCTTTAAATAGTAGTAATTATTTCTTTTTCTACGTCGATGTTAAGTAAATAATAATAACCTTTAAAAAATAGTACAACATTTCAGCTTCATACAGAAACAAAAGGTAATTTTTCACGAAGTATTAAAAAGTTTCGTAGATTTCAAAGTAACGTTTAACACAGTTATCTCGAAGCAATTCCAAAGCGGTAAAGACCAAAGTTTGCTTAAACCGAGTTCAGTTTGTATTCACTTTAGGCTATTAAAGTTTCACGCAAGTCTATATGGAAGTTCCTGTCTTGTAGCGTGACTTGTACGGGCTACATCAGTTTGTTTAAGTTATTACTAAGTCTGGTAGTTTATGTCATTTTGTCTTTTGTCATTTTGGACTTACATATTGTTGAGCATTATATGCATTTTTAATTAAAAACTATTAAATATACTAACAAAAAACTATAAAAGGGCATTAAAAAAACTCCACCTCAACGCTGTCAGCTGGTAATGTACCCAATAGACTGGCGGCGTTGCCACGTTGTATGGCAACACTTAGCCTCTGGCCAAAGTAAAAGCCAGCTCTTAGGTCACAGGAAGCGTCCACTAGGCTTTTCGAAATTTCCTTAAAGCGAAATTCCTTAGTGCGAAATGAGTGGTTTTTATTTAATTGTAGCCTAATAAATCATTAGATCAAAATGCCAATTGTACACTTAGTGAAGAAAAATGTGACAAACATTTGTGTGAAAAAAATAACTAAAACTTAATGCCGTTTAGAAGTTGTAACGAAATTTCAATGAAAAAATGCTTCACTTTGAATTTTTTTTTTCATATACCAATGTAACCAATTCAAGTTTAGAGTATAATAAATAAAATAAAAAAATAAAAAATAAAAATCGCTGGACATTAACACAGCGCCATCTACTGCCACACTAAGCAACGAGGCTTGTGTCGTGGACACCAGACAGTTGATATATACATAGATACTTTTTGTTTGTAAATGCATACTTATTATACATAAAACATCCATGACTCGGAAACAAATGTCCATGCTCATCACACAAAGATTTTCACCAACCGGGATTCGAAGCCGGGACCCTTTTTTTTTTTTTTTTTTTTTTTTTTCGGATGGGAAATCATCAAATGACTTCTCCCGCTCTGGGCGGAGCAGGAGGGAGTGTCAGACTTTTACTGACTAAAACCCATCCATGTTCCTTCATCGCCCTGTGTGTTCCGGGGTCACGGTATCTCTTTCGAACAGTCTCGCAACCCCGGCAGGCATCGGTCCTTGCGGACCCCTTCCTTTTTGCTGACTCTCTTTGAGACGCGCGTGGAACACAAACGCGCCGTCGACACGGCCTGTCGTCATGAGACGGACGGACGGCGAGCTAGCCCATAGCCCACCGTCCACAGACCCGCGCCTACGGTTGCCGGCGCCCGGGGCGTCTCCCGCGGCGGCCGGGACGCTGTGAGGTTCTCTCCCTCTCACGTTCCGCTACCTCCTTCTCTAGCATTACTGCTTCGCAGAAGGAGGTGACGGCGTCCAATTCCGTCTCGCTCCGGACCATGGCTTGCACCAGGGCCGGACGCTCCGCCCACGCGGGGCACACCTCCACCGTGTGCTCCACCGTGTTCTCCGGTCGATCCTCGCAGTGGAAACACCCGGGCATTTTCGCGAGGCACTGCTGTAACCGGCATGTTGCTAGACCTAATGTTTACTTATAATTATATACGATTGTTTTGACATATTTCTTTTAATTCCACGTATTGTATTATTTTGATAATTAATTTTGACATTTAAATTTCTTGTAATTCCAAATTTTGTATTTGATAATTTATTTTGACATTTATTTATTTATTTCTTAATGTAATTCTGCAATTTTAATTATATGTGTTTGTATTTTTGTTTAATATGGGTCTCGGACCTGAAATAAATGATTTTATTTTTTTTATTTTTTTTTATTTCCTCACGCCCGATTCGGTGCAAGAACCTCCCGAAAACACCGTGTCCGGTGAGGACCTGCGTCAGGCGGAAGGTGAGGACGCCGTGGCGTCTCTCCAGCCACTCCTCAAAGAGGGGACTTATCGCCACTATCGTGGCGTGCCCTGCACGGGGTTGCGACAGTCGCTCTCTCCATGTCGCCATGAGATCCCGCCGGAAGTCTGTCCGCTGAGCGACTCCGCCTCTTTGCCGGATTGCCGCCATGGGATCTGGAGGCGATCTCCAGATCCCATGGCGGCAATCCGGCAAGGAGGCACGCCGCCTCGCGGGCAATCGTGCGGTACTCACGGGCAAGCCTTACGGCTACCACCTTTTGGGGCGCGTTCAGGTAGTGGGCTGCACGCAGCCTCAAGGAACGCGCCCACACCGGGGCCATGGACCGCACGACTCCCGCGTTGAGCCTCCGGCAGGAGGCGTTTGGCCCCCCAAGGTTGGGCAGGAGCCGCCTGAAGGCAGCCCCGGTCCGTTCCAGTTTGGGGGCCAAACGTCGGAAATGCTCCACGAAGTTCCATCGGCTGTCGAGGACGAGTCCCAGGTACTTAAGCGTCAACTCGACGCCGATGGATACCCCTCCTACCGTGAGTGAGGATCCCGGAGGTGGCATTCCGAGGCCCATGAAAGCACATGGCCTCGGACTTGTGCAATGCCACCTCGAGACCCAGTTGCCGAATCCTCTCGACGACTATCGCAACCCTGCGTGTCATTATTTCGGCCGCCGCCTCGTGCGACCCCAGCACCAGCGTGTCGTCTGCATAGCAGACCACGCTGACGCCGCTAGGGAGGTCGGCGCGCAGCACCCAGTCGTACCCGATGTTCCACAAGGAAGGCCCTAGAACCGATCCCTGTGGAACACCGCACGACATCTCTCGCCGGTTCCATTCTCCGCTGCGACCGGGATAGATAACGGCTCTATCCGTTAGGTAGTCCCCGACCACACGACGAAGGTAGGTCGGCACCCGGTGATACCGTAGTGCCACCCTAATGCAGCTCCAGGGCATGGAGTTGAAGGCGTTGGCGATGTCGAGAGACACCGCCAAGACAACCCCCTCCGGGACACTGCATCTCCCGACGTGAGGGCTCTCACACGCATGATGGCGTCCACCGTAGAGCGCCCCTTGCGGAAACCAAACTGGTGTTCCGCAAGATCCGGCCCCGTCCCCGCAAGGTGCTCGGCGAGGCGGTTTGCAATTACTCTTTCAAAGAGCTTGCCCACCTCGTCGAGCAACACTATGGGCCGGTATGCGGACGGAGAGTCCGCAGGGCGCCCCGGCTTCCGAATGAGGACCAGCTTTCCCGTCTTCCAACGAAGCGGGAACTGGCCCCTCTCCAAGCATGCGCTTAGGAGCCCCTCCAGTCGGGGCCCGAGAGCCTACGAGGCCAGGACCCAGGCTTTGCCAGGCAAGCCGTCGGGTCCCGGGGCGGTATTTTTGGCACTGAGCCTGCGTACCATCTTGTAAGGGCGCCCCCACGGATCTCTGTCGAGAGTCCCCAGCATCTCCTCGCGAGCCAGATCCCTGGCCCAACCCGGGACCCTAAGAACGTAAGGCAGCCTCACCACCGCTGCGCCATTCGGGTCGTCAAATATAATAATAAGCAACATTATAATTTTTTTTTTGCACATTTATATTCACTCATCAAAGAGGAGTTACATGGAGAAAACCTCTCGTTAGCAGATTCCACCCCCTTAAACAGGCTATGAGCAGAGCATTATAAGGTTTGTTGATTCTTCGAAGTGCAACGGATGAAGCTTGCTTTATGAGTGCTGCTGAAGAGTAACCTACTCAAATGCAGGTAAATAAGTCACATTGTAGAACGACTGTGATTTGCAATTGCATGAAATCTATGCTGTATAAAGTCTGCCTACCTCGTTAGCCGTGTCAACTTCATCAACTTCCTTCCCTTGTCCGATTGTATTTGGGGTCGGCCTAACGCGTTTTCTTCGACCATTCTCCCCTGTCAGACGTCACAGCACGATTGACTTTCTATTTCATATCATGTAATAAAACATTTTGTTTATTCAAGTATTTAGCCGTGTCAACTTAAATATCAAAACAAAAGTAAGTGCTTTTTCGTTAGAAAATAATACAATCCCTTGATCACAAATTATACCCACAAATAAAATATCATTAGGATATAACTCGATAAAGTTCCGAAGTAATGGTCCAAACAGAGAAACGTCGAAAAAGGAAACACCTTTGAGATATAAAGAAGTCATCATTACGATCGGATGTTCGTGACTGAAACCAGAGCTAGGGCTGTCCTGAAAAATTAAATAAATAATAATTTTCAAACATTGGTGCCGATTCCCTTGTTTACAAACTAAACCAAATTTAAGTTCAGTGCATCTTTTTCTTTCTATTTCATTAAGAAAAGGACAGAAGATAAATTTTAGTTACGTTCTGTCAAATTAATCAGCGCCATACAACTTTTAGACGCGATTAAAAAGTTGACTACTAAAATTACATCAAATTACGTCAGGTGCTGACTAATTTGACAGGATTAAACTAATTTTATCTTCTGTCCTTTTCATAATGAAATAGAAAGAAAAAGATGCATTCAACTTAAATTTAGTTTAGTTTGTGAACAAGGGAATCAGCACCATTAGGTATGTTAAATGTATTATTACTTATCTTTGCTTATATTACTTTATCGTAGATTTTTATTGTCAAGGTGTAAAAGAAGCAATTCAGTAGAACAATTTAATAACCTATTTTTCAACACACTTGCTCGTAAAGTGAGCCTTATTACATCGTTCTTTAGAGCCATAAACCAAACTATAACACACACGTGCATAATAATATTACACACTAGTGCATAATAGAATTATCCCTACAAAGTTAAGTTAGTACCTAACTGCAAATTATATGCGAGTTTACAGAGCATTTTCAATTTAACCGGGTATACTTTTTTTTTGTAACAACGAAGAGGTTTTATGCCGCTGAAAATCCATTTACATTTTTGGGATAAATAAATGTGTCCATAATTAAGACGAAAAACCATTTATTATTATCAAATTATTTCAAATTCACAACAATTTGTTACAAAATGTTAGCATTTTATCACTATAGAACATTACGATATTAGTGCGTTAAGATGGTTATAACATGCGAGGCGGAATTTCAGCCCGAGCCGAAGGCGAGGGCGTAATTGAGCCGAGCATGTTATAACCAATACGCACGTATATCGTACGACGTTTTTTAACACATTTGCGAGGAAACAGAAAAAAAAACATTTTTCATACGTGGTCATGTATCTGTCCTTGGATATTGACGGCAGCAAGCAGTCGCATGCGGTTCGCGCTTCTGTTAGTATATCCGGTGGAGTTGAAGTAATATATTGCTCATCTTCATTATTGAAAGTTGTCATTTTTAGATATTCACAATACAAGTACAAAGAAAAGAAAATTTGAGAAAAATGGCGCGAGGATTATTTTCTGCCGTGGCTGCGTGAAAATGTTGGCAAAGACGCTAGAGCACGCAGCCAAGTTTTTAAATTACCGAATAAACTGTTTTTTATTTTATTTTAAATAAACTCAATCTGTGAATGCACACTGTTGCTTTCCCGCCATTTTAACAGCGCGCTAGCGCTGCCTGCTGACTGGCGCCGCGCGGCGATTAGTCTGAAATTTGAATAGCAACAGCGCGCTGCTCACTAGCTGGAGTCGTGCGGCGGCGATCAGTTCTATATTTGAAATGGCAAATAATACTGTTATGGAATTTGTATGGACTATAACTTAACTATTTGCTTTGGTAACACACGCGTTTTTTATGACCCGCTTTACATATTTAAAACCGGTGGAATTACATCAGCTTTACGAGCCAGGGTGTTAAAAAAAATATAATTTTGAAGTATGGCTGTAATGAGTATGTGTGTAGCTTACATTTTGCGCGTGCAAAAAAAAATACTTGCGCGCTATTTCCCTTAGTTTTCATAAATTTTGTTGGTATCATATTTGTTGCTGTGTGGTAATAGTACATTACGATATTAGTGCGTTAAGATGGTTATAACATGCGAGGCGGAATTTCAGCCCGAGCCGAAGGCGAGGGCGTAATTGAGCCGAGCATGTTATAACCAATACGCACGTATATCGTACGACGTTTTTTAACACATTTGCGAGGAAACAGAAAAAGATATTCACAATACAAGTACAAAGAAAAGAAAATTTGAGAAAAATGGCGCGAGAATTATTTTCTGCCGTGGCTGCGTGAAAATGTTGGCAAAGACGCTAGAGCATGCAGCCAAGTTTTTAAATTACCGAATAAACTGTTTTATTTTTATTTTAAATAAACTCAATCTGTGAATGCACACTGTTGCTTTCCCGCCATTTTAACAGCGCGCTAGCGCTGCCTACTGACTGGCCGCGCGGCGATTAGTTCGAAATTTGAATAGCAACAGCGCGCTGCACGCTGCTCACTAGCTGGAGTCGTGCGGCGGCGATCAGTTCCATATTTGGAATGGCAAATAATACTGTTATGGAATTTGTATGGACTATAACTTAACTATTTGCTTTGGTAACACACGCGTTTTTTATGACCCGCTTTACATATTTAAAACCGGTGGAATTACATAAGCTTTACGAGCAAGGGTGTTAAAAAATGATTTATGCAATACTTACATTGTTTGTTTTTTCCTCAGTTCACCTTTTTCACAAGTTTTTTTTTAATACCAATTTTTATGTTATAACTTAACTTTAAATGCCTTCATGACCCGTTTACTATTCAATGCATTCACCACAATGTTTTGAGTACCGTAAAATGTGATTTTTCACCCTAAAACAAAAAGTCGTCTCCCAGCAATAATATTTGTACAGAATGCTTGGTTGACGGCTTTGTGGATGGGTACGTTTACACCTTGTATTTACTGGCTAAAACTAACTCTTGATTATTGGTGTCGTAAATTTTTTGAGAGCATCAAGAATAACCCGGAACACTCTTTATTACAAGTTACACTAAGCAGATTAAAAAAGAAAAACCAGTGCAATATTTTCCAGACTATCTTACGTCTTGCCAACCCTATTAGCAGAGCTAGCAGTGACGAATAAATGGCGTACAATTTAGGTGACTAATCAGTTTTCTTGTTGTACCCTCGTTGCGGCCATCTTAATATTTGCTACGTGTTATACCGTCAATTAAGTTGGCTTAAAGCTACACATAGCTTTTACAGCGGTTCTGCTGCAATTCAATGGGTACAGACGCTAATAAAAGTTTCAGACTAGCGTATTTTTGGGTCTGATTGGATCGGATTACGCACGAAAACGCACGTTTTCGCGCTCTTTTCAAGTTTCCAGCTAGTTCGCTCGAAAGTGTTCTATCAGTAGTAATATGTTAGTATCTCTCACAGCTCCCACAGTCAACGCCCCCCGAGGTCTGGCGTGTGGCAAAAGGCGTGCATATTCGCGCGTTTCAAAAAACGAGCTTATACGCGCCGAAAGCGCAATAATCTGTAACCAACCTAAATGTCTAATTGTAGGCCCCTTCACGTCCGCGATTAGTAACGATACAACTGATCCGTCCTCGTCCTGCGAGTAGCGATTGGTGACGTCGTGAAATATCTTAAAAAACTTACTTCATTTGTTTTGTTGGCTTTAGAATTGCGATGTAGGCGCACGTGTGTGTCGGCAAATAGCCTCTAAGGTGAATTTAAGGGCCTACATATTTGTTGCTTGAAGCTTTCTTTACGTGTTGGAGGCAAATTCAGTTTTTATCTAGTTTGCTGATAAAGAAGGTCGAAGAAATTTAGTTAAGCCACATTTCCACATGCGACGAGACTTGTGCAAGAAATGTCAGTGCTCCACATATTTAGCCGATAGAAGTTGGTATTATTACTGTGAACTGGGTTGAAAATTTACGAAGATACAAGTGACTCGGATAGTCGACCGTCAATTATTCTTCTTGGAGATATACTCCTTCATTTGAAAATGTGGGTGCAGTCTTCAAGAATTTATTAGCTCTTTATTTTTCACCTTGTTCTAAGAATTGAATATAGGTACAACTACTTAATCTCGAAATAAGCGAGTAATTTATTTGGGTAAGAATTTTTTTTTTTAATCTAGGTACTGAGTAATTATATTTCAGTTTGGTTTTCATGTCTCATTAAAGTTGTAACAATTTTTAACTTTTAAGGTCTTTCCACATTGTGCCGTAACAAAGTAGTCACTGAGGTGCATTAATGGAGCGATGTAGGTAGTGACGCTTTTACCCTAGTTTCGTAAGTGTTGGAGATGTGCTTCAGACACATTGTGGCGCTTTTTACCTACATTCTAAAGCGGCTTTTTGTGATTATTTTTATGAATGATACAAGTTTCTAGTATTTGATATATTGTGTGATGACGACACCGGTAAAGTAAACATCTAAAGTCATAGAAATTATTTTTTAAGCAAATTGACTGCTAACTTGAATTTTCCGTACTTTCAGATCACTATTGTCTCTTTCTGACAGTTTTAGGCAATAGTATGATCACAATGTTTATCAAATTACGTAACAATAAAGTTCCCTGTCTGTTCGAGGGCTGTATAGTGAAAGAAAAAATTGTTTTTTAAGACGAATGGCGAACGAATGACGAATAAAACAACTATGGCTTTAACACCTACAATCGCTCCCACTTATAACCTTCTCCCATTTTGTACAAAACAGCAACAAAAAGCTTAAAGAAATCTTTCCCAACTACGTTCGCAATTTAATCATATCCTCAAAATCCTCGGTTTAGCTCCTTAAACCGAGTCGGCTTGTATATCATTCTCAAAGGAGCCTGCAACGCGAGATAAGTAGGAGTCTGCAACCTTAGACGAAATATACCGAGCCTCGGGTAATTAGCGAATGCTAAAAATACACGTTGGTTTTTCCCAAGTGTCTTGAGAAAATTGCTTCGTAACCTCAAGTATTTTTGAGTAAAAAAGTCTTAATTTTGTCTTGAAGTTACTGACACTTGTATCAAGTAGTCAACTTAAAGAAATTACTTGAGTTTAAGTGATAATTTATGCAACCATTTTTATGACAGACAAGAATTTGAACGAAGAACCGTCAAAGAAAGCAAAGTTAAGGACTAAGGATTCTAACTTTTGCCAGTTTTATCTTCAAGCAATGCACATGAATTCGCCGCTAGAGGCGTTCGTGTCAAGTAAGGTCTTCCGAAATGTCAGATGTCATACAGTGTTTGCGCGTTGCATGCTTTTTTATCACGTACTTATTTATACTAATTCTCACGATTGTGTTCTAGACTGAGCCATTCCTGATTAATTATGACTTGAAGATTTTATGTAGCAACTTAGGATTTTATTTGTTAGTACTTGAAGGTAGAATGATTTTTAAATGTTTTATGCTTGCTAATTTTAGAGAGAATATTGGAAATATGTATCTGAAGTTTACACTATGCAGTTATACGTAATAAAATAAACTTTTTATGACGTTATTAGTACTTTAAAGTATAAAATAGAATTATTGACAAGACCTTACTCGACAGTGGCGCCATCTGGTCAGGTCAAAAACGATAGCCCCCATTACTAAACTACAGAATAAAAGTATCGTTTCTTAAATAAATTACTTTTACTCAAGTAACAATTTTACTTGTTTTCAGGGTTCCGTACCTCAAAAGGTAAAAAAAGGAACCCTTATAAGATCACTTTCTTGTCCGTCTGTCCGTCTGTCACCACCGATTTTCTCAATAACGGGTGGATATACCAAGTTGAAATTTATACCAGATACTGAAGTCCCTATCCCCGTGTCCCTGTTTGTCCCTATTATTTGTATAAAATCATGTCCTGAGTCAACACGATAAAAAGATATGGGCAAATTTAGATTTTCGCGATAACTTGTAAGTTTGTACCGAAATTTACCTTAATTTACAACTTTTTTATTTTTCAGAATTTTCCCTTTACTTGTGCTTGTGCATATAGGTTTTCGACCCAAAACCTATAGGGTACTTCCGGTTGACCTAGAATCACGAAATTTGGCGAAAAGCAATGTCTGACAACAAATGTACGGGGAAAAATCTGAAAACCGTATACGTAGTTTAATAACAAAAAAAAAGCGATTTTAATATTACAAACTTATTATTTGCGGTTGGCGTAATAGCCGTTTCATGGGATCGAACAGCAAAGTTAAGTTAGTAGAATGCTGGAAGCTGGATCTGTTCAGCGTAATGTTGCTGAGGCCATAGGGACCCATCAAAATGTAATTTCAAGATTGTGGACACGCTATCGTGCCACAGGTGAAGTAGCGGAGAGGCACCGGGGGCCAAGTCGCATCACTACCCCCAGACAAGACCGATTTTTGCAAATTACTGCGCGAGCACAACCAAATGCAACGGCGACTCAATTGGTCCAAAGTCTGCGAGTGGAACACCAAGTGCTTGTGAGTGACCAAACTGTAAGAAGGCGACTGCATGAAAGCAATCTACGCTCTCGTAGACCACTCCGGGTCCCACCTTTACGGAGAGGCAATCGTGGACGACGATTAGAATGGGATCGGAACCACGTGGACTGGGGCCGTGACCAATGGTCCAATGTGCTGTTCACGGATGAATCCAGGTTCGGCTTCCTTCCAGATTCACGAAGGACGCGTGTTTGGCGAGTTCCTGGACGATGGAGCCGTCTCCAGAACCCTCAGGAAGTTCACCCATACCAAGGAGGAACAATTATGGTTTGGGCAGGAATTCGTCTTGGAGGACGGACGGATCTCGTTTGGGTGCGGGGCAATATAACGGCAGAACGATACGTCCAACAGGTGCTGGGGCCCGTAATCTTGCCGCACAGAACACAAATGGGGCAAGATTTCCTGCTCATGCACGACAATGCCCGGGCACACACGGCGAGAACGGTAGCAGCTTGGTTACATACACATAATGTTAGGGCCTTAGACTGGCCTGCTCAATCGCCAGATCTAAATCCCATTGAGCATGCGTGGGATATGCTGCAAAGAAGAGCTCTGAAGGAAGTTCCTGAAAATCTGGCTACAGAAGATCAACTTTTTGCGCACCTCAGAAGGACATGGGACAATATTCCGCAGCAAGACATTGACAACCTTGTTCTGAGCATGCCGAATCGTTGCCGATGTGTTATGAACATCATGGGCGCTTTCTCAGACTACTAACTTCAAGTTTATAAACACAAATTAAATGATTTTTCTATTTTTTTCAGTTTTTACTCACAAATTAAAAGTTCATTCATATACGGTTTCCGTCTATGCTTCATTTTTTTTCCATAAAATCCTGAAATTTTAATCTATACCTTAACCATTATTAAAAAATGGTAGAATATTAAATAACGTATCTTTTAAATATATACATGTCATATAAATAATAAACACATTGATAGTAATTCGCTTTTTTAAAAATATCCCTAGACCGTGTTGATGTGTGTACATCGTTATCTTTATATTACTTTTGGTTAATTGAAACTATTAATGACTTAAATATAGATATTGGATGTTTTATAGGTTTATAGGTTTACTGAATTATGGAAGTACTTTCTCATCTTTAAAATAATTAGTTACACCATTTCATTCGTACAGTTCTTTTTACTACGACTATTTCAGGCACAGACTATCGAACAGGGAAGATTGTGTACGTGGTTAGTCATAAATGCATGCATAAAAATATAACGAATTCTGCGAAATTCGGATATAAAACCTTTTTGAATGGCAGAAATGAATATCGACATTGTCATTTTGCTCTATGGAACGTTTAAATTCCAATGTTCGAAAACGGTTCGAAATTAAAAATAGTTTCGTTCCATTTTTAATATTTGTCGATTTGACAGATGAGAGTGTTAATAAAAAGGAACCCATAGACGATAAAAGTAGTTTGCCTCTCTGTGTATCAAAAGGTTAATCGAATAAAAACTAAAAAGCTATTAGCCTAAAAGGCTTATTTCACATTAACCACGATGTTAAATGCTAAACCACTTAATAAATTGGATTATAAACTATGCACTGAACTCGAGGCAAATACTTTAAACATTTAATATTTGACTTTAACCGCTCTGAAACAGTTTGAACTAGACTGGGAGTTCCAGTTACTGTATCAACCAATTTTCCCTGAAGTTAATTACGTAGAAAAATCCGTTTTCGCGTGGCCATTGGAAAATTTTACCGTTTACCGGGCTACTGTTCTGTTAATAGTGATAATTTATTTATGCAATGTTGCCTTGTAACTTTAAACTTTATTAAAAACTTGTTAATTCTGTAATATTGATGTTTCAGTAACTTTTTTGTAGACGACAAAATAGGAATGACTGAAAAAATATTTTTAATAAATATAGTCGTTTTCTAATTTGGACGGCTGGCTAAACCAACAGACTTCTTGTATTGAAGCATATAACAACAACTTACCTCAACTAAAACAATAAACAACATTTTCAGCAACAGTTTTCCCATTACAAAGTAATTGGGCAACAATACTACTATTCGTCATAAAAACTTCCATTTTACGTCGTTTTATTAACTATGTAGTACAATATATTATCGAAATCCCCTCAATATAGCCCGAATTGGTCCACGATCATGATTTTTAATGCGACATAAAGCTGTTACATCAAAAAGTTATTATTTATCGCATAAAACTGTTGACGCAAAACAAGTAATGCGTTTCGGCTTTTCACGACGCATAAAAACGCTTTTGTGATAAATGATTCAGAAGCTGGTTTGTGTTTGATTGCATTGGGGCAGTGTTGCTGATTACAAAATCATTCGAAAATGGAAAATGTGTGTGGACTAACAAAATAATAATAATCCTTTAATTTGATGACATGAAAGTTCCTATATATTTACTCTTAATCTTATTATGTTTTAGAAATTTAAACAAATGTACCACAATGTTTTTTATGCGCCAATACAAATAATTTTTAATAAATAAAAAGAGTTGTGTATTTCTTACATATTCCCTATTGCGCCTATTTTAAAATAAACATGAATAATAGGAGATTTTATTTTTATTAATGGCAACAGGATATATAGTATATGTTTTTATTTTGAGGACACTTTCTATCTTGCGAGGTGTGTGCTCATAACACTTGAGAAGCACTGAACTTGATCATGAGCACCTCACCTAATTTCTGCTAGCTGATCCCGAACAGAGGCGAAACCGTTACGATATTTACCTGGAAGTATACGTTGAAGTATGGAGTTTCATAGAAACCAAGTCTCATGATTGATAAAATGCTAGTTATGTTATGTTGCTTTTTTGATTTCAGTTAAAAAAAAAAAAACAAATAACGCCACTGAGGCTACTTTTGCAAGAGCACCCAAAGTCAATTTACTAACAAATACTAAGAATTTATTGCAAACAGCATGAGTTGCAAACGATACACCGAAAATATATAACTCATCGAATCCAAATAACAAAGCAAACGTGTGGGAACCAAAACATACATTCAGCTTACTAAAAAAAACATAAAACAAACACGACGTTTTCAACGGCGACCAATTAAAATTCGTATGAAAAACTGATCGACCAACTTTAACTTGTAAATACGAGTAAGCTTTAGTAAATAAATGGTAAAACAGTATTTTTAAATGATAACCAATACAATCATTGTTCGATACACTATCGAGAATCATGTGTTTTTAAGTTGATACTTCGACTGAAAACATTTGTTAAATAATATGGATCTATTTTTTTACTGTTAGCAACCATTTCAATTCCATCACATTTTCAATAAGACCCAGATCTTTTTCAGAGTTTATTTTATCCATAGAACTCAATTTACAAAACCTTACATTCGAATTGCCATATTAAATTAATAAAAGTAAACCTTTGAAACAAAATTAGATTTAACCATCACTTCGCCGATTCTCTGTAATATAATATAATTCCAGTTTTACTTTTACTACTAGCACCCGAATAACGACTTTAAATTCTACATCTTATTTTACAACTCGTCCCTTATTTAACGGTTACCATAGCTTTCAGTTTTAGTGGTTTAGCCTCTCAACATAATAAAATAACCCGACGGCCATAATTATCCTTTGATCAGAGTCACAGTATTTGGAATTATAATTACGGAAAGGTTTATTAGGAAATCCTTTTTGAGGTTATTCAGGAGGTATAGAAAATAGCAGGTAACTGTATTTGTTGGAAATACAAGTATGAGGTAGTGAATGATATTAATTGATAGCAGTTGTTAGGGTAGATAGATGTTGATTCGTGCAAATCTTGCCTTCGCACAAAAATGACTTTTTATCTTTCTTTTTTGTTTGGCTAGTGCATAATATGGTGTCAGAGTTCTTATGCCGCGTATGGGCCTCTGACTTGGCTTTACATGTCGTCGAGAAATATCTCTCCGGCATGCTGGTTAGGTTTCCTCCCGAAGTAGTCCTTCACCGAAGCAAGTGAAAATTATACAATATGCACATAAGTCTGAAAAGTCAGGGGTGCGTGTCTTGGGTTCGAACTCGAGACCCACAACAGGCACCTGCCACCTACTCGTACCAGCCAGCTTCTTGCTAACTTCTTTCATCAATTTTAACTTTCGTTGTAAAAAGAAATGTTGTGGCTGTGATCTGCATTCTAGACACAGCAATTTTGCATGTGCATTGTATACTTAGTTTAGTATTTATTGGACTTTGAACCTGAAAAAACAAAGTTGTCTGTGTCGTTTAGTCTCAAAACATTCAACAAACAGCTGAAAAGAGCCCAAAAAATCTAATCAAAATACCTACATCTCAAAAAGTTAAACTTTCAAACTGTACAAGTCTCAATAAATCCACGTCTCTTTTGGAATTAGAACGTTTTGCAAACGTAGGTTGTTTTGCAACTTGAATGTTTTGAGACTAATCCGTCTCTGTTTATCAAAAAACTATTTTGCACTAATTCCTACCAGTTATAATTCCCTTGAAGATCAAAAGCGTCGTAAATCCATGTCAATTGTTAACATTCCGCCACTTTTACCGCGTCGTGCTGAAACCGAATAAAACTCGCCGCGCAGATGATGGAGCGAAACTAATAGGGTTGCCTTCTTCTAATTGGCCGTCTTATTATGACTGGCAACATTGCACTTAGGCAAAGGAATAAAATTCTTTAATACAATTTCTGGCAATGCTGTGCAGAAAAGATACACCGGATCGGTATCCTCACGTCATTTTTGCTGGCTATATCCTGACCGAATGCGATGCCGTTGAGGCTTATAAATGTGCACTGCGGTATGAAGTTTCATAGAGAGAATCACGAACAGCTAATTGAGGCGATGCTAAACCCATGCTTAGCCTTTTCCCAACTATGTTGGAGTCGGCTTCCAGTCTCACCGGATGCAGCTGAATACCAATATTTTACATGGAGCGACTCCACAACCCAGTTAGTACTGGGTAATAGGATACCCCTTGGTAAGACTGGTTGTCAGACTTTCGGGCCACTGACTACCTGTGACGACTGTCAAAGATCTACAATTGACAGCCGGGACCAACGGCTTAACGTGCTTTCCGTGGCACGGAGGAAACTCGGTATGTTCTGGGTACCTAGGCAAGCACGGCTTAACCTAAAGATCGACCCGAGCGACTGTTATTATTTAGCCACTAGCTCCTCAATAAATATCATTAAAACCTAGAACTCATACTCTTCATGTAGCAACCCTAACCGGAACTAAATAAATAGGGTCGGCATGAATTGTAGTTAGTGGACACAAGCCAACGTGACCCCGGATGAGACGCAATTTAATTTTGAGCTCAGATAAATTGGAACAGGCCACGCCACCGGCACTAAATAGATTGTTAAGTGCAAACTCGTATAGGTGTTGAGTTTTTCTTTTAATTGAGTTGTAAGTTAACGTGTTAGACTTGAATCTCGACTGGAAATTAAGATGGAATTCAGTTGCCACGTTTTTGTAGGACTTTACAAGGAATTTCAGATGATATTTGTTAGTGCAATGAACATTTACTTACTTGGCAACACCTAAAAGTGTATTTATTGGATGTATTTATTTGAAATATTTGTATAAAAATTAGCCAGTTGGTATAGTTTGAAAGCACAGCTAACAGCCTTTGGTGCGACTTACCTGATAGGTATCTTATTATTTGTATTTTCAGTCGTAAAAACCAATTGCTAATAGCTTAAGGTGGAACCGCATGGATGACACACGAGATTCAAATTTTGTTTCGTTTTTTGCAAGTCAGTGTCCGGCTGTATGTTGAACAAAATATGATTCGCGGCGCTTCCCCCCTTAAGCGCATTACAAATAGCTGCTCTAAGTATTCAACATACTTTTATTTTAACTGTACCGAGTTTGGACTGCAATGACAAAGTTTTACAACACATTTAAAGTAGTTAAACATTTACATCCAAGCTAAACCACAAGCAATTCTCGCCTCTGCCTAAATATTTGGATAAACAATGTAAGTTTAATGATTTTGGGAAGACAGCTAAGATTAATTAACATCTATTTGACGGGCCAAACTGTGTCACAGCCTCGTTTGAGGAGAGGGACGACTATAATAAGAGAATTAACATTATCACCTCTGTTTTGTCACCGGCCTGTACTTATGTTAACAAATTCCTTGCTGTACGCGTTCAGGACTCTTCTATCGTGTCTTATATTAAGTGTATTGCATATTTTTACCTTATGAGATAAAACGTGTCATAAATGTTTTTTAATTCATCTTTTTTCTAAAAAGCCAAGAAGACTAAAACAAATTTCAAAGAATCTAAAGAACGGGAAGCCATTCGATGTTTGTTGAAAAGCTTCTTATATTTTTACGAACCTCGATCTCAACTTCGTTATTGCCTGTTGCAAGCTCTTTGAAACTAGATTGTTTCAATTTTCTGTTAAAAACATACAATCACTAACTATTTTAACGGGCTTTAGTATAGTTTTATTTTGTCCGTTACATAATTTGATGAAAGCAAACAAAATCGTAATTACCTAATAAGTAAGTTCTAAGCAAGTTGTTTTTTTGTGAAAAAGGCCAATAAACTTTATTAGAATAATTTTTGGACCAGGCAACAATTCATCTGTTTCATTATCATCATCATTTTAGTCGAAAGACGTCCACTGCTGGACATAGGCCTCCCCCAAGTGTCGCCACATTGACCGGTCCTGTGCGACTCGGATCCAGCGGGTTCCCGCAATCTTCACCAGGTTAGCGGTCCACCTAGTGGGAGGCTTTCCTTGAAAGACATCTGTTACATACTGTAGATAAAATAATACTAGCCCAAAGCTTAAAATTATACAGACATAACACCGATCAAGATTATTTCAGCTTATAATTACTATTGATTAAATCAAACAGTGATCTGAACCACATCAGTCTGTTCGTTCACAGGGACTATAATCGATATACATTACAAAATAATTTTCAGTTCTATTTCCGCTGTACAATTTTCCATCTCATATTATTGAATATACAGTCGAATAAGCAATTTAGTATACAGGCAAAAATGTTTTAATCTTTCCAATTCACCGACTGTAGGTTTTCATTTTTATTATGTGCAAAAAAATAATTAAGAGTAATGTAAAACAATCGACTGCTTAGCGTTGTTTACAAGTAGATTCAATTTACTGGCATATTTACGGCTTGTTTGATTGTACATATCGTCCATTTAATACATAATTACAAAGCGCTAGGTCACTTTTTTCTCACACTGGACAAGTCATTCAATCATTCAGCCTGGTCTTAATTATTCATAGCCGAGAAAGTATATTCTAATTTAACTTTTTTGCAGAGGCAGTCTCAGACATAATGGAATTAAATTAGTCAGTAAATTAATACTTTAACAGTATGGAAATTAATCTCAAAAAGGGTTTTATTTTTCTCCTTATTTTTGCAAAATACAGTGGCAGTCATGAATTCATTATCCTCGCCTACTTTTCTTGCAAGAATTTAAAAATCTCTTGCTAAAGCTCCGAGCAGAGTAATTCATATTTACGAGTATTTTCAGTAAATAAATCATAAATGGTAATATGAAATGAAAATCTCGGGCCAAACATGGACAAAAGTCGTTAAAAATGTAATAAAAATCGAATATTAAGCATGCAATAATCGTTTAGAATTCATCTTCAATAAATCAAGTATTTTGCCAAAACAATGCTTGACTTGAATTAATTTACAGTAGATTATTTTTCAACTGGCTTGTTGGAATAAAATTGAACTTACAGAAAAAAAAAACTTTTATCAATACAATAGCGAAACTGACGAAAATCTAACAAAACTTCCAACCGAACATTAAAAAATCTATGCTATTGAAAACAAACAAATAAATGAAATATAAAATAACCAAATGAATGAAAATGAAATATAAAATAAAAAAATGAAATAACCGTCCAAGGTTTTCACACAGCGCCCTAGATTAAAGCTTATTAAGAAAATGTCCACTTTTTGTTCAATATTTTTCAACAAAACGTCATAAAAGTTACAGCGACGATGTAATTTCACGATATTATAAAACTCCACAAAGTTTTCAAGGGACAAAGACCAGTTAACGCAAAATTGACGAGGAAGTATTTTGCTTTGACTTGAGTTCAGTTTTATAGGTACTTTTTTGTTGTTTTATTAATCTACTTTATTATCAAAGCTAATAAAGTTTTCTCTCTTGAATGTACTGTGGTTTCTATTGTGTCCTTTGAAGAATAAAAAACAAAGCGTGTCAGGCATCGCCAACCCTTTTTTCCTGGTGAGAACTTGTGGTCAACTTTTTGCAGCAACTTTATTTTTCAGACAGTAAAAAGCACTTTTCCGAGGGTAATAACAAGTTTCAATCGTGCTTAAAGCGTTTTTTATTTCTACGACGACTTTCAAAAGTTGTATTTTATGTTTGTCTGAAATTTACGTCAATCTTATATATTTTCAGAAGCTTTTATTGAACCTGATCTTGTTAGTTAATTGGTATGTATTGATCATATCTTGCAACTGAATTTCAAACTATTTCCTCCCAACCGATTCAGCTGAAATTTTGTAAACAAAACTTGATCCTGCAGCCAGGATACTATATAACGGACACAAAACTTTGTTCAATTTTGATAGATAAGAACAAAGCCCTAATTCCAAATCCAAAGTCCTAATTTACTTCTTTTCATTCAATGAAAGTTTGTTTTAAGTTTAATTTATTGAATATTCTATCACCGTTTTTGTTGATGGAATTTCACTTTGTGTGGACCCCCCACGCAACACCCCCTCCCCGCCCCTGTGTCTCCCTGAATGCGCCTTGCACCTTCATTTGTTTTCGACTTGGCAACTTGACTCAACATTGTAGTCAACACGTCTATTCCGTGTTGCCTACATATTGTTGTCTAGCGAAATACTAGACTCTATATCCAATAGTTATTATTATTATTTATTTATTTGTTTTTCTTTTTAATAGACATTATTTTGACAGTTGGGAAAGAGAACGCACGAGTTCAGGAAAGGTAAAAAAAAAACACTAGTATGTAATAGCCCACATCCCGAACGCTATACGTCCCTGCAATACACCACTTTTTGAGCAACTGTATTAAAAAACTTTTTCGCATCAATGCGGTCTTACATTTTAGATGACATAGTTTATTTACGTATATTACTTACGTTACCTGTATTGTGCTGTGCGACGCCTCTATTGTCTTCTGCCGGGAGCCGCTCTGACATAATCCATTAAGCCTCCTTTGTCAACACCTAGGAGATGACACATTCATTAAACAGCCTGCTCTATGACATCCTTTTGTCTTTTACTGTTTGTATGGTGAGATGTAAACAATAGATGTAAGTATCAAAGAGAGGTCGCCTTCTTGCAGCTCATTTTTGTAATTTACTTATTTATTAATACGAGTACAGATTTATTGCTGCACAGTTTACAGTTTGCACCAACGTGTGCAGCAAGCCAACAACATCGCGGGCCTGTGGACGGTGGGCTATGGGCTAGCTCGCCGTCCGTCCGTCTCATGACGACAGGCCGTGTCGACGGCGCGTTCGTGTTCCACGCGCGCCTCAAAGAGAGTCAGCAATAGGAAGGGGTCCGCAAGGACCGATGCCTGCCGGGGTTGCGGGACTGTTCGAAAGAGATACCGTGACCCCGGAACACAAAGGGCGATGAAGGAACATGGATGGGTTTTAGTCAGTAAAAGTCTGACACTCCCTCCTGCTCCGCCCAGAGCGGGAGAAGTCATTTGATGATTTCCCATCCGAAAAAAAATAAAATGCAATAATCAAAGATAGCCTTACTGATACTCGTTAACATATGATATAAAGATCCAGTTCCTGAGCAATCAGGGCGTTTACCAAATTCATTGTCTGAGTTGTGGGCGCATATCGAGCAGTTTGGATACGCACAGAAGGGACCGCGAACAGACCCCGCGAGGCACAGGTAGTATAATGTGCCATGTCAATACCACTTTTCACTGCGAAAAGCAGTTATTTGACCGATTAACATATTAAGTTCAGAAACACAAAAATAACCGTCAAGCAATAGCTCACCAGACATAACACCAGTCTGGCCGCAAGATTCTTCATTTTCAATGGAAAATGAGAAATTCTTCATCCACTTCCAATATAAATGGACGTTTCCTACGTTGAATGCCTTCATATATGTACTACTATTTCTGCAATAGTGCAACAGATATCTCCAATCAAGAACTAACAAATATTCCTCCAAAGAATGTCATAAATAAACCTCTAATTTAATTTGGAAACAAACAGATTAATTAAAATCTCGTAAATTATCTACGAGCATGCGAACGTCCCGAAGAATGTTAATAGCCAAATGTTCAGTAACATGACTCGTAAACATTTTGTTCCGTTCCAAAACGGTGCGGCTTATTTTACTATAAAATTTCTTTCGAAAGACGCGTAGCACGCCCAGGGATTCGTTCGGTACACAAAAAAAATATATATTTATATTTCAAATAAGTACCTCGTTGGTCTAGGTCGCAAGCGCGACGCTGAGCATGAGGTCCTGGGTTCGATTCCCAGGTCGGGCAAAGGGTTATTGGGTTTTTCCATCAGGAATTTCTCAGTAACAGCCCTGGAGTCCAGATAAGTACCCGGTTGATGATAATAGCCTATTCCATGTGATTCAACTTACATTTCACCAGTTTAAGTACCATGTTTTAGGTTATATAAGAAACTGGTGAACATGAAATGTGAGAGTACTATTAGGTTTACCTCTGCCTAACCCTTTGGCTATTACAGACGGGATGTCATGTTACGTTATTTCAAATAAAATAAAATATGAACAATTTCCCGCACATGCCTAGTTGGTCATTTCGTACACATGTTTCAGTAATTTGTACTTTTTAATGTCTCCGTAGCACTATTGTCAACCTGTGCTACGGTCGCTCCGCCCCCCGCTACGCCGTAGCATGAATTATTGATTTGTTTTTATTTGTAGCATAAAGTGGATGGTTTATTGTTTTGAATTCATTTGTTGAATTCTAACTTTGATGAGTATTATTATTTGTTTCAGTTTTGTGCGAGCACTTTTCAATTCTATCAATTCTATTCTTACATAGTTTCATTGTATTTATGGTTTGTTTTTTGATAGTTTTGAAGTTTTCAATGAGAAATGAAAGGATTTTCCTTTGACAATAGAGTAACACACAATAGTGGGACAGAAAAAAATAATTAAAAAAAAATTAGTAAACTGTTACTCATTATTTTTTAATTTTTTTTTTCTGTAAAAACATTGCATACGAAAATAAGTCTGCACTGGCAGACTTATTTTCGTATGCAATGTTTTTGTCTCATCGTTTCGACTGGATCGAAAGTCTGAGGGTGGTGTTTTTTGGTCGAGTTAGAAAACCTGCTTTTCCGACACCCTATAACCCCCGCAATACCTAGAACCCTAGAACCAACAAATTATGAAACGTTCGAACACATAAAAAAAAAGAATAAATGTGATGCAATATTCTGAACCGATCCATCCCTTTAATGAAGCAATCCCTTTTACTGGCCATAAAGCGCGCGTCGACCCGTCCGAACGGCCTAAAATGTTGTGCACCCCTGTCAATGTACCAACTTTTAAATTTTGCACTGTTACACTGTCTACTAATGTCTTTGTACGACAGTATTTTGCATCATTAGTAAAGCTCTATAAGAACTAAATCTTCTAGAAGTACCACCATATGTATTTATGGCACCACAAGCAGCATCGCTGTATTCCAGTTTGAATGGAAAGTATAATTCCTGGTGTAATTAACAAAACAAAATGCTTGTTATCCTCAAAAGGTTAGCCAGAGGTATACATTTCGCCAGTTATGCCGCAGATATGTACTGAGATATTTCGATATGACATTTAGGCTTGGTCTGCCTTACTTTCTGCCAAATCTTTTTGTAAATTAGAAAGCTATCGTTACTTTTGGCAAGCAAACAACAACTAAGTGATTTTTGTCACCAGATCAGAGTTTATCAGAAAATTAAGAAACTTTTCAGGATCCTCGCGTGATCTACTCCTGTAATGTTACATACAAGAAAAACCCTTTTCCTTTTCCTTAGATCATCCAACAAAATTGCTTCACCGATGCAAACTTCAGAACCACTTGTTAAAGTAAACTCTGACAGTCACCCCTAAAGGCTTTGCGCGAACACGAACTATCGCGTTTACTCTGCGTCAACGTCAAACTGGTTGACAGGCCAGAAAGCGGCTTTTGGCAGCGTACAGGGATCAAAAGAATGATCAAAACATACCTAAAAGTCTACTCGTATAGTTTCCTTTTGTGTACGTGTCGCTTATAATTAGAGTGTGCGCTTTTGACGTTGAAACTTTGAAGGACTGTGACACGCGGCCGGCCGTGCGTGTGGAGGTGCTTTTTACCTTTGTTTTTTGCTTTGGTTTTAATTCTGCAGTTTTGTGCCAGGGTTTTTATCGAGTGCAATTAGACAAAAAGGTGAAACGAAGTTTATAGGGGTCGGATTTTCATGGTGCTTTTTTATCGAGTTCCTAGATGGTTTGTGTGTGAGTTCCTAAAGAGTGTCCATAGAGTTTCTTGTGATTGTCTATGAGATCTACGATTTTCATTCACAGGTATTTTGCCTGTGGCTGGACTGCAGGTAGCTTACCACGGACCTATTTGAAATAAATACTTTTGAGTTTAAGTTTGTGGAGAATAAAGTAAAAATAGTTCGTATTTTTTGCTTTGAAATGAAACTGTAAAATAATGTTTTGGTTTATATTTAATGAAAATGAAAAAACTTAGTAATATAATTTTTCTTTAATATTTTTGGATTTATAATAAAGTATAACGCCATAATTTACTTCACTTAACCCGTTAGACTGAACTCTCTTCTTTTTACTTTCTAAACAAAGAGTTAATTTAGAAAAGCTTTCAGACAAAGCTTTATTAATTTTGTCAGATAAGCCACGGCTTTTGTTGAGACTGCATTAAGTTAATATCGTTATAATATCAGCTTGCATCCAAGCATTCACAAGATAACGCTGTTTTATATCTAAACTAAGTAAACAAAACGAAATTGCAAAAAGGTAGAACTTTTCTTCTACTGCGTGGGATACCTGATAATACCTTTATTTACCTTTGAAAATTGCAAGTGCAGTAATATAAATAACAGTTTTTATAAATGAAATACCAGTTTTTAAAAGAGATTTTCCATACATTTTTTCTCTAATTAAATCGTGACTTAATAATAGCTCGTGACTTAATAATAACAGCCGGTCGGGTAGATCTTTAGGTTAAGCCGTGCTTGCCTAGGTTGGTCTGTGGATGGGTGACCACCCTTACATACCGAGTTTCCTCCGTGCCTCGGAAAGCACGTTAAGCTGTTGGTCCCGGCTGTCATTTTTAGATCTTTGACAGTCGTTACAGGTAGTCAGTGGCCTAAAAAGTCTGACAACCAGTCTTACCAAGGGGTATCGTATTACCCAGTACTAACTGGGTTGTGGAGGTCAGATAGGCAGTCGCTCCATGTAAAATACTGGCATTCAGCTGCATCCGGTTAGACTGGAAGTCGACCCCAACATAGTTGGGAAAAGGCTAGACAGATTATGACATAGTAACTCTTTACTTATATAATATAATATACTAATATTCTGGACTAAACCTAGGGACCTTCTAGTTACGGAGATATTGGAGGTCAAAGTTCCAACTTATCACAAGTTTTTTTATACTAGATTTTTATCGAGCAAAAATTTTTACGACAGGTTACTTAGTTGGATGTAGGTACAGAATGCTTGATTGACGGCTTCGTGGAGGTTCCGAATACACCTTGTATATTAGTAAATAACAAAAATATTTCCCAAACCAGCATACATCCTAACTAATTCCCTCTTAAGTTTATACACCAAACGATATTGGTTCCTTAATATGAGGAATTCCACGTATTCCAATCACATAATCCCGGGAATATTTCGTTGAAGGAAATTACTTCGGCAATTTCGTCCCGTTTCATTGAATATCGTATAACAGTTTGTGACGTCAATCTTGTTCTTATAAATAGTTATTTACAGATTGCTGATGGCCTTATGACGTTTGCCGTGAAATGACTGATTCCTAATTTTCCGGCACTTTATTGAACGTTATTTGGGAAACCAGCTGTTAGCTGTGTAGATAATTATGTACGTACTTATTTGTATTTATTACGCATAACATTACGCCTCTAATACCAGAAGGGTTAGGCACAGGTGTAACTAATAGTACACCTACATTTCCCAGTTCAGTTATGTTAAAGTCCCATGTAATAGGGGGCACGCCTATTGCCATCAACTGGGAAGAATCCACACTCCGTTGCTGCTATTGGGAAATTCCTAATGGAAAAAACCCAATAACAATTTTTTGCCCGACCTGAGAATCGAACCCAGGACCTCATGCTCAGTAGTCGCGCTTGCGACCACCACACCAAAGAGGCCGTCAGTCAGTGCCACTTGTATTTATTATAATGTATTAGGTCATTTTCATCGAAGTGTACAAGCTTTTACATATGAAATCTGTTAAAATTAGGGACTTAAAATCACAATTAAATAGAAATAATGTTTTTACAGAGAAAAGTAAGTATTTACACAACAAAATTATGTTTAACAATCATACAATAATGGGTATAAAACAAAGAAGTATAAAATGTGCCCTGAAATTAAAATGTAAGTTGAAACAACATTTTCCAAAAAATAACATACGACAATGAATACACCTGTTTACAGAATACGGGTACTTACAAAATATTTAACCCGTATCTATTATGTTGTCATGTTCTGAAAATGTTTTGCATGTTTTACTTAGTTAATAAGTACAATTTTTACTTGCAAAACCTCGAAAGCAGAAGTTTTATTCAGCGAACATTACCATGATTTAGTCCTTTTAAAAGTTGATTTAATTGAAATACAATTTAGAAATGAAAGAATTCCTAAACTCATAAAACATCTTAAAAATTATAAATTATAAAAGAAAATACAAACAAAGTACAGCTACTAAAAACAACGCAACATGAAACAAGAAAATCTCTCAACGCAAACAAAACTTAAACCAACTGTTACAAAGTTATCTTCTCTCAAAGATTATCACAATACACAACAAAGCCATACAACACACGTAACAAACTAAAGGGTCAAGTTCCATCGAAGCGGTAAACCACTGTGAGAAATCTTTGACTGGATTTTTGCTGAACCCCCTCCATTTTCGGGCCACTGGGCCGGAAAAGCTCCTCACGTCCAGTTTGTACATCCCGCTACACAATTTTTTTGTAAAGAAAAATTATAGGCGAAGTGGATTAACTGTCATGAAAATGTTGCTACTGTAAAGCTACTTCAAAGACTATGACATTGAAGTGCTTGTTTGCAAAGTCGTTATTTAGTAGTTTTGGTAAAGACTGGCTGACTTGTTTTGGAGATGATCTCCTTTTTTTTTCGGATGGCAAATCATCAAATGACTTCTCCCGCTCTGGGAGGAGCAGGAGGGAGTGTCAGACTTTTACTGACTAAAATTCATCCATGTTCCTTCGTCGCCTTTTGTGTTCCGGGGTCACGGTATCTCTTTCGAACAGTCCCGCAACCCCGGCAGGCATCGGTCCTTGCGGACCCCTTCCTATTGCTGACTCTCTTTGAGGCGCGCGTGGAACACGAACGCGCCATCGACACGGCCTGTCGTCATGAGACGGACGGACGGCGAGCTAGCCCATAGCCCACCGTCCACAGGCCCGCGCCCGGGGCGTGTCTCCCGCGGCGGCCGGGACGCTGTGAGGTGGAGATGATCTCCTATATCCAAAATAAACTTTACTTCTATTTAATATTAGTACAGATTTTCACTAGGCTGTGATAAAGAAGTTTTGCAAGTTTTTAATCTAATTTGGCATCTGTAAGCTTATCAACATCAAACATTTAGCTTTATAAACGTTAGTAAAGATGAGCCTTTACTGCGGTCAGAATCGCCACCACACCAAGAAACTCAAATGATAACTCTCTCTAATTCAGTAAAGAAATCCTCATTAATCTTAAGTTCATTAGAATTTAAAGGTATTTGTATTTGATGCCTACACAATACACAACCTATGATAAGGCAAATCACTTACTGTGAAACATAAATAAGAAGCATCTTTCATTAGATGCTTTTACGTTAATTCAAGGCTTTCTTTGTTTCGCATTTCTCGATTTAAGTAACAACTCCGCCTTTCCAAACATCAAGGATAATTGCAAAAATTTCTTGTTTTTTATTTACAAGCTAAAGAAAAGAATGCAGGTAGCTTTCAGTAAGTAGATGATTAAATGAACTGGTTAACAAACCTGTTTATACATTAGCCTTTGCTCAATCATATTAGCTGGATGGAGCGTCTGTCTAACTGAGCTTCGCAACCCAAATACTGTGAAATATAAAGTAAAACTTCAGGCTTGACTGCCTCGTTGGAGTGGTCATAAGCGCGACTAGTGAGCTTGAGGTCCTGGGTTCGATTCCCGGGTCGGGCAAAGTGCTGTTGGAGTTTTTCCATTACGATCTTTTTAGTAGCAGCCACGGAGTCTAGATTTGTGCCTGGTTGATGGCAGTAGGGTCGCCCCCTATGACATGGGACTTAAACATAACTGGCAAAATGGGGTGTACTATTAGGTACATCTCTGCCTAACCCTTAGGGCATTACACGTATGATGTTATGTAATTATGTTATGTTACTTCAGGCTTCTGACAAGTCCAGGAAGTAACGACAGTAAAAGGTCTACAGATGACAACCACCCCCAACGTCCATGAATGGCAACCCACCGACAGACCGACCTCGGCGAGCGTAGCTTACATTCGATAGACCTATTCAGCTGTCATTATTAAGCCACGAGCTCCTCGAAACTAGTTCATAATATGTCATCTTAAGATAATAGAAAGTAAATACCCAACAATGGACTAAGTAGTATATTCAAATGTCAATCAATATGCCACCCACAACTACTTAAGGCGGTTCTCCGAGCAAAATTAGCAACTCAATTTGTGGTGGTTCAAACTTCGTTTGAAATACTGTTAGAATAAAGTTTTAATCAGCTTGCACTACAAAGTGATTGTTACGTCAGTTACTGCGGGCCGAATAGTGCGAAATGAGTGGTTTTTATTCTTTATAATATAAAATTATGTCTTTTGGAAAAAATAAAACGACTATTATGTTCATTATTAAATTGTCTATCCATTAATATAAGTAGCAAATCAAAATAATAGTTACTTTACAAGGAGTAGCATTTTATAAACAATCATTTCTCATTTCTGTGGTTTCGTTGTGAGGGGATTTATTAAAAATTAAGCTACTTAAAAAAAAAAATGAATCGACAATTTTGGAGTCAAGAATATGTAGTAATTTAATGTATTTTTTATTAGTTGGTATTTCTTTTGGATAAAGAGGAGTAGGCTCCAAAAAACTGCTCGTTCAAGGTCATTTGTTCGGGGAGGCGCCTTAAGAAGATATTAGTTACACAGATCTGTTTTATAACAACATTGATTGGTCGGACACCCTACACAATAAAACAATCTGTTGCCATGACATAGCCTCTTTGCCCCGAGCTCAAGCCATAACGCGCTTGGAGACAGCATCAGCGAAAAACAAATTAAATAGGTAAATTACTTAACTACACGTGGTCTGCCGGTGTACGTGTGTTAGCCATCAATGGATTTCATACAAACCATACGACGTGAGATCCGCTTTACCGCCCGACAGTACCAGCGGTATCTTGTCTTGTGAGAATCGCCTTCAAACGTGTCACGAGTAATCGCAATGCAACTTGCGATGCGTCAATGCACACGCGAAGGAAACAAGAAGCGCACCACTGAACAGCTACCGGTTCACTTACTTCCCCAAGGGGTGCGTACCCCCAACCGTTACCGGTTCACTAACTTCCCCAAAACATTTGATAAATACCCCCGTTAATAAATTAATTAAAAATCGACTAAACGTGCTTTGTTCGTGGATAGGATAGTTTACTTCCCATCATCAATTGCCTAGCCTTTTCCCAACTATGTTGGGGTCGGAAGCACAGAGTACATTATACTAGTCGGAAGTTTGCAACAACGAATCTTGTGACGACGACGAAAGCATGCAGCAATATATTTTCGTTGCCATGGTAACATATCAAGAATGAATGATAACCAAAGACATTCAAATATTTACGAGATGACAACATTACTAAATATTTCAAAAATATTTTCACAAAGAATACTAATATTAGCTTTCGACGCGTTCGAAGCAACACTGTGATGTTTGCTAGTACAATTACAAGAGATTTTTCTTTTTATTAAATCATCAATTTGGTTAAGGGCGGGAGAATAATGATCTTTATTTTTGCCATGAACGCGAGACGCGTTGCGTAATTAAACGAAAGTAATTTTCTAAATGCTTCAAAGATATAAAATGGCTGTAATATATATATTCTAATTTACCTAGCGACCCATCTAAAACAAGAATTTAATTATACTACTATCTAAAATCAAGACCCTGATAAATAAAACCTCAAAATCTAAACCAAGGTTGCTATGGCAACGAACCCAAATTACCTAGCTTTCCACAAACAAGCAAATGAAGTTGGATTAAAACCTTCACGCAAAACTACGAAACAAAACGATTTAACAAAACCAAATCCAACTGTAGGTATACATTAGGATACCCAACTAAACTTGTATAAACATAGCTTTGTCTCTTAGCAAGATTAATTGTTGTATGCAAATAATTAAGCCAAAGCAATTTATTCACGAAGTACAGTCACGAGCATAAATACCTTATGTACCGGTTTTTTGTTTTTATGAATGGCCACTCGACTGTCAGCCGAAGGAGGTTGTCGTCTGCTTAACCGGACTACCCTTGAGTGTAAAAAAACTTTGAAGCTAAGCGACTAAACGCCAAAGGATCTTCCTGTGGGGTACGAGTCTCCGGCTTAGGGTGTCGCTGGGAGAAGACAGGTTGGATCGTAACAGCATGTATCAGAAAGGTACGGTCATATTTAAGCAAACATCAAACTGAAAATCGACTCGAATTACGATTTTGGTCCCATTTAGAAAGTTGTTCCCTTATATTTGACAACACCTTTGTGATACACGCTGCATATGCGGGGTGGCATATATATGCGGGGTAGTTTACAGCCATTTTCAATAACTTACAAACAGGTAACGGAAGGTTGCTATCTATGTGACATTTAGCTTACGGACCGTTACAAACGAAACGTCACAGAAAAGCTTTCTTTGATTTTTCTATGAATCAAGTGTCAGATAAGTGACGCGAATAAGTTACTTCAAGCTAACTTTGTTTATAGGAATACCGATAGCTACAACACGTAGCATATTAACTAACAGTTATACGTAAGTAAGTTATAGAAAACGGCCGTTAGCCACCTGCATTTGTCATGTCATGATTCTACCTGTCATAATTAACCAGTTTCGCTATGCAACTGATAAAAATAACCTTCAGAATTTTTATCATTATGTAGCAACACATTTATGCCCGTGACTGTATAAGCTACGTTGAACCGTGATTACAAATCCTAGCAATTTGTTTTGATAAAGTAAAGTGACAGTGACGAAAGTTGGGACATTTGCGACCATTATACTGGGCGGTACGACACGATTGGAAGGGGCACTTGTACCTCAGGGATAAAACAGTAGTCTCATTTGTAGTCTGATGCAGCTGTTACGAATGGGGATACGAGTAGGTAGAGGTACTGAAATGACCGTCCGGCTTATTCCGGGCAGTCATTCTCCCTACCACCTGCCTGCATAGCAACTACTTTTACCACGAAAGATACAAACTATTCACAAAAAGTTAATCATCATCTACTATTTCTTCTGGCTTCCAATCTTACCGGATGCAGCTGAATACCAGTATTTTATATAGAGCGACTGTCTATCTAGTACAGGGTAATACGAATCCCCTTGGTAAGACTGGTTGTCGGACTTTCGGCCCACTGACTACCTGTTACGACTGCCAAAGATCTACAAATGACAGTGAGACTAAGGCTTAACGTGCTTTCCGAGGCACGGAGGAAACTCGGTATGAAATGGGTGGTACTCATCCATAGACTAACCTAGGCAAGCGCAGCTCAACCTAAAGATCGACCCAAGCGGCTGTTACTATTTAATCAAAAGCTCGTCCACAAAATAAAAAAACACAAAAAGCTGATACGAAAGAAGCAGAACATGTTTTTACTAGAAATGCTTTGACAGTAGAGAAGAGTAAAGTAAATAAAATATAGACAGTGGTGCCACTGTCTACTCTTACTCTCATCAGGCACCACTACTACTTAAGTTTTTGAGAAAAACACGCAACCGGTAGAGAATGCCTTGTAACATTAAGTCCGCATAGGTAACCACTCTTGTATATTATGAAGTCTAAATAAATAAATTATGGGAAACACAAAAACAACCACGGATTAATGTTTCTTTTACCGTCATTCTACCTGTTGTTGTGCTTCCATCACAAATACCATACAAATACCTACGTGTCCTAGGCTCGACAGCTTTCATACACATTCAAGGCCGTTTTCAATCTAGCCTTCGGGTCCTATTGTCTGTGGGCAGTCCCAGGTCCGATTTCGGACGGAATTGTGTAGACAGAGACAATGTTCGCAGATAATATTGTTGGAGTTGCCGCTTGTCTATGGAGGAAGAGGAATCTCTGTCTGATGGATTGATGAATGGACTCTATGGACGTATATACGGGGTGTAGGATTAGTGCAAATTAATTTACGACCACCCTCTGTGTAGCCTTGACACAATTACTGTGTAATGGTTTGTTTTGTTTCCCTTTGTGTGTTTTGCGTGATTATATTTTATCGCAATACTGGTTTTGGCTTTTACGAATCTGTTTTATTTTTCTGTCATTTATATTTGTATTAGCGAGAAGCGGTTCTAACTGTGGAGGCTTCTAAATGGCTTGTCGTGTATTACTACCACTATTACTTTGGTATTATTAGCTGTAAGCCACTCAAACAGAATAATAAATCAGCCGTTCCCACTGCTGGGACACACGGCCTCCTCTCTATGAGAGGGAATGGACTATAATCCACCACGCAAGCACAGTGCGCGTTGTTAGATGACACATGACGAAAATTAATTAGGTTTGCCTCTACTTTATGTTAGAACATTTCAAAATTAATCAAATAAAAAGATGCTTGAAGCCCCACATCAAGTAATTAAACCGAGTTTCCGTAACTTTTTATTCAATAAACATTTTACTGAACACAAAAACTTTCCACAGCTTTCATTAGGTTCCTCGGATCTTTTCACCGTGTTCGTAAAACTCTTCGTTTCTAAAGCAATATTATTTCCACATGAACTGCTAAAAGCCAAGCGCGTTACTCATTATATAAACATGGTATTTTTCAGGAACCTTTTACGCGTGAATATAATGTAACGTACCTACGCACTTGATTTGCGAGAAACTGTCACGATCCAAAACGAAGGTAATTTTTTCGTCGAAATTGAATGAATAATTGCGTGAAAATTGCGACGTATTTGCATAAAAACTTTTTTGCAAAAAATAAAACCGACTTCAAAAACACAACAAAGTGAAAAATAACTTTAGCTTCAGAAGTCGGAATTCTGTGTGTTTGATTCAGTTTCTTTTCCACCGACTTCTAAAGCTAAAGTTATTTATTTTCACTTTGTTGTGTTTTTGAAGTCGGTTTTATTTTTTGCAAATAAAGGTTTTTATTTTTCCATTTTTTGTTGTAATATCCTATACAAATATTAGCTATACATTTATTTTAACATAACATAACATCACGCCTGTAATCCCCGAAGAGTTGGGCTGAGGTGCCCAATAGGACCTACACCCACATTTCGCCAGTTATGTTTAAGTCCCATGTTATAGGGCGAGCGCTGACGCAATTCCAGACTCCAATAACACTTTGCCCGACCTGGGAATCGAACTCGACCTCATGCTGAGTAGTCGCCACCACTAGACCAACGAGGCAGTCATTTATTTCATATTGTTGTTGCTTATCCCCAATAAAATGGAACCTAACATACCTAACTGTCGAAATGTGGGTGTACTGTACACATCTGCATACCCTCTCAGATACGGCGTGATGATATGTAATGATGTTGTGAAAACAACAAACATCCAAGCGATTGCAGCAATCACGACCGATTTGCTGTCTATAATTGAAGAGTTCCATTGTATTTCTCCGAAGGTCACCATCATCTCTTCACCAAATTTAAACGGGACCACCGCGAAGTAATTTTCTTCCAAACAAAAAAAGCTCCCGAACAAACACTTAAAAAAAAAACAGACGAATTGATAACCTCTTCTTTTTGGAAGTCGGTTAATAAAAGAAAAAGCATTCTCCTTAGGCTTAAACGCTCTGAAACACTCACAAGCTTAAAATACTTGTGAAAAAATAAGTATCAAATCCACGGCAAGAAGTAAGTACTTTCCTAAAAAAAATACAGAAAAAAACACAACTTCCTCAAGCTTTAAAATAATTAGTTATTCATCTTAAAAGCATTTGTTTGTATGTAAGCATTTATATACAAACAAAATACAGTTTCAATTTTAAGTATACCACGCTCCGTGGAACGGGCGGAAGTTATTCATTGCGAATCGGAAAACAACTCGAGTTTCATGAAACCACTCACTAAGGGAACTGTCGAAAGCATTCAGTTAAAATCAGCTAAATGCTGTACCGTCGCGGTAAAATTACTTTGAAACTACCAGCAGTGAAATGCGAGAAGTTACTTAACATTTTAATAAATAGAAACGTATTTTAGTTGAGATGTTGGAGAAATTGTAGAACGATATCTCTTGGAACGCTTTTAGATGTTATGTCTATATGAAGAGCAATCCTAAGAAATCTTTAGATTACCAACTGATTAATATATTGTTACGAGCTGGGTATGGGATAAATTAATAACTACCAAAACAACAACAAATAACTTGAATAATCACAAAACACTTATAACTCAATCACAAGTACACTACTGATCACTATTCGCCAAGATATCGCACTTCTAGTTCACTTCGATTCACTTCGTTGTGTAGCCAAAATCAGACTGACTGCTCCCGCAAACACGTCGACTATTTTTATATGGCGATTGAACGTTCGAGAAATATCCACGACTTCCTAGAATCTTCTAGACAATTTCATAGTGGGTCATTGTCCTTCGAGAAACTTCCACAACTTGTACAGAGGAAAGAAGTAGGTACTTTATGCCCGGTGTGCGGTCGAAATTACAATGATGTTCTTTTGTAGGTAGTTTGCGAATTTGTACCTACATCATTCAGGACTCGTTTTACCTACCTACCTACTATTACCTACCTACCTACTAGTACTAGTAAGTACGGGTACGGCGTAACAATATAAAGGAAATGCATTCCAAAGGTGCAACCCCGTACATTTGAATTTGAATATGTCTTCTAATCAGTTTGGAGAAGTCTACTGCTAGATATGAAATCAGCGTGCCTAGGGGCCAACAAGACGGCAAGCCCATAAGGCAAACAGACTGTTCAAAAAGAGGAGTAGGTTATAAGGGCGAGCCAAGCTTTTAGACTTGGATTAAAGTACCGCCACTATATGATCTCCGTCTCTGACTAGCCGTGTGGTATCCGGCAGAGTAGAATAGAACCAACCCATTACACTCACGGGTGTCGTATAAGGCGACTAATGTCTGAGGCAGAACACCTTGCGCCTCCGTAGACCAGAGAATGGGCGGCAGCGTTTTCTGTTACTCTTTCATCACTGCGATCTCCAATCCGCCTGCCAAGCGTGGAGATTACGGCAAATTCCTCCCATCATGGGAGAGGCTTATGTCCAGCAGTGGACGTTATGGGCTGTTGTAGTAGTAGTAGTAGTAGTACTATATGATCTCACCATCGTCGACCAAGGATTATTGAAGGTCGTGAGAAACTGCATATATTGCTAAACAGGACTGGTCGTTCTAGTAACGTCTTTCAGCTGAGATCATGTTGAAATGATGATAATAATAATAAATGTAGACCATTATCACGCTTGGTAGCCGGATAGGTGAATAAGTATGTATAGTAGTGTAGGTAGACTCAAGGATCCACTAATATATTTCAAAATGTGGGTATACAGGTACACTCCTGCCTAACCCTTAGGGCAAGACAGGCTTGTTGTTATATAGATGTCAAAAATTGAGTTCTTGACTGATAATAATTTCTGGATACTCCTATTCAATACTTCAATAGGATTTGACATCTATTGTTGTACGAAATTCTTCAAAATGAAAGAGGTTCCACAAATTACTAATTTATTATCTCATTTGTTACAGTGTTTACCTGAAAGACGACTTTGCGGTGCTTCCCTTCCTGGATGCTGGCTTCAACCGGGTGAGTTAATATATAAACTGGACTTTAGTATTGAATAGAAACTAAAACAAGAAAGCTTTCAGCGTTAGAGAACTTTATACTGCGCGGGGAGAGCTTTACTGATAGCTAAGGTTCATTCCAGTTAGGTATGAAACATAACGTGGTATTTAAAACATAGCTGATGCGCAAATATGGTGTAGGTACTATATTTCACTTCTGTCCAACTCTTTCGAGAAATCAGGCCTCATGTTATGTTACGGTATTAAGTAATATTCTAAAGCAGCCTTTCCCAAAGTGGGCGTTGCAGGCCTAAAGGGGGGCAGTAAGAGACCCAGAAAAAAATGGGGGCGTTGTGTAGAGGCTTAGGGGCGATTTGTAATTTCATCTTGGAGGACTCTAGTAACGGACTAAGCTCTCGACTCTCGACTACAACTTGTGAACATCAACTAATATATTAATTAAGAGATCGAGATCGTGAGAGGAATAGATTATGTTTGTTTTATTTTGAATAAAAGATACTCTATCTGAATACAATAAAGTTGCGTTTCAATAATCATTCTCATTGGCAGGTGTAGCCCGTAAGAGTTAACTTGAGACCTGAGCACCGTTGTGTACTATCTACTGCGCTCAGGTCTCAAGTTAACTCTTGCAGGTTATAGTAAGTCTCGTTTAGAATGAATGTTTAATCTCCGCTAATAGAGCTCGCAAAAATTAATTTAATTTGAAGTTAAAGTATTTTTTAAGTAGGTGAAAAAATGGGGGCGCTAAAAAATATTTTCTCAAAGTGGGCAGTAGACAAAATAAGTTTGGGAACCCCTGTTCTAAAGTGATACAAACCATTGATTAACAACGTATGTGTCTTCAAAAGATTTTATAACAGAGGTCATGAGGCTCACTGTGTCGGCTGCGCTCCACTGGCGTGGAAGCAACTCATCAGCTCTTCCACTTCTTCTTCGACGGGCTTGACCTTCAGTAATGAAGAAAATGACGAAGAAGAAGAAAAAGTAGTCTTTGATGTATTGTTATCAAAGATGACCTTCAGGCCGCAGGGTGCATACGATTGCATGACTGACTAAAGGTTTGGTCTCGGTACCTCAGGCTCTGACGGATAATATTGAAATGTGAGTGTCCGGTGTCCGCAGCCGAACCGCAATCTGTCAGTACCAGTTAGGAACCGGTACGGAACCTTAACTGTTGTATGTTGTCGACGTAAGACGGACATTAGGCGACCACTGAATATCGGCTGTATGCCAACGGCAATTACTGGTCAACCGTTGCCGACAGTCACATCGCACATGATTTGAGGTCGGCAAACTAGCAGCCAAAAAACCCCCGAATACTGAAACGTCACTCAAAAGTATAAAAGTAAGTCATAAAAAAAAATGGTAAAAAAAAAAATGGTAATGGTAAAAATGGTATTTTTCTTATTTATTTTTGTTGTACTCTATCACAATGCTATCCTATTTGACCAAAAGGTTGACTGGTAGAGAATGCCTTGTGGCATTAAGTCCGCCTATGTACCACCCTTGTTCATGAAGTTTAAATAAATAAAACATATTATATTTATTTTGTAAAAACATTAGTGAACGTATACAGTATACAGGCCTTGTAAAAGAAAGTAGCTATATGTTTTGCCATTTAGGTATGCTATACAAAAATGTTTCGCTACTAACATAAGGTGAACTTAATTATAATTAACATAAAATTACTTAAAAAACAAAAAGTTAATGAAGAATATTAAATCTCAAGAAATGTTGCAATTAAGTTCCCGACGCATTTTTCCTTCAGTCATTTAAACATTCAGATAAGGCTGTAATAACTAACATTCGACTAAAATATTTTTTTATGGTGTAGGTACTTGTAAACTGTCTAGTTGGTAATTGTTTAATATGTTTAGGGGTCTTGTTATAAATTATTGGTGACAAATAGAATAGTACATTGTGTATTAAGGTATTCCTTACTCACCGTGAGTAAGGAATTACGATCGAGGCTCTAGAAACCCGAAGTCGAAGACTGAGGGCTTTCTAAGTCGAGGTTCGTAATACGGGTATTACGAACCTCGACCGGCCGCGATATAATACAATGTTTTTCATCACATTTACGAGTAAATAAATAAAATTATAGGGCAGAAAAAGTAATATGTAGCGAGATTGCAATAAAATTCCTGTTTAGATAACGTTTTAAGATATTTTTTTAATTTCGATCTGATGTAAACTCCTTGCTTGATTGAACTTGAACTTGCATGACCTGTGTGCAGTGCTACAAATTAAAAACAAATTACTTACCGACCTTGGGCTTCATGGGAAGAAAAGGGGCGAGGGTTTTATACGGGGCATTGCGGCCAACTTAACCTGCATGTTATGTATGATACGTTTTACGTGTAATTGTGATGAAAAACACTTTTATGCATCAGTGCCCTGCATTTCTAATTTATTATTATCACGACGACTGCGAATCGTAACTTTTGTCATCTTTTTAAGGGGCGCACACTAGCGCCACTTTAGCAAAAAAATCAGAACTCGTTAAATACACAATTAATATAAAATCTGATTGACAAAATCAATGCTTTAGAGTTCTAAATTATTGACGTCTATTTAATTTATTAAAATATACTTCACTGTAGTTACAGTTAGAAAAATTGCTAAAAACGGCCGCTTTTTTCCATTTTGTATCTGTAACGACAGCGAGCTATGTTTCAATGAGTTATGCAGACGTAAATAATTTAAAAGACCAAAAGATTGATTTTGTCAATCAGATTTTTGTGTATTAAACGAGTTCTGATTTTTTACTAAAGTGGCGCTAGTGTGCATGCCCCTTAAATAAATTAACATTCGTTTGGACCAAAGCCATGTTTAAAAATATACATAATTTGTGTGTTATGTATGATAGGTACACTGAAAGTTAGAAGTAGTAACTACGTAAAGGATAAAATATATTTACAGGTTCTCTATCGTGTTACCTAACTTTTTTATCCATAATCTAAAGTGCCATATTTTTTTTTTTTGTCCTAATCATCATTTGTCCGAATGATACTTACCCGAATTTTATATCACATAATATCACATGCCATAAAATTGAAATTCATAAATACAATATCGTTATAAACCCGTTTGTCATAAATATTTCAATCAATAATATACAAAAGACTTAAAACCGTTTTCAATAATAGTTATAAATCCTAAATTCAAATGATTTAATGTTTTGATCCCAATAATATTTATTAAAAAAATGTATTACGCCTTTGCTATGAACTTCTCTCAACACAACACATTTTTATACAATATTGCTCTAATGAAATTTATAACAATTAAAAAGTAGAACCGCTGAAAGTTCACAGTTAGAATCTTCTTTTGGCATGATAGTCACTAAAAGGCAGATTACACTCTAGGAGTAGGGCAGACAAGACTGCGTGGAGTCGGATTTACAGCAATTCGTTTTTCGTAAACGTAAAATAAATCGTCACATAAACCTAACTTTTAGCAAATGTTTTAAGACTAACAATTTATAAATGAAAATTCGGAATAATACACATTATAATAATACAATACTTAGGACATATGACTTTATGTCATGAAACATTAGGAGATTCAATTATTTTAGTATTCGATATTGTGACAGAATAGTTTAATTAGTAACGTAAGTAGTTTAAAACAAAATTTCGGGATTTTGAACATTATGGTTACCGAAGTTTATAGCAAACATGTTATGTATAATGATTTTCAGACAAAAAACATAGGAGAAGTAATGGGAGTACTATATTTACAATCTCGTGTCTGTAACTTTGGTTTTACTAAGCCAGAAGACACAGGAACATTGTAAGCAATTTTGTACCAACAGAGCCGGTTTTACGTTACGCCTAACAACTCGGGTGGATACTGGATACGGATAGGCTGCGTCTTGCTTACGATCCATTTAAAAACCATTCACAACAAACTATGTAGGAACATTTTACGATATAAGAACGCTCTGTAAGTCGTTTTAGCCACAATCTTACAGGAGTTTTTTTTACAACTTTTTAACCGTTAAAAGTGTTTTAAAAGTCTCGCAATACAAACAAAAATAATAAACTTAACTGTCGATTGCGTTGCGATAAAAGTTTAAAAGGTGAATTTTAAAAACAAACTCCATACAATAAACATTTTCAACTTCAATCTGTAGCGTTTACACGCGCTATGCTATTTTCGTATCACTATGGTGTTTTTTCTTTTGGCCTTCATTTTCGTTTTGGTTTCCAGTATAACCGGATTCAGCTGAATATCAGTATTTTTACGTAAATATAATTGACAATATTATATCCACCTCAATTGTGGCAACTCTGTAGACATTTTTATAAAAATGAAACATTAAATGAAAATAAAGCGCATCTGGTTTTAAAACAATTAGGTACTTTATTCTTCAATTGTATAATACTTAACAATCGCAATGCTTCATATCAGTAGAACGTTACCATAGTATACCCAATTCAGCAGTACATGGTTAGTAGGTATAAAATTGTAATAACACGAGTAGGTATACGACAAAAAATAGCTTAATAAAAAGTCGAGGTGAAACCGAAAAACACACAGACGAATACTTCTAAATTCTGTAGAAATACATCAATTTCTAGAATTCTAAAAAGGACGTAATTATTATCTAATTAGCAAAGAAATGTGATATTTTATTATTTTCTGAAATGAAATCAGTTGAAATCTACATTGCAAAGGAAACTTTCTCAGAATTATGAATGTTCTTCGATTTTTATTGGTAATATACCTAACTAAGCCAGATTAACGAGTTCTTATGTAGGTATTATTAAATTCCCAGTATTTATATTTCGTGCACAGATATCCTTGATTGGATCTGACAGGCGCTTCTAGGTAACAAAATTCAACGAATTTCTATTTTCCGCATAGATCTTTACTTGCTTGGTTGTCTTGTAAAGCTAAATCAAAAGCGTGGTTGTTTAATTCTGTAATTTAGTTATTTTAATCTGAAAAATCTTGACTAATTATTTCTAAGATTGGCCTCGTATTTGTTTACAACACCGCCACTGTAACTCAAGCAAAAAGACTTACAAAACAATTATTTATATTAAAAAAAAAACCTTCTCTAAATGGCCACAATAAACACAGCAAATTACGAACAACAGAACATTAAACACCCATGTTTACCCTTGTAAACACAACAATATCATTATCATAACACTGTTACAACTTACCCTGGATGCATATATTACCTAGTTTTCAGTCAATGAGAGGAGACAAGAGGGCCGACCTGAACTAACGCGGTTTACAATGACTTCAGTGAATAGCAATGAGTTTATGTAAATGCGAGCCACTTTACTCGAGCGCCGGCTTTTATCTGACCTAGTAATACATGTAATAAGAAGCCATAGCCAGCCATCGTGTACAGAGTGAGGCGCCAGTACTCACCACTATTTGCCAGTTGTCGCCTTTAATTTCCCTATAGTGGGTTTAAATGGATTCTGAAGGCATTTTGCGTCTTTGTTTAAGCGACCAGCTTATATATGCAGTTTAAATACATGTATGTACCAAGGCTCTGTGGTTTTTGAGGTCTAAAGGTTCTAAGCAACCCTATCATTATCATTATCTGCCTTGTTCTGTTAAGTATAGGCCTCCTCCCTTCTGTCTCTGGTCTAAAAGTACTTACAAATAATTTATCAAAGAACTAACTATGATAAATATACTGCTTCATGTTTCATATGCAGTTACAAATACGCACATACTTTAAAACCACGAAAATATCACTTAAAAACATTAGTTGACGAAGTTCAAAACTTTAAAACATACCAAAAATTCTTGCTCCCAACCAACTTACCAAAACATCTAGACTTATCCCCACAAATCTAGATAGATAGGTAGAATAGTCTAACAAAACTTGGTGGTCTCAACAGCACAGAGGAACAATAGCTTCGTCTGAAGTTTGTTCTGTCATCTCTAGTCTAGTAATGAGCTCCGAACAAACAACTTGTACCTAAACACGTACCTATGAGTACCATATTAAGACAACGATTAAATAGATTCGAGAATGCTTAGTAACGTAGCCTTGGGTTTCCAGCCTCAACGCAGTTTTGGGTGGTTTTCTTCATTAAATATTTGAGTAAATACACTCACTTACTTACATCATAACATCACGCCTGTCTTTCCCGAAGGTTAGGCGGAGATGTACCTAATGGTATACCCACATTTCGCCAGTTATGTTTAAGTCCCATGTTATAGGGGCGGACAACTCCAGACTCCGTGGCTGCTACTGAGAAATTCTTGATGAAAAATCAATAACACTTTTGTCAATAACACGTTTGACTGCCAGGTTGGGCACCTGGCAGTCAAACCCAGGACCTCATGCTCATTAGTAGCACTTGCGACCATTAGACCGACGAGGCAGTCACTCACTTTCAGTTAACAAAATCTAGAGTAAAACACGGAGTAGTGCCGTCAGAATTTAACTAAATACTATATAGTTCGGTTCAAACTTAATGGCGGCTCGGAAGTTTGCTGCGAGTGACGGTCTGCGCATTATACAGACAAAACGATGCATCATCTGCGCCCCGTTGATACCTAAAATTGTTGTCTGCGCAGCTTTACATTAGATGTTCCGAATCGCCTTAAAGTTTAAAGCGTTGCAGACCGTCTCGCGCAGCTAACTTCCGAGCCGCCATTAAGTCTGAACCTAACTATACCAGCTTATGGGTTTCAAAACTAACCTATCCTAGTTGGAACCAACCTTTCACAAAATTTCATTAAAATCGGTCGGATGGTTTCGAAGATTAGCTCGTACGAACATAGTGAATTTTATATGTAAAGATTTTAGAAAAACTTTGAAAAAAATAAAATTAGTATGTTTATGAATATGAAACCTATTAATTTTAACCAATAAAAAATCCAGACAAAACCTACATTTACAATTTTCAATGTTGACCTGTATCCTAAGGAAGATTCTGGAATTCTCATGTAGAATGTAGATTCTGGTTATACCTAAATCTAGATAATCACTTCAGTGTAAAAATGACACAAGTACCTACTATTCAGTTCATCTAATGCGTTTTGGAAATCACACAAGCCCGCAATTGACCAAATCATAAAAATGAACTAGCGTTTCGTGATTAAGTCATTCCAGAAACACATAACTTTTCAAATAAAACGAATGTTTCATTCAACTTTCAGTATTCGCTGCTAATAAATGCCAAAACTAGTTCAATTTGTTTTCAAGAGATTGACGCCAAATAGTCGCATTTGTTTCAAAGAATTTTTATTTTAGACTCGCACCAAAAATCCTCCTGGCATCTCTATTTTCAAAAACAAAAAAAAATGGTGTGTAAAAAAAAAACACGTTCCAATTTTGCAAATTGCTTTAAATAAAGGAATGAAATCCTCGCGAAGCGTTTACAAAAATATGAATTATTAAAAAAATATCGCGTGTTTTGTTTAGTTTTGCCTGACAACAAATATTTCGAAATGTTCTCACTAAATAAAGGTACGGTATTCACATTTCCGTAGCTGTAAATTTTCGCTCATTACGTAAATTCTAGCGCAGAAGCAAAATTGCAGACATTTCCAATGCCGAGGAAATATGAGAACTCTTTGTCGCTGCGCCGCCGTGTGCGGGCGCGTCTATAATTTCGTTATCATTTAGAAATGAAGTAGTAATAATAGACGTCCTTTTCTGTACCGATATCCGTTCGTCTGAACAGATCTCGACTAATTAGTTTCCTTTTAGCAGGGATAGATAGATAAAAATAATTGTGTAGGTGCCTATGACGTAGTAGACATCAGGAATATGTTGAGATTGTGTCTTCTGAGAGTCGCAACGTCGCAACTAGCTGTCTGAAATATTTGAATTTCACCGTTTTGATAAATTAATAAATATAACTTAATGAACAAGAAGAAATAAAATGAGATTAAATACTGATGATTAATGTAGTGTTATTTGTTTGATTGATTTTTTTTGATTTTCGAAAGTGATTCTTTTAAAACTACACTAACCTAACTGATCTGTCATACTCAACAGGTGGTGGTGGAAACCCTGAGCGTCACAGCGTGGTGCGCTGAAGTACTGCAGTCGCGCGCCGCGGGTGCCTCAATGCGCGCGCATGTCGCTGCCGTGGCCGCGCTTGCCGCTGCCGCCGACCGCTGCCGCGACCTGGTCGCCGTCACTGATGACCAGCAGAGGATACTAGTAAGTACATTCACCTGACATAGAAGATGAGCTGGAATTTGAGCTAACACAGCGCGGTGCCCTGAAGTGCTTCGGTCTCACTCCGCGGGCGCATGCCGCCGTCACCGACCCGACGACGAAAACGATACTCTTACGCAATCTCTTAAAGCATTAATTATTTTAATTTTGTTTCAGTGTGGGAAAGAGATGGAGCTATGCAAGGCGTATTCCTTCTCTTTCCCACTCAGCAATACTAAAATAATGCGCACTCAAGAGGTGGTCGAAGCACCCTTGGCATCACAATTGGTGGTGTAGTTGAGCATTGTCATAAACGACTGGCTAAGCTTTCGCGTGGAGCGGGCGGGCTTGTCCAGTAGTGGCTCATTGGGTAACGCAGTTTCGAAGTGGAAGAAGCAGGTAATCTATATCTAAATGGTGGTACCTTGGGGGCTTATTAGTACTTTTAAAAACTGTGTTTATATGCATTAATTTTATTTTTCATCTAAAAAACGGAAGAAAACCAGTGATGCCTTAATGATGAGAACCTCATGAAAGCTGAGAAAGAAAAACCAATAAAGCACACGAGGTTGTTGACATATGGGATGTGAACTTGGCTATCAATGTGCCGATTTTTGTTAAGGCCCTGATGGCTTGACGAACATCTTTCGTGGCTTGCGGTTGGATCAAGGAGCTGGTTCAGAAAGCAGGTACTCCTCGATGCGTCTCGCATTATGAGGAGGTCCCCGTCTCTGGAGCCCTAACCACTGGTAGCTCAAATCCTGCTCCTAACACTGGCGGATCACAATTTTTTATTCTGTAAAGTGTTTTAAAAAAAGTAAAAAAGTTGTAAAAATGAATACTTACAGAAAATGATCTAGATGTACTACTTGTTCAGTATCGCGGTGCAGGCGCAACAGTACACGCCTATGTTTAGATACGGCGCGATACTTTTAAAAATAAATTATAAAAGTCGTAATAACATAAAACTGTGTCTTGTTCAACAGCTGGCTAATAAATCCTGGTGCAAAGTCCTGGGCTGGCGTGTAGACGAGGGTCCAAAGCTCCTGACGGAGACCGCAGGGGGCGAAGCCCTGCGACTGGCTAACAGCGGCGCACGTGACTGGGAGGCGCCGGTCACGCTGCGTCGTCGCGCCGCTCCTGACCCCATATTGCTGCCTTGCCGAGGAGCTGCTATTGGACTCACCAAGTAAGTTACTTCTATGTAGTACTAGCAGTTCGAGCGCAAAAATTGCGATACCTCGGCTAATTTGCATGATATAAATATAATTATAGCCTATGTTTACTTCCTGATAATTTGGCTTTCCATTAGTGAAAAAATGGTTAATATTGGACCAGTAGTTTCGGAGCTTATTCGGTACAAACAAACAAACAAAAAAATCTTTCTTCTTTATAATAATAATAATATAGAATGTAGAGAGTAAAAGGAAGAGAGAATGTAAAAGGAGTAATTCTGAGCAAGATATTTACTGCTTTCGTGGACGTTTTTTGTTAAACGTGATATAGTTTGCACATTTTTGAAGGAATAATACCTACCTAGTTTGCAGTTTTGTACATTGAGATTTTTTACCCGAATAGAATTTTCCAGTAGTTTCTTGCATCCATGACTCTATTCCCAAAATTACGTTTTAATTGTAACAATGGATCCGTTTAAGCTTGCAAATTAGTGTTTTTTTCCTCGATCTGACCAAGTTATCAACAAAAAACACAGAAAATTACCAAACTATAATTATCCTCATTGTGACGTTTGTTTAATTAACGGTCGAAACATTAATTAAAATCATGCGTCTACCTAAACAAAACAGGAAAAATAATAATAATAATTAAATTAAATTATGTAGTATACTACTAAATGCGCAGTTCACATTTCTGTGGTTATCCCTGCTGACCACAGTTGTCATGATCCGAGATCAAGAGATACTAGACCAGTTTTCGCAATATCTTCCGGATATACGGTTTCTTTCAAGGTATTTTATACACATATTATTCTTTTGATTTTAATCAATTTTCCCCACTAAAGTTTGGCTCCCTATATTGGTATCCTTATAAAAAAGATAGTGCATTCAGTAACGTTTAACTGGTAAAATTAGACTAGACCTCACAAGCCTAAAATATTTGTGCGGTCTCATATATTTACTGACATTATTGTTTTTTATTAGGCATAAATCCAATTTCTGGGATAAAAAAATTGTAATCCCACAACACGTGTTGTGTGTGATCAGCCTGAAATGACAGAATCCAAGTTGTAACGCTTAACAACGTTTGCAGACCTATGATGCAGACCTTTGCTCTCACATAGTTTTCCCGACGTATCTCTTTTCTCTTTCTAACTCTGTTCTCTTTTCCACAGGAGCACTTCGCATATAGTGTTCGTGTGCGAGCCGACTCACGCGATAGAGAACGAGCGTGGTCGAGGATCCCTCCACTCCATCCGGCGAGGGTCCCTGGATGTACGCTCGGTGGCATCCGATGGCTTGCGAAGAACTTCTCTTGCGAAGCTGCAAGGGTTGCCGCTTGAAGCTCCTATTACGAAGGTTAGTTTGAAGAACTTTATGTATTTTTAGAGAGACTAAGAACCCTTACCTTTCCCCGACAAAATTTCAAAATAGACAAGGGCGTGAAACAAGGTGACCCGCTCTCTCCCAAGTTATTTACTAGCACCCTTGAGGTGGTATTTAAGAACCTAGCAGACCTATGGTCCACTAAAGGTGTAACAGTCGGTTGCAAGAAACTCACTAACCTTCGATTCGCTGATGACATCATCTTATTTGCACCGACTGCTGCCGAGTTACAACAGATGCTCCAAGATCTGAGCATAGCAAGCCTTGAGGTTGGACTAATGATGAATCGGTCAAAGATTAAAGTCATGACCAATAGCACAAAAAGTAGGGTCGAGGTAGATGGGCAAGAAATCCACTATGTCGATGAGTACACTTATCTGGGCCAGCTAGTTTCCTTCGAAAACAGGCAAGACAGAGAAATCGACCGTCGTGTCGAGAATGCCTGGTAGAGCTACTGGCCTATGAAGTCGCTGATGAAGAGAGACCTACCTTTATCCCTGAAACGCAAACTCATCGACATGTGCATTCTGCCCATCCTAACCTACGGTGCTCAAACTTGGTCCCTGACCGAGTTGCTTAAAATCCAAACTCAAGGTTTGCCAAAGAGCTTAGCGTATTGGGTATTAAGCTCAGCGACAGAATTCGCAATACCACAATACGCTCAAGAACCGGAATCGCTGATGAGGGCAACAAGACTGCTGGGTTGAAGTGGGAGTGGGCGGGCCATGTCTGACGAATGCATCAGGACCGATGGGCCAGAGTTGTCAGAGTTGAGTTGGTGCCAGAAGACGGGCGTCGTCGCCGAGGAAGGCCTAGAAAACGCTGGAGTGACGACTTAGAGGCGTTTGTTAGAGATTGGCCTGAGAAAGCCGCACGGAGAGAGGAGTGGAAGGCTATGGGGGAGGCCGTTGCCCAGCAGTAGGAAAATATAGGAAAAAAAAAAAGAACCCAGGATAGACCATTGTAGCGCAGACGCACCAGAACCCTTAAATGATTTCGGAATATTGCAAGAAGATATTTTAATGTTGTAATGAAGAATAGAGACTCCCGTTTCTTAATTTATTGACGTCTGTTTAACAATACCTATTTTCCTTTATTTTTGCCCTATAAGCTTCTTTGAGCATCATTTATAAATAAATGTAGGTAGTGTAAAAATACCCGTGCAGACTCCTGTTAAGGTGTTTCCTAGCTGACGACTGATGAGAGTCACTCGCTTTGACTCGTTTGTAGTCTTGCAGCGCAAGTGACTTGCGAAGGAATGTTAACATTTTTCGCTCGGGATACAGCTCGTTTACTACAGTTATTTTGAGAGTATGTCCCTTGCCTTTTTTTTCGAATGGGAAATCATCAAATGACCCCCCGCTCTGGGCGGAGTAGAAGGGAGTGTCAGACTTTTACTGACTAAAACCTATTCATGTTCCTTCTTAGCCCTTTGTGTTCCAGGGCCGCGGTATATCTTTCGAACAGTCCCGCAGCCCATATGTCCCTTGCTTTAGTTATAAAAATCACTTAATACACACACACACACAGCACACAAAAACTTGTAAACCAATAAAGCAAGAATTCGCTTACGAAGCACTATTGTTATGAGAAATGTTTACAGCTAGTACTTAAAAGAAGGATAAAATGATAAGTAGAGCATATGCCGTTTCATAGAAAATAAATTATATTTTATGCGACACACGTGGTCCACTAAATTTTATTACAATATATTTCATCAAACAGCATTTCGTACGATATATGAGTCTCTTTATGTGCACATATTAATATTATAGCCTTTGTTTCATGATAGTTGCAGGTATCTACATTATAACGAACTTTCGGTTACCTTGACAAAGTAGGAGGGCTATAAATTTTCATAGCCACTGATAGTCGTAATGAGAAAATAGTGGTTTCATACAAAACTTAGTTTCATACAATATCTGCAATTATCTTTGGTTTTGCTTATAAATAAAACCTTTTTATAATTTTGTCCTTTAGACACTTCGCCTTTCTGAGTCACACAATCCCTTTGTTATCACTAAAGTTACTCCTATAATGATATCATTAAAATAAGCAAAATTGTAACGCAATTTGTTGGCAAACAGTGATTCAGTCTATATTAATACATCCTATGTGATATAGAAGTACCTATGAATAGTGTGCATCGTCCGATAAAAAAAGCTGTGATTCAACTGACTTTTACTTTGTAACATTCATCAGTTTTAATCATAAAGAACACAGCGAAGCTCCTTTTGGAGCATATTATTAATCGTAAAATGATTTCAAAGTGCAGATAACTAAGTCCAAAATCACAGTGTCATTGTTATTTCACTAGGTGATATCTCTGCTATCTGCGGCAACAGAGGGTGCCCCTCCATCAACAGTGGCGTGCATCGACAGGGCAGTGGACATGCTGAGGACCTCTGAGCTGTACTCGCCTCAAATGAGGGGAAATGATGACCCCCGAATGCGCGGCGTTGAAGACCCCATCGCCACTGACCTCATCGGAGCCTTGCTTTCGGTGAGTTGAATTTTCTTTTGAAAGACACAACAGAAGCTTTCTACCAAATTGCAATAATTATATATTTCGTGTTAAATTCACAGTGTGTATGTGCAATCGTTCTTACCAAGACACGTAATACTACCCTGCACAACTCCGTATAATTACTACAAATCAAATTAATGTTGTCTGTTTACGTAACGAAAACTAGAATGAATTTCAATATTACGTCTATATAGATTATAATATGATATTAATAAATCACGATGTTTAAATTATTTTTATTTATTATCCTAATTTTTGATGTGATGATTGTAGATATTTGTTATTTATAGTACTGTACGCATGTATTGTGGTTTATATTTGTACTAACGTTGGTATTTATTTGTTTACGATCCTGTTCGCGTGGGGAAGAGGGAGATGGTGAACACTAGCCTATTCTTTATGGTAGGAGGTTTGGAATTACCAGTCTGTCTATGTCTATACCTTCAAACATATAGACTATTTAGATAGTACATAGATCTTTGTGATTCATGCTTTCGTTTCTTTTACACAGGGCTCATTTTTTAGTTAATTTCTACTATTATTTATTTTTTATATTAATTATGTATTGTATGTATTATTGTAGGTTTTATATTTAATTATAAAATATATCGTTTGGCTTTCTAGAATAGCAACTAACACGTAAAATGCGGTGACAATATACGCACAATCTAACAACCTAAATATTATGTAAGTAGTTAATGAAACATATTATTTAGATGTATTTTTTTTTATTACATATAAATAAATAGGAATTATAACCGTAAAATGAACCCTGGGTAACATAATTTTCGTCTCAGTCACAAATCTATTCAATGTTCCACTATAAATATTGTGTGTAGCACAATTTTCTATAATCTTTTTAACGTGTATTTAATCTTTTAAAATCATAAAAAATAACTATTATTATTTAATTAGTCATTCTTATTAACTAACCAATGACACTAATTACTATTATTTTTTTATATAATCCGAAATCAGCTACGCTATAATGCAAAGTAAATTAAAACAAAATAACAAAGCTTCAAAAAAAAATCGAACCGTCTAAATCTTCTGAAAAATAAATATTTACAGAAGACGGCATGCTTTCTTAAAAAAAAATACCTGAACACAATTTCAAAATCCTTAGAAATTTAGAGCATGCTTCAAATCTCGTAGAATATATACCCTACACTCAGTAAAAAAACATTAATTGAACTACTCATTAAAGAGACTATTAATAAAAAAACGTTAATTCAATTACAGCAAGGGCCGACCAACACGTTGTCCTCTCGACGAAGCAGCAATGACTCTACTGTCGTCAGATCGCAGACCAACAGGACCAACATCAAGCACAAGGTAAGCATACTTATAATATTTTTGTCTATTTCAATGTTTCTAAAAATTACTAAGAGGATTGGAACTTTTTATTTTATTTTTATTAAAAGGAACATAGAAGTCTTTTGGCTAGTATAAAAAAAAATTGGTTATAATTTAACCCTCAACGCTGACCACAGGTAGACAGAAGTTTAAAGTGAAAGAGTATCTAATCAAGTTTGGTTTGTTCTGTCTTTAGCATTTGGATTATTTAGGAATCCAAACAAGATTTGGCAAAATGCTAAATCTTATTTGGATTCTAATCCATAGATCAGAATTATTTAGAATCATTCCTCCGTCGCTTATCGTTTGTTACTGTCATCAAGTTTAACATCAATTGAATATACAATAACGCTTTTAAAAGTGGCTTCTTTTTCTAAGAATTGTATGTGTGCGTATTTATAAAGTCAACATTTACACCGCAAAAGGCGAAATGAGCTCCTTGTGATTTGACACCTTAACGCTTTCTTCACCCACGACACCTTCAAGCATTGTCACTCGCGTTCTTAGAAAAGCTTTCTTATATTTAGAAAAAATCAGAAAAGCGATCTTCCAGACTCGTTAGAAACTTATTTATTTATAGTATTGCCTTTTAACGGCACATTTCTATTAAACCCACGCAGCTTGCGTGGGTTTTATCATGTCACGATTTTCTATAATTAGGCAAATATCAATGATAATTTTTATTAGGTTTCCTTTTATTGTTCTCCGTTTTGTCATATTTTCATAACAATACCCGTGACGTCTGAAATTTCACCAGTCTTACCCTGAATTTCTTATTACATCACACTTATTAAGTCGGTAGTAGGCACTTTGTTATGGAAAGGAAGTTTTCTTGCTTTGAGTGCCAGTGCAATGAGACTTTTCAAATACTTCATGATTTCTGTGAACGCTTTCAAGTGGGTTACCCAATAACATAAAAAAATACACAGATCAGTTGATTTACAGCCATTTTGATACTTTTTTCAGACAACAGGCCAGCTCCGCGAACTCCTTGACACAGCTTTAAGCTGGGAGTTCGAAATATTCAAGCTAGAGGACATGACGCGTGGCCGGCCGCTCGCACATCTTGGTCTCGCCCTCATGGGTGGACGCTTCGACGTGTGCGCTGCACTTGAGTGCGATGAACGGACGCTACTGCACTGGCTGACTATTGTGGAGACCAACTACCATGCTGTCAATACGTATCACAATTCTACGCATGCTGCTGATGTGCTTCAGGTACATTAAATTGCATACATATATAAACGTCTAAAAACTCGAATGCACAAAGAATGATTTGTGCATTCAAGTTTTTAGACAATTAGCATTTTAAATAACTAACTGATTATACAAAACTACCAATTTCTGATTTGAGAAAAGCTTTTTATTTCGTACGGCACGACATTCTACTAAATTGTTGAACAATAACAAGGTGTACCATAGGGTACTAATCTTAGCCTCATTCCGTTTCTTACTTGAAATTGCTTATTTTACAGGCGGTAGCATTCTTCCTGGAGAAGGACCGGCTGAAGTCAGTGCTGGAGCCTATAGAGGCCGCCGCAGCTCTCATAGCGGCTGCAGCGCACGACGTGGACCACCCGGGAACATCGTCAGCTTTCCTGTGCAATGCTCGACATCCTCTTGCTGTACTGTACAACGATGTTAGCGTGCTGGAGTCGCATCACGCTGCCTTGACCTTCAAGCTGACTCTTAGTAAGTGTATATTTGCCATCCTCATGAGCTCTGAACGGAATTGTCGTAAGTCTTAAAAAAAGCTTAAGCTTAAGGAAAGCCTTCCCCCTGGAATGATGAACAATGTTCTGCCATCCTTATGTTTCTTATAAAATAGAGCATTTTACCTCCATATTTATGTAAAATTCGATCAAGTAGTATCGTATTACCCAGTACTAACTGGGTTGTGGAGGTCAGATAGGCAGTCGCTCCATGTAAAATCGTGGTATTCAGCAGCATCCGGTAAAACTGGAAGCCGACCCCAACATAGTTGGGAAAAGGCTAGGCAGATGATGATGATTTATGTAAAATTCGATGCCATCAACCTGATAATACCTACCGTATGACTGACATGTTTTCATTTTGGTGATAGCTACAGTCAGTTCGCCAAAAATAATGTATTCTAATGTTGTTCGTGCCGTCCGCTTCTGCATCTTATTTGAACTATAAAATATACACAGATGATGACCGAGTGAACATCTTCAAGAACATGGACCGCGACACATACAAGCAGGTGCGCCACAACGTCATCGACATGATCCTCGCTACAGAGATGACCAAGCACTTCGAACATCTCGCCAAGTTCGTCAACGTCTTCTACGCCAAGTCTAGTGGCAGCAAGGAGGATAATATGCATACTGATGTGAGTAGCATTAGAATTATTCTACGTGTTTTGGTAAAAGAGCTCTCTTGCTTAGTAACTATTTATTCATTTTATATCCTCTTGGTTTTTCCCCAATTTATTTGGGTTTTTTCAATTTTTTTCGTAGCAGGTTTTTTTTCGCGTATCCGCTCTTTTAGCCATAAATTGAAGGATTTCAGGTAGTTGGATGAAAAGTATCCTATGTGCTATCCAGAATATCGTCTCGTGGAATCTAAATGACACAATTCAATTAATTCTGATTTCATCAATAAGTACATAGTACAGACAGAAAGTAAAAATCATTTTCAGCTACTAAAAAGGCAACTGTTAGAAATCTCAACCTTTACCATACAAGTGCAAATAGCGGGTACAGTCGTGGTCTTTTCCGCCTGATCAGTTAATTTTTTTTCCGCTTAAATCACGCGGAGCCGCCGAGTCACGCCCCCTTAAAGTTTAGGTTAAAGCATCAACTTTGACGCGCAAAATAAAAATAACTCACGTTTGGCCTGCGTCGTCAGTGCGCTCGGCCGATAGGTATCTTTTCATTCATTATTTCTATAAAAGTCAACGGGGTGGGGCTAGAGAGCGTTTCTATGTAGTAAGAGCAAGCAAAAATTAGCTTAGTGGTGGTCAGGCGGGAGTGTCCTCGATAGTACCTAAACTCTTTGCTAGTGGAAAAGTAACTTTACTAAACATGTTTTTTCTACGATTTCCAGCAAGAACCACTAGCGCTGGATACGACAGCGCTGTCGTCGCCGGACAACGTGGTGCTCGTGAAGAGGATGATGATCAAGTGCGCCGACGTGTCCAACGCGTCGCGACCGCAGAAGTTCGCCTTCGAGTGGGCTAGGAGGTGAGGCACATGATGTTTATATTGAAGCGCTACTAGTTACTTACTTAGGCCTTGGAAATACCAAAGAAAGCTCTAATAAATCACAACTCCCCAATGGACAGAAGTCCACATTAACGATGAGCCAGACCCTTTTTTTCTGATGGGAAATCATCAAATGACTTCTCCCGCTCTGGGCGGAGCAGGAGGGAGTGTCAGACTTTTACTGACTAAAACCCGTCCATGTTCCTTCATCGCCCTTTGTGTTCCGGGGCCACGGTATCTCTTTCGAACAGTCCCGCAGCCCCGGATGAGCCGGACCCTTACGTCCTCTTTAAAGCAGCAATTAAATCTTTCGTCACAGGGGAAGAAGATAACCAGAATAATATTAAATTGTCCTGGAAAGGAGTCGAAGCATCCAACAAAAAGAGCAAAAAGCAAAAGTCGGTAAAACACGTCGCATGGATGAATGCTGGAAGATCTACTCCAGACATTATGAAAAGTTGTGTAAAACTAATCCACCATTAAAAACTTGCAATTAAAATCAATGATATTAAATCTCAATTTCCCATATTCCAGGATCGCAGAAGAATACTTCCTGCAAACGGACGAGGAGAAAGCTAAAGATTTGCCGGTGGTGATGCCCATGTTCGACCGCGCGACCTGCTCCATCCCGCGCTCGCAGATCGGCTTCATCGACTACATCATCATCGACATGATGGAGGCCTGGTCTGGTGAGTACCACTGGTAAACAAAACAGAGTAATAGTCAGGAACTCAGGACAGGGTTTCCACCTTACAGGAGAGACGAAAGATGCGACGCGAATTCCAACTAATGTGATTGGTCGATTCCTGCACGTCTTCTGCGCTCGTCTTAGCTTTGATGTAAACCGGGCTTAGAGGTCGGTGCAACGTTTTGTTTAGGCAGTACCGTCCTTCCGAATTCTGCTGTCAAGCAATCTTAGATACTGTATTTCTTGATTTAAACAAGACTTTTTAGCTTTATTTCTGTGCCTGTGTTGCCTCTGGTATTCTAGATGTCCAAGCGGCTGTTAAACCATTTAACATCAGGTTTTAAACATATTTTATTAATGGATATCTCTGAGCTTATCTTTCTATGACGATGAAGACTCAGTCTTCCTATTGAAGTAGGTATCAAGCACTCCAAATCTTTCAAGAAACCACATCCTAACTCTCTACCCATATCGTGTTCTAGCATTCATCGACATGCCGGAGCTAGTGAACCACGCGCGCATGAACCACGCGCGCTGGCGCGAGCTGGACGACGCCGGCGTGACCACGCTCGCCGACGTGCGGCGCGCGCAGGGCCAGGCGCGCAACAACGCGCACGCCACGGCCGAGGAGTAGTCGGCCGCGCTCGGGAGCGCTCGGGACCGCTCGGGAACCCTCGCCAATGTTCGGCAGAGTTCGGTGCGCGGGGCCGGACAGGTACGGATGTCAACGTTATAAGTCTGAAACGGATCATAGGCACACGCCTGACGGATGAGTCCGATAATACGCTTATTTTATACTTATATATCCGTGTTAGTGTGGATATCACTAATTATAATTGTTGATATCTACTTTTTTAAGTAGTCGTATTTATTAAGTAATATTTAAATGCAAAATATTTACTGCATCGATGTATCATTGGATTTTTTCATTAACTGTCCACAGATGGCATGATTTTGTCTGGCTTTGTGTGTACTTAAATGTCTTAACTTGTGTGATAGAATATGTTTACTAGTGATGTGCTGAACTATACATATTGGCCTTATCGTAGCCCTGAACTTTATCGTATTGAATATGTCGAGTCAGGAGTCCTCATATAAGCTTATATTGTCCTATTAATAAAAGCAATTTATGACGTGAATAGCAAAGGCAGAATAAATGGCATACATTATAATATGTTGTGCTTATCCAAATATTGTCTACTATTGTGTCGTCTGTGGAATCACTAGACAATCGGCATAATCCACTAATTGTTGTATTCAAGTTGCCATATACACGGGTAGGTATCTTAGTAACATAATATGTAATGTTATAATGTTTTACAATGTCCGTGATATAAGTGCCATGTTTCATTCATTTTAGCGGTGTTACGATCAGTTCCCACTGCATCCCATGACAGTACCTTTATCACCCACACCTCACCATTTACCTACTTACTGATAGAGTATGATTCATGTACAGTGAGGGCGTCTAGTCGCTTTTTTTAACCGAACTAAGATCAATGTAGGAATACTTCCTTGTTTATGACACTTTTATCCATAGAGTCTGGGATTCCCCGTCAATCTGCTACCTGCATCTTTGACGCCCTCACAATAAGATTCGCACCAAACTTGGAAAGTATTTCTCTAATTCTTATATTGTTATACTATTGAACGATTGGTCCATTTATACACTTGAGCTTTCAAAGAAATTCCTATTTTTATAAAAAAAAACTTTTTGTAGCACTAACACTTTCGGCCTCAATCATATCAAAATTCCAAAATTTTTGAATGATTTTGATACAAAAACTGTTGAACAATAAATCTACCTAGACTCTTTTGTTTAATTCCTTGTGAATATTTTATAACATTTTATACTTAACAATTATAAATGTTAATGTTATTTATTAATAGATATATTAGAACACTTGAATATTTCTTTAATAAAATAATTTATTGTATTCGAATAAGGTCTAACATTATGTTTAAAGCGATTATTGAATTATGTATTCGTCTATATGACGCTGGTATATTAAGAGTTGTACTATAGTTGATACAATTGTAATGAGATCATAAATAAATAAATAAAATACGCTTCCTTGTGCTCAATGTTTATAACATAGCGGTCTAATGTTAATGTTATACATACCTACTTCAATATTCGTCAACTTTATACATATTATACGTAGTTCAATTTGCTACTCTAATATTGTACTGCATTGAATAGAACGCGGTGTTAATCTCGTAATTGTTTAATATGAACCTACCAAAACGTACTTTATCGCCTACTAACAAACTCTAATGATCAAATTAGTTAATTTTTGTTATAGTTAGCTCAATTTAATTAGATTTTAATGATTATGTATTCTTGATTTGGGAGTGTCCTTCGGTGAAAATGATTTCGTCCTCTCCAAGATTTAACGTAGTCTATTAAATTGCTTTGTACATGTTTTTGTTAATGTAGAAGATCAAGACCTAATCCAACTGATTTCTATTTATATTGAGTTTAATGTAAGTTGGTCATGTTTGAGAAATTATAACTATTAAGATACCGGGGGCTGGTCCCTATATTTAAATGTGAAGAATAGATAAAATTACATTGTTGTGAATTTTATATGAGGAGACGTGTGCTATGCATAACTTGTATAAGTACCAATTAATTAATGTTAATGTAAATGAATAAAGATTCAAAACACTTCACAAAGAAGTGACGAAACAAGCCTGTTTTATTTACCAGCATTATGTTTTCCCGACCCGGTTCCCCGAAGTGCGCAAAAATCTTTGTAACGACAAAGATATCACATAAAACACGGAAAAGAAAACACATGCAAGGTTTCACGCTACTTTCCGAGGATACGCGAGAATGCTCGAGCATCAAGACGAGAACTTAATACGATACTAAAGCCCCGTATTCATTAGGCAATATTTGTTGCGAAACACTGTTTTGAAACAGTGTTTCGCAATCTTTCATATTGCTCTGGAAACAGTCTATAAACAGTCGATAAACAAATTAATGTGATGAAACATTTTTTCTGAAACATGTTTCCATGTTCCCCGATCGAACGGGGAGCAAGCCGAAATATCTTGTTTATAGGCAAAAGTCAACAGGTGCGTGTGTTGCGCGACATGGAAGTAGCGTGGTCCAACAACCAGGTTTCGATGCTCATAGAGGTTTATCAACAGCGTCATGTCATTTGGGATACATTGACATTCTGATGAAATTCTGAAAAGACCCATCAAATTCACGAATGTTATGAAGTACTTACGTAACTTTTATTTAAGAGATAATTCCGAATCCACCACCTTTTCGTCTTTTTTTTTCTAGTAGCACTCTTATGAATTATTATGTAAGCAGCACAGAGCATCACTACCTCCTCGGGCGACATCCTAGGAACAATAGGGAATAAGCATGAAATACAAGACTCGTTTTATTTATTAATAATGCCTTGTATTGGCCCATAAAAACATTGTGGTACACTTGTTTATATTGCTAATACATCACTTATTTTACAATAATTTACTGTTTCATGTAGCATGTTTTTAGTGAAACGGAACGCACTCTCAAAACGCGTCGTCCTCGATAACGCCGGTAGTTACGTTAACGTCTATGTGTCAAAAAAAAACAACTTTAATTTGAAAAGTGCTTAAATTTCACTAAGATTTTATTGTAATATTGTTATTGCAATTTTTACTTGACTAGAGCACAAACAATTAGTAAAATTATTCTATTAAGGTGACACAACTCACGGGCTCGAACTCTATGGTGGGCGTGGCCAAAAAGCACGCTGTCTCACCTGGCCCGACAGGGATAGTATCAATGATGAGCAGTTAGACGCTAGTCTACACGCACGTCTAGTTCGTACGCACTCACACAGCGTTCCGAACCGTGCCGAACAAAAACGAAGTTACACCAACGTCACATAATGCTATTAGACGCCGCTCAATTATTACATATATTAATTATTATTATTATTTTATACATATTATATATCTTTACAATGACTTTTTCTTATAATACTTTCGTCTGACCTTTTATTTAAATGCGCTAAAAAGAATAAAATAAACTTTTTCTTTAAAACTTTTACTATCAACTTATAACGTCATTACACAATTCGCGAGATTAGTGGCAACCATAATATTGTATAACTATATTGTTTGTTATTGTTGGCCTGGGGTCACGATATCCTGGACGCTTTCCGCCAGGTCTGCTAATCCCTCGAGAGAAGTAAATGGCTGTGAAGCCACCAGAGTCTGGACGTTGGTCGGCAGACGACTGCTTTATATTGTCATCCTGGTACTGTGGATTTCCTTGGCCTGATAAAATTTGGGATTTCCTTTTCAGGGCGTATCACGTCAGGGTCACCAATTTAGTGGTTGTTGTACACTAATTCAATTAAATTAAAATTCTTCATTATTCAATATAAATTTAGTCAACACAAGACAGAGAAGTGACAGATCAGAAGAAAAGTAAAAATCATATCGTGAAGGTTTTATGTATATAAAGTTTTTAAATACACACATCAAAAATGTCTAGGGATCAAGCATTTTTATGCGGATTTCTTGAGATTGAGATGTGGCTTTGTAATAAATTTATGATTTTATAAATTTATATGGATCCTTTTTGGTGCATTTCATAATTTGAATCAGGAACTCTCAATCAAATTCGAGTAAAAGATGAAAATAAGCTGTCAATATTTTCCCTATAAAAACATACAACGCATTGAAGACATTATTAGTGCTACTGTTTCCCTACTACTGATTAAAACCAACGTTATTATGGAGCGGCGACGTCATTTAAGCAGGGAAGAAATGCTCAGAGCCGTGGGAATGATAGAAGCTGGTTCCCGGCAACGTACTGTAGCTTTAGCTCTGAATACAAGTCAGAGTGTTATCAGTCGACTTTGGACACGTTACCGAAGCACTGGTACCGTGGCTGAGCGCCATGGAGGACGGTATCGCTGCACCACACGGAGACAAGACCGATACATTCAAATCTTAACTCGAAGAGCTCCAACAATAACCGCCATGATGTTAGCCGTGAGGCTTCATCACTCTTCAGGGAACTTAATTAGCGACCAAACAGTCAGAAACCGCTTGCATGAAGTGAACCTTCATTCCCGAAGACCGCTACGGGTACCACCTATAGCAATGCACAATCGTAGGATTCGATATCAATGGGCTCTTGAACACAGAAATTGGGCAGAAGAACAATGGCGTTTCGTGTGCTTTTCTGATGAGTCTCGTTTTGGTATGAGACCGGATACAAGACGTATACGACACTGGAGAACCCCTGGACGCCAACAGCGATTAAAATCCTGCCAGGAAGTCCATCCTTATAGTGGTGGAACCATCATGGTATGGGCGGGTATTTGGATCGGCGGAAGAACTGAGTTGATTTGGATCAGAGGCAACCTCAACGCTCAAATTTATGCTGAGACGATTGTATCAGACGTCATCGTTCCTCTACAAGTGCAAATCGGTCCCTTATTTCAGTTAATGCATGATAATGCACGACCGCACACCGCAAGAGTTGTAAGACAGACTCTCGCCGCAGCTAACATCAATGTCCTGCCCTGGCCTGCTCAGTCGCCAGACTTGAACCCGATTGAGCATGCATGGGATATGCTACAGAGAAGAGCTCTGCCGAATATGGAGGGTATCCAGTCGCAAGAAGACCTTTTTTTGTTGTTGCAACGAACATGGGCGGCCATTCCACAGCGTGATTTGGATGAACTCATTTTGAGTATGCCAAACCGATGTTCTTGTGTTGTTAGTGTTCGCGGTAGAAACACGGATTATTAATTGTTTAAGTTACCCAATAAAATTTTAAAGAAAACTGTTATTTCAGTCTTTTTTTCGAACTTTAATGTTAGTGGTTCAAATGTCAAAAATCCCTTTATTAGGAAAATGGCAAATTTCTTTATTAATGCAAAGGTGACTTGGTTTATCGTTACTGTGACAAACGAAAACACTTTATTTGATGAATCCTTAAAGAAAATTTTAATTAATATCAATCAGGAGAAAAGTTATTGCAAAAATATATGTTGATCCCTAGATACTTTTGATGTGTGTAAGTAGGTCGCTACACCATATTATAGGGTGTGCGTTTCGATGGCGCGACCACGGCGTTTTTTTTTTAATAACTGCCATGATTTTGTAAAAATATGTAAAATTTGGGTCAAATTTCCCAAAACCTTAAATTTGTCAAAGTTATGGTTAAAAAATTATAAGGGTTTGAACGTGGCCACGCCATCGAAACGCGGAGAACCGCGCGGCCACGGAAATCTTAAAAACTAAGCGTTGCAGAGACCTGAAATTTAGGTAAATAACAGATAGAATTTGTAAAACAATTGAAAAAAATCCTAGGTTTATAAGTTTAGGAGCTGTAAGACTAAAACCCCATGGCTGCGCCATTGAAACGGTAAAATACTCGTTATCGCCGATATCTCGCTGAAAAAGCATCGCAGAGGTCTGAAGTTTTTGTATTTGTCAAAATACAAATTTGTCAAATCCTAGGTTTATGTTTCAGGAGCTGTAGGACGGTATCGCTTAAAACCTTCAAAACGTTCTGAATGTGAAATTAATTAATTTAATTTTAAATTCAAATTTTTACAATATCTTGCCAGTTTTTTTTTAAAAAAAAACGCCGTGGTCGCGCCATCGAAACGCACACATTATAGGAGTACAATAAAAATGCACCGGCCCTTCAACTTCAGCGAAAAACTAATGACACGTCACTGACGTCATGCATGAAATGAAAAGGACAGGAATACAGTTCTTGTTCTTCTATCAAACAAAGTTATATGTGACATATTGTTCATATGTGTGAGTGAGCGTCATCCTCCCGCACCGCACCAGGGGGGAAACATTATTCAATGAGATGCACGAAAATTCATAGTAAAACGCGCGCAAAAACATACGAAAAGGCCTTTAGGAAATCGAATTTTATGAAAAAACCACTGCATAAATCATTTACAAATAAAACTTATTGAATTCTTCGATAATTGTGCTTTGTCGGTACGGACTTTGTTTTGGAAATTTGACACATCTTTTATTATTAATTTACGCCCAAAATTGCGTTAAAATTGGCAATAAAAACGAATCTTTGGTAGCTCGTAACTTTTGAATGGCTTTTTATTTTACTATTCTGTTTCCGCACAGACACAATTAATAATGAGACAAAACAATATCATGTTTAACTTTAGATGTACCATGTCGAACAGTGGCGTAATACGAGTACCCCCCGTAAATTTGTATGGAAAATATATTGAGTAGTTCAACCTTAAGGGCAAAAAAAATTAGATGTAAACAAGGCAGGTTGTAGTAAATGACGTCACATCATGGCCGCGACAGCTACGGACGTTTGAACTGAACTGACGTAGAAAATTTCAGGAGTTTAACATTATTTTTAAGCAACAAGCAGTAGTTGAACTTAACTTTTAATACTTTTCTTGGGTTGATAGTACTATGTTTTATAAATTTATGTGAAGAAAAAATTACGTGCATATTTCCCTATTGACAAGTGTGGACGGCCATGTTTTAGAATCAGTGTTTACGGTAAACTTGGTGAACACGTCGACTGTTTCGCAACAAATGTTGCCTAATGAATACGGGGCTTTATGATGTATTACGAGGATTTAAAAAAAAAACGAGTTCTTTCCATAAAACATTTTATTATAAACAATAATTATTAAAAAAACATACTTTATATAACTTAATACAATTGCAACATTGCGGTATTATAAATGCAATTTCTTTACACTTCCGCTCAGGTTTTAACTTTTAAAGTGACGTAATATTTACCGTTAACCTTTTTACTACATACAACAAAAAAGTAATCAGTTCAACATTACCTAACAACAAATAATTTGAGACATAAACGTGAAATTCTGTACAAAATTATATATTTGAAGTTCGTCCAAGTAACCTTTAGTTAATTAACCTATTTTATTTTTAAATGTATACAAAATCAGATATTCGATAAAAGCTGGAATGGAAATCTGCTTCATACAAGTAAAATAACATTAATAAAAAATAATATGAAAGTAAAACGTAAGTAATACTATAGTTTATGTGCACAATAAATAGTTTTGACCAAACAAAGGACCTAGAAATATTAAATAAAGTTATCCTGACGCATAAAAAAAATAGATAATTCAAAACGTCAATTCCCGGTAATCAGTAATTAATTCTTATAACAATTATTTAAATTTTCTGTCACATATACGTAAGCCAACTCGTCTAGATTTCATTTGGTCAAAAACCGAAGTAACATAGTTGATATAATATTAAGAACTACATTTATTTAGTCCCACCCTGTACATGAAATGGATTAGAGGCCGTAGACTTGAGAAAAAACCGAAGCGAGGACAGAAAACACGTGAAGACGACTTTTTCAGAATATTTTTGTCCTTGAAAAAGATTCGTTCATGTTTTAGTACTCGCAGTCGGCCTTACCCGAGGTCACAGCCCAGAAAGTGCTAAAATACGTGTATTCTTTCGCAAACTTATCTAACTGAACACATTAGACTATCACCATCCTTGAATATTACCCTCTTTTCTTCACAAACAACAAGACCTTCTATAAAAGATAAGTACTAATTAAATCTTTCCGTACATGGACATCTTTGCTAATCTTTGCTATACACTTTTTTCCAATTAGTATTATGTGTATAAGGTCTACCTATTCAAACACGATATATTTTCAGAGAATTATCTAACAGCTATAAAGAAGCCATAGCAAAAAAAATATTTATCTAAGTTTTTTTGTTTTTACGAAATTATTATAATTCCAAAATTTCTTAGAGATATTTTTTTTTCCTTGAAATGGATTCGTTACAGTCGTTAGATGATTCCCTGAAAATATTTCGTGTATGAATAGATACACCTTATATTGTTTAGCCATAAAGTTCAATTCGGCGTGACAATCTACGTCAGGTACTTCCACGCGCCTTGAAAAGAAATTTCGCCAGAGATTCCTCAATTTACACTCATTTAAGTTAAAAGAGTCCATTACATAAGAGCCACAATATCCACCCAACACTTATTTATTTACAAAAGGCATTTTCGACATGTTTAAAGCCGAGTCTCCGGATGAATCATTACGTAAGTTGAATAACCGAGACTGGCCTTATCAATGTTAGAAAACTTTCTCTATAGCCTATTATAACAATGCTTGTACACCACCGATACAGTCGAAGTAGTTTTTCTCTCATATTTTTTAACAATAAAAGCTTCTTTTAAATACCTACAACAGTTATAATAATATGTTCAGACAAGTCTACATCCTTACCGATACCGCGTTGTTTTAACTCGAAGAAAATAGAATACATACAATCAAATCATAGTATATGCAGTCAAAAGTGCTTTAGAAATATTTATTTTTTCACAACAACGCCTTTAAAGAATTGTATCGACTCTTAACGAGTATTTGTATTAAGTATTTATTTTATAGAATTATATTGTATAAATTTTATTATATAGTAACACTCAACGACATAGGTACATTGTAATATTTTACAGTGTGTTCTACAATTCTTCACACATTAAAATACAATTTACAAGGTTTCTGAAGAACTCTGCTTTTGAGAAATTATAGTTTGACAGCAAAATATATTTTATTACTAAGTAGATTGCTACTTGTTATATCTATTCGATTTATAATTAAGAAAAAAAAAAATATTGAGAATTAAAAATAAACCAATCCAAATTAAACATTAAATAATAATTATTTTGATCATACAATATACTAATTATGACACCGGCTTATCTAGCACGATTACTTACCAATCCAATATTTTATAACCAAGTATATTTAGATAATTAGCGCATAACAGGCGGACACGTGGCGTTCGCTCTCTTTCTAGCGTTTAGCCGACACATAGCGACATCCAACTCTGTCATTTCGGAAACAATCATTACAAAAAAAAACTCTAATTCGTAACGACATCAATGGGGATGGCAACTGTCGAACTAATGGCGCTAGCATCGCTTGTACCAAACACCGTCATTGCTTGAAAATCTGTCAATGTCATTTAATATTTCAAAATAGTTTGACCTCTTTGGTCAGATTGGGTCTAAGTTATGGACGCACCATCTACAATCAACTTTAACCAGCCTTCCCCATTAAAAAACTGTCCACTTAAGCCCGGGTCTATTTTCAAACGGAAATGTTCCTGCAGTTCCGTGTAAAAATCAGACTCGGGCACCGAGATCGCGAAAAAAATACAATTATTGAACGGAGTACGATGAAACAGGAATCCTTAACATCACCCTGAATAAAACCTTTAACATTACATAACGCCTACTTACGTCTAATAATAGCACTACACTTCGGTTGGGAATTCTCAGTTCACGGGAGATTTTGTCTCTTGCTCCCCAAAGGAAACAGAAAAAGACAGCTTTCTGAGAAAAATATTATTCGAAGATACGAAATGTAGTGTCCGGTACGGGTTTTATAATGGTTCATCACCTGTTGGGGTGTGCGCCATTACTGTTGGGAGGTACTTTTGTGGTGTGGCGCCGCTAGATGGCGATAGGCTTGTCGCGACACTGCTCCACCACGTAGTTGGTGAACCGCTTGAGGAACTTGGGGTACTCGCGCTTGTACACCGCGCGCAGCACCCCGGCCGGCGCCCAGCCTCCCGGGTTCACTGGAACACAAACAAGGATATTAGTAAAAAAAAAAGTACAACACGGAATGGTTCGGTATTTCTACATGGTTAACCGGAACCGAAAGTCATAAACTCGATCATCGAAGTCAAAACGATTGGGACTATTTTTTTTTTTTTTTTTTTAATTACAATAAAAAAATTATAAATTTAATTTTTAGTGACTTTTTTTTGATGTTATTTAAAAAAAATACGAAAAATTTTATTTAGGTTTTGTCATTACTGTGTTTTTTTTAAAAAACCGTCTGAATCGTTCCGAGTTCGTTAACCGAGTTCCAGAACGACCTAAAAATAATTGTGAACAATTTCCACAAAAAAAAATGAGACTATATTAAACGCCATGACTCTCGGCTTCAAAATGTGAGACAAGGGCGAAATTATCCGTCTACATGTCGGATTTTGACATATCGCCTACTATTCATAAAATATTAAATTCACTGACAGACAACGCAACACTTTTAACCTTAACATGAAATTGTGACCAGGAGCTCAGGACTAGTTCTTAGTGTTTACTCACGTTATCCAAGTCATCAAACGGTGAGCACTACAGTTTTTTAGGGTTTAAAATAGGGGGTGAAAGTTTTAATTGCAAGGATCCTCGTTGATGCCGATAGGAAGTCTCATCGGCCACGTCTTGTAATTATAATCTATAAGTATTAATATTATAAAGAGAAAAGATTCGATTTTTTATTTGTGTGTTTGTTACGAATTAACTCTAAAACTACTCGACCGATTTGAAAAAATATTTCAGCAATGGATAGCTACATTATCAGCGAGTAACATAGGCTATATTTTATCCCCGTAGTTCTCGTTCCCGTGCTCCCACGGGAACGGGAACTACGCAGGTGAAACCGCGTGACGTCCGCTAGTACAAAATAATAAGCTGTATGTACCTGTACTGCAGTAAGCTATGTCGGTGGTGATGTTGTTCCTGGTGGGCCGCTCCCCGGCCGGGTACGTGCTGCGGCACGCCAGGCACACCGTCACGAACAGCCGGATGCACGCGCCTGTGTTTGACTGGAAAAGAAAGAACGAAACTCAGCTTAAAACATAACATGATATCACATCTGTTATCCCCGAAAAGTTTGGCAGAAGTGCACCACAGTGTAGGTACACAAATATTTCGCCAGTTATGTTTAAATCCTGTACATAGGGTTCAACAACCAGGCAAAATACAGACTCCCTGCTACAAAAAAAAACTGGCTGTCTGTAAAGCCGGTTTACGGACGATAATTTTACGTGATAACGTCATTTTTCATGATATCAGTGATTTTAACTTAATAAAAAAAATTTCATACCCCTTTTCACCACCTTAAGGATTGAAATTCTAACAACACCGTTGCGTTAGCTTCCAACCATACGCATAGTAAATAAATTTAGTAATTTTTACTTCGAAAATAAAGGACTTTCCATACACAACTTTAACCCCTTTTTAAACTCTTTGGGGGTGGAATTATCATAAAAGGCTGAGACACGTATAAATTAATTTTCAATCGTCAGCCTAAACACAAAATTTTAATAACCTAACTTTAAAACTGACGAACTTTCATCCCCTATTTAACTCCCTTAGGGGTTAAATTTCGAAAAAATGTTAGTATCTATTCCTTATTCCTTGTCTACATTATAAAGGGAAACACTGTGCAACATTTCAGTTTTCTAGGTAAAAGGGTTTAGGCTGGGCGTTGATCGCGGCGCGCGTAACAGTGTGACACTTTTTGTGTTCATCGATTTATAAGACGTTAAAACTTTGCTCGACATGGGAGTCGATACCAGAACCCCATGGCGAGCAGTCGCCCTTGCAACAGCTATACCAACGAGGCGCGTAAACGTAAAAGTCGATAATCTTTAAGTTCCCTTATTTGAGAATCCACCCGCCACACCATTTATTCCCAAACCACTGTAACTCCTGAAAGCCAGAACCAACAGTGGCGACCACCAGAAAAGCGCCGAGACAATGAAGCTCGACGAAGTCCCAGAAAATGAATTTAACTTTCTTGGATCCCGCAACGAAATTAATCAGAAAAGTATAGTGGAGGAGTAGGAAAAAACCGTAATTTCCACTTCCCTCCATTTCAGCAGGAGACAGAACGAAACAAGGCCAATAGGCACAAAGGGACGTTTACAACTGGGATAGGCCCAGTTGTCTAGCACCACTGATAGATATTAACATTAATGGGTCCTAAGTTGTGAGCTGTTATATTTTTCCAATAATAGGTATGTCAAAAACGCTTGAAAGCATGGAAATTTGTTCTAGTTTCCACAAGGTCTGTATAGTAACTAACTCCGGATGTAACCTGTACACTATCCAACATAATATTGCGTTCATTCTGCCAAAGACTGCACTCCCATAAAATGTCATGTGCTGATTGTTCATATTCGCAGTCAGATGTGGAACATTGACAATCCACCCATCTGAGGTCAAGCTTCGAAGTTTTGTACGTATGTGCTTTGAATATAGTAGTGCACTTGTTATTATACGTTTCTACGAAGCTTTCCCACCATGTACTTCTATGATTGTAAAAGGTCTAACAGCAACATCACCAAAAGATCGGCTTTTCTGAAAATACACAATAACCGCTGAAGCATACTTCTCCTAGCAGATCAGTACAAGTAATGTCACTTACCGGATAGTCGGCGTTGGTGGTGGAATGGTTGGTGACGGCGTAGGTGTTGTCGCTGGACTGGCGCACGTGCGACCAGAACAGCGCGTCCCGCTGCGACGCCGGCCAGATGCGCTTGAACGTCTGGTGGAACACCAGCGCGTCTGCGGAGAGCTCTTCCACTATTGTCATCGTCTCTAGCGTGGCTGGAATAGAGAAACAGTAATTGTTCAGACATGTTCAGCACATCATACACACACAAATACACACATCATAATCATGTGACATTTTTTTTTCCATTTTTCTTTTTGTTCCTTACACCCTGTATCATCATCGTCATCATCAGCCTATAATGGTCCCACTGCTGGGACACGGCCTCCTCTCTATGAGAGGGAATGAGCTATAATCCACCACGCGGGCCCAGTGCGAGTTGGTAGATGTCACATGTCTTCGAATTTTTGGTTCTAGGACATTTCCGGTTTCCTCACGATGTTTTCCTTCACCGTTTTGAGAGCAGTGGTGATGAAATAAATTATACAAAGTAATGCGCCTGTCTGGGTTCGAACCCACGACTTACTGTTCGTAAGTCGGGGCCACCACCACTGGGCCAACGCTGCTTCCCACCCTGTAGAAACATGCAAATAGGCTAGTTTCCACCATCAATAAATTGCAAATCTATTTAGTCCGTCAGAGTATTGGAAAATAATGGACATGTATTTTTTGTTTTTGTAAATCAATTAATATTGACAAAGATAAAACGCATCAAAACTCGAGAGTGGGGGCTCGTGACGGCAAAACGCACTAAAAATTATACCACACAGCGTGACGTATTGAGAATTTTAAAAGAGTTGTATTTTCGTCAATTTTGGCTTACGGAACAAAAGAAAAAATACCGTTCAAATATTTTTTGATAATCTAACTGACGGACTAATTTGATTTTTTCAGTACACAAGCCTATTCGGCATGACAAATATTAGTTTGAGATGCAGACCCGTCATAGTGATTCGTAAAAGAAGAGCTCGCTGAAATACATTCAGTCAAAAAAGTATCGGGAATGGATGATTTGTTTATGGTTCCAAATTCAAATTTTTGTTTTTTTGTAGTTGTTAGATTGGCACAACTGTTTTCCATTTTGGCGCGGAGTTTGAGTTGCATCTGTTATTTATATTAAATACAGTGCTGGTTTTAGTAATATCATATATAGTGTGTATTGCGAATTTCATAATGGACAAAAATATCGAACAAAGAGTTTGTCTTAAATTTTGCATCGCCAATGGAATTTCGTGTTCGGAGTCACTGAAAATGTTACAGAAGGCTTACGGTGAATCGACTTTATCAAAAACTCGTGCTTATGAGTGGTTCAAAGCGTTCAAAAGCGGTCGAGATGTGATGGAAGATTTGCCTCGCTCTGGTAGGCCGTCAACGTCTGCAACTGAAGTTAACATCGCAAAAGTGAAGAAAATAGTGACTGAAAATCCCCATTCAACTCTGAGAGAAATAGCCGCCGAACTTTCTGTATTTCACGAGTCGATCCGTACCATTTTAACTAATCATTTGGGTATGAAACATGTTGCTGCTCGGCTAGTCCAAAAAGATCTGAATCTTCTCCAAAAACTCAATCGCATGAAAGTCGCTGAGGACATGCTAGAACGAGTCAGTTCGGACCCAACATTCATGAAACGCATTGTTACTGGTGACGAGACGTGGGTTTACGAGTTTGACATGCAAACTAGTCAACAAGCTTCGGAGTGGCGCCTTCCAACTGAACCGAAACCGAAAAAACCACGCCAAAGTCGATCAAAAGTCAAAGTCATGTTGACTGTTTTCTTTGACTATCGCGGTGTTGTGCACTCTGAATTCTTACCGGAAGGTCTAACGGTAAATAAAGAATATTATTTGAGCGTTATGCGGCGTTTAAGAGAGCAAATTCGACGAAAAAGGCCAGATTTGTGGAAAGAAAATTCTTGGATTTTGCACCACGACAATGCGCCTTCGCACAAGGCTATATCATTGTGAACGAATTTTTGACCAAACACTCAACAAATACCATCCAGCAACCACCATATTCACCAGATATGGCTCCTGCTGACTTTTTTCTTTTTCCTAAACTCAAATTACCACTTCGTGGCACCCGTTTTCAATCGATAGAAGACATAAAGGAGAATTCGCGGCGAGAACTGAACTCAATTCCGGAAGCAGCGTTTAAAAAATGTTTTGATGAATGGATTATTCGTTGGCGCAAGTATATCGTTTCTAAAGGAGCATACTTTGAAGGTGATAAAATAAATTTGGATGAATAACAGACATTTTGTGTATTATTGATCTTTTCCCGGTACTTTCTTGACAGAGTAGTATTAACAAAAAACCTTTATGGACGAGTGACATCTTTTAAATTCTCATTACCAAAGAATGCTCGCGGCGTGGACGTATCTTATGTTGGAACTGTTCGGAGGTTATTTCAAGATAATATAATAATATTCAACATGATTTTGTACATTGGATTTAAAATTCTCTAGGTCTTTGACATGCCTCCAACAATAATTTATCATTAATATAATCTTTTGAGGTATTTATTGTGCTTGTCTGCCGAAGAATAACAAAAATGTTTATTCTTGATGTGATCCAAGATCCAAGGCACTCCGAGATATTAACTGTTGGTATCGAAGGACAATGAACAAGGTTTTAGTATAATTTAACCTTATACAATGCTTTTATAATATTAATTTTTTTGAGTAAATATTGACAGTTGACAAGATAATCTTACACGAATTGTGGCCATGTATTTTTTTGTAAATCATAAATGTAAAATCTTTAATTCTTTAGTATTTTAATAATTCATTAGGAACGCGTGGTGACGCGTGGACGGTCACGGCTCGCAGTTTTGTAACTCGACGGAACTATGAGATTTGTTCATTTTTTTCTATCATAACATTCTTCATTTTATGACGGCAAGTAATGTGCAGTTTGAGGCTGAGATTCAAGAAATATATGAACAACAACGCACTACTGAGCAAAACGTTAACATGTCACGTTACGTGTACGATCTTAAGGTGACACTAGTCGCGGGCTCGAACTCATTGGTGGGCGTGGCCAAAAAACACGCTGTCTCACCTGGCATCGTGCCCGACAGAGTGAATTCAGTGAGATGCACGATAATTCATAGTAAAAACGCGCTTAAAAACACGAAAATGCCTTTGGAAAATCGAGTTATGAAAAAACCACTGCATAAATCCATTACAAATAAAATTTATTGAATTCTTCGATAATTGTGCTTTATCGGTACTGACTTGTTTTTGGAAATTTGACACTTTTCTTTTATTACTAATTTACGCCCAAAGTTGCGTTAAAAATGGTAATAAAAATAAATGTTTCCGCACAGACAAAATTAATAATGAGACAAAACGATATCATGTTTAACTTTGGATGTACAGTGTCAAACAGTGGAGTAATACCCTCCCGAAATTGGGAAAAATGTCGACTAGTGTCACCTTAAGACGTCCTACTACTACTGGCCTTTTCCCAGCAATGTTGGGTCGGCTTTTAGCCTCATCGACTGCAGCAGTATACGTGCTAGTAACCTTTACAACTAACCGAGTAATACGGTATCCATAATAAAAACTGGTTGTCAGACTTTCGGCCTTCTGATAACCCGTAAAAACACTTCAAGATTTGTGCCCGTACGTGCTTCCCGAGGCACTGGCGGGTCACAAATCTTGCAGATCAACCCGTGTGGCTGTTATTATTTAGCCACGAGCCCCACAGCCGGACCTAATACACGAGTATATTCCTTATTTTATAAACACACTAGCTTCTGCCAGCGGCTTCACGGCGGCCCCGGAACATAAAGGGCGAAGAAGGAACATGGATGGGTTTTAGTCAGTAAGTAAGAGTCTGACACTCGCCTTCCGCTCCGCCCAGGGTCAACAGAGATAATAAATTCGACAAGATCGTGAACTTTCAATTGCTAATTACTAACGAATAAATTCGGTGGCAATAATGATGCTTGCGAGAAACGCATCTAGGACGTAAAGACTTGCGTTTCTCGCAAGCATCATTATTGCAACCGAATTTATTCGTTGGCGATTTTGTCGCTATCTCTGTCGAAACTGCCAGCCCAGAGCGAGAGGGGTCATTTGATAATTTCCCATCCAAAAAAAAAGGTTATAAACTATCTGTGTGCAAAATTTCATGCAAATCCGTTCAGTTGTTTTTGCGTGAAAGAGTAACAAACATACATCCATACGCATATTCGCATTTATAATATTATTAGTAGCATATAGTTGTACATAATACTCACTTTCCCACTCATACCGGTAGCGAGGGTTGAAGAAGTAGTGGCACATCTCGCGCGCGGTCACTCCGCGCACTTTGTGCATCGCCTTCAGGGGATCGGTCACCATGCCGTCCACCTCCATCTCCCTGAGAAAGTACAGCTATTGAGCATCCTGGGATATCTGTGACTAGCAGTTAGGCCCTTCAATAAACCATGTAATGTGTTCGTGCAAAGTTAGCCCTGTAATTTATATTCACAAATAGGTATGGAATCCTAGATTCAAATAAAGGATAAAAAAGACCCTTAACGAAGCCGAAAGGCACTTGTTCTCCCCGTCATTGCGATCATTTTCATTGGTTGACGGCTTCGTGAAGAGTCCGTTTACACCTTATGTGTGTAGCATTCCTTAATACACAGCAACCAAAAAAAACAAATATACAAAACACAACTTCACACTTTACACTATCTACCAATTCAAAAAGAAACTTTACATTTTTTACCCAATACCATAAAAAAATGAAATATCGAAGACAAGAAAAACCAACATTTTATAGGTCTACTCTACAAACTAGCTCAAACTTTCCAAGCAATACAGTCACTAAAAACTACCAGCTAACATTACACCTAGATTTACAATAAAGGTGCTCTTCCGAACACGAATGTCTCGCATCGCGACTAGGCGACGCTTGTCGCTAATGGGGTACGCGGTTCAGAAGATCACCTTATAGCTACATTTTTACCCTCTTATTCATAAAAACATTAATTAACCCTATAGAATATAAATTAGAAGAGCCATCTTGGATCTACGCATCAAGTCCAAAAAATTTTCAAGTCCTGGGTCACTTAGCTGCCACAGGCGCGGGCGGGAGAATCGGGATTAAGGTTAGTGTCGACGCGATGCAGTAGCTTCTTCAGATGACGCCCTAGACCTTTAGCATTCGAGAGTACACTCGGACGTACAAATGCTAAGCCCGAAAGGCATTGAGCCGGAATTGCGTGGTAATAAGCTATATATTTTATTACGCTACAGTCTACCGCTCACCAGCTGAGCTATCGACGGCTTGAATATGAATAAAGGGGTAAAACATAGGTAAGCAAAAGTAGTATAAGAATCGTGTCCACATACCCACTTCTACAAACATTTTCCACGTACCTCCTGTACATCCTCATATCGCCCTCCTCGGCGAACAGCTGCCACCCGATCTCGCCGCCGACGCCTTCGAACGCCGCCTGGATCTGCTCCGTCGATATCCTGTCGATCTGGAAACGTCAACATCAAAAATCAACATTTTGGGGAAAGATAGCATCCCACTAAAAACATTGTCATGTAAAATCTTGCCAAGACGAGCCCACATGACTCGCTCTGTCAAAAAGTTATCAGATCTCATATAGAGATAAGCTTCTAACTCTACAAGGTCTAACTTCACAACCTTTACACCTTATAAGTCAAAATATTTGTGGCTTAGCCATTTTGCTACATACACATGGGCGGGCGTAAGGTGAAACAATTTTCAACTTCTCATTATTTTTCTGTTATACTGTTATAGTTCTTGTAACGAAACGGCCAAGCCAGATTACGGACGGATTAGCTCAAGTTTAACTTTTTCTTATGTTTGTTCTAGTTTCGAATTCGTTTAGTAGATATTTACATAAAGTACGAGCGACATACAATCAAACAGTGGTAAAGATTTGTGGCATAAAATATGTCCCTTATACAGGTGGATTGCATAAATAAATGTGTTTGAGCGACCGTGCTGATGGTTACTCCATAATTCTGACTAAACCGTCTTTCTGGTTTCTATAAAGGGCTGTCAGGACTCTTACGGGTTTTTTCAGACACGAAATGCTAATCTTGCTGCATGAATTGCTTTGATACAATATCCGGAGCGTAAAAACCCAACGGACCGCACAGCGGACTGGCTGCGGACATGGGTATTAAACTACATTATCAGTCAATCTGTCCAGTCCGCTCTCCAGTTTACTTCGGTTTGACCGCCCCTTAACAGAACACGCATTCAAAAATTGGTGTTGTCGTTAAAAGTAGACAACCAACTACGATAAAAGATACACGAAATGTTTCCCTTATCTGGCCATTAACCCAGAATATTAATACCACGGTATTTTCATCAACTACCTGGCCTGTGGTAATTTGGATGGCATTAAGTTTTTTGGGGCAACGGCGAACTGGGACAGTCTTAGTTGAAAGGCTTGATCCAAATAATCCCGACATGAGAACGATAGTTTATCGGAGACACTTATGTCCGTATTACAAAACCTAAAAAAACCGTGGTTTTCTTAGTACCGTAATTTAAACGATTGTCTAAATATCAACCACAGATTAATACAAATATCATTCGTTCACTATGAAGTCATTCTATTGCGACGTTCCGTATGCCCAGAAAAGAAAACGTTTTGATAGTACGCGAATGATTAGATGATGTTTAGGAGTGTTTAAAATATTGAAACCTGGTCATTTTGCATGGATACAAACATTGTTTAGTTATTTCGTTGATGGCAGTTTTGTTTGGCACATTACTTATTGTCGCACTAATTTCTAAACATACATCTAAGTTCGTGTATTGAAACGTAACATTCTCGCGCGTTATATGAAACCATAACATTCAACAAAGCCATCGCAAGTTAAACAAAGTTCATTTAGCTTTGGAATTTAAGTCTCTAATAGTAGAACAAATATTATTGCCTCTTTGATTACCTTCTTTAGTAATTTTAATAATTTAATGTGACGGACCAACAAAAAAAACGATCTGAGAATTGGAGTGCCGAGGAAATGTAAGTAAACATAAGTTACCTAAATGAACTTGAAATCCGTCTCTAAATTATTTATTTTAAGCTAAAACAACACGACACAATGCAAAAGGTGATAATTAACCTAAAAGAGGAACTGGCAGATCCGATTTAGTGATTTAGACCATCGTTAAACTAGGGGTCGCCGAGGTTTAGCGTTAGACCATGGTTTAGTCTATGGTTTATCGCAAAACCACGATTTGTAATACCATTTTTGTGTAAACCGTGGTTTAAAGAAGTTTAAACCAGGTTTATTAGTTAAACCGCTTTTTGTAATAAGACTAAGTTTAACTAAATAAATGAGTAGGTACTTGGGTTATACAGATCTATAATCACATTCGGTACGTTTAAAAATAAACACCATATTTTTATGGGAACACTCATAATATGGCTAACAGGAAAACCTGGCAAGAAACCCTAAATTTGCCCAGAAGTCGAACCAGTAAGCAAAGAAAGAACGCATCTTTGCTTTACGAGTGGTCAACGGAAACTGCCCTACCGACATTCTTGGAAGCAACTATCTATCGACTATTTAGAAGTGTTTGACATTATAATTATATTATTTTAGACATTTTAATTATATTGTTTTATGACTGTTTTGACATGGTATTTTTAAAACTGTTTAGACATGATATTTGTAACTGTTGGGCACTATATTTTAAATTTCTTGGAATGTTATTTAATAATTCACAGTTCTTATAATTGTATGTATTGCATGTATATTCAACACAATGTAAATTGTTCACGAATAAAAAAAATAAAAATATTTTCTCGCTCCAGAAACGTAAGACAATATCTTACGTTTGAGTTCTTTCTAGCAGTGTGTATATTATACACACTGCTAGAAAGAACTCAAATAAACAACTCGTTTTTTAGCTGCTAGCTCTCTACACAGCTAGGACAAGTGCCTAAAGAAACACGATCTCCTTACCTCAGCAGACCACAAAATGTGCACGGTGAGTCAGTTATCATTGGCTGCAACTCCACCTGGTCACGTGTACTGTACGCCGTACGTGTACGCTGTACTTTTAGTTAATAGATCTACTCGCTTCTCGCTATAAGCCGGTGGAAGGTACCTAAAGAAACATGATCTATGATTTCCTTACCTCAGTCCACAAAGTGTGGACCGTGAGTCGGTTATCAATGGCCGGCGGTGGCAACTCCACCTGGTCACGTGTGTGTACGCTAGGGGGCACCACGCGGGCACACCTCTCCTCCTCCATCTTGTCGAAGCCTGTCTCCACTGCATCGTAGAACTCGTCGTCTGGCAGTGTGGAGTGTGGACCCTCCTGTTGACAAAGGAAAATCATTTTAATATTATATATTTATTTGTGAGATCTTAACAACCACCCACGTTGGCCGTGTGGTATCCGGCAGAGTAGAATAGAACCAACCCATTACACTCACGGGTGTCGTATAAGGCGACTAATGTCTGAGGCAGAACACCTTGTGCCTCCGTAGACCAGAGAATGGGCAGCAGCGTTTTCTGTTAGTCTTTCATCACTGCGATCTCCAATCCGCCTGCCAAGCGTGGGGATTACGGCAAATTCCTCCCATCACGGGAGAGGCTTATGTCCAGCAGTGGACGTTATGGGCTGTTGTAGTTGTAGTAACAACCACCCTGGACAAGCATCGAATGCAGTCGCTGATTTCTGCTAGATGGCTTCATCGTCATATCATTTATTTATTATTCTATCTACAATCGTTGAGCTATTCAACCTATTGAAGCAGACCAGTTTACAATATTAATCAATAGACACAACATGCAATATCTTTTTCGCAAATATTCAATTGATAACCTCGGCCCACGACTGTGATCCGTTCAATGTTATTTGAAAAACAGAATCGTGACCATCTAGACTTCTAGAGGTGAGCGAGTGCCAAAAAGGACCACTATTATAGTCTATGGATTAACCATAAATACGGTTTTATTTTTATTTGGAACGCCATGCTAGGCAGAAGACCTTCACTCAGTAAAACAACACCACAACTTGTCTCCACTTTTAAGAAAACTGGAATGTTTTTCGTTGAAAATGAAAATGCATCAATTTAAGTCTGCGTCCACGTTCGCCGACATATTTAGATGCCCAATTAGTTCCCAGTCGTAACTTTGCAGAATTAAATTAGTCAAACAAACTGTGCCCAGCCAGACTAATGCATGCATGAGTGCATTTCATTTTCTAATTAGTGAGAGTTTTAGTTATTTATATGTTAGTAGTATGTTTGCTTTTCAATTTAATATCATTACCATGATCTTCCTACCCTTGACTCACTATATTGCATCACCACACACACTCAAAAGGTTGTATAAAGTCTCATTATTATAAATGTTCTACGCAGAATCGCATTGAAGCAGAGAGAGTAGAGTGAGTTCGTTTGAGTCGCATTATAATGGCATTTACAAAAAAAAAATCTCGAGTTAAGAAGTGGCAGTATATGATGGGGAGTAGCAGTATCTATGATGGGGAGTAGAAGTATCTATGTAGTATATCAGCTATCTGGTGTCCACGACACAAGCCTCGTTGCTTAGTGTGGCGCTAGATGGCGCTGTGTGTAATGTCCAGCGATATTTATTTATTTTTATTTATTTATTTTCTATCCAGTTACTTTATTCCCTAAACTTAGGATCAAACTCCAGCAATTTACAATCAATCGTCCTATTTACAGAAACAGAACAGCCCATAACAGAAAGACAACTACCAAACGTAAACAAATATGATAAAGTAGTGAGTATCCGTAGCCTCTAGATAATATTATTCCGCGTCGTTCCGACCTACATACATAGACACAGCCGTGAGGACACGTTAGTAAATGAAATTTAGTTGATTGCGCGATCCACATGATGGCTCGCCCCGCATAATTATTAGCTACGGCTTACGGACTGATACGACTGTCAAGCACATGGGCGTTAGGATTTCCGAAACAGGAAAAAAAACCGTTTCACATTTATCTTAGCTAATAATGAAAGTTTTACATGATAAGAATAACGTGGATATTGGTTCATACAATGGTTTTTCTGATGCATTACTGTAACACCTCAAAGTTTAAACTATATTTATAAGAAGACTGCACGGGAACATAATTACTTCAACTCAAATCTTTCGGGATACATTCTATAACTCCATACATTGCACACTTAGCACCGTGACGGGATGGCCTCAAATCAGAATCATTTTATTTTATTTATTCGAGAAAACAAACAATGTAATTGTTTGTTTTTAAAAGATAGCATACAGAAATGATACAAATGTGAAATCAACCACGTTCTCCACAGAATACAATGAGACAATTTGCAAATGTCAAGAATTTCGTTGTAAACAATAAAAAAAAGAGGAATATTAATAGCAAAGTATCAACAAAACATAAAGCTGCCAATAGTGCCTCATATGTGGAACAACAGTGTCACATTATTTTTTTTAATATGTTCATGGAGCTAATAAAACAGAGATGAGGTGATGCATAAGTGTGTGCTTTGGAGAGCTTTTTGGATGTAGCGGATACCGAATCGTTTCATTGTTCAAGGTTACGATTAAGACACCTAAGAGTGTGAGAACCGCAGGACCAGTCCTCATGGCGCCATCTAGACGATGCCTATGTCCAACAGTGGACTTCATTCGACTAAACGATGGTGAAGATGATAAAACTTAATCGTTTAACAAATTGTAATGCCCATATCCAGCTGACAGGCAAGCATGCTATTAGAGCCAAGCGTATGTTGAAAAATCGATGCTCCCGACGACGCTAAGGCCAACGCTTTACGATGTCCATTTAAAAGCAAGCTAAGTTAATTATTATCTAGGTAGCTAAGTGGTATATAATTATTCAAATTAAAGTTTAAATTATTGCTATTGGTTTCGGTATCACGCCTGGATGAGTGAGTGATGAGTCGTTTAAAGTCAGCGAGAATTGTTAATTTTATGGTAAAATACATCCACCGAAAGAAGCACGTCTGTTGGTCTCCCAGACTGTGTTACCTTTGATGCCTTAAGGGCTGAATGGATTTTGATAAAATTAGGCACACAGGTGGCTATGGCCTGGCATAGAACGTATGATCATTATTCTCCTGCCCAATTTCTTGGGGTCGGCGAAGCATTCTTCCATACTTTTTTATTACTCGTCATCTCATCAGACACCAGCCCGCTTAGCATGACCACCGTAGACACGAAAGAGAATCGACAAATCTTTTGTTCATCTGTCATTTTGTCGATTCAATGACAGAAGAACAAAAGATTTATCGATTCTCTGTGTCTACGGTGGTCATGGTGGGTATGCTACGCGGGCTGGGGTAGAACGTAGGATACTTTTAAACTCGTAAGCACGTCCTAATGGGCACAAGCTAGTTCAGGTGTATCTAATAGTAAAAGTATCATCAAATACATGTTTTCTACAGGCTGTGATGTACAAAATCACGAACTCTTTAAATCGTCAACAAACACGACAAAAACTATAAAAATATTTTACATAAGGGTTCTTACAGACGAGCGGCACGTTGCTAACTGCACATAAACTGCAGCCGTCGCCACCTGTCGACGGCTGCCGTCGACGCACCGGGCGGCAGCCGCCGAAGCGTCGACGACTGCCGTCGTCGGGTGGCGACGCTTGCAGTTGTGGCATGCCGCGTAAATGTATGTCGACGGCTGCCGTCGACGAACCGGCGGCTGCCGTCGACGCGCCGACGGCTGCCGCCGACGCCACAACTGCAAGCGTCGACGGCAGCCGTCGACAGCTGGCGACGGCTGCAGTTTTGTGGCAGTTGACAACGTGCCGCTCCTCTGTAAGAACCCTAAACAAACTAATTGAATACTTAACCACCAGCTCTTGAAGATACAATAACAGCCCATAACATGCCATGATATTTTCTGTTTCGTTCAATAAACGAATGACATTTACGGTGAAAGGGTGTCAATTTGGTATACTTATACCATAAAAAGTTTATTTTTTTCTGAGTGACAAACTGAAATTATCTATGATTGAAGTACATCCAAACAAAAAGGTTTTTACTGGATTAACACAATAAGTCACTAACCTTTTCTTTTGGCAAGTCAACATGGAAATCACGAATTATGGGTGAGGCCCGCCTATCTATCATCAGTCTAATCAATTTAAACAGACAGACAGCCAACGTACACTGATACTTAGTTGTGATTGTTTGTTAAGTAAAATATATGTTTCATATGAACCAATCATGTATATTTGTGCACACAGATTCGCTACGGATATTTATGTACACTACTATGTATCAACCATTAACTCAAACCGTAGCCAGCAGAGCGTTTAAACAATGAACCCAGTGCTCACATCATGAAATGATGCATGAAGGTCATTTTCGACAATTATTTTGGATATCGCATATCATGCATTCAAATCTGCGTATGGAGCTACCAGTTCCGATAAAATTATAACGACAAACCGTAATTTGTAGGAGCGACCGAAAACAGAATTAATGAAAAAAACAACGTTTTTCGTGCTCTGTAACATGCTCGAAATGGCATATTTACTGCATACTAATATTTTATACAAATCGAGTAATAGAGAAGAAGTGCGGAAGAAGAAGACATGCTGCGCCGACTCCAAATAAATTCGAATAATGGTAGGAAAATGATGATGACCAATATTTTAGATGCGAAAGTTACTCTCTCCGTCTTTTACTTTGACACGTCTTAAGGCCCTTCTAACCCTAAAATTAGCAACTCTATTTGTGGTGGTTCAAACTTCGTTTGAAATACTGTTAGAATAAAATCAGCTTGCACTACAAAGCGGTTGTTACGTAAGTCACTGCGGCCGAATAGTGCGAAATGAGTGGTTTTTGGCGATTTACAAAAAAATCTATTGATTGGACCAAAAAAAATTAAAACACATAAGACCTGCTTTATAGTTAGTTCAGCCATTATGCAAAGTTTCATGATCTAATTTCAAGTACTTTTTGAATACCAGCGGCTTATTGTTCGATTTGGAGGTAACTTTGGTTTTTTTTTCTATCGAGAAAAGTTTATGGAATCTTGTTTTCGTCACACATAGAACTTAGCATTAATCCTCAACTTTACCATATATTTATTTCAAAATTAATGCTGCAGTATTGGAGTAACGGAGGATCATGCTAAGCCATTTGAGCGATATGTAGCCCTTAATGGCTGTACGGATTTGGGCGAAATTTTGCAGACAGGTAAGCTATGACCTGGGTTAGAGCAAATCATATTATTATCTCGGTAGTACGTTCCCGTAGCATAATTTCTGAAAGTTAAAAGCGGATGCCGCGAGCAAAAGATAGTCATGAATATAGAACAAACAAATCATTTGATACCAGCAGATGCGGAAATAGTTTAATAAATACCTGAACAATATTTGTAGGTACATACTTCTGTTTGCACGAGATGAAACCGCGAAATGAGGCAACCATGTCGGAGTCAGGGCAGATATAAATACATACTATGAAGTACACGATTTTACCCGGTGAGTGGTTCATACTAGCACAAGGGCTTAAAATACCATCACGTAAACACAGATGAATACACCGGTAACAGTGAAGTCCCTTGATGAATTTATGCATCTTGAGAATTGGTAGATTGGTTATTTTGCAAAAGCTAAGACCATTCATCAGTCTCTTGCTCTTATCCCAATTTATTTGTGGTTGGCGCAGCATGTCTTCTTCTTCCATACTTCTCTATTACTCGTCATCCATTCATCACACAGTCCATACATCGTTTCTTTGGTCTTTCTTTTAGCCATCCGCAGAAAAAAATACACTGTGCTTTCATTAATTTCTTTGGGATCGGCGCAGCATGTCTTCTTCTTCTTCCATACTCCTCTATTAGTCGTCATTCCAACAGTCACGCCCTTTCTAGCCATATCATCTTCACGGAGCATGCATCATTTATTTAATCTCACTCTTATAGACAATGAAAAATAGAGCGCTCTGTGCTAATTTTGTAAAACTAAAAACTGAATTCAAAGATAGGAAATTTTCTTTTATAAACAGTTGTCATGATTGTAAGATAAATCCCATATCAAATACCAAAGTTAAATTAACGATAAGATACTATCTCCTACGAGCAAAATAAAACACCACCTGAAAATTACCCCGGGGTATCCCCAAAATTCTCCAAGGATACAATAAACAGTTGCTCTTTATCTTTACGAGGCAAAGCTTTTAAACAACAATATCCATAAATTGTATAGTCGGGAACATTTCGCCACCTGTAGTACGATCCCCTGACACCGTATGTAGGTTAGATTTGCTTTACGCCCTAAATAAGAACAATGGCTGTCTGGGGGTACCTTTAGTGACCTCGATGGCTTGTCTGATGGTACTTTTAGTGACCTCGATTGGTGGTGTGGATAGTGTCTGGGTTAACGAAGGGTAATTAGCGGGTTAGTGTCTATACATCTGTTGTTTTAGTTTTTTTGGGTTAAAAGAACGCGCCCTTTTATCTTGATGTTTTATGTTAGTTTACGTAGTGTAACTGTACAGGGTAAAATCGGACATCGTGACCAAAACTTTAACCATGGATTCAGTACATGATAATCGGTTTCCAGTCACCCATCCCCGAACCAACCTAGGCAAGTACGGTTTAACCTGACGATCGACCCGACCGGCTGTTATTATTTAGCCACTAGCTTTTCGTAGTACGTGATTCTATAATCACTATTAAAATATTTAAAAAGTTTTATCATTAAAAACTTTTCCATACATTTTGAAAGTGTAAATTTTGCAGTTGTGTATGAAACAACCGATTATTTTTCCGACGAATAAATATTTATTGACATTATGCATTTTCATAATTGATGGAACTTTTCGGGACTGTTTCACAAATTTGCTCTAATTGTGTTTTCAAATAAAGTAAAATTACCTGTGCATCACATACATATTGTCCTTATCTGACAATGACGTAAACATCTCATGACAAATACTATGTATTTTATGATTATAATAATGTCTTACAAGTACACAAGAAGGTACTCTACAAACGTTTCCAACATTCCGTCTGACGACAGTAATTGTTTTAAAACCCAGTACTTTGTAAAGAGTATATCTCTACTTATATTTGTTAAATGTCAGTACATATTATTTATTTACTGTAGAACAGAACTAATGAGATACGTTAATGACAACATTTACTTTATGGTGTTCAGATAGCTAGTACGATAACACGACTGACATTGATAGAACGAGAATTTTGATGGAAACCTTATTTCAGGGGTATAAGATTGGTTATTCAGTACACTTGATAGGTTTCCCATTACTTGATTTGAAAGTTATACGCCTAAACATCACCAGCATTAAAATGAAACAGTTAAAACTAAGAAATTAACCGCCTCACAATTGTTCATTCTTTACGAGTTTCACAAAACAATTTATTCGAAACAAAACTGTTACCAAGCTCAATTAAGCTAATTTTACTAACGCATTTCATCGCGTGTATACCTATTTAAAGTAATAAGTGAAATGCCATTTGAGTTTTTGAACATTCGTGCAATATGCGGGATGGCTAAAATTCCCGCAACACGGTCCCGCAGTCCCGCTGAAGGGTAGCCGGCGCACCCCGTTTGTGGCGAGCAGTACGCTAGTGACGTCAGCTGGGCACTCCCCAGTCCCCCATAGAAACAACATGCTATACATAAATAGATAGTCCCTTGACGATCCGTAACCGTAATGATCGCTATTTTCAGACACGATTCCGGCAATAGTGTTGAATATTTCACAGAGGAAATACAATTTTCGTGTGATAATGTCAAAGGCGTGAACAAAACAGAATATGTTATTCATATAAGATATCTTGGTAAAAACTACATTTTCTTTTGAAACGTCTGTTTAGTTATTGGATCAGGAGAAGGTTATGAAATACACACATCAACACGGTCTAGGGATATTTCATACTCAATTAAATAACTCGAAAAGTACTGGCCGCATTGGAATCTTTTATACACCGATTTGTTTGTAATTTATCTCAGACTAATTCCAAATTCAAATTTTTGAAAATTCTTTTGTTTCGGTGGCATAAAAATGTCTTGATGTATAGGAGAGGGAATTTTCATTTGTGCGAAATTTAGAAAACAATACGAATTACGTTTAGTTACAGTTTTTTTTTAATTTTTAAACGAAAGATAAAGTTAAAATTGAGGTATTGTAGTAATGCAACGCCGACATTTGACGAGGGCGGAGATGTTACGAGCTGTGGGAATGCTGGAAGCTGGATCTGTTCAGCGTAATGTTGCTGAGGCCATAGGGACCCATCAAAATGTAATTTCAAGATTGTGGACACGCTATCGTGCCACAGGTGAAGTAGCGGAGAGGCACCGGGGGCCAAGTCGCATCACTACCCCCAGACAAGACCGATTTTTGCAAATTACTGCGCGAGCACAACCAAATGCAACGGCGACTCATTTGGTCCAAAGGCTGCGAGTGGAACACCAAGTGCTTGTGAGTGACCAAACTGTAAGAAGGCGACTGCATGAAAGCAATCTACGCTCTCGTAGACCACTCCGGGTCCCACCTTTACGGAGAGGCAATCGTGGACGACGATTAGAATGGGTTCGGAACCACGTGGACTGGGGCCGTGACCAATGGTCCAATGTGCTGTTCACGGATGAATCCAGGTTCGGCTTCCATCCAGATTCACGAAGGACGCGTGTTTGGCGAGTTCCTGGACGATGGAGCCGTCTCCAGAACCCTCAGGAAGTTCACCCATACCAAGGAGGAACAATTATGGTTTGGGCAGGAATTTGTCTTGGAGGACGGACGGATCTCGTTTGGGTGCGGGGCAATATGACGGCAGAACGATACGTCCAACAGGTGCTGGGGCCCGTAATCTTGCCCCACAGAACACAAATGGGGCAAGATTTCCTGCTCATGCACGACAATGCCCGGGCACACACGGCGAGAACGGTAGCAGCTTGGTTACATACACATAATGTTAGGGCCTTAGACTGGCCTGCTCAATCGCCAGATCTAAATCCCATTGAGCATGCGTGGGATATGCTGCAAAGAAGAGCTCTGAAGGAAGTTCCTGAAAATCTGGCTACAGAAGATCAACTTTTTGCGCACCTCAGAAGGACATGGGACAATATTCCGCAGCAAGACATTGACAACCTTGTTCTGAGCATGCCGAATCGTTGCCGATGTGTTATGAACATCATGGGCGCTTTCTCAGACTACTAACTTTAAGTTTATAAACACAAATTAAATGATTTTTCTATTTTTTTCAGTTTTTACTCACAAATTAAAAGTTCATTCATATACGGTTTCCGTCTATGCTTCATTTTTTTTCCATAAAATCCTGAAATTTTAATCTATACCTTAACCATTATTAAAAAATGGTAGAATATTAAATAACGTATCTTTTAAATATATACATGTCATATAAATAATTAACACATTGATAGTAATTCGCTTTTTTTAAAATATCCCTAGACCGTGTTGATGTGTGTATATTAAACTTTTTTTAAAAGAAGAAAATTATGTTAGTCTCACAACATTGAACGCGTATACAAAGTTTCGTGCCCGTGCTTTTAACCGTTGAGGAATTCCCCCGTGAGGAGGCGATCCTGGCTGCAGGATCAAGTCATCTCAAAATGTATTGTCACCAGAACCAGCTGTGTGCAAAATTTCAGCTCAATCGGTTGGGGGGGGCTAGTTTGAAATTCAGTTGCAAGATTTGACCAATACATACTAACTATCTAACAAGGAAAGGTTTGATGAAAGCGTCTAAAAAAGCTGATCACAAATAAAGTAAAAAACACGACATTATTATTATGATTCGCTTCCTATAACGGCGACCATGTCACCATTCTTCAGCAGAAGGGCAAATTCAGCAGTATAAATGAACTATCATAATAATACTAAATTCAGGTTATATTTAATAAACAAGGGTTCACTCCATAAGACCCCATTACCATTCTCTCAATTTTCCACAATAACAATTATTTTCGATTTGACTTCTCATATTTCACCGTGGTATCTAATTTAAATGCCAGCACTTTTTGATAGCAGTGACGATCCGTGATTCAGACCATTAAATTTTACTAGCATTACTTTTATTTTATGATGGAATTGTCACGCGAGGCTCGCTTTAATTTGGCATGTTTCTATATGACCATTTAGGATTCTTTGCAATTCTCACATGATTTTTGACACTCATTTTTAATAACGATTATCGCTTTGCGATTGTTCGTATCTGAAAGTCTGAGACTAGTGGGGTCCTTAAATACTGCATTAAAGTCTAAAGTCCAAAAGGAAATCCATGACATAGTTCATCTGTAACCATGCAACATATCAAAATCATAGCGTTATTTCTTCGATTGAGTTTTACGCAAACATAATAATTTTCTATGGTTTTCTTGTATACAAGCTATTCATATGTGAGTCAAGCAAAGCTTGTTGCTCCTTTTTTAACTGATGACTGACATAACATGCAGGTAAGAACTTAATGACATTTTTGCACCATTTTTTAAAGCAATAATGGTGTGACCTTCATCTTCTAAACTGTAAATAAAACATTTTCCTCTTTTGAAATTAGAATCCGAATCGAATACACTAAAAGAGTTCAAAATATCGAGGTTTTTTCTCACTCTGAATCACATCCAGCCATACGAATTATATTACTACCACATACGGCTCAAGGTTACCCGATTACATCAACTGTGAGACCGGTACATCTGTACCCACAATTGTGCTTTGTTCTGGGATATAGTGAGGGAATTAGCACATCAAAGAAATCCTGACGTACAACGTGTTTGGTCGTTAGCAGAACACTAAACACATATTGGTTGGTTTTATGATAACAGGTGGTAACTGACGTTTTGCGTTTTGGTGATCGCCTCGTGTTGTAAAAAAAACCGGAAAAGTGCCGATAATTAGCATTCTTATATCAGACTGACAAATACTTGGAGTTGACGAAATTGAAGTCTATATTTATATACATCTTTATAAATGCGAAATTTATTATTTATTTATTGGATGTATGGATGTTTGTTACTCAATCACGCCAGAACGACTGAACAGATCTGGATGAAATTTGGTACAGATATAGATTACAGTCTGGAATAACACATAAGTAGGCTATATATTATCGCGCTAATAACTTAGGGGGGTGAGCAATATTGCATTATATTCATGAATTCAACAACATTCTTTAACTGTTTGACAACTAACAACTGTCATAACATGCCATATCATAGAACGGCTATTTTAGACCATTTGTCACAGGAATAAGTAGCATAACGGATCAGCGGCCTGCCTGTGAACTTAGGGGTCACAAGTTCGAATCCCAGCCAGTAAACCCGAAAACGTATTAAGTGACTTTTACCACGTGGTTCCTTGTAAAAAAAAATATTTCTAATTTTATTGATTAGTCACGAAAATAATAATTCCACAAATTATATAAAAATGTGTGAGCTACCATCTGTTTGTGTCACTATGGCTTAAGGGCTTATATCCCTCAAATGGCTTCGCATGATCCTCCGTTTTTGTTAATTTTGAAATAAATATATGGTAAAGTTGAGGATTAATGTTAAGTCCTAAGTATGTGTGACGAAAACACGATTCCATAAACTTTTCTCGATAGAAAAAAAATCCAAAGTTACCTCCAAATCGAACAATAAACCTGGTATTCAAAAAGTACTTGAAATTAGATCATGAAACTTTGCATACTAACTGAACTAACTATAAAGCAGGTCTTATGTGTTTTATTTTTTTAGTCCAATCAATAGATTTTTTGTAAATCGCAAAAAAAACACTCATTTCGCACTATTCGGCCGCAGGTGACTGACGTAACAACCGCTTTGTAGTGCAAGCTGATTAGAACTTTATTCTAACAGTATTTCAAACGAAGTTTGAACCACCACAAATAAAGTTGCTAATTTTAGGGTTAGAAGGGCCTTAAGACGCCATTTCTTTACTTACCGATGTCTTTCATTAAACATATAAACCTGTCGTTTACGTATTGCACGTAAATTGTTGTTATTTTATGTTATTGATATTGCCCTGTAATGTAGAATTTTTAGCTCTCATTTACAATCAGTAAATTAACTGAACATGAACTTCTTATAAATCTTAAATTAATTCACTCACTCACAGGTACAGAAAGCACACCCTAAACGGTCTTGAAACTGAGTAACTGTATCGAGAAACTTGAAATTTTGCAAAAGTACCTACAGCACAAAGAAAGGATTCTAGAAAAACTATTCTCTAAATTCGTAAATTCTAGCGATGGGAAATTCTTTCAGGCACACGGCTTGTTAATTAATCAATTTTAATAATAACGTTTGACATTTCGATATCCAGTAATCTACAATTAAAAAGTCCGTGAGTATTCTAATAACAGTGTTAACTTAGTACGTGGTGTCTCGTAGATTAATATAAAAAAAAATTAGTAGCAGCCACTACAAATTATAGGAATTCAACAATAACGTTTTGTATATAATAGCTCTAATGGTTTAAAGTCTAGGCTTTAACACTCATCATCTACCATACTCCTACAAATCTGCATAATGGATGCTGCAACACTCGTCTATATCTCCGAGTCAAGGGGAAGATTTTTCTGACGAAATCTACCTAAAATGAGAAGAGATAAAAATCTCATTTGCCATTTTTTTGCATTGCGAGAGCTAAAGATTCACCCCCCCCAGATAATACTGTCGGTGTCCATGTTTATCTAGGACCTTATGGTCTCCCTGTTAACAATAAAGTCATCAAAGTGGTCCCTGGTCCAAAAAAGGTTGGGAGCCAGTGGTCTATAAACATAATACAAAATTCTACTTCTCAATACAACAACCAGCCTACCATCCGGACAAAACATCCACCTAACTCAATGACATCATAACGAACCCTCAGTTGCGCCATCAGAGTCGCTTGTTACGGGAGACGGCAGTATGACGTCAGAAACGACAAACGTCATGATGAGGGGAAACGAATGTGCCTTTTTATAGGCGACGCGGTATTTGACAGACCTTACCAATGATGATGTCATGGAATTGAGTGCAAGGTCAGTAGATAGTCTTGGATTGATCTGCACTGTAGTGTTACAATATGGGGCATATTATGTGGGTATAAAAAGGTAATTGTAGGTGAATTTTATACAGATTTTCCTAGGGTTTAAAGTTTCGTGATTTCGTGCGCGTGGACGTCCGAAATTATTCCTCTATTGACGTAGAAGGTATCCTATGTTTTATCCCAGTTGTGTGCCAAAGTTAGGTAATATACAAGACGGACAGACTGAGTTACTTTCGCATTTATAAATACATAATATTATTAGTAGGTATACAAAATGATGGTGTTCAAATTACTAATATCCCCATGAATAATAACTAAACCACATGGCTCCAACCACGATAAGAAAACAATGCGAATATGAGGATCGTTGTTTCAGTTGATTCATCACAATTCTGTGAACAATAAATACGTAATAAAACGTTCTATATAATGAAATTCGTAATTTTCCTGACAATATGAACAAATTCAATACATAAACTGTTTAGGAAGGAAGCATTAACGAGTTAATGGCGGCATGAATACGGAAGAACAATAAGCAACGTACCAAGCGATAATTGGCACCTACAATCTACATGACCCGTTATTATAACTTTCCTTTGGTTTGATTGTTGACGGACAACATGCCAGTCTAAACCAATCATGTTAACTATCGACCACAAACTGACTTAACACACGTTTGAATTACTTTTAAATTCAACAAAAATATCGTTAGGCCAATTTTTTTTTTGTTAGCCTATTTGAGTGTCCCACTGGTGGGCAATGGCCAATCATATCTCCTTCCAAACCTCTCTATCCTGTGCAATATCTGGCCATGTTCGCCCCGCAAACGAGATCAGATCGTCACACCACCTTCGCCGAATATACCATAACATAATAATAAGCCCATTTATACCACAAATAACACGTAGCGCTAAACAAATTTAAAGCATCGTCCTGTTTCTATCAATCGTTTTAAGATGAGCGAGACAGTGTGTGAGTGTTTTTTTTAAAGCGTTCAGAGTTAATCGCATTTAATAATTTGTGGTGCAAACGGGCCTCCGAGCTCTTTTTTTTTTGTTTTCGGATGGGAAATCATCAAATGACTTCTCCCGCTCTTGGCGGACCAGGAGGGAGTGTCAGACTTTTACTGACTAAAACCCATCCATGTTCCTTCATCGCTCTTTGTGTTCCGGGGCCACGGTTTCTCTTTCGAACAGTCCCGCAGCCCCGGCAGGCATCGACCCTTGCGGACCCCTTCCTTTTGCTGACTCTCTTTGAGGCGCGCGTGGAACACGAACGCGCCGTCGACACGGCCTGTCGTCATGAGACGGACGGACAGCGAGCTAGCCCATAGCCCACCGTCCACAGGCCTGCGCGTACGGTGGCCGGGGGCCACGTGGTGGCCCCCGACGCCCGGGGCGTCTCCCGCGGCGGCCGGGACGTGAAGTTCTCTCCCTCTTACGTTCCGCCATCTCCTTCTCTAGCATTACTGCTTCGCAGAAGGAGGTGACGGCGGCCTCCGAGCCCTAAGCCGTACAATTCATGTACTTAAGTAATTGTTGATCACAATATTATTTCAGCTTACTGTACTTTAACTTTTTTTTTCGTCCCAAAATACCACTCAAAAATATTTAGGGGGAATCCGGGACCGCGGTCCCGGTCCCAAAAGCCCCCGACCCGTACAATGCCCCCTCTGTTCCTAAGAATAAGTGTGACGTAGAAAGCATTAACAAAATGGTGGTGGTACCTACAACAACTTTCCATGGAATCGAAGCCTTTCAAGAGCGTATTGAACGTCAATTAATTATACTTCAGCACACAAATGAAAAAGTGGTCTCATCAATTATACTCGATTATGGCGGACTTTGATTGGGTGTTTTTTTTTACAATATTAGAACGTAATGACTATGACGTAAGTAAAAAAAAATTATAGAAGGGTAATCAATGGGTTATTATTATTATCAGCCATTTGTGTCCCACTGCAGGGCAAAGGTCTCCCTTCCCTCCTAATCAATGTAATCAAAAAATGAATGTAACTAATTGTGAAGAAATAATTGAACCCTTAAAAAAACTAGACGGAACGGTAACACTTAAGAAACGACGTGTAGACGTGAATACTTTAATAGTTCCCGACACCGAGCTAATAGAGTAAAATATAGTCTAGTAAGTAATGACAACAATTGAATGAATTAGAGCCCAAACTTTTAACTCATTTGACCTTCAAACTTGAACTTCATAATAGTGTTCAGCCATGTACATCTCTCTCTAGTAACAAAAGAATTTCAAAATGTAACTATATTGAGTAAATATAATACCGAAATATTTTTTATGCAAAGGGGAAAATGGTATAGTGTAAACATTCATACAACGTTTACTTAGATGAAGTTATCATGATTTTTGATTAGAGATCTAGTATTTTCAGCAAACTATTATATAAAGCCGTGTGGTATCTGGCAGAGTAGAATAGAACCAACCCACTACACTCACGGGTCAACAACTTGCGCCTCCGTAGACCAGAGAATGGGCAGCAGCGTTTTCTGTTAGTCTTTCATCACTGCGATCTCCAATCCGCCTGCCAAGCGTGGAGATTACAGCAAATTCCTCCCATCATGGGAGAGGCTTATGTCCAGTAGTGGACGTTACGGGCTGTTGTTGTTGTTGTTGTTTATTATATAAAAGGATACTTTTTGAGGAGCTCGTGGCTAAATAATAACAGCCGCTCTGGTCGATCTTAAGGTTAAGCCGCGCCTGCCTAGGTTGGTCTGTGGACGGGTGACCACCCGAGTGCAAACCGAGTTTCCTCCGTGCCCCAGAAAGCACGTGAAGCTGTTGCGGCTGTCATTTTTAGATCTTTGACAGTCGTTACAGGTAGTCAGTGGCCCAATAGTCTGACAACCAGCAGTCTTACCAAGGGGTATCGTATTACCCAGTACTAACTGGGTTGTGGAGGTCAGATAGGCAGTCGTTCCGTGTTAAATACTGGTATTCAGCTGCATCCCGTTATACTGGAAGCCGACCCCAATATCGTTGGGAAAATGCTAGGTAGATGATGATCGGGTATAGATTAACAGTACTGACCAAAGTGGAAAGTGGAAATTACGGTTATAAGGTACTCCTTCACTATACTTTTCTGATTAATTTCGTTGCGGGATCCAAGACAGTGAAATTCATTCTCTGGGACTTCGTCGAGCTTCATTGTCTCGGCGCTTTTCTGGTGGTCGCCACTGTTGATTCTGGCTTTCAAGAGTTACAGTGGTTTGGGAACAGTGTGGCAGGCTTGTCCGATAAAAAAAAAAGTACTGACCAAAAAAGATTCCTCACGTTTATGACTTCAAAGTCCGCATGAACACACAAATAAATTGAAATGTTTGCTGAAACCTTCAAAGTTCAATATATTAATAATAGGGTTATTATAAAGTCTGAGATTGACATTCAAAGCCGCGTGGGACTGGCCGTGGCCTTAAACAAATACCACCACCATAACACAAACTTAAACCAAAAAATCAACTGAAAATAAACAAAAAACAAATCTATTGACGTTGACTTAAATGTCAAGATATCAGTAAATGTTTTGACAGGCAACGCGTCAGATATAAATAAAGTTTACCACGAAACAGGGTTAGAAAATCAATAGGCATTGTGTTCGTTAACCTTCGACTAATCGGTTTACACTCAATCGGAACCGATTTTAGTGGATTATCGTGGGTGAAATAACTATGGAAATAAATGACCTAAACAGAAGCAAGGTCATGGCGATACGAGTAGAATAAACTACGTTTGTTGCAGTCACACATAATTTTGTCCGCTGAAATGTATTTTTAACATAACACCACGCCTGTTTCGAGCTTTCTCCATGCCTCGGAAAGCATGTTAAGGCTGATGCTCCAGGGTAGCCCGCGAAATTCAAAATTTCTTACGTTTTTCGCAATTTGAATTTCGCGGGCTACCCTGGAGCATCCACCTTAAGTAGCCGTTGTTCCTGGCTATCATTTGTAGGTTTTGGACCGTCGTTACAGGTAGTCAGTTGCCCGAAAGTCTGACAACCAGTGTTACCAAGGGGTATCGAACTGGGGTTTGGAGGGCAGATAGGCAGTCGCTCCATGTAAAATACTTCTGCATCATCAAATTCAACTGCATCCGGTTAGACTGCTAGGTACATGATGATCACACCTATCAAAATCCAAGGGATAGGCAGAGGTGTATCTCCAGAAAACTGTTTTATGTCCGTGACATCACTATACTCATCATTATACTCTCTAACAAATCACAGATTATATATTAATATGTATGTCTGCGCCCGCGTCTCTGTTCGTCAGTGTTGCCTGTGAAAGTCAACACAAAGTAGTGGTTACGTGGGGTGTAGATGTAATTATTATTTTCTCTATTTATTCTACCCATATTTGTATTATTATTTTTCTTTCGTTCACACTTTATGTATTTATTATATTATCCGTGCCTGACCGTGGCATCACTCTGGGCCCTATCAGAATACCAGCGCTGTGACGTTTTTTTTTTAAAAATGTTACAGCACCATGTTGAGATAGGGGCCTTTTGGCTTAGTACAGGACCAATTTAATTTCATGTTTTTTTTTTCTTCTCATTTTTCTGTTAATTGTTTTTTTATTTTTATTAGCTGTACTAACAGTACAGCTAATAAAAATAAAAAATAAACCATTTTTAACCATTTTAATTTGTGTTTTGTCCTGTGCGGGCTAATAAATGTTTTTTCTTTCTTTCTTTCTTTTCTTTCTTTTCTTTCACCATCTCAGGTCCAGTTGAAAACCACCGTCGGGCACTAGCTGCTCGGCAGTTTGCTCAACTGGGCCCATCTGGCGCAGCCGTGAGACACAATATTATTTAGTTTTAAGTTTTTTATTGTGTAGTTTTAAGTTTTTTTTTTTTATTCTTTTTTTGTTTGGTTGTATACACTTGCGGCTTAAGCCAAATAAATATGTTTTCTTTCTTTCTTTACCTGTAGCAGGTACAGCCACATGAAATGCGTGTTTAGTGAAAAGAAATCATGAACACAACATGAGTATATTTTTACTGAAGCTTCCCTGAAATTTAAAACTTGATCCTCAAATTTCCGATGTTGTTTGATCCGATTTTTTAGTTATTTATAGCATGCGAACAGATAAGATATGTTAATGTACGATGAATAAAACGGAAAGTATCTCTATTCATGACATGTTTCCATATCTAACGGAAACTTCAAAAGTTTCCGTTAGAAATGTTCAGCAGAAATCAATCATTTCATCAGGTGACTTAGTCACCTTATTCCATGTACTTTTCAATGAGTAACTTTTTATAGGACATCAGACATCATATTTATTTTTAAAAACACATTGCTTATAGCCCTGTATGAGTCACTAGTTGTAGTAGCCAAGTTTTAATATTCTATAATGCGATTAGAATGCAGGTCGGTCATTGTCTTAGAATCACACTAGCAACACTATGAAAATATAACTTCCCTATTTGAATCAGATTCTGTTAATAATTTCAAGGGTTTTAATTTTTTTGCACGGAACCCTAATCTTTTTTCTAAAATAAAAGTTGCCTAAATTAGGTTGCTCCTTTTAACATCAGTTATGTCCAAATCGGTCCAACTGTTTCCGAGATTAGCCGGAAGAGACAAACAAAAATTAAAAAAAAAAGTTTTTTTGGTTATAGTTAAGTTTAATACGGTACTTACCGTATTAAACTTTCATACAGGGTGTAAACAACCTCATCACGAAGCCGTCAACCAAGCATTCTTTACATCAAACTAAGTAACTTTATGCAAAAATGATTGCTGGGAAACGACTTTTTTTTTTTGGGGTGAAAAATCATGTTTGTGTGTAGAAGAGTAGAACTCAATGTAACGCACTCAAAACATTGTGCTGATGGATGATAGATGATATGAATGGGACCGTGGAGGTGTTTAAAGTAAAAATCTTACATTAAAAACTTGCATTTAAAAAAAAACTTGTCAAAAAGTTGGAACTTTGACCCCCAATATCTCCGTAACTAGATTCCCAGGAATGCCGTAGAAAAAAAAAAGCAATGACGGGGAGAACAAGTGCCTTTCGGCTTTTGTTAAGAGGTTTTTTACACCCTTTTTAACAAGTTTGCATTGAGTAAAAATCAGTTTTTTGAAATGAGAGGTTTTCTCTTTGAGGTATTAAAACATACTTAGTTTCCAAGAACTCTATTGATGGTGTTGAATTGACAACGATAGTTGGTGCCAAAGCCAAAACGCTTGGAAAAAAAAACATTGCGTCAAGTTACATACGCTCGTTGACTGACACTTTCGTTTGCTTAACCTTCCGCATATAACCTAGTTTTCTCGTGCTTTGTTAAAATCAGTTTTTTTAGGTTCCGTTCCTTGCATTAACGTACTAAGTTCAGCGCCATCTATCCAGCGACTAGGGAAGAGCTAAAAAGAAAATCCCTCATTACAAACAGACACTCTAATTTTATTTATTTGTAAGTATAAATAAAATGTATGTGAGAAAGTCATTGCGTGTTGGAACTCCTCACACATATGCTTAGACGTAAATAGCGCAGAAAATATAGTTCTTACTTTATAATGATGTGATAGTGCAAGTGTTGGAAGTACGTTATTATAAATTAGTGCAAGGCGAGCGAGTTTTCAAACGAGAAATGGCCAGATGGTGGCCATGACGCAGCTAGGATCGTCTGCCAGATACTGGTTTTAGTTTTAGGACACTGCACACGTTCCATGGACGGATTGCAACTCGGAAGTTGTACAAATTCCAAAATTTGAAGAATACAAGGAGAAGCACTTGGCCTGTAATGTATTTCAGGTTTGGCAGACTATCCCCCGAATACTGAAACGTTACTCAAAATTTAAGTAGTACTTATATTTAACAGATACTCAAAAGTGACGTTTGGCCATACGAAATTTAAAATTTAGAAGCTGCTCAAATGTTAAGCAGCCCTTATATTTTGAGTGACGTTTCAGTATTCGGGGGTATGAGAGATAAAAAGTCGTCGAAATTCCACAGATAAGTAATGATTCAATGGGGTGGTGAAGGCAAAGTAAATCTCAGATGGCGCCACCATAGTTGGTCTCAATCTCACTAATGAGGTTTTATTTTGAAATATAAAATGACATTCCCACATTTTCAACCAATGACGATGTTGGAAACCAGCTATGCTAGAGCCATTAGTTTCAGTTTCCTTCCCCATTGAAACTGTGGACAACGCGTAAAACCTCTCTTTGAAACTCTTTGGTTTTACTGTTTTATAGTTTTTTGTCATCATTGTGCTTCAATAAAAACCGTAAGATACTCGGCCAATTTTAATCGGTAGTTCTCAACCACGTAGCATGTAAAGGGGCAATAATAAGGCGTTTAATCGACTAGAATGAGACAATATAGTCGTCGAATAGAGTTGTTTTAGATGAATTCTCAAGCTAATTACTTTAAGATATTAAGAATCTACAATACAAACTACGACCGCTACACAAGCGTGACTGCGTGAGTGCATGCCACATGTTTAATAAATGCCAAGCTCCTTTCTGACCTGATAATGACTAGCTCTAGATCAGTGGTTCCTAATCTCCACTGGTGGTCCGCAGGAGCCTCGAAATGGTCCGCGAAAAGTTAAAATGTTATTCGTACTTTTAACTTCCACAGATGATGCAAGGTCAAACCAACCTGTTTGAAACCTATTTTTTTTTTGAGAATCTAACTATCGTATTCCTTTTTGCGTATGAATTATTGCCAAATTTTTCGAGCTCACTTAGTTAAAGGTTCACCCCACCTAGATATAATCCTGTTGGTGTCCATGTTTATCTAATTTCCTAGAATTAGATAAACATGGACACCAACAGTTTATCTAATTCTATGGCCTATCTTATGGCCCCTGCTAACAATAAAAACACCAATGTGGTCCATGGTCCAAGAAAGGTGGGGAGCCACTGCTCTATATTAAGTACATTACATAACATAACGCCTGTAATCCCCCAAGGGTTAAGCAGAGGTGTACCCATTAGTACACCCACATTTCTCCACTTATGTCTAAGTCCCATGTAAAAGGAGGCGACCCTATTGCCATTAAACGGGCAACATCAGACTGCAACTGAAAAATTTATGATAGAAAAACTTAATGACACTTTACCCGACCTGGGAATCGAACCCAGGACCTCGTGGTCGTCTCTTTAAGTAGTTACTGAGAAAAGTCTACCTCTTTTTAAAAATCATTATTATGAATTCTTTCTCGTTTAAAGCTACTTATTAAGCGTAAAAAATCCCAGCGAAAGGTATTTTATTAAACTACCCTTAATTTACCGACCTTTACCAAGAATGGTATGTCAAGTATTCAAAGCCTTACATATTTAATTACCAAGCTATTATTGGGCCACCATATTTCTTTACAATTTACGATCGCATGCAGTGATTGAGGTTAAACGTCTCTATCAACTAGAGTGCGTATGGCTTTAAATCAAAGAAGCCATTTTTTGATTGACTGGAGTAGTCTGACCATTGCTTGTGTGAGGAGTAATTGATGCTGTGAAGTCTGACAGGGGAGAGTGGAAGAAGAAAACGTGTTGCGACCCCAAGTAGAATAGGACAAAGATAGGAAGATGATCATCAAGAAGTAGTATGACCATTTTTTATGAGCAAGCAATCAGAATCAAGATCAATCTGAAAACTAGCTTTCAACTTTGCCCTCAATAAGATATCCCATTAAAGGTCGAGGAACGACATTTTCAAGGTCAAAGTTATTCCTCGACTATTATAAACTTTGAGGGTTATATTGATGATTTTGATGATTATAATTCTGTAACTACATACGTCTTACAATCGCGAACAATATTTTAATCAACATACAACCTAGCACTGGCCTGCAAATTGCAAAAAACGTAAGGAAATTTAAATTTCGCGGGCTACCCTAGAGCATCAGCCTTAAGGGCAAATTTGACGTCGAATCAGGTTAACAAAGTTAGACGCAATCACACCGTGTTACGTTTAGAAACGGCGCCTATTATATGGTTGCTCCGAATGACTGGAACCTTTTGCTCTCGTTTCGGCTTTAAACTACTTTAGCTGAACTGGCACAATTTTAGCCAGTAAGCGAGGTTCTTGCGAGGCAGCCTGCCCAGTGTGGAGAACCTCAGACGTACTCGCAATACTTCTAAGGTGGTGATTCAGATCATCAAAACTGGACCAGTATCACTTAGGAGCATACTTGGACTTTCCTTACAAAATGATCAGCTGGCGAAATTTGTATGTAGAGTCCCAATTTTTGCGACCCATTAGTTTGATGGTCTGAAGCTCTAAGCATCGCAACTGATGGAGATGCTGAATTTGGCATAGTTACCAATACTAGTATAAGGAAGAATACGTAATTCGGAAGTACCTCTTCATTATTGCTTCTATCAGTAATAATGACCTACTAATTCTAACAAGCTCACGCAAATCATATTATTGAAAAAGCTCGCCGTATGACTCAGATCTAGCGTAAATTTCAGTCTAGCTACCGAGTACCTTTAACACAATAATAACATAAACGCCGCCCGATCAATGACAAGTGGGCAGGTTATTGAACCCCACCCCAGTACTTGCACCGATCTTATGAACCGTTGTAGTTTGTAGTATTTAACGTAAATATTCAATATTGATGGACCAACAGTGTACCTCAATCAAAGTGCGAAGATAAATTACAAGTTGGATGCAGATATAAGTAAATAGGTTTGTTTATTAATTGTTTATTTCTTTTATTTCCATTATCTTTCAAGTATATAATAATTGTTACAATTGATACTTTATTTATTTATCGCTCTACTACGTGTCAAAATTGGCAAACAAACCCCGTGTTTTTTTCTGACAAAATCAAAGTTATGATATTGTCACGAATGCTAGATTAATCAGCCACTCTCCTTTCTTTTGCAGACAGTTTATTTGATTTTGATACTAAGCGTACCATGCAAACTGAGTTACGAAACAAAAACAACAGACTTTAAAACCTTCAAGTTTTTCAGGTACTATCACCAAAACGATTAAACATAACAGTCGTATCGAACAATGCAATAAAAATCTACATTTTTCAAGCAACAATTTAAGCAGATAAATTCCAAGTCAAACGGTTCAATGAATGGAAAAAAATAATGCAAATATACAATCCTACATCGTTTATGCCACTTGCATATAAAACGGATGAGTGTCGTATAAGTGCATTTGGCACATTGTCAATGATCCATTGTCCTATAACCAGTTACTGGAGCCATGTGGCATGTTGACCTAGGCGCCGTGCCAGGTGGCTTGGCTATAGGGCTGACACTCTCAAGTTTTATCAAAACAGTGGGCGAGACGTAGCAAGTCACCCAGAAGGTAACTGTCATAAAGAAATGTAGAACATTGTCTCTGCACATGTTTTTAGGGTTCCGTACCTCAAAATGTAAAAAAACGAAAACTTATAAGATCACTCTGTTGTCCGTCTGTTTGTCCGTGTGTCATCACCGATTTTCTCAGGAACGGGTGGATCTAGCAAGTTGAAATTTATACCAGTGGTGAGGTCTATAGTCCCTATGAAGTGTATAAAAATTAAGGTCCTCAGTCAACACGATAAAACGATTTTGGGAAATTTAGATTTTCGCGAAAACTTGTAAGTAGGTACCAAATTTACCTTTTTTCAACGTTTTTATTTTTCGGAATTTTCCTTTTACTTGTGCTGTATGTAGCCTGTAAGAACTTGCTTTTAACCAAAATTGACAATTCTAGGCCAACCGGAAGTACCCTAGGTTTTGGGTCGAAAACCTATATGGTAGTTCCCGTTGACCTAGAATCATGAAATTTGGCGAGAAGCAATGTCTTACAGCACATGTAAAGAGAAAAATCTGAAAACCGTAAATATGTATTTTAATAACAAAATACCTACAAGATTATACGGAACACTCGGTGCGCAAGTCCAACTTGCACTTAGCCGGTTTTTTTTAACACTATGATCCTCAATGTATATATGGTCGCGTACTGAATTTTAATCGCAAATACAGTTACACAATGCCAATCTTACGATCCATAAAGTAGAAACATACAATCATCGTACACTGACGCAGAAAAGGAAAAACGATAAAAAAATGTAACTGAAGGATGCGTGTCATGCGTCAGGCAGACATCACGCATCAATAAAAACAATTCAATTTTCCTCTTTTTTTTACGCCTCAAATACAAATTCAATACCTATTTTATTTATGGAATGAATCAGTTTTTAACTTGACCTAGTAAGTATAACTTACGATCGAGTGTAATCTGTAGTAACCCTAGCAAATCTAGAAGTATTACGGGCTAGGCTAACTTAAGATGTAAGCACACATAAGCTCTCGAGATTGGCAGGCGGATTAGACTGGTTGCAGTAGCGATAATCTGGCGCATGCCTTGCCAGCACTTATCTGTCGACATTCCTGACTGGCTAGGTTAATTCAATGACGGATGATACACAATTACACATCATTTTAGGTGTATGGAAAAATATGTCATGTCACTAATAGATACAGATACTTACTGCTCAGGGTGCAGCAAAAAAAAGGGAATATAACATAAAAGTGGAAAAACGGTAAAAATAATTTGACCATGACAAACCCTCAAAAAAGTTTTACTTCGCTTTCAGTTTAAATCTAAAGAGCGGCCAATAGTCTATGCAACGAATAAAAAGAATAATACCGGCCCACTTTTTAAAACATGATGTCTATTTGCGTCGTTTAAGTATTTCCTTATCACATTATGATTACAGAAATTCTGAGACAAGATCACATGTTCTTAGACAAACACCTGAAGACAATACGTAGCCCGTCTTATCTACATCTCGCGAATTATGAAGCTGATAAGCTGAATTCTTATAACCCAGATCAGCAATATTAGCTCTGCCCTTTTTGCACCGCGCGGATACAGGGGGCCTAAAATGGCCGCTATAACAGAATCATACGAGGATAATAATATGTATGAATCACGTTAAAACTCATAAAATGGTAACAGACAGTTCCATCATCATCTTCCTGCCCTTATCCCATGTTACTTGTGGTCGGCGCAACTTTTACTGACTAAAACCCATCCATGTTCCTTCATCGCCCTTTGTGTTCCGGGGCCACGGTATCTCTTTCGAACAGTCCCGCAGCCCCGGTAGGCATCGGCCCTTGCGGTCCCCTTCATTTTGCTGACTCTCTTTGAGGCGCGCGTGGAACACGAACGCGCCTTCGACACGGCCTGTCGTCATGAGACGGACGTACGGCGACCTAGCCCATAGCTCACCGTCCACAGGCCCGCGCCTACGGTGGCCGGGGGCCCCCGACGCCCGGGGCGTCTCCCGCGTTCTTCCATTCTCCTCTGCCAACCGTCACGCTATAATTTACACCTTTTTATTTTGATCACAGACCGAGTTAATATTATGAATTGTCGGCCATTTTAGGCATCCAGATCTTTACAGAAACTTATCCGATTTATGTGTGCCACAACCACAGTCCAATCACGTTTTACGTAAGGACAGTCGTCTGCGAAGATAATGTCGTAGTGTCCTATACTTATTTAGCGATCAATGGTGTCGTCCTACAATGTTTGTCAAAGAAAAGGCGACTTTGCCTTTGTAGCATCGTTTTATTGCAGACAATATTTGCTTTTCACGTTTACACGGTAAACGATGGATGTAATGAATCTGTAAATTATTGGTGCTATTTGAAAACATTTTATGCACGAGAATTGCAGTTAAGAGTAAATACATAGTTATGTTAGTTTTTGTAATTTATTTAGTAGATCTTTATGAAGTTATTACTAAGGTACTGTCCCTGGGTTATATAAAAGTTATTTCAGTATGGTGACGAGTACCTATATTTATAGGAAGATTCACAATACACTGAAACAAAAACTAATCTACTGCAAGTGATGGGCCCATTCCATGACAACATTAATGAGGCAAGAAACAGCTGATTCATCCCATTCCCTCAGTCATCCAAGATAACAAATCAATCATAACCACAAAGGAAATTGTAGGTACTGTTGTTTATTGACACTTTTTTATGTAAATAGTTCTTTTATTGCTCTTTCTACAGGCTTCAACTACAAGTTACATGATCGAAACTTTCCAAAGATACGGTTTTCCTCCGCGCACTATATTTTTTATCGAAGAACGAATGTAGGCAATGATGCAGAAAAATTTAAGTAAACATTACAGTGTCTCATGTTAAAAAAAAACTTAAAACGCAAATGTTTAACTTTGCGAGTTACGCAAGACTAGAACCAAATCGTCAAATTGCGCGTCAGTGCACTCTTTTTGGGTGTCAATTTGTTGTTAAAATTACATAATAATAGTTTACTATCAACTGTATTATTTAACCCACATAAACAACCACAAAGAGTTAAGTATGCAACTACTATCGCAAAGAGCATTCTCGCTACAGCATGAGCGATATCAGACGATTCGCAAAAGGGGGTTACATAACATCGACGTAAGTGATAATGAGCGAAAAATATAATACGCATAATCCTAGGAAGTAAACGTAATAAAACATGTGCATAATCCTTTCACTTACTTTCTTTTTCTTTTTTTCTTTGTTTTTAAAGTGAATTGCTTCCTTTCGTAATTGGCAAGCGTCAAGTAATTAGTAGTCCACTCAGTATTTGTCACAAGGACTTCTTAGCAAGGAAAGGGGTCTTTAGGACCACAATTTCAACATTATTTCTTGAGCAATAGAAATATGGGGCAAATAAGCTAGTCCAATGACCAAAAGCTGCTTCATCCCCATTCTTAATTTCGGGAAAATAGACTCGACTTGTCTTTTAAATCCGTTGTAAACAAAATCTGACGTTATACTTGTCATGATAACCGCCATAATTGGAGAAATTTGGAAGAGACCTTACACTACACATTGGAGGTTGATGAGGAAGAAGATTGTGACTATTTCTGACTATCAGAGACTTAAGTTTGATCCTTTGACACCCACCATTTTGTTGTTAAACAATTGATAATGCAAAACTGATAGTTTTGCAATAGGCTAGTTTCCACCATCAATAAATTGCGAATCTATTTAGTTCGTCAGTTAAAGTATTGAAAAATAATGGACAGGTATTTTTTGTTTTTGTAAATCAATGAATATTGACAAAGATAAAACGCATCAAAACTCGGGAGTGGGGGCTCGTGACGTCACAACGGACTAAAAATTATAGCACGGCGTGACGTATTGAGTATTTTAAAAGCGTCGTATCTTCGTCAATTTTGGTCTACGTAACAAAAGAAAAAATACGTGTCAAATATTTTTTGATAATCTAACTGACGGACTAATTAGTTTTTTTCAGGACACAAGCCTATATTGGACTAACGGACGAAGTGGTTTAAATTGATAAGTAATATCAATTTGCATTAACTTATTGGTATAATTAATGTCACCACTTCTCATTTCACCAATATTTTAATTCAGTATCCATATTTGGTAAGATTAATTAAGTTATTAATCGTGATTGGAAGAGATACAGGTATTGTTTGTAGGTCAGTGTACAAACTAGATGCGACGGATCCCAAACCGGCTGCTGCGGCTGTATTATGCGCATGCCTTTGCCTGTACGTATTACAACTGCACTATGCAGGCAGTATAATAGTTGGCCGTTGCATTTTGGACATCATTTTATTGACATCGGCATCGACATTGTCATCGATCAATAAAATCCCCTCTAAATCCCAAAAAACCGTAATCATAATCTTTTCGGCCGATTTTGGCACCTTGAAGTCCTTAGGTGGTTCTGAGCTTTTTTTGTGTCATTGTGCATGTACTCTTGTTTCGACTCAGGTGCATAATGATGGACCTAAGTTTCATACCCAGTCAGAATTTGGCTCACAAATTCATCTCTGCTCTCACTACAAAGCACCAAAAAAGCTGCTGTGTTTATGCTTTATTTTTTTTTCCGATTTACTTGATTATCCCGCGATATCGCGAAGGTTAATGAACCGATCGGGCTAAAACTTAGTATTTACAGCTATATTGAGTCACCGAGTAGTGATAGTTTAAAAAATACCTTTTCCCCTCTCTAATCCCTCTATCCCGCGAACTTTTGGACCTCCCCTCAACTTTACCAATGCGAGTTCCGATAAAGGAAATTCGAACGTTATCAACTTAAATGAATCCTAGACATCTAACCGTTTATTATATTGTTATAGAATTCTGAATCAGTTATTGTGTTAAGTAATTACATTACCAACACTATTAAATAGAGTAGATGATAAAAAAAAATCAAATAGTCCGTCAGATAGATTTCCAAAAAATTATGGACACATATTTTTTCTTTTTTCACTTAAACAAAAAATGATGACGATACAGTGCGTCGAAAACCCGACAACGTCACATTTGAGTACATTTTTTACTCAAATGTGACGTCAAAAGCCCCCACTCTTTGACACGTTTTCGTTTTCGTCTTCGTAAATTTTTATTAATTTGATAAAACAAAAAACACATCCATAATTTTTCGATAATCTACCTGACGAACTAAATAGAATCATATTTTTTTTAGTCAGTCATCATCCCTATTTTGACGGATTAAATCAAATAGTTGCAAGTAGACTAACAACTTAACAAGGCTACTTTTTGTAGCAAAGAAAGAAATGAGTTTCAAATTAATTTCTTTTGTAGAAAAAAGTAGTATTACAAGAAAGTCTGCCCTTGGTTCGTGGTCGTTAATCTTCGCCTTGCACCAAATACTACAAAAGGGGCATACCACCATACATGAATCGCCTGGAGAGGTCACGAAAATTAGGTTGCGATTTACGAGATGCCTTTAACGAAAGTTGGGTTGCCATAAGAGAGATTGATGCTGAAGTTACCTGGTGATGCATTTTTCCATTATCAAAAGTATTGAAAATGTAAAAAAAACATGATGTGTTTTCATTACGCAGAAACCGATAACAGCATTGAAGCGTTCTAGGAAAAAATAATGAAACACTTGCTCAAAGAAACCACGTAATTTTACAGAAATTTCACAGGTAACACTCAAAGTGACCCAACATGAAACACAACTAGCTATTTATACCAAATAAACCATGCAATTCATCATGTAAACATTCAGCTAATCGAAGTGTAACATCGCTAACTCAACAACATACCTGACGCAGAATCTTCTTGAAAATTTTAAACTTCATATCGGCAAAATGAACTCACTTCAACACAATATAAACATCACAGAACTTAATGGTAACTAATTTTATATCAAGGCTGGAGATAAAAGCACAGAAATAGCGACAAAGTCAACGGAACGCGAAAGTAAATAAATAAAAACGAAATTATATATGGACGGACGTCCGCTCGGTATGGCGTCCGCGCCCGAAGTGACGCTCGGGTAGAAAATAATTCTGTACACGATACGCCAATAAAACATTGTATAGTATACAGCAACGTGGATATATCGCTAAGTAATTTTCACTTCCATAAAAACTGGGAAAGTTGTCTTGCAGCTGTTAACATAGATTGGTATCTGTGATATCGATACTGCAATCAAGACTCTATTAGATCTTATTTTGCTCGATTATAAGGTACGCTGAATCTGCATATCGAATGCATAATGTGCAGTTTCTCTGATCTTGCTCGTGGTGTATTTCTGTTAGTATTTACAAATTCTGGCAATGCTGGCACGCGATGAGAGGCAAAACAGAATTTGGAATGAATAGATGTAAAGGATGGTGCTGTAAAAATAAAGCCACAAAAAAAGACAATTCGGTCAAAATGTTGACATCGCAAATATGAATTGACGCAGTTTATTGGCAATTGTATCTATTTAAATATATTTTATGAGAGGAGTATCAACCATTTACTGTAAATATCATCTATACGGAAAGATATGGGATGTTGCAGTAAAAATAAAGCCTCAAAAAAAGACAATTCGGTTGATATTGCAACTACAAATTGATGCACTTTATTTGCATTTCATCTATTGAAATCCGTTTCGTGAGAGGAGTACCAGTCATAACTGCAACTATGATCTATACGAAAAGATATGGCATACATAGTAAATTGTACATTCATATCAAATTAATCTCATCTGATAAATTAACAATCTTATCTCAACTTATTAATGAGTAATTATTAATATTATACTCATCATTTGACTCATTTTTATCCTGATCACATGACACATTGGCTGTACTAGTTTAACTTAATAATTATAATACCAGTCTAATACTGCCCCACTGTTGGGCAAAGGCCTCTTCTCGTATAGAGGAGGCACGAGCATTGATCACCACCCTTCTTGAGTTTTACTTGAATTTTATTAATGGAAACATTATTCTTCTTTGTTCGTTTTTATACAAATTAATTACATTTTTAAATATTTTACTTAATTGAAAATATAAAAAAAAATTGGCCCACTGGTATCGGGAATAGGGTCCCAGCTACCGGTCCAAGCTACCGGTCGGGGCTTCAGAGAGAGGAACCTCCTAACAATTCGAGCCGTGCCCAGGAGTACCGCTTTCTGAATCAAGCCCAATCCAGCTGCCTAACATGACCCTCTTTTGGTATTATGGAAACATTATTTTTAATGATGGATGTCTTTAGTAACACCAACAGACGGGTTATCTTTGGGTATCCGAATCCGATCGTGGACCGATGACCTGGTGAAGGTTGCGCGAATCGGCTGAATGCGAGTCGCACGGGACCGGTTAATGTGGCGACACTTGGCGGGAGGCCTATGTCCAGCAGTGGACGTCTTTCGGCTGAAATGATGGTAATGATGATCCAAATCCAGACTCGAACGCTTTTTCCACACAGCCGTCATGACGAATACGGTAGCCTATCTATATCATTCTAACAATAATAAATGGCTTCTATAGAACGGGTTGATGCCTAGATGAATCTTGATGGGTGGTAATAGAAATGTTTAGAAGAAAATAATACATATAATATTATGCTTCTCAAACCGAAATTAATTCTGATAAAGGAAGACATGCTGCGCCGACCCCAAATGAATTGAGATAAGGGCAAGCCAATGATGACAATGATGATGAAAGGCAGGTGATTGATAATGGGTCCATTAATGGGGAGACACAGGCAAAGATAATCTAAGATGGCGCCACCATAGCTGGTCTCAAGCTGACTAAGCTGCTAAGCTATTTTGAAATATAAAATGACATTACCACATTTTCAACCAATGACGATGTTGGGAACCAGGTATGCTAGCGCCATTAGTTCCACAGGGTGTCTCCCCATTACGTTCACGGAAAGCTGGTATTGGGTAACCGTTTTCCAGTTATACAGGGTGTAAAAGACTTTATCACGAAGCCGTCAATCAAGCATTCTGTACATCAAACTAAGTAACTTTACGCAAAAATTATTGCTGCGAAACGACTTTTTCTTTTTGGAGTGAAAAATCATGTTTTGTGGTAGAACTCAATGTAACACATTCAAAATATTGTGCTGATGGATGTATTGAATAGTACGGGGGTCGTGGAGGTATTTAAAGTAAAAATCTTACATAAAAATCTTGTGAAAAAGTTGGAATTTGATCCCCAATATCTCCGTAACGAGAAGGTTCCCAGGTATGGTGATGGTGGGCGACAAAAAATTGATCGTAATGACGAGGAGAACAAGTGCCTTCCGGCTACACCCTTTATATTACCTTTCTGGTAACATTCGGTATTGTTCCGTCTACCTTAAAAAATAAAATAAATAAATAAATATCGCTGGACATTACACACAGCGCCATCTAGCGCCACACTAAGCAACGAGGCTTGTGTCGTGGGAACCAGGTAGTTGATATACTACATAGATACTTTCTGATTGTAAATACATACTTATTATACATATAAACATCCATGACTCTGAAACAAATGTCGATGCTCATCACACAAACATTTGCTCCTACCAGGATTCGAACCCGGGACCCAACGAACGTTAGGCAGCCTCACTACCGCTGCGCCATTCGGGTCGTCAAACACTCACTCGGGTCACTTGGCCGATGTAGGCGCATTCGATGTTGCTCGTTTAAACTTGGCCGCTAGCTCGAATGCCATATACATCCGAATACAAACAACGAACAAATGTAATTGCCCCATTACGCAACTTGACATAAAAAGTTCAAGATCATATCTGTAGCATAATCATTTTATATGAATCTTGGTAGTTGCTTCATGATAGGTTTAGTGATTTTTATGTCATTACTAGCTGTTTGTCCACGGACCTTCGTTCATATAATTCACATTAGGATCAGATTTTGTTAACAATTTCATGGGTTTTAATTTTTTGCACGGAATCCTTTTTCTAAAATGAAAGAAAGTTGCTCCAATATGAGCCAAGTTACTCCATTATAACAACAGCTATGTGCCAGTAAAGTCCCGTCATAATCGGTTGAGCCGTTTCATAGATTAGCCAGAACAAACTGACAGACAAAATTAAAAAAAGAAGTTTTGTTAAAAGTACCGCTTAAACTTTCATATTAAGGGGCTCCCCCATGCACACTAGCGCCACTTTAGTAAAAAAAACAGAACTCGTTAAATACACAATTAATATAAAATCTGATTGACAAAATCAATCTTATGGTCTTCTAAATTATTTACGTCTGCTTAACTCATTGAAACATAAGCAGTTAAGCAGACGTAAATAATTTAGAAGACCATAAGATTGATTTTGTCAATCAGATTTTATATTATTTGTGTATTTAACGAGTTCTGATTTTTTTACTAAAGTGGCGCTAGTGTGCATGGGGGAGCCCCTTAAGTAAAAAGCTGTTATTTTGAAATTACAAACAGACACTTAAATTGTATTTATTTCTTTAGATGAATCTTGGAAATTACTTCATGATATGTATAGTGATTTTTATGTCATTATAGTTTTTTGGAACAGAACCACAAACCAAGCGTTGACAAAGTTGACTCTAGTGGCGGCTAACTAAAAATAATAATAATATCGTCAAGATTAGAACATTATTATCAGTAATTTGGTATGTATAATGTTTTAGCTTAAAAAACAGTGGGTGTATCATGTTTCCTGGCAAAGGATGGGCCATTTCGTTATCGCCAGAAGTGACTAATACGATTGTGCCACTATGATTCTTTCACCTATTTGTCTTTCAAATGATCAGTTCAAAATATTACGGGAGTCATGGACAAAAGCAAATAGTCACTCATGATTCATGAGACAATCTTCTTATTATTATAAATGCGATGTTTATTACTCTTTCACGCAAAAACTACTGAATGGATTTGGATGAAATTTAGATAACTTGGATTATATTGGACATAGGATACTTTTTATCCCGGTAGTATAATCCCGTGGGACAATTATCGCTCTTCACACGGGCGAAGCCGCAGGTATAAGCTAGTGCCATATAGTGTGGTCATAACATCATTATTCTCAACGCGTATCTATGTTGTACAAAATGCTAGAAGACTAGAAGACTAGACTAGAAGCCAACAGGTGCAAATTAATGCGAAACCTTTTTTTAGTTCAATGTACAATAGATAAATCAATCATTTTGTAATTTCCGGTAACAACGAAACAGTTGACTGAAAGACTACTTAAAACTTCAGTATAAACGATACATTTTTAGTAGATGTCGCTGGCACGAAAGTATTTCAAATTTTACTGACAAGACTCCGCCACTCCCACTTCCCACGGCGTTGTCGATATTAAAGTAGAGGCCACTTTGACTGCAGAGGTTCGTTGCACTATGCCCATAATGCACTATCTACACCATAATATCAAAAGTGGATGGTGAAAAAGGCGATATTTTATTAATAGAGAGAAAATACAGTAGATTTCTGAAACCACTCTACTTTTCCCGTTATAGTCAGTCTAAAATGTTCCCAACGCTGGGTCACAAGCCTCCACTCTATGAGAGCCAGTGGGCTGTAATCATGCGGGCCCAGTGCAAGTTGGTACATGTTCATGACTTCGAACTCTTGGTTCTAGGGCATGCTGGCTTCCTGACAGTATTCATTCAGTTCAGTGGTGATGAAATGCATTTCACAAAACAACGCGCCTGCCTAGGTTCGAATCTACAAACTTCAACTGCGGTAGTAGCGTGCCTAGGGGCCAACAACACGACAAGCTAAGGCAAGCAGATTGTTCAGAAACCCTAACATCATGTCTTCATGTAGTAGGTTAGGGCATACCAAGCTTTTAGGCTTGTATGAAAGTAGCGCCACTACTCGTGGGACGTTACCGCTGCGGTAACACTGCTCACAGACATAACATAATATTACTCAGTCAGCGTACACTATACAAGACGAGATGTCGTTACTACAGATAATCGTGTAGTTTTAAGTGTCGTGGCTTGTGTATTTAAATGGAGGTGTTCACATATAGGACTACGCGATTACTGTCGTCCACGACTTTTGCCAACTAAACACCAACGATAAATTAATAGCCACGATATAGTGGGAACGGGGTCTAATTCTTAATATACATTTATAAAAATTACGTGTTATAAGTCCGTACACGCTTATACTCCGTAACCACCCCAACGATTTCAATGAATTTTATTTGGATGTGTAAGGTTGGTCCCAGTCCTAGCCAGCATTTCTAAACGCTTAGTTGACACTTCCCGTTACAAGGGCTGGCTTTTACCTTGGCCAAAGGCTTAGCGTTGCCATACAACGTGGCAACGCCGCCAGTCTCTTGGGGACAGCATTGAGATATTTTTTGGTGCCATTAAATTCTCTTTCAGCTTGAAAGATAGGATATCTTTGGAATCGGTAGATGGCGCTTTTGCGCTCAAATATACGCGTGGACAAAGTCGCCGGCGAAATGCTAGTATAGCATATTTCATTACAAGTGCGGAAAGGCTGTCATTGCAAAGAGTTCCGAACAAGTTGCAATGACGGTTACGCAGGTGTACTGAACGACTATTTTTAATACAGTTGCGAAAAAATGAAGCAATTTAATAAAATTATAAAAACACAATAAACTCAACTAACTAATCAAATTTATGGAAAATGGCGCCAACCGTAGAATATAAGCAGTTTTTTTTTTTCACCCATTTTGGTAGGCAAAGGGAACTATCCGTAGTATCCATACAGCTTAGTCTTCAGTAGATTTTTTTTTTGATATGAAATGAAAATGAAATTTAATGAGATGAAACCTAACCTAACTCATTCAATTAAATCATTAAACCTGATATTGAAATAAATTAGTAGCTTCTTTTTAGAAATATACGTATTTGTATGAATCACAAAAACTCTTTAGTAAAAACGTCATGGTTGGTTTTTCTTTTTAATAGACATTATTTTGACAGTTGGGAAAGAGAACGCACGAGTTCGGGAAAGGTAAAAAAAAAAGCACTAGTATGTAATAGGCCACATCCCGAACGCTATACGTCCCTGCAATAACACCACTTTTTGAGCAACTTTATTAAAAATATAATTTAGGTTGTCATAGAGCCTCGTTATACTGATCTAACTAACCCGGTATGCAATTTGCAAGCAGGTAACATAATTTTGTTTTTATAAGTTCTTTAGCTATTAAATATGCTAGTCTGGGATCAATCTTGTGTGAAATTTAATCAAAAAATTGTGTTAAATTGAATTTCCTGCTTTTACCTACTTTTCTTGGCTTACATGAAATTCAATTTGGTCTTAAATATATTCTCCGATTAAGAAAGGTATTTTAATATACTGAACTAGAAAAGACCTTGAGTTAAGAAAGCCTATAATAAAAACAAAATGTTAGTGTCATAATAAATAAATATAATTTAACATAGGATTTTTTTTTAAATAAAAATACATTTAATATAACAAATAAACACATACAGATACTATAAGCAGGATACCTACTATCACCTTTAAAATATATAAATGCACATAAACTTGGTTCAATATTATATTTATTATGCGAATCACAAGACGTTTGACGTCACATAAACCAATAGAATTTCATCAATAACAATTGATTGTATTTCACATTTATATACCGATCATGCTATACATACTAACAGACAAAACGAAACAATAATACCATTGTCTATCTACACAAAAATGAGATACCTAAATAATAATACTTATAAAAAAAAAAAACAATGTTTTAGTATCGTTTTTTTTTTCTTTTCTTAGAACGACGTACGGACGTTTGAATAATTTTACTATAGAAGTGCAGTGACTGTAACATAAGCCATCACAGGCTCACAGCTAGGCTGGCTGTAACAATATACGTCTTGGTTTATCAACTTAATAGTGTAAAACCGACCCTCGGCTTCGGGCACCTTCGGTTTCAGACCAACTGGGTCGAAGTTTTAGCCGAAGCCGAAGGCTTCTAGCAAGCGCCGAAATTGTACGAACTGTTATGATGGCGTGAGAGCGCGACGGAAAAGGGGACGCGCGGGGGGCAGGGGTCCCATTTCGAAGTGTTATAATTATTTTTTGACAAGTTGCAATGTACCTAATTCTTATCGTCTCGTTAAAATAGACTTTTAATTTTAAAGTGAAAAAAAAAAAATATATATTATAACCTTTTAGGCAATCTTGAGTAGGGCTTAAACAAAGTTGAAAAGTAATAGGCGATTACATTGCTTAAAATAGCACATATAAATAAAGTTCCACAGTCAAAAATCTATAGTTGGTGCCAGTTAAGATGAGAATAGCGGTCATTGCCCTTTCCCTAATATCTCTTCGTACGAAACAAAAAAATAAACCATGTATCGTTTTTCATTATTAAATATATTGAAGATCACGATAGATGACTATTCCAGACTTGAACAGGCTTATTTTTGGTTTTCAAAGTTAAGAAGTTTAATAAATGTAGATGGGTCAATGACCGCTATTCTCATCTTAACTGGCACCAACTATATGCAATGTTGTATTAACAATATAACACAAAGATACACTGCTTAGGGGAAATAGACGTAAAATAATTATAAGTTAGGACTCACCTCATGGTCTGGTCCTGGTTTCGAAGCCAACCTGGCTTCTGTCAGCTGATTCTTCAAAGCCCTGCAGAAGAACAACAAATTATAAACCTTGTTATTTCTAAATGTAGTTTTCACCAAGTCAGTAGCGCCATCTAGTAATAACGACGAGTATTACTTAATTTTACATTTTAATTGTACTATTTCTAATCAGCCGTGCAAGTACGTAGGAATCGATTCGATAAATCTGACAGTTATTCTCGACAAAATGAGTTTTTATCTTTGTTATGATGTCAGTATTCTACGAATTTTGGATTATCATCGAATCAACTGAAAAATAATTCTAGACCTGCCAGACATCCTTCTATAGCTGTAATCACACGCGAGTATCTTCAGGACCTAATGCTGGTACAACACTTAGTAAGATATTGTTGTATTTGTAAAATTTGCGTTATTTCGCTTAGAACAAAATTAACACTAATTCAATAGACCTTTTGTTTTTGTTTTGAAGTGACCAAATAGCGTCAATGATCATCGTTCCCATTCCCTTATCCCAATTTATTTGGGGTCGGCGAAGCATGTCTTCTTCTTCCATACTTCTCTTCTAGCCATATTTGATCAAATTGCACCAAATACACCAAATGACGTAGAGGACTGCCAAAGTGCTAATCATACGTGCCAGTGCGCACTGCTAAGCAGAAACAATTGAAGCCTCCCGGATATTCAGATTAGCTGGCATTTACTAATATTATTTACTTTTCTTTAAGCCTGCGATCCCTGAAAGGTGCGGCAGGAGTGTACCTATAGTACACGACGTTATATGGGGCAATCCAATGGGAGCCCCCATTGGATTGCCCATGATCATGAATTCGCCGCTAGAGGCGTTCGTGTAGAGTAAGGTCCTCCGAAATGTCAGATGTCATACAGTGTTCGCACGTTGCGTGCTTTTTTATCACGTATTTATACTAATACTCACGATTGTGTTCTAGACTGAGCCATTCCTGATTAATTATGACTTGAAGATTTTAAGCAGCAACTTAGTATCTTATTTGTTAGTACTTGGAGGTAGAATGATTTTTAAATGTTTCATGCTTGCTAATTTTAGGCAGAATATTGTAAATATGTATCTGAAGTTTTACACTATGTTGTTATACGTAATAAAATAAACTTTTTATGACGTTATTGGTACTTTTAAGTATAAAATATAATTCTTGACAAGACCTTACTCGACACATTTGCCACATTGCCATATACCAGACACGAGTTCGAAACTTTCCTGAAGGAATAACCTAATAACATTTAGCCCGACCTAGGAATCGAATCCAGGAGCACATTGTTTGCTACTTACATGTAAAGCTCCTCAGCCTTGCTAGCCTGCTTCTCCCGACGCCGCAGCAGGTCAGCACAGTGTTGCAGCGTGGCGATGGTGGCGCCACACGTCGCCCGGAAGGACGCACTAGTTGCCCGAACCTCACCCACGTGCAGGCTCAGGTCGTTTCCTGGTAAATAATATCTATTTAGTCATGTTTTCCTTAAAAGATAAATAAAATCTTACTACACATTTCGGTCAAAATAAAAATCACTGCCTCGTTGGACTGGTGGGCCTTGGGTTCTATTCCCTTGTCTTAGCTTTTTTCCATCAGGAATGACTGAGTAGCAGTCCGGATTCAACAATTGTGACAAGTTGATGGCAATACGTCAGTTGCCAGGAGGCTGGATTTGTGCCCGTTGCCGCCTTTTACATAAGACTTAAAATTATTGGAAATGTGGCTCACACACTCACACCTACCTAATGCTTCGGAAAAACATGCCTGACATTACGTTATGCTAAAAAATTATAAAACCACAGTTTAGATGGTTGCGGGTATACCAGTCATCTACTGAACCAGGACTAGGAATAGGGCATATGCACGTATTTTTTTTTTCACTTAAATCAATAAAATACAGTACTATTAACCCAAGAAAAGTATTAAAATTTAAGTCCAACTACTGCTTGTCGCTTAAAAATAATATTAAACTCCTGCAATTTTTTACGACAGTTCAAACGTCCGTCGCTGTCGCGGCCATGATGTGACATCATTTACCACAATTTGTCTTGTTTACATCTATTTTTTTTCCGTTAATAGAATGATTTTACTAATTGTATGTGCTCTAGTCAAGTAAAAATAGCGATAACAGTATTTTAATAAAATCTTAGTGAAACTTTAAGTACTTTTCAAATAAAAGTGTATTTTGACATATAGACTTTGACGTCACTACCGGCGTTATCGAGAACGACGCGTTTTGAGTGCGTTCCGTTTCACCAAAAACATGCTACATAAAACAGTAAATTGTAAAATTAATGATGTATAAGCAACTTAAACAAGTGTACCACAACACAATGTTTTAATGGGCCAATACAAGGTATTTTTATTATAAAAAGAGTTTTGTATTTCATGCATATTCCCCCTATTCCCATAATTGTCACAAAGTGCATAAAACGTCTATAAATTAAGTAAAATTGCTTAGTCATTAAACTAATGCTAATGGTGACTACCATTATTATATTGAAGTACTGTATTTAAATGAAGATCTTCTAATATGATAAATTATGATTCTTTGTCATAAAAACTAGGTCCGCCTCTCATCATTGATCAAGAATTTAGTAACAATTTGTTACTAAATTAAACAAAAACGGTCTTTAGGCTGCTATCCATTGGAGCCGAACGGCGCGAAAGTGACAAATACAAACTCTACAAAAATCTTTAATATACTGACAGATACCACATCCAATTTAAAGTCGGGCACAAGATTTCCTTATATAAAGGAGAGCACTATAGAAAGACTTAAAAATTCACATCCTGAAAGGGTTTATGAACAATTGTGTGGAAGTACGTCATTTCTGCTGATGAGAATTCATTGGTCAAGCAACCATAGCCTGACAACCAATTAACCATCAGACATAATAATCTAATTTGAAAGCAATTCATTCAATCTCGAATATTCACAGCAATTGAATTTGATATGATGTCATAGTATTCAGCTGTTCATTAACTTCTCATATTAAGAAGCAATAAGAATAATGTACCAAGTACCAATGTATTTTGTAATACCTATCGTGATTTATGGAAGTGTTAAGTGTCTATAGAGTTTCTTGCCCTTTCTATATTTCTTTAAAAAAATAAACTTCATACAGATAGAGAACTTTTTGATTAACTACACTGGCCTGCAAAACTAAGTTCTACACTTTTAAGATCTAAATTTTTTCTAATCTATAGAAGTTTAGAGATTTAACATAAAAAACGTTTTATAGAAATTTTTATCAGCTTTATTAGTTTTTATGTACAATATTAAACTCTTTTTCGAGTCCTTTTTGTTTCGAAAGTATATCTTGTGTACTTTAAAAGTTATTGCAATTTTAAAAGAGTGATACTTACTTATTTTTGCAGGCCAGTGTAATTCGTTTTTTGACAATTCAAATTGCCTGTAAATGGTTTATTTAATACTTTGACGAACTGAAATTGTGTGATAAACTAATAAGTGATAATAATAAACGGGCAGGAAATGTTTTGAAATTTTATTATTTCTATAATTATCAGCTGTATGGTTGGTCGGATCGATTACGGAAATATGTTTTTTGACGTTTATCCTAAATAAGGTAATAGCCATATATTTTAAACGTCACAAACCATATTTTTTTATAACATTTGCAAAAAAAAAATGAGGATTTTGGTTTAGAGCATTAAAACATGCTAAAATACATATACTAAAACATAAATATCCGAGAGCAATCTTTGATTGATCTACTTTTTTGCCTATCCTGGGACAATTAATGTAGCTGAATACAAAATAGCAAGCACATGAAATGGAAGACTTTGTCAAATAGACTAGAAAATACAATGTGAATATGATTGAGTCAGTGATACCACAGACGTTTTCCAAGTCCACCTTTGGACAACTAGATTATATAAACGAATATCGTTTATCCTTGGACGTAAACTAATTACGTGTTTGAGTCTTCTTCCCATTTACGCCAGGTATGTAACTGATATTGTGATGAGACTATGCCACCTTCCACAGCAAATCAATTTTCTTACTGAACATACATATCCCACCAAAATATGTGGCTTGGCCTTTTCGGTACATTCATATGGGCGTAAGGTGAAAAATTTATTCACTTTTCTGTTATACAATTTCTTAGTAACGAAACGCCAAGAAACATATTTTGACTATATAATAGGTGTAGAGTTTGTGAAGTAAGACCTTGTAGAGTTAGGGCGTGTAGAGTTAAAAGCTTGGCTCTACATGAGATCTGATAACTTTTTGACAGAGCGAGTCATATGTTATGACAATGTTTTTGGTGGGATTTCATTTCTTTTTGTAAGTTGCTTGTGTCATTTTTTTTTCTTTACAAGTTTTATATTTTTTTTGATGTTTGTGTACTAATAATAGCTTACATTCCAAATTTCAGCTTTCTAGGACATTAGGAAGTACCATTTATGGATTTTGATGATCATCAGTGACGAAATGACGATTTTTTAGATTTCAATGAAAACTAAAGTTTAAGAAAATTTAATATGCTTAATAAGTCCGCTATTGGTGTCAATTCTGTTGTGCACAAACTAAACTTAATTTAGGCTATTGCTATCTTTTTCTCTCTAATAAAACGAGAAAGAGACGGACGTAATTTAGAGCTGTCAAATTTAGTTGGAACTAATATTTCCATACAAATGCAAGGGTGCACGTAAAAACATGTAGATTAAAAGCACAGTGAAGCGCAAGGCATAAACTAGATTGACATCTCTAACTTAGTTCATAGCTGTAGCCGTCCTTTTCTCGTACTGCCTTTTAGTAAAAGATAGCAATAGCCCAAATTAAGTTTAGTTTGTGCACAACAGAATCAACACCATTGACAACATATCCCGAGAATTTGTTTATCTAGTACAATCCAAACCCAAGTTATAAGGGTTTAAAAAAACGACGAAGCGCTTCGAGAAAATGTAGGTAAAGTGCCCTTGATCTTCGCTTGACTCGTCTTGGCGGGGCCACTACCGTGCCCCCAGATACATAATATAACATCACGGCTGTTTTCCCCGAAAGGTTAGGCAGTGGGAGGTGTACTTAATAGTACGGTCGAACAAGCTATTTGATTTACAGTTTAACCCACCACTTACATAGTAAAATGTAAACCAAATAGCTTGTTCGACCGTACACCCACATTTCGCTAGTTTTGAAGTCCCATGAAATATGGGGCAAGCCTATTGCCATCAACCGGGCACAAATTCAGACTCCGTGGCTGCTACTGAAAAATTCTTGATGGAAAAACAATAACAACTAGCCCAACCCGGGACTCGAACCCAAGACCTCATTCAACGTAAACGCGATTGCGGCCACTATACTAACGAGGCAGGCAACCAGCTTACTATCTATACCAATATTATAAAGAGGAAAGATTTGTTTTTTTGTTTGTGTGTGTGTTTGTTACGAGTTAACTCTAAAACATACCGACCGATTAAAAAAATCTTTCACCATAAGAAAGCCAAGTCTTTACTGAGTAACATAGGCTATATTTTATCCCCGTACTCCCACGGGAACGGGAACTACACGGGTGAAACCGCGTGACGTCCGCTAGTAAATAATAAAACAAAAATCAACATACCATCAGCAAGTTTGACAGCATCGATAGCTTCCGACGCATCATCATTGATCTGAGGGTAGGCCGCGACGCACTTGTCAAAGTACTGCTGTAACTGCACGGCCTGCTTCGAAAGCAGCTCGTTGTATGTGTCCAGCTCCGCGATCTTCTCTTGCAGGCGGCGGGCTGTGCGACCTGGGGAGACAAGATAATAATAAAAAATATTTTACAACTGCATTTTTTACCAATACAGGGTGTAAACGGACCCTTCACGAAGCCGTCAATCAAGCATTATGAACCATAAGCTCGGACGAAATCTGCTTATTTTTAAAACAAAATCCCGTGCACACGAGCTTCACATCTATTTACCACCTTAACGAATCATCGACACGAAGAAGAAGAAGAACTAAATACCTATTTCTTAATAAAACTATACATTAAAAAAAAACCTTTTTTTTTTATTTTTTTTTCTTTCGACCCTTTTTTTCATTAACAAAAACAAGGGATCAGATGCTGCGATACTATTGGTTGATGAGCTTAAACAAGCGCTTCAATAGCGCCCGAATGCTGCGAGCAAAAAGAGTCGTATTGGTGGTGAGATTTCGTCCGAGCCCATGGTACATCAAACTAAGTAGCTTTACGCAAAAATATAATGCTGGGAAACTACTTTTTTTTTGGGAGTGATTAATCACGTTTTACGGTAGGATTCAAAACATTGTGCTGATGGATGGATTGAATAGTACGGGGGTCGTGGAGGTGTTTAAAATCTTACATTAAAAACATTTAAACGTTGTCCCCCAATATCTCCGTAACTAGAAGGTTCCCACATCCAGGTATGGTCTAGGACTCTAGAACAAAATAATGATCGCAATGACGCGACGGTGAGAACACGTACGTTATGGACCCTATAATGGGTGTAAAACACCTCTTAACGAAACCGAAAGGTACGTGTTCTCCCCGTCATTGCGATATTTTTTTTGTTCTACTCCATACCTGGGAACCTTCTAGTTTCGGAGATATTGGGGGTCAAACTTCCAACTTTTCGACAAGTTTTTTGTTTAATGCAATATTTTTACTAGAAACACCTCCACGACCCCCGTACTATTCAATCCATCCATCAGCACAATATTTTGAGTGCGTTGCATTGAGTTCTACCACAACATGATTTTTCACCTAAAAAAAAAAGTCGTTTTCCAGCAATATTTTTTGCGTAAAGTTACTTAGTTTGATGTACAGAATGATTGGTTGACGGCTTCGTGATGAGGTTCTTTACACGCTGTATACAAGTGTTGTTATAAAGACTTATTAAAATTTGACCTACATTTTGTAATGAGGAAGGATAATAATACGTTTAGTTATTGAATTCTACCTACTTTCTATTAACAGTGAAAACAGTTATTTAGACAGTGCTGATAATTTGCTAAATCAGTTTTTTTATTGTTCTGTCCTGAGATGTATACGTGTACGTAGACAACTTGGCACATCGGTATGTTCCAAGTTGTCTCACTGCTAAAAACCATTAGGTTAACGATCAGTAAAGGTTGATTATCTATATTAAAAAATATATATTTCAATTGATCCCTCGTTTAGCAGTCGTATTTGATAAAATGTGCAAGCCAACACGCTTAATTATATTTAATTTAGGCTGACTCCTATAACAGGAATTACATACCTAATTGCTCACTGATATGAATAATTCTTTAATATGTAAGTTCAGACATAAATATTTATTCTATTTTTTTCCGCATCATCATCATCATCATCTGCCTAGCCTTTTCCCAACTATGTTGGGGTCGGCTTCCAGTTTTACCGGATGCAGCTGAATACCAGTATTTTACATTTTTATACCGCATATCATACTAAAACTATGGGTAGGTACCTATCTAAATAAACAATGGGAAGCGTAGTAGTCTCTAGACATGCAAACAAAATATTATATTCATAGGGAATACTTTTAATTATCCTTCAAGCCTCTTACACACTATGTACGGATCGACATGATTCGGTACAGTTAGGTGAATATACATTTCGTTCGGGAAAAAGCCGCTCAGCTTAGCTGGAATTATGCCGGAAAAATGTCAAGCGCCCGTAAGAGCGGTTTCGCACTACGTCCGATCCGAGTCCGATCCGTACCCGTGAAAATACACTACAATACAAAATCGGATGACGGAAGCCGGATCTAGTGCGTAAACTACCATAGAAATAGTTCTACGACTACTCCGGACCGTATTTTCACGGGTTGGGAACGGATTCGGATCGGACGTAGTGCGGAACCGCTCTAACTTCAACAAGGAAAATTAAAATGGGACCAAATTCACAAAATATGTACATACAGGTAAAGCCAGAAATATCCGAATATTTTAGTCGTTTTACAGTGATCCCAATAACACTAATGTCCCTTTCCTGTAACACGAAATAAATGCCTAAATAAATTCAAAGTTTTTGATTTTCAGCGCTCCACTCAGCCAGGAGAGCCCTTATTGTAGGTGAAAACGAGCATAAGACCCTACAAAATACAACCACATCTTGGTCGCATAATCACCTATACACTAAACTATCTCTCAATGCTAGATAACTACACGATACTGACACGCAAGTCGACGCGGTACATTCATAATTATTTATTATGCAAACTGAATCTTATCTTTGGATTAAGAGGACAAAAATAAATCTTCATCCATCCATTTAATACCATAGCCAGCCAGAAGTGTACTAGTGTAAGTGAGTAGGTAAATCTATATTCCAAAGAGGGTAACATACATTTTTCTTTTCTTTTCTGATTTTCATTTAAGTTTGCTCTTTTCTAAGAAATCTCCATAAGTGAAAAGGGGAAAATATAATGACCACCATATTTTCACTTTTGATTGATCACCAAATTTAGTAAATTGACCACCAAAGGAGACATTTTTTTAGGGCCTCTTCGATGTTGCATAATTATTATTCATATTAACACCAAAAAAAAGTAACCATTTTATTATAGTAATAAACGAAAGATTACATAGAAAAGAAACCGAAATCTTAAAATCATAATAAATAAGTTTTATTATGATATTTTTCTGCGAGTCAAATCATTCCTGTTGTGGTCATTGTCGTTTGACAGAAAATACGTGAAAAGGGGCGTTTTTTACGTTTTTGTTAACGTACAAAAGTACGGTCCCCAGTGGTAATAATATCTGCTTTAAATAAAATACAAATGGAATAGACTATAAAAATAAATGTTATTAAACTGTGTATTTTTAATGCTATTTTTAAAGGTTTACATTAAAATCGCGTAGATGGTTTAAACAATCAAAGTGGCATGGAACGTTGTCAATCTGCCTTTTAGTGGTTGACAGACAACTTCATTGTTTTGACATTTACTCTTTCTGTTTATTTCGATTTTCGTTAAAGTGTTTTTGCAGATATTTCGCAATTACTACAAAAATATATCATAAAAATGGCATCTGCAAGTACAGCGCATACTCCACAAAGCCGTTATGTTAATTGATTGTGCATTGTAAGATACTACAGACGTGCGCCAACTTGTGTTTGGATTTCTCTGGAGGTCGAATTTCTCATCATTCCGGTTAGACATGGCTTAGCTAATATTACCACTGTAATCTAGAGATTTAGTAAGAAATCTATATACTTTTCATTAATATCTGCTACAATTTATGTGGGTGGCCTGTTTCTTAAAGTTACAATTTTTGACATACGTGGTGTAATGGTGTTAGAACTTCAACGACAATAGGGAATATGCAATTTTTTCATTTTATTTCGATACAAAATATTAAAGTACTATAAAAATTATGACAAAAAGCGAAAACAAGACATAAATCGGCCAAACAACACAAAAGTTATAACCATTTAAACTTTTGTTTCCATCTCTTTCTAGATAAACGGAATTTAGTATGGATTTTGTACGTTGATGCAGCGAATGACGTCATTCGCTGTTTCGGATTTCTGTCTAATCAGCAGTTTCAAATGCTTATAATTTAGTATTTTTTATAGATATTTAAAAAATAATTTCACTTTTCTATTTCTGATGTTAATAAGCTTTGTTTAAGAGTGATAAAAAAATGCATATTATTTGAGAATTGTGTCGCTCGTCGTCTTCGTGCACAAGACTTAATTATATTTTGTTGTTACCAGGTATTACCATAACATGCAATTACCAGTGACTATTTTAAGGTCGTCCATTGTTTTTTATTGGAGTAGGACGATCATAGCTGACGGAGTACTCAAGAGTAGATAGGCATTGGCTTGCACTAACACGTGATTTTGTAAAGTGGTACAGAATTGCGCCGTAACATGATAGGAGGCCACTTTAAATGATATGATCGTATGATAGATAAACGTTAATGAAAGACAAATAAAAGATTTGCCGGCGACAAGTATACTTATTAAAATATGTATACGATATAAAATTGGACGAATATCTCTGTAGAGGAATACACAATAAAGATATTGATTGATTGATTGATTGAGGAAAGAAGTTGGGTACAATAAAGATTAAATTAACTTGAGTAGCGAGTCTTCACAATTGTGATTTGAACTAAATCTGTAATAAAAATACGTTAAACCAACCCGCACTGAGGCCGCTTGCTTGTTGGATTACAGCCCACTCCACGCCTCAGTAGCAGAAACATATTATAAGCAGATTATGTATTAGTAATAAAAATAAATAAATATTAACCATGAGAACCAGTTGACTGCAATGAAGTAGCTGAGCCATGTCTTCGGAGACCACCACCATTAGAACTGCTGTCTGAACTGGTCCCGTACCCCGATTCCACCTGAGAATTAAATTAACATAGGTTATTAATATCTCAAACCAACAAACAACAATGAATTTACAAATCGTTCACTATGACTATTTAATAACTCATTAACAAAGTGACTATATAAGAAAATTATGTGGTAATTAAAACTATATTAGTAATGTAAAAACCTTATAACATCATTTCAATTATGTGACAATGCCTTTAATTTTAATCATTTGTGTCATCTGGTGATTGAATTTTATTGTAATACTAGCTGTGCCCGTGCTGTGACCTTCGGAAATGATTATGAAAATATGACTTCCTATTTGAATCAGTTTTGTTAACAATTTCAAGGGTTTTAATTTTTTTGCACAGAACCCAAATCTTTTTCGAAACAGAAAGTAGCTTATGTTACTCCTTATAACATGAGCTATATTCGGCCAGTAAGGTCTGTCAAAATTGGTCCAGGCATTTCGGAGGTTAGCCGGAACAAACAGACAGACAAAAAAAAGTGATTTTTTGTTACAAGTACTTTCAGTAAAAAGGGATCTGGGACTTTTGCAGGAAAGACATTTGCGCGAAAGACACTTGCGCGAACCCACTTGCGTGAAAAGAAGAAAATGAGGTCAAAATGAAAATCCAAGATGGCGCTGACGAAAATTTTCAGTTATTCCTTCATGGGTGTTGTTTTCCTGACTTGATGATGGAAAAACCAAAAATTTTCCCCGGCGCCATCTTGGAATCTTATTTTCGTTATCAGCGACCTCGAAAACCATGAAAACGACACCCATGATGAAAAAGTCGCGCAAAAGTCCAGTAGCGCAAGTGTCCATTCGCGCAAATGTCCTGGCGTGCAAAAGTCCGTTCGCGCAAAAGTCCAATCGTGCAAAAGTCCATTCGCGCAAGTGTCCAAGCGCGGAAATGTCCGTTCGCGCAAAAGTCCATTCGCGCAAGTGTCCAAGCGCGGAAATGTCCGTTCGCGCAAAAGTCTATGCGCGCAATTATGTCTTTTCGCGCAAACTGTGGGTTCGCGCACGTGTCTTTCGCGCAAATGGCTTTCGCGCAAGTGTCCTGATACCAGTAAAAAGCCGTTGTTTTCAAATTACAAACAGACACTTTAATTTTATTTATTCGTATAGATGTAAATCAATAGAATAGGCTTGTGTCCTGAAAAAATCTAATTAGTCCGTCAGTTATATTATCAAAAATATTTGACACGCATTTTTTCTTTTGTTACGTAAACCAAAATTGACGAAGATACGACGCTTTTAAAATTCTCAATACGTCACGCCGTGTTAAAATTTTTAGTGCGTTGTGCTTGTGACGTCACGAGCCCCCACTCCCGAGTTTTGATGCGTTTTATCTTTGTCAATATTCATTGATTTACAAAAACAAAAAATACCTGTTCATTATTTTCCAATACTCTAACTGACGGACTAAATAGATTTGCAATTTATTGATGATGGAAACTGGTCTATTAAAGGAATGCCAATTCAGTAACTGTTCATAAAAAGCAGATTCTCTTATAATAAAATTGTTATCATAATAGTAGCCAGGACAAATAGCACAGTAAAAAGCCCTGACAAGTAAATAGTTTGAGCATGGTCACTCATAATATGTAACAACATTCAAGCAAAATGTGACCTAATAACTGGGCTGCATTATCTTAGCATTGGATGCTTTCGCCTAAACAATTGTGTACTGAAAAACCGTATTCTACATTTATGTTCACAGTTCTGATCCTTCACAGTTCACAGTTCACAGTTCTGATCCCGCGTAGAGCCTCCTGCCGGAGGCTCTACGCGGGAGTCGTGTGGTTCATGGCCCTTTACGGGGCCGGGCGCGGCGGGTGTGGGCGCGTTCCTTGAGGCGGCGAGCCACCCACTACCTAAACGCGCCTCAAAGGTGGTAGCCGTAAGATTGGCCCGTGGGTACCGCACGATCTCTCGCGAGGCGGCGAGCCTCCTTGCCGGATTGCCACCATGGGATCTGGAGGCTAGTCCTCGCGCGCCTAACGAATGGCGCGCGGAGGCGCTACACCGGGGGGAAACTCCGCTGCCGCGGCAAATTGTCGCTCAGATCTCATGGCGACATGGAGAGAGCGACTGTTGCAACCCCGTGCAGGGCACGCCACAATAGTGGCGATAAGTCCCCTCTTTGAGGAGTGGCTTTAGAGACGCCACGGCGTCTTCAGCTTCCGCCTGACGCAGGTCCTCACCGGACACGGTTGTTTCGGGAGGTTCCTGCACCGAATTGGGTGGGAGGAAACGCCTGGGTGCTATCATTGCGAGGATCGACCGGAGGACACGGAGGAGCACACTGTGGAGGTATGCCCCGCTTGGGCGGAGCACCGCCGTGTCCTCGAAGCGGCGATCGGCGGCGGCGACCTCTCGCGTCCGGCCCTGGTTCAATCCATGGTCCGGAGCGAGGCGGAATGGGACGCCGTCACCTCCTTCTGCGAAGCAGTAATGCTAAAGAAGGAGGTGGCGGAACGTGAGAGGGAGAGAACCTCCCGTCCCGGCCGCCGCGGCACGTGGCTCCCGGCCACCCTAGGCGCGGGCCTGTGGATGGAGAGCTATGGGCTACCTCGCCGTCCGTCCGTCTCATGACGACAGGCCGTGTCGACGGCGCGTTCGTGTTTCACGATGCCAAGGGCCGATGCCTGCCGGAGCTACGGGACTGTTCGAAAGAGATACCATGGCCCCGGAACACAGGGCCATGAAGGATCATGGTTGGGTTTTAGTCAGTAAAAGTCTGACAAACCGTCTGCTCCCAGAGCGGGAGGAGTCATATGATGATTTCACATCCGAAAAAAAAATGGAATGCCACAAAACGATGATTCATTCCATAAAAACAAAAATAATTACGAATACAAACAATCTTATCATAAAATATCTCAATTCCTATATTAAGAACAATTGAATACAATCATAACTTACATAGAGAATAGTATAAGTTCTTATCACCATTACTCACTAAGCTGATAATGAGTAGTATTATAACACAGGCAAAACCGTTGTAGGCCAAATAGCCCAGTGATGACTCATTATAAGAAGTAATAAATTTAATAATTATTAGAGAAAAGTAATATGAATCATGTACTGTATCTAAACAAAACATCAGCATTCATTACTTTCAGAAAGTGTTTGCATAAAACAATTAGTACAACAATATGTGACTTATTTGCTGAAACTTTCATGTATTCTTAACCTTTTGAACGCTGGAGCATAAACTCACGGGCGTGCCTTCCATGCCAAGTCACAGTTTTACCTACCATTTTCTCACATATTTGTGTTGTATGGTACAGGTTCCTTGTAACGTATATGTGACAATGGCGTTCAAAAGGTTAAGCCACATTGACACAACATTGATTTAAATAAGTAGCTAAGATATTTCCTGTTCTCCCCGAAACCTAAATGAGTGTAAATATAGACAAAACTGGTGCAGTTTGGTTAGTATTATTTTGTATTATTATTAAACCCAAAATAAAAGCAGTGATAACAAGACAAGTAGAAGTTACATAATTATCTATAGAAATATGTTAAGGTCAGAAATAAATATAATCAACATAATTGCTTTCGACAATAATTCTGAAATATACATTAAATTAATTTTCAGAGAGAATATCATAATTACAATGTGCGTTTTAAGTATTGGATGTTCATGAGTAATACGATACTTCAATGTTTGATAACAAGACATCCACACATTCCACACAACCACACATATACGCTAAGTACTCTGATTGAATGTATTGGCTGAATTATACACTTTGACTATAAATATCACATGATAATGATAATGTTTATTACTTTTTATGAGGTTATAACTTGATTGTGAACGTCATCCTACTTCATTTAAAATGGTGCTCAAGGTGATCATCTCAATTTAGATATATTATGGTAATTTTAATGCCACCAGAATAATTTGATCTGATTAAATGTTATTTTAGTAGGCATTCAACCAAAAAAATCTAATGTAAGTCTAACTTTGTATGAACTAGCAAAGAGTGGATGTTTTGAAATGGGGTAAACAAACACTTTCAGGATAACAAGTCATTGTAAACACCAAAAACAAGTGATTGCTGTTGACATACATGTCTTTTATATGTATGTAGAATTGTGTAGGATACTTTCTTAAATAATGATAACTATCCGGTTACAACCAATAAGTATAACAACCTTAAATAGAAGTTGAAATTATGATAACTTTTTGTCATACTCACTTTGAATGACTCCAAAACATCAATCCATTGCTGCTTCTCCTCAGGGCTCGTCGCCCTCAAGTACCAAACGCAGTCATTTACTGACACATCAAATCTGCAGTCATCAAATTCATGAGGCTGAAATAATAAACATCCAAGGTCGAATATCTGAATATTAGATCACATGCTGAGTTTGTTCGTTCTCAATCAGAAACCGCTACGACAAAAAAAGTCAAGAAGCAACAAGGACAAATTAATCTTTATATTGGACTTCGCCGCTATAAAAACAAGTATGCTCACCTTGACTTTGGCTTTTTTCAGACATAAGGCACCTCGGCATCCAAGATTACTCTCCAGCTCACTCTTGTAGTACGATAAAGTAGAATCCTTCAAAACAATAAACCTGTCCTGCCAACCGTGAATGTAATTTGTCCATTTACTCAAGTATCCGCGAAGTTCAGGATTTCCGCCATCCTCTAAATCAGAGTTATCGCTCACTGTTATATTTTCTTCAATCATGTTGCAAATGTTAAGAATTAATATTTACATTAAATTCTACACAAAAACAAACAAAACGAAAAATAATAATTACTAAAAACTCGTTACATGGGAAGATACACAACGAAAATTGTTGCTGTTGTTTGACGTTTGATTTCAGTTCCACAGACTATAAATAAAGATTGCAAGCACAGATTAAAAGTCAGTAGTCATAGTCAAAAGTGGGCGTTGCGTTATCATGTGATGATGTGACAAATGGAAACGCTGTAGGTACGGCAAGTCAATTTGGTCTATTTATAGTAGTGATTTTCGCACAAAGATTGATCGTAGTGAATGGTTCACTGTTCACTTTTAAGAAAACTTTACGAGCTTCTTTTTGCTCTCTGATACGACTATGATATTTTTATGCTATACGACTATGCATTCAGTTGTTCTACTCATGTACGACTCACATAAGAACTCTTTTTCTTCTGAAAATTTCAATTCCAGCCGTTGTAACCAAATAACAATAATGAAAAAAGTGACGTCGTTTAATTTTTCTTCGATCTGGTATTTGAATGTTCCCAGTTTGACATTACAACGAGTGCCACTATTTCCGGAAACAATGTTCTTTTGCGTATCGATTATAGTCGTCTTGTAATGTTATTGGTGGAAATACATTAACCGCCAAATCAACATTATACCGGCCAATAGCACAGCGCCATTCTACAAATAACTCTCCATATCCGTTCAAGATGGCCGACAAAACTATGCCTATTTTTGTTCCATCAGAAAAACCTTTGAAAGTAGTTAAGTGGAAAGTAAAACAAGGTGTTTTTGTGTCGCAAGGTCAGATATTATTTTTATACAACGATTCATCGGGCTCAGGCACTGAATTAAAGAAATACAAGGCAATACGCGCTGGTACTATCTCATCGATCAAGGTGAAGGAAGGAGACATTGCAGAGCCTGGGTAAGTGACGTCACATTATAAATGCGCTATAAAATAATATTTATCATTTTTAAATGCAAAATATCGATAACAAACAATAATAATTTGCATAATTCTGCATCACGTAGTTACTCTTTATATAAGGTGCAGTTGCATTGTTTGCGCGGCAAATACAACTGCAGCAATAGCTTCCCGCGTAAAATGTAACCTAGCCTAGATAGAACAAACATTGCAGATGTTTTGCTAATTTTATTTCAATGTAAAATTCAATATTTATCAATGAGGCTTTGACTTAAACATTGCCCTATACCAATATTGCCTGACGAAGGTTTAATTCACAACCAAATACCAAATAGAGTACATATATATTGTCAACAACTCATGAGGCTTTGACTTAAACTTTTCCCAATAATACCAATATTGCCTGTCGAAGGTTTAATTGGTTGTGAATTAAACCTAGAGTACATAATATGTACTCTAGGTTTGATCATTTGAGTTGTTGACAATATATATTATATATTGTCAACAACTGAAATGACAACAAGTTGTTGTTGAAAGAATTTATTTGTGTCGCTATCTTTCAAACTTGAAAACAATGCCTTCATTATTATTTATTTAATTTTAAAGAAAGCTTACAGACTAATTACAAGCTTCCACATATATTTTATCTAATTAGTTATGAGTTATAACTTGCATTCACCAGTTACAGCGATTTAAGTAAGTAAACAGATTACAATGTAGACATATGTTGCGATAAATAATATACTAAGTATGTCAAGTCATGCAGTATCAAAATCAAAATTAATTTATGATTGTCACCAAAATATTCCTTGTTTAGAATCTTTCTAATTTTGTGTGCGCTGGTGCAAAATAAATTGTATTATTGTTACTATATCTCTTCTAGTTAGGTGACAGATAAATCCCAAATTAAACAATCCCACTAATGAAACCATTGTAACTTTTCAGTGCACCCCTAGGAGAGCTTGAAGAATGTCGCCATCCTACTGTGATGAAAGAGATGTGTGCAGAGTGCGGCGCCGACCTGCGCACAGACGAAGTGACCAACAGGGATGTCGCCGTAGTGCCCATGGTACACTCTGTACCTGAATTGAAGGTAAGACCAAGATCATCAAAATGTACTCTAACAAATTGGTGGTAATCGACGAATACAGTGGATTTACCTAGGACTAGGAATATAAAGTTCTAAGGGCCAATAATTTGGTCTACTTTGAGGTCAACTTTTCAAATTCTAACAAATTAACACATTCGTAAAATTTATTTTATAGTGGAATAATACCTCAAACAAGTTTTGGCCGTTTAGTTGAAAACTGGATTAGATAGATACAAGTTTTAACTTTGAGTAATGGTTATAACTTCACTTGCAATCCAGAGAGCAAACCAAGTCCTTTTGAAGACTTTCTTATTTTGAGCTTTTAAAGAAAGACAGATACGAGGGCTACATTCTTAAAGTAAAAATTGCAGATACACACTTATCTATGATTCTTTTTTTAAATTACTTATTGAATTTTTGCTTCGACAATACTGGCAAATATAATTGCAATTGTAATAATAATAAATTTAATTCAAATTTAATGTTAATGCCAATTTAAAATAATAATGAAATTTAATAATAATAAAATTGCAATTGTAATATATTAATAATAATGAATTTGATGTAAATTTACAATTTAATGTTTTATGCTATGAAAATTTATTTAATTGCATGATAAAAAATTTAAATTATGTATATATAATATATTGTGTTGGCAATAAAGGCTTTATAATAATAATAAAATTGAATTTTTGCCTACTTGCATATTTGATAATGCTTCATATTTCATTGAACTTGTTATTTGATTCCTACCTTTTCATAGTATCAAATAACACATGATTTTTCACTGAATAATATCTATTTTCAGGTGTCGGAAGAGCTGGCACAAAAATTGGGTCGAGAGGATGCTGACCGTCTCCTAAAGGATAGGAAACTAGTATTACTTGTGGACCTTGATCAAACATTGGTTCACACAACTAATGATAATGTACCACCTAACTTGAAGGTAAATATTGTGAAAATAAGAATAAATTAAAGAAAATAGTCATGATGTACTAAATTCCTTTTTTGTCTGATATGGATAAATTAATAGTATCTCTGAAATCTTAAGTTATTATGCACCGAATTAATAACAACACTTCTGAAAATTGTTATCCATAATTTAAATTTCTTGATAACAGGGTGTCCTTCACTTCTTCCTGCGTGGTCCAGGGGCTCCCGGCCGCTGGTGCCATACGCGCCTTCGACCACGAACTCAAGAGTTCTTGGAATCTGCCTCCAAGAACTATGAACTTCACGTATGCACCTTTGGCGCCCGCCAGTATGCACACGCCGTTGCCGACTTACTTGATCCAGAGAAAAAGTATTTTTCTCATAGAATCCTGTCCAGGGATGAGTGCTTTGATGCAAGAACTAAAGCAGCTAATTTAAAGTAAGTGAATTACCAAAATATACATATAATATTGCTTATTCTCTGTCACATTTCAAGAATTTATCATGTCTGTAAAACTTTTCAGAGCATTATTCCCTTGTGGCGACAACATGGTGTGTATTATCGACGATCGTGAGGACGTATGGCGACACGCAACCAATCTGATTCACGTCAGGCCTTACTCGTTCTTCCAGTCTACAGGAGATATAAATGCACCTCCTCTACCTGGTAAGACACTTTTATTAAAATGTAACTATTAAACGGATATTTGTATCACCTTCCTGCCTTTGTCCCATGTTACTTGGGGTCGGCGTCGTCCCCTGTGTGAACCAATAAAGTGATGAGTGCTATAAACATGTTACAGAAAACGAAAAACCTAGAGACAAACTAGGAAGCGGCAAAAACGGCGCCCAAAATCAGATGCCCACCCTAGACGCCGAGCCAGAACAAAAAGACGTATCAAAGAACAAAGAGAACAAGGAAGATGGATTCAATGGTATAATAGTTGCTAAGGAAAAAGAAGTAAAGAGTTCTAATACAGAGGAAAAGGCAAGTGAAGAAGCTGATCAGGAGGGTGATGAGAGGATAGCGCAAGACCCGGCAGAGCCGCGGTGGGTGGAGACCTCGGATGGACAAATAGAGGTGGAGGACCCTGATGACTACTTAATTTACTTGGATGATATACTTAAAAGAATACATACGTAAGTAGCACAACAAAGTATTGTGTTTATCGTTCACAGTGTGGAAGTGTTTGTTTCAACACCTTTACTTTACTTAGTAACAGTTTATCCTTCTGCAATGAAATCGAAATAAAAGATTGTAAAAATCATATTATCAGTATAAAAACACATAAATGAGTAATTCTGTTTTTCTGCAATGCTTAATTGTTTCTGTAGATTAGTTACTATGTTTTTCTTACTTTTCCAGGCACTTCTACGATAACTACGACAAAATGGGTAAGAATCAAATTCCAGACTTGAAGTCTATTATCCCAGAAGTGAAATGCGAAGTATTAGCGGGTACTAGTCTAGTCTTCAGTGGTTTAGTGCCGACGCACCAGCGTTTGGAAACGTCAAGGGCGTATCAAGTAGCAAGAAGTCTTGGAGCCGAAGTTACGCAGGATTATTCTGATAAGACTACACATTTGGTAGCAGTGAGAGCAGGTAAGCATTGTAACAGTTGGTTATTGTCAATTATACCAGGTCAGTGCATAATTTAAATGCTTGTTTCAAATGTTTAACTTATTTTACAGGAACAGCAAAAGTGAATGCAAGCAGGCGAATTGGTGAAGGCAAATCGAGCAAATTACATGTAGTGACTCCAGAATGGCTGTGGACCTGCGCCGAGAGGTGGGAGCGAGTCGACGAGAGACTATACCCTTTACAAAGAGGGGGACAGGTACAGTAACTAAACAACTTTATTTTTTAAAGTTCCTAAAACGCTGCAAATATTGAATCATTTTGAAGGCACATATTATGGCACAGTGGACTGCTGCCCTGACTTTTTATAGACCTGTCCATGAAAAAAAGTAGTGCCTAGTTTATGGATTTGTAGAAAAGCAAACCCAAACTTACACTAGTAATCTCTAGCTAAAATCATGATATGATGACCTGTCGCCTTTCGCGGAATTAGCTGTATTTTACGAAATGAGTCCAAGATAAACAGCAAAGTAATAGAAAATGTAATTAGCATTAAATCAGATGAGTGCTTGACCAAGCAAGTTCCGTATCCACAGAGCAGTTCCCGTCGGCCGCCGGCACACTGCAGCAGTCCTCCGCCTGCGCCGGCTCCCGTGGCCGCACTGCGAAAACGCACGCCTTCTGGGCGGTTCATGGACACGATCAACCCGCTGCTGTCTTTCTCGAGCGATGATATCGCCGATATGGATAGAGAAGTAAGTTACACTAACATTACTTTGCAAAAATCCATGTACGGGGTAAAGGTTCTGCTTTCAATGTAAGTATAAGAGGCCTCTTGCTCTCAATTTTTGTAAAAGTACATGTTCTTCTTGTTTTATAGGTGGAAGACATATTCAATGAATCGGACGAAAGTTCTTCAGATGAGGAGAAACCAGGTGATGATGACCTGGATGATGAAGAGAATCCTCCTGAGGATAGGCTTATATCAGTCAGCGCAGAAAATAGCATGCAGGACAGCTTACCGGACAGGTAAAGAAGATAATCATGTTGCTTATCCATATCAGTACCTATGCATCAATGAGACACGGTTATTATGACGACACGTTGGCGACGACGACGACGACGTTGGCGCAGTGACTGAGCGATTGACTGCTGCGCTGCGTGTCGCGGATTCGATTCCCGCATGGAACAAATATTTGTATGGCCTGCAGGTAGTTGTTCCGGGTCTGGCTGATTGTGTATGTGAGTTTAAATATTTGTAAACGCACCCACGAAACAGGAGAAATTCCTTGTGGGGCACTGTTTAAAAAAAACATGAGAGAGTTAGGGATAGTGGCCTTAAGGTGACACATCACACGGGCTCGAACTCATTGGTGGGCGTGGCCAAAAAGCACGCTGTCTCACCTGGCATCGTGCCCGACAGAGATAGTATCAGTGATGAGCAGTTAGGCGCTAGTCTTCACGCGCGTCTAGTTCGTACGCACACACTCAGTGTTCCGAACCGTTCCGAAAGAAAGAAAGAAAAGAAAGAAAGAAAGAAAGAAAAAACACTTATTAGCCCGCACAGGACAAAACACAAATTAAAATAACAGTACAGCTAATAAAAATAAAAATAAAAATATTAACAGAAAAATGAGAAGAAAATAAAAAAAACATGAAATTAAATTGGTCCTGTACTAAGCCAAAAGGCCCCTATCTCAGCATGGTGCTGTAACATTTAAAAAAAAAAAAAAACGTCACAAACAAACAAAAACGAAGTTATATAATACTTTCGTCTGACCTTTTATTTAAATGCGCTAAAAAGAATAAAATAAACTTTTTCTTTAAAACTTTTACTATCAACTTATAACGTCATCGTCACTACACAATTCGCGAGATTAGTGGCAACAATAATATTGTATAACTATATTGTTTGTTATTGTTGGCCTGGGGTCACGATGTCCTGGACGCTTTCCGCCAGGTCTGCTAATCCCTCGAGAGAAATAAATGGCTGTGAAGCCAGCAGAGTCTGGACGTTGGTCGGCAGACGACTGCTTTATGTTTTCATCGTGGTACTGTGGATTTCCTTGGCCTGATAAAGTTTAGGATTTCCTTTTCAGGGCGTATCAAGTCGGGGTCACCAATTTAGTGGTTGTTGTACACTATCTAAACTAAATTAAAAAAAATTATAATTCCATAGGTATAAATTTAATCAACACAAGACAGAGAAGTGACAGATCAGAAGAAAAGTAAAAATTATATCGTGAAGGTTTTATGTATATAAAGTTTCTAAATAAGTAGGTCGCTACACCATATTATAGGGTGTGCGTTTCGATGGCGCGACCATGGCGTTTTTTTTTAAAATAACTATGCCATGATTTTGTAAAAATATGTATGTATGTGGTTCAAATTTCCCAAAACCTTAAATTTGTCAAAGTTATGGTTAAAAAGTTATAAGGGTTTGAACGTGGCCACGCCATCGAAACGCGGAGAACCGCGCGGGCACGGAAATCTTAAAAACTAAGCGTTGCAGAGACCTGAAATTTAGGTAAATAACAGATTGAATTTGTAAAAAAAATATAAAAAATCCTAGGTTTATATTTTAGGAGCATACGTACGGTATCGCTTATAACCTTTAAAGTGTTCTGAATGTGAAATTTAAAATTGAAATTAATTAATTTAATTTTAAATTAATTTTTTTACAAAATCTAGCCATAGTTTAAAAAAAAAATAATGCCGTGGTCGCGCCATCGAAACACACATTATAGGAGTGCAATAAAAATGCACAGGCCCTTCAACTTCAGAGAAAAACAAATGACACGTCACTGACGTCATGCATGAAATGAAAAGGACAGAAATATAGGTCTTGTTCTTCTATCAAACGAAGGACATGTCAATATCGCGTGTCCCCCTCCCGCACCGCACCGGGGGAAACATTCAGTGAGATGCACGAAAATTCATAGTAAAAGGCGCGCGTAAAAATATATGAAAAAGCTTTTGGAAAATCGAATTTTATGAAAAAACCACTGCATAAATCATTATCAAATAAAATTTATTGAATTCTTCGATAATTGTGCTGTGTCGGTACGGACTTTGTTTTGGAAATTTGACACTTCTTTTATTACTAATTTACGCCCAAAGTTACGTTAAAATTGGCAATAAAAATGAATCTTTGGTAGCTCGTAACTTTTGAATGGCTTTTTATTTTACTATTCTGATTCCGTACAGACACAATTAATAATGAGACAAAACGATATCATGTTTAACTTTAGATGTACCATGTCAAACAGTGGAGTAATAGCCCCCCGAAATTTGTATGGAAAATATGTTGCGCAGTTCAACCTTAAGACAGCTTTCTGTGTCATTTGCCAGAAAGAGTGTTGAGCTGCTCCGTAAAATGTGAAACTTAATTCTATACTTTTGTTTTCCAGATTACAAGATTCGCAAGAAGCAACAAATGACTCTGAAATGGGTAAGTACTTTTCAGTTTTTACTCTACAAATCAGAAAGGCATACAAAACTTATTTCTCATCGTTGTTTCGTAAAATCAATTGTTTTGTAGTTTCTGTCTATATCTATGGGAAAAAGGAGTAAGTTCAAAAGTGTACTTATTTATGTGTTCATGTAAAATCAATATAGAATCCTAAAATTACACTCAATCCTTACAATTTTTTATTTAATCCTAGATGATGAATCCCGCCCTCGCAAGAGACCACGAAGATCGTCACCACCATCAGATGAGGAACCACCAGATGACGACGACAGCTCCTGGAACCTCATGGGTGCGGCATTAGAGAAAGAACTTCTAGCACAGGACTGATGCCACCCGTACAAGCAATCTTGACAAATTATGAGCCCTATGGCTAGGAATAAAATAAATGCTCTTTTCTTTAGTTTTTTTTTGTTTTTTATTTTTTTAATCCCAATACTAAGGCACAGATAATGTAATACTTCGCTAAGGATTGACTTAACGCTGTCTAGACCATAGACTTAGTAAAATACTAAGTCTATGGTCTAGACTATAATTATGCAAACACAGTCTCTAAATGATTAATTTTGAAGATTGAATTATGTTACCAGTTCATTAACTGCCATCTAAGTCCAGTTGAAATTACTAGATAGTAGTAAACAACATTTTGGTGTGATTAAACAAATCTCAGCCGGTATTAAGCGATATTCTATCTATCTATCATGGGGTATAGGTTTCCGCACTTAGTCCTTGAAGTGGACCATTGTACGTGAGCCATGGTGGCCGATTACTCTAACCAGCCCACCTCCCTCCAGAAACAGATTAAACTTCCCGGTCTCCTCAGGGCATCCGCAAGGGATCTTGGTGTTCCCAGGGTCTCGCGAATCTTAGTAATGCCTGTGCACTCAAGGAGCACTTGCGCCACCATTTCCTCCACCTCCATGCATGCTCTGCACAGGGGGCTGACAGTGATACCTAGGGTGTGGAAGTGTTTATTCAGTGAACAGTGTCCGGTGATGGTCCCCGCCACCAGACGCAGGCGCGCGATATTAATGAAACATAGATAAACATTATCTAAATATTTAATTGCTAATTTATTACACTATACAACACTAGCTAACTTAAATGGCATAAGGATCATTTTCATCAAACACATGGAACTTGGTGTATGTAGGTTTTGATGTGAAGTCTTTCTTTCCATCTTGCCAGCCTCGTTCTGGTGCCTTATCATGATCGAAGGTAGAATCTAATTTTCCATACAGCTCTGCTTGCCTATCCATGTCTTCTCTGTACTGTTCTTTAGCAACCTTTTTACCAGTGATAGGGTCAGTAATGTCACCGAAAGGGTACACAACCTCTTTGACTTCATGAGTAATTAACTTTGTCAATTTTTGTTGTAGTGACTGTATGAGGACAATATCGCCAGTCTTACAGACCTTTTTGGGATCATGGCAGTAGTAAAATTCATCTTTTCTAAAATACTGAAATAGAATGAAGAAAGTTTTCAGTGAAATTAGTGATAAAACCTCATATTTGTAGTCATTTTTATTATAAAATACAAACCATCAGTAAATTCTCGTCCAATTCTAACCTCTTCACTCTGATTTTGGCAGCATTTTGTTTAACAGTAGGAACACATTGGCCTAGCAGTAGGAATTTCTTTGCAGTCTCTGCTACATTACGAGCCATTGTTGTTAGTTGTTATTCAATGCAAATTTCACAAAGAAATACTGAATGTTATAATACAAACTATTGCTCGTTTAGATTAATGACAGATTGATTGAATGACAGTGACAGATGACAGTTGGACCTGTTGTCAATTTTTTTGTGGGGTTATTGCCATAAATAAATAGAAACTAGTCATAGTCATGCTCTAGTTGAAAAACTTTTTCAATGCCACCTGCTGGAGGAAAAGTAGTATAAATACTGGAGATAGCAAATTTTACTCAAAGGAAACATTCCTTTATTTTTATAGAGAAACAAATCTGCATTCACGCTTAGGTTTTGTTTTACGTAACTGTCAAGGTTTTAATAACCAGGCATATAATAAAGGCATATAATAAGCTCTTGTTCAACGCCTTAGTTCGGTGCAAGCTCGAAACCAGCGCTTGTATATGGAATCCTCATGAGGTTACTTAGACACTCATGCTGGAAAAAGTGCAAAAAGCTTTTCTCAGGTACCTTTACAAACATGTATTTGGATATTATCCATATACAGGTTGTGGCGTAAGTAGTGGTCCACCGTTCAGGATTCGATGAACCAGATCATTAACTATAACAATAAAATTTAAACCATATTTTATACCCAAGGGTTCCGAAAATATTTCCTTTTTGTCTTTTATTTACGAAATTTCTATCTTATATTACAAATTTGGTTGTAGTTTCAACAAAAGTCAAAATGAAAGATTTTGACTTCTGTTAATTACTGCTGAATACTAGAGCTACCATGACAAATTATGATTTTTTTATGTAAATTCAGCTCTTTTGAAGAAAAAGTTGGTTCTTCTCTAATTTTAACCCAAATTTTTAACACACCATCAAGTTCAACAGCGATTTTTGTAAAAAAACGTACCACATTGTCAGTGCCCATGTATTTAATAATATGCCTACTAAATGCCGATTTCAAAATGATATCATTATAACAGATCCAATAATTTAACAAAATGATATTTAATTTTAGTTGAAGAAAAGAAGATTTTCATTAAACTAAGTACTTTTTTAAAGTTTATTGCGTTAATAATATTACAAAACGTATTAAAACTTAAAAAACGGATACAATCTAACTTTTTACATTTCTAATGTGATTTGTGAACTGTACCCATACCACTATCAAAGGGTACAGTCATTGCTACCAAGAGATTATCACTTGAGAGTAACATTTTGTAGAGTAATGCTACGCAGAATAAGAGAAGACCCGCAGTTTTTTAATAAAATACTATGGAGCGACGAGTCATCCTGCAAAAAATATGGATATTTAAATCTACACAATTTGCATAACTGGCAGCTAGAAAACACGCATCTCTTATGGCAAGACAGATCACAGTATCATTTTAAAATAAACCTTTGGAACGGTATCATTAACGGACAGATAATCGGTCCACAGTTCCACACGAGCTGCCAAAAACATTAAATGCAGAAAGATATTTAAGTTTTTTGCAAATTGACTTGCCCTTGCTTCTGTAAGGTGTCGTTCCTGAAGTCCAAGAAAACATGTGGCTGCAGAACGATGGCTGTCCCGCTCACTATGCTGTTAGAGTACGAGAGCACCTTGATACAGCGTATCCAAATAGGTGGATTGGGCGCTTAGGTCCAATATTGTGGCCACCACGCTCGCCAGGTCTAAATGTTGGAAGTATAACGCCGGCCATCTATAGAATTTACTTCAGATTCAAATGTGAAAGCTGGTGTTCGTTCTGTTTGTCACTCGGCAACTATTTTTCCTATGAAAACATGTCATGTGTAATTTTATAATAATATATATTAAATATTTCACTTCTTTCCAACTGTGTTTATTACTCCACTCTGCATTACAAGCAATAGGTTATGTGCTACATGTGTGAAGTGTAAATATTTTGTGAAAATATTATTATTTTACTCGAAATATGGATGAGTATACTAATTCGAAAGTTACGATGGAAAAGCTAAAAGGTACCATCAACTATCGCGATTGGGCATTTCAAATGCAAAATATACTAGTATTCGAGGATTTGTGGCAATGTATTACTGGAAAATACGAAACCTCAGGTGAGAACGCTAACAAATTAGCTCGTAGAGAGGAGAAAGCTCGAGCGAGGCTATGTTTGAGTGTTGAAAAATCGTGCTATTCTCACATTGTGCAGGCGAAAACTGCGAAGGATGTATGGGATGCCTTGCAGAAGGCTTACGATGACACCGGGTTGCAAAGGAGATTGTCGTGTCTGCGAACTTTGTGCTCGATTAAGCTAGAACAGTTCGATAGCATGGAAATTTATGTCAATGAGATCTTGTCACTTGCTGAACAACTCAGTAGCATGAAGAAACCACTTGATGATGAATTTCTGGCTACTATTATGCTCCAAGGGTTGCCTCAAGATTATGACCCAATGATAATGGCTCTGGAGCATTCTAGGATAGACATAACTACAGATATGGTTAAAACAAAACTACTTCAAGATAAGAGATGGAAAGGGAGTGCCGCTGATAATGGCGATGGCTGCTTATTTACACGGAATCGTAGTAATGAAAAGGCTAGCTCTCGAGGCGAGAAGAAAAATGCCTCAAGTACATCAAAACACGCTAGTACCTCGTCAAGTACGAACAAGTTGTGGTGTTGGAAGTGTCGTTCTAAAGGACATGGCAAGAAGGATTGTCCTCAATTGGACCGCAATGGAGCGACGTCGACTTCCATGGTGTTGTCTGCACTTAACACTGACAGTTCGTGGATTATTGATTCTGGAGCGACAGATCATATGTCAGGACGCCAAGAATGGTTTCAAGCTCTTGATGAGTCGTCGACTAAGGAGGTTTGTGTTGCTAACGGAAAGAAGTTAGATGTGAAAGGGAAAGGTGAAGTACATTTTACGGTTAACTCTTGTGGACATACAATAGATACTACTTTGAAAGATGTAATGCTTGTACCTGATCTTACTGTTAATTTAATATCTGTGTCTACCCTTGCTGAAAAGGGATTTAAATTTATTTTTGATAAAAATGGATGTAAAATACTTAAAACTGGTAAAGTAGTTTTATATGCTAGGAAAGTTGGGAGAGTTTACAGGCTTCATTCTGTGGGTAAAGTCAATCTGACAACGTCATCTACGTCTAAGGATATGATGTTATGGCATCAACGTTTAGGTCATATAAATTTTGACAGCTTGGCATCACTTAGGAAGGTGGCTAATGACATTGACTTTCAGGTTGATAATCAGAAGAAAGTTTGTGATGTGTGTCTTAAGGGTAAGCAATCCCGCGCTCCCTTTGTGACCAATCATAACAAACAGGTGGCCGAGGCGCGGCTGGCGCTCATTCATAGTGACGTCATGGGGCCGATGCCGACTACTTCTCTCGGAGGCAAGCGCTACGTCCTCACATTTCTAGACGACTACTCCAGGAAGGTGTTCGTCTATCCCATTGCAAAGAAGAGTGAAGTGTGTAAGTACACTAAAGATTTTATTAGACTGGTAGAGAATCAGTGTAGTGCTAAAGTCAAGGTAATGAGAACAGATAATGGCTCTGAGTACGTTAATGCTGAGTTGACGGATTTTCTTAAAAAGAAAGGCATTGTACATCAGCTGACGGTACCCTATTCTAGTCAGCAGAATGGATCCGCGGAGCGCCTAAATCGTTCTTTACTTGACAAGGTCAGATGTCTACTGTATAACGCAAACCTTGATGACAAGATGTGGGCAGAGGCTGTAAACACTGCGGCGTTTCTGATCAATAGATCGCCAAGCTCGAGACTTTCTGGTAGATTACCAGAGGAAGTGTGGAGTGATAAGAAAGTAAGTCTTAAAAATCTGCGTGTTTTTGGTTGCGAGGCTTTTGCTCATGTAGATGACTGTAAACGTAAAAAGTTAGACCCCAAAAGTAGAAGGCTAATCTTTTTAGGTTACTGTGATAACGTCAAAGGATATCGTTTGTTCAACCCTGATGACAATAAGATCGTTATATCACGTGATGTGGTGTTCAACGAATCTGTGTTTCCAGGGAGAAATTTTAAAATAGGGCCAAAACGTGTGTTTGAACCTATTTATCTTACAGGAGGTGATGATGAGAGGGAGATGCTGGAGACTACGTCGGTTGAGGCGGAGTCAGAGTACCTGTTGCCTGAGTCGTCAGATCATCCACTTGAGGCGGAGCCAGATACAGTTCCTGCAGAATCACCAAATCATCCTGTTGAGTTGAAGTGTGAACGCGAGGCTAGTAAAGATTCGGTAACGTCGCCTGAATTGGCACCAGACTCTACTAGTACACGATATAACCTACGTTCACGTATGCCTAAGACAACCTGTAACATAACTAACGTGTGTAATGTGACAGAGCCCATAGAGCCACGTACTGTCAAAGAAGCTTTGAAATGTGAAGATAAAGAGTTATGGCAGAAGGCCATGAAAGAGGAAATCGATTCTTTTGTCTTACACGGAGCTTGGGAGCTTACTGATAAACCGGTTGACAAGAACGTCGTTAAAAATAAGTGGATTTTTACCCTTAAACGAGACTCGGATGGGAACATTATACGTTATAAGGCAAGGTTGGTAGCTAAAGGCTATACTCAAAGATATGGTGAAGATTTCCAAGAAACTTTTTCACCGGTCGTTCGTCATTGTTCTATACGATTGTTGCTATCTCTGGCAGTAGAAATGAACCTTAAGATTGATCATTTAGACGTGCAGACAGCATTCCTGAATGGAAATTTGCAAGAGGAGATCTTTATGCAACAACCGGAAGGTTTTATATGCCCTGGGAGTGAGAACAAAGTCTATAGATTACGAAAGGCTGTTTATGGGTTGAAGCAAGCATCGCGATCCTGGTACCGAAAGGTAAAAGATGTCTTATTTTCTTTGGGATACAGACAGTGTAAACAAGAAGACTGTATCTTTACTAAGAGATCAGGTGAGTCGATTGTTTTTATCGCTCTGTATGTTGACGATTTTTTCGTGTTCTATAATGACAAACGTCTGGCTGAAACGTTAAAAAGTTCTTTGTTAAATGTTTTTAAACTCAAAGACTTAGGCCCGGTACGAAACATGTTAGGTATAAAGGTAGAACGTGATGCAACTTCCATAAAACTTAGTCAGGAAAAGCGGATTGACAATATGTTAGATCGTTTTGGCATGACAGACTGTAAGCCTGTAAAGTCTCCCATGATAACTAATGTTAGTTCGGTAATTGAGAGTTCTAATAATGCTACAAATAACGTTGTAACGAAGTTTCCGTATCAAGAGTTGATTGGTAGTCTTATGTATTTATGTGTAACTACGCGACCTGACATTTCGTTTGCCGTGTCATATTTAAGTAAATTTAACAGTTGTTATACGGAATTCCATTGGAATCAAGCTAAGCGTGTACTGCGATATCTTAAAGGTACTAAGCAAAAGGCTTTGGTATTAAAGAAGTCGAATGTAGATCCCGTTCTTGAGGGTTATTCTGACGCAGATTGGGCGGCAGATCCTGATCGTAAGTCGTACACGGGGTATGTGTTTAAATACGGCGGTAATACGGTATCTTGGGGTAGCTACAAACAGTCCTGCATATCGCTTTCGTCCACCGAGGCGGAGTATTGTAGCTTGAGCGAAGCGAGTAGAGAAGCGGTGTTCCTACAAGCTTTAATTAAGGAATTGCTAATGAAGACTAGTTGTAAAATAGTAATGTATTGTGACAATCAATCTGCTATACAGCTTGCTATCAATCACACTCATCACAGACGGAGCAAGCATATAGAAATAAGATTTCATTACGTTAGAGATATGATAGATAGGTTTAACGTAGAAATTGTATACATCCCTACGGATGAGATGTTAGCAGAAGTGTTCACTAAGCCCCTGGGCTGTGTCAAGCACGAGGTGTTCACTCGTCAGCTTGGTGTGGCATGAAGCCATCATGATGCCCACGTTATGGGGGGGTGTTGGAAGTATAACGCCGGCCATCTATAGAATTTACTTCAGATTCAAATGTGAAAGCTGGTGTTCGTTCTGTTTGTCACTCGGCAACTATTTTTCCTATGAAAACATGTCATGTGTAATTTTATAATAATATATATTAAATATTTCACTTCTTTCCAACTGTGTTTATTACTCCACTCTGCATTACAAGCAATACTAAATCCCCTAGAATTATTTTATTGGGGTTGCCTAAAAGAAAAAGTCTATAGCAAAGAAATCACAAGTATTGACCAATTGAGGACTAGAATCCAGGCAGCAGCTAGAGAAGTCAGCGAAAGCGGGTTTGCCCGACGACTTAAACGGTCGTTTATTCGACGTTGCAGAGCGTGTATTGCTGCGAATGGGGGCCATTTTGAATATTTCGTTTAATTTTAATGATTGTAATCATGACAAAGATTAATAATAAATGATAAATAAAGTGATTTGTTTTTTTTTTTTAATTCTTTGTTCAAATACCTGAAGTAACAAGTTAGGTCTACATAACTCTGTTAGAGTAGTTTTTTTTTAAACAAATGGGCATTGACACTGTAGTGCATTTTTTAGCAAATATCGTAAGTATTAACGCAATAGAGTTTAAAAAAATAGTTTAATGAAAATCTTCTTTTCTTCAATTAAAATTGAATATCTTTTTGTTAAATTATTGGATCTGTTATAATGATATCATTTTGAAATCGGCATTTAGTAGGCATATTATTAAATACATGGGCACTGACAATGTGGTACGTTTTTTTTACGAAAATTGCTCTTGAACTTGATGGTGTGTTAAAAATTTGGGTTAAAATTAGAGAAGAACCAACTTTTTCTTCAAAAGAGCTGAATTTACATAAAAAATCATAATTTATCGTGGTAGCTCTAGTATTCAGCAGTAATTAACAGAAATAAAAATGAAAGAATAATGACTTTTGTTGAAACTACAACCAAATTTGTAATAAAGGGTAGAAATTTCGTAAATAAAAGACAAAAAGGAAATATTTTCGGAACCCTTGGGTATAAATGGTTTCAATTTTTAATTGTTATAGTTAATTATCTGGTTCATCGAATCCTGAACGGTGGACCACTGCTTACGCCACACCCTGTATGTATCCTACTAAATTTATTTTAGGATGTTTGAATTTTTAATTCCCTTAAAGTCAGGCGTGCTGTTGGCCAACTAACAATTGCGTATAAAATTATACATGGTTATACCAACGCCTCGGAATTACATGCTGAGCTGCGTCAATTATTTGTTCCAAATAATTTTATTCGCTCTAGGAAACATAAATTGTTTAATGTTCCATTTAGTCGCACTGTAGCCCGATCCACTTCGCCTGTACCACGTATGCTTACGAACATCAACGCTCTCGTGGAGACCAACCCTGGATTGGACTTGTTTGCTGATGAATGGAAGACGATATTATTGGAATGTTTGTGGTTCTGCGAGAAGACCAAATAAAAGGATTAGGTATTTAATTTAGTGTTAATGGTTTTAAATACTGTACTAAATAAATAAAAAAATAATTCACAGAATTTCGAGAATTGGTTTGCTACACTCGGGAACCGAACCTACTAAAATTCGAAAAATTAACTTTTCGTACTTTTTTGACATCAGTCGATAGGGTCAATCAGTGTGTGGACCGAATGTGGATCAAATCTCTATATTAAACATGATAAATGAAATGAGAGAAAAACCATGAAATCTAAAGTAATCAATTATATGGGATAAATTCAATAAGATAGTCTAAATATTTTTGAGGCGAATAACAACTTCAGGCGATTATCTACTTGGTTACAAAAAAAAATAACTTGGTAGTGATTAAATATTTATAACACAATTTTATATTATATGAGCTAGAAAAGGCAAGGATCTTAAAAACTAAATAATGGCGCTACTTTTGTAACAAATCTTGATCGTATTAAAATAAAAGGATGCAGACAGAAATGAATTTACAGATGAGATAAAAAATACGTGTCCGTTACCCAGGCCAGATGTTGTCAAAAATGGTCATTTGAATCTTATAGATAATTAGTTTTGCGGCTTCTGCTTGTTGCGCACATTTTTAAATTTGTTGCGCTTATAGTTTTTTAATTATTTCACAAAAACATTTCCTGCTGGGGTAACATTACCCCAGCCAGACGTTTTTCTTTCTAATGGGAATATTTAAATAAATACTAGCTATAAAATTAGTTGTCTAGGTGAAGTAAATGTTGTGCCTTATTTTGTATTTGTTCTTTCTTCGGTTGCGAAGTTATTCGAGATTTTGCTGGGGTAACGTTTTTGGTTTTGCTAGATCTTTGAAATGGTTAGGCGGATTCTTATCATATTTTGTACAAGACTTCTTAGGAATTAGTTTAAATTTGTTCTGCAATAAAAAAACCAAAATAATACATAGCTTAAAGGTTATTTCATTAAATAGAAAAACACTTCAATTGGTCCCAGCACTCTCAATAAGAGGTCTAAAGACTTACTTTAAACATTATTTTGAATCTTGTAACTGCCTTCAAATGTATGCGAAGTTTCATTAGTATTCTGTAAGTATTTAACAAGTTATGATGATATTCAGTTCTTCACGAGCACGGTCTTGATGCGCGCGGTGTTACTTGGCCACTGGAAAGATATAATATGAACTGAATGTTATGTCAATTATTAGTTTTTTTTTGTTCAGTTGTATATCGGTAAAATTTCAGCTCAGTACATTGGATAATTAATGAGATAATACGATTAAAGTCATTAGGAAGTGAATGACCGTGGTAACCCGACCAAGTTTAGGTGGTTACGAAAAAGCGAAAACGCAGAACATTATGGTACCTTCTAAAATATGTAGGATAGTGTTGCAAATTTAGTACAGATGTCTGTACTAAATTTGCAACACTATCCTACACAAGTACACAAGTTTAAAAAAAAAACTACATGATTATTAAAGAATTTTTATTGACAGGTAAAATAATCATCTCAATTGAACTTTTAAAGTATTAATAAACTTATACTTAAAAACAATCACAGATTAAAATTACAGATAGTAATTTTGCTTTTTTGAAATTTTCTATTATTTTTTATTTTTTTTTGTCTAAATCCTTAATGGGGTTTAAATTGTAGTTTTGCTACATATTTGAAACTCGAATCGTCATCTATTTGCGAGTTTATATCAACGCGAGTGTCGCAACAAGGTAATTACGGATTTCTTAAAGTCTACGTGTCCACGGAGTTTGTGGAAATAAATACCTTCCTACCTGTTGCGGTAGTCCCGACTCCCAACATTGATAACGATAATAATCGGTCGCTAAGTCATGAATTTCATTAATCAAGTTTCAAGTCTTAGGTTGACAATGTATACCTACACAAAAACCTTCCACTTGAATCAATCTATCTATTAAAAAAAACTGCTTCAGAATCCGTTGCGTAGTTTTAAAGATCTAAGCAAACAGGGACAGACAAACGGGAAGCGACTTTGTTTTATAGGTACTATATGTAGCGAAGGATAAATATGTATTCTCAACAATGATAACGTCATTGTTGAGAATTCCAGTCCAGGTAATAACTAAGTACGAAAAATAAAGAAAATAATAAGTAAGTTCCTAAATTCAAATATTTTAGCCTTAGAAAAAATACAGTTTTAGATAAGTACCTAACAACATGTACATATTAATAATAATTTTGCTACTATTTCTGTAGTTACATTATGCAAGCTTACCTTGTTCGTGAATTCATCAAGCAGCCCGCACCATAATTATGATCATCAATAGAAGCACTCCACATTAGCAGTAATTCGCCACACTTATTATTATATAATAGCTCTCACGCACTCGATAAATATTTGCAAAAACAGGAAACGGAACTGCCGAAGTTAATTTTAGTAGGTTCGGTTCCCGAGTGTAGCAAACCAATTCTCGAAATTCTTTGAATTATTTATTTAGTACAGTATATAAAACCATTAACATTTTAAGTTTAAAAATTTTTAGAAATTTGGGCATTGTTGTACGGTTTGACGGTATTCAGCAAATGTTTACAAACACCAAAAAACCCCCACTGAAAATACAGGTTGTTTGGTGTATCAGCCTATAATGAATCACCCATTGTTGGTCATAGACTTCAGTTACTTTCTGCAATACTTGCGGTTCTTAGCGTCCCTCGCAGATCCAACCGATGTATCCCCATTCCACAACGTAACGGCCGCCACTGCTAAAAATACCGTCGACCTTCCTATTTTTATCTATCCTTGGTTTCATGGAGAATCAATACTGGATGGTTTGTTGTGTGCTAATCACGGAAGATATCCCAGGTGACAGTAAAGTTTGTGTCATGTTCATTAAAATGTTGTGGGTCAAACAAGTCCGTTTCAACCGCGCGGCCACCTCATAATATTTGATGAAACTTTGCCAGGAATTAGTGCTAATTTGTTACTTTACACACCTCTTTTCGTGAATTTGTTACAAAAAAAACTAAGACGCTATGACAAAGAGTAGTTCGCCGCTAGAACCGCCACTTGCCGTAGTCATCGCCCGTGATTACACAGAAATTATATAATGCAGATAAGACGAATGATGCATCAAAAGAAAGGTCTTAATTTGTTCAATATGTTACAAAAATTAAAAACGTCAAAACGTAAATAAACAAAAAGTTGCAATATTTCGTTTTCAGGTTATGAGTAGGTAGGTAAGTCACCTTATATATCAAATTAATAGAGGCTAATGCGTATGGACAATTAGTTACTAATTTGTTACAGCGAATAAACAGAAAAAAAAATACTAGAAAGTAGGTTCAATAATTTGTTAGAGTCGATTTTAGTTGGCCGCTCGGACGGCAATATGCCTTAAATACAATGGCGTTTATCTCGTTATTAAAAGTAGGTTCAAGCTTAATTAGAGTACTAATCGACGCGTAATGTAACCTAGTTTGGATAAATATGGCGAATATAACTGCAGCATTCATATTTTAGAAGATATTTACAAAAAAACAATAGTATGAAACCGTATGAGAGTAGGGTGACCATGATTACATTAGTACAAAGGACCATTTTTAATGTACTCGGAACGAATATGCGGTTCGTTTTGCGGCCATATTGATGTCTATTGTTCTTAATTCTTTAAAGTACCTATTTACTGATAAGATTTTCGTTTCATTGACTCCGCAGGTGTTTTATGATGGGAACGATTCCAGAAAAAGAATCTCTTTTGTTTCCAAATTATTGTTATAAATATTTGTCGCAAGGGGTTTAAAAAGCGATTATTTTTTGTTGTGAATATTGTCATTACTGTGCTGAATTTTGAAGTGTGTGCTCGTACGTATTTAATTCCCGTGATTTTCATACTACTAAGTTACTGAGACAATTATCATTAAATCCAGAAGTGTCTAAAAGTGATTAGCTATGAGTTGTGCCCACTTATATGTTGGATTTGTTAATGTAAAACTCACCACCAAAAAGTGTATTGCAGAGGGATCCAAATCGACTGCGGTAAGTTTATTTTTTACAATTTTATGATGACTTGAATAAAGTAATAAACCGTAGTACGTACGTACGTACGTATCTTCGGAAATAATTATTAATGAAATTCGTCTCTGCTGTTTCACTTCACTTCACGTGTGGTCATCTCGAAGAAGTCTTAAAAATATTCTTAGCTTAATAACTTACATTAGCTTTTAATTTACCTGTATGATTTAATTGTGTCGTAACCACACTCCTTTCATTATTCTGCCCCTAAGACGACCCACTGACCAATATTCGGCGCCAATTTCGAATCGGATAATATAGGATAAATCACGGCGTTTAAGTATTCTTTTTTATAAACCAATGGCAGAGCTACATTTAAAGGGCTCTTACATTCTGTCCAAGCCTGCTTTTATATATGCGCTTCCCGCCAATTGTCTCTAGTAAAACGTTTCTTGTTTTCAAACTGTAAATACGTAAAATTTAAATTAGCAAACTTAAATAACGCGTGTGTATTATAAACTGTTATAGTGATTCCCTAGGGAAGAATTAACTGTTAACATTCTGTGTGAAAGTGCACGGTGGCGGCGTGTATCTTGCATCTCGAGACCTAGATCCAGGCACTAGGGGAGTGACGAGCGTAATATCCAATGTAAGGATTCCTATCTTAGGGACAGATTCATAAGCGCTATAACTGTTCTGTACAATCCGGTGGCTGCCCCCAAATGAAAAAAATCTCCTTTTGAAAATCTTATTAATGTATTGTCGCTGTTAAATGAATGTGAGAATAAAAAAAAAAATGATATCGTTAATATTTACAAAAATCGGAGAAATCTTTTTAAAATAACTCGCTGCAAATAACGACGACTTTTCTTTATTATAAAATAATTAATTAAGAAAAGTTCTTGCCCTTAGTATGTACTAACATAGCAATAATTTGTAGTAAGTATATTTTGTTTGTGATGCAGTCAACGGGTGTTTGACCTTTGTTTTCATATTATCAATAAGTACCTCTAAGAAAATTTGTCTACATTCTGTGTCATATATTCGTGTCAGTTAATTTATAAATATTATGTTAGTTTATAAAAAATAAATTTATCTTGTTGACTTTTATTACTTGTTTTTTTTTTGCCTTTTGTTGATATTGAACAAAGAAATTTTAATCGATTTGTGACATTTACTTTTATAAAGTATGCTACAGGATGTCATAACTTAAAAATGTATTTATATAAGCACTCGCCCTAAAAAAATAAGATATGAATATCGAGCATTCCAATAATCAGTATTCAGTCTCACTTCATTGTGAAAATTCATGGTCACCCTACTCTCATACTATTGTTTTTTTGTAAATATCTTCTAAAATATGAATGCTGCAGTTATATTCGCCATATTTATCCAAACTAGGTTACGTTACCCGTCCCTTAGTACTCTAATTAAGCTTGAACCTACTTTTAATAACGAGATAAACGCCATTTTATTTTAGGCATATTGCCGTCCAAGCGGCCAACTATAATCGACTCTAACAAATTATTGAACCTACTTTCTAGTATTTTTTTTCTGTTTATTCGCTGTAACAAATTAGTAACTAATTGTCCATACACATTAGCCTCTATTAATTTGATATTTATGGTGATATACCTACCTACTCAAAACCTGAAAACTAAATATTGCATAACTTTTTGTTTATTTACGTTTTGACGTTTTTAATTTTTGTAACATATTGAACAAATTAAGACCTTTCTTTTGATACATCATTCGTCTATCTGCATTATATAGTTTCTGTGTAATCACGGGCGATGACTACGGCAAGTGGCGGTTCTAGCGGCCAACTACTCTTTGTCATAGCGTCTTAGTTTTTTTGTAACAAATTCACGAAAAGAGGTGTTTATAGTAACAAATTAGCACTAATTCCTGGCAAAGTTTCATCAAATATTATGGGGTGGCCGCGCGTTTGAAACGGACATGGTCAAACTACGATAAGATCTTGATCTGCAATCACTAATCCTTCGTAAGGACTCCAGCAAAGCGGAGCCGAGAAGTGTAAATAATTCTAGTGGTTTACAACTTGCAACACATCTCTCTCTTCGGTGGAGTCCGGCCTTAAATCTTAATTGAGGACAGCAAGTGACTGTTTAGCCAAGTGCTGTGTTAACAGGCGTGTCCAAACAGTGTGGCTAGAACAAAGGTCTGGTACGTGTAGCTATTTTATCATTAATCTACCTAATTTAAACTTTAGACTGTGTGCTTGTATTAATCGTTCATCTAAATTCTAAATAATTTAGAGGTAAATAAATTCAGGACTAATAAAAAAATACAAATTTGTACCAAAGAAACGTTTATTGATAAACCACAGCTACACGGAAATGCACAAGTAAATTAACCGTTATAACCTCATTATTATTCTTGTTGGCGAACTTTTATCTTCGGGTCGTCGACCTTTGGACCTATAAATAAAGAATCAAAGCGGTACACACGTAACGCTTTCGTTAGTAAACACTGCAGGAGCGAAGTTTTAGTGCATATCTACAGCCTTATCCTGCTAGTTCCCGTTAGTTTTTCTCAAATTATGCAAAAATGATTAGGCAGTAGGTACGTGCTGAACTAAGACGTGCAACGGCTTGTACAAGAACACGATACGTCGCATCGTGCTACGACGCGGCCTCGTTTCACGATGCGACGTCGTATCGTGGGAATCTACGTTTGAAGTCAACCTACTGCTCATCTTTTTACTGTACTCTAGTGGGAAATACGACCTATTTTCTGGTGTACGTTACCCCAGCAGGAAAGTGTCTCCTAGAGTTATATGAGTGGAACGTTTAATTAGTGCCTTATCTGCTGTGAATGTGCCCCCACATAAAAAATGTGTGCCCCCTATCGTTTTGGAAAAAAACGGAAAAAACGATTCCTGCTGGGGTAACGTTTTTCCAGCAGGAAAATTCTAAACGAACCATCGGAGAGAGAAACATTGTGCATGGTCTTGTAGCATAAGTCAGTGCCACAATGTGCCCCCAAAAACAAAATGTGTGCCCCTTCAGGTTTTCGAGATATTGCGTTTCCTGCTGGAGTAACGTTTTGCAGAATCGCATATCTCTGAAACCATTGCATGTGCTCCTGTAGAATAAACATACACGAGTAGCTCGTATTGTGTGCCCCTTAGTGCCCCAATTAGATTTAAGAAAATATTTATAATTTCCAAGTTATCGCGGTTTTATGAAAATTCGAAAAAACATCGCAGCGCCTAAACGAGATAAGGTATAAGCTCGCTGAAAACTGTATTTGGTCCGTCTTAACACTAATAATAACCATACAAAGTTTCAAAACTGTTCATGCATTCGTTTTTGAATTATCTTGTTATAAGTCAAAACGATGGTGACATAACTTTGACGGCAAAATACAAGGAACCAGCTCAATCCCAGATGTGTAGGTGTAAACCAATAATGTGTGCCTTTAGTCAAAAATATATGGTGAAAATATTCAGCTTGGAATGTTTCGCATTAAGTAAATCTAAACAAAAAACAAAACATGTAAATAACGGCTGGTTATCCGACCAAATTCGAATAACTACTAAAAAGCGACGGATTCATACATATCGATGACCATCTTTTTTGGACGTATTATACCTAAGCTGTTGTCCGTACAGTCGCGTTCAAAAGTTTTGGGGGCTAATTAAAATCATAAAAGTTTATTAAAGGTAAAGAAACATCTTTATCATTTTCGTTGTGAAGTAATTCGATGTTTGTTTGACTCATTTAAATTTTCGTGATTCGTGTGATTTACAATTTGGAGCTTTAAGTTTTCAAAAGCTTTAATACATTTGGGCTGTGAATCATTCAAGTCCGCACTCCTGAATTCATGGAGCGATAACGTGATTATGTCTCTTAAAACTGTTTTAAGTTCTTCATAGCAATGGAGCTGTTGAATGTTTCAAGCAGCGAATATAAAAGAACTTTACTTTTTCGGATGTTTTATCAAAACAGGATTGTTTATAAAGATTTTTAATAAAATGGGATTTCTCCATGCGAACATAACAGAGGGTATTGCTACGGTATTTCCTTCAAGCACATCAAAACACTGTTTTAAATAATAATTGAATTCGGTTTTTAAAAACACTTTAGTTATTGCTCCTAAGAGGGCAGAACTGTGGTCACTAATTATTTCATCAGGCAAAACTTTTCCGATTTGCCACGTATTTATCCATGTGGCTCTGACGTCGACGAGCTGACGTCTCCATTGTATGGGATTCGGAGGCCATGTAGCACATTGGTACACTGGTATCCACAGCGTAGGCAACCACTGCATATAAAAATAAATGTTTAGGAGTGCGATATTTTAATAAATCATTAGAAGGTGGTGGCTCAATTGGCTGAAATAGGGAGCCAGTAGCATCAACAGAAAGTATTTTCGGTCTATTTTTAAAGTTTCATTGTAATATTGGTTTTGTTCATTCGTCCAAAAATATGTGAAAAAGGGAACAAGACTGATTTTACGAATAAAATTATCGTAAGGAATGCAGTGCGCCATAGCGTACAAATACACTATTGTATTTTTGTCAAACTGTAGCGCACTTCTGGCTTCATGACGCAATTTTCTTAAATTGGGTAATTTAGGGAAAGTTGTTGGCTTTTTTGGTTGGTATTTTAACTTTTCTTTGATTCGGTTTACTCTATCAGAAGTAAGTCTGTTTTTAATTAGTGAGTCATGAGGATAATTTTTGTTGTAGTTATTTAATTTACAAGTAACCTTTACGCAATGTTTAGATTGGGGAGAGATATTCAATGACAGTAGCGCGTCACACTGGGTACACCTGCCAGTACATTTGATTTAATTAAAGTTAAGATCAGCAGGTACATAGCTATTACTGAAAGCAAATGTACACACTATATTACTTTAAAAAAATATTTGGTCTTGAATTTCGTTAGACAATTTTTTTGGTAGGAGACGGTTAATTGAATTTTGGGGTACGATGTTCGAATATTCTGCAAGGCTTATTTGAAATGTATATAGGGGTCAGTTTCTTCGTTTTCTTCAAATAGGTCTAAACAATCATCGAAATCAAAAAAATATGTTTTATTTCTTATAATAGATATTTGCATGGCCATAATGGCCATATTGTGATTAATTTTTTCACGCAATTCCTGTTGTATGTAAATATAAACATTATTGCTTTTAGAAGGAATTGCAGCTTGGAATTTATCTTTATATTTACTAATCACTGTCTTTATTCTTTAGGAAAGTTCCTTTTCGACCTGCCATTATTATATACTAAAACTGTAAACTACTGCAACTGTTTACCAATACCAAGTAATAATCCAAACGCACTTCCTAGTCAAAAACAATTCGTATTATTCATATGGAGCGACGTTTAGGTAGGTAACTGTCTCTGTCCCACTAATACCGTGTGCGTACTAGCTGTCTCACTTTCTCCAAGCTAGACAAAGCGACTCCTTGCGACACGACGTCAGCGGATGGAGCGCGGCCAGAGATATGCAGCGGTGGGGAGGCGAAAAAAGGGAATCTTCTTGATGATAAACTTGAATGTTACTTTATCTAACCTACGGCTTATCAATTAATATTTAAACAAAAAGACAAATACATACGTATTTGTCTTTTTTTATTACTGTTGTGTTAATTGGTTTTTTATTTATATACAAAAAAGAGCTACCTCTTTTTCGTAGTAGGTATTCATCACACATTTCATGAACATGAATTTTAAAACATCCCCTATAATTTTGGGTCAAAGACCTGGCAAATATTTGGATGTACCTATGTCTTTCGTTCACACATATTACTGGATGTATTTTAATGAAATTTTGAATGAAGAAGATAGCTTACCTTGGAGTAGCACATGCTACTATTTATAATGTAAATAATCATGTGCAAAGTCACAGAAACAGCTAATAGAATATAATCCAATATCAACTTTATTTTATTACATATTACTTTTCTACTTCAGTGTACTCAGGCACAACACGTGTGAACCGGTTAGTGAGTAAAGTAAAGAAGGTCATCGATAGGTATGAATCCGTCGCTTTTTAGTAGTTATTCGAATTTGGTCGGATAACCAGCCGTTTTTTACATGTTTTGTTTTTTGTTTATATTTACTTAATGCGAAACATTCCAAGCTGAATATTTTCACCATATATTTTTGACTAAAGGCACACATTATTGGTTTACACCTACACATCTGGGATTGAGCTGGTTCCTTGTATTTTGCCGTCAAAGTTATGTCACCATCGTTTTGACTTATGACACGATAATTCAAAAACGAATGCATGAACAGTTTTGAAACTTTGTATGGTTATTATTAGTGTCAAGACGGACCAAATACAGTTTTCAGCGAGCTTATACCTTATCTCGTTTAGGCGCTGCGATGTTTTTTCGAGTTTTCATAAAACCGCGATAACTTGGAAATTATAAATATTTTCTTAAATCTAATTGGGGCACTAAGGGGCACACAATACGAGCTACTCGTGTATGTTTATTCTACAGGAGTACATGCAATGGTTTCAGAGATATGCGATTCTGCAAAACGTTACTCCAGCAGGAAACGCAATATCTCGAAAACCTGAAGGGGCACACATTTTGTTTTTGGGGGCACATTGTGGCACTAACTTATGCTACAAGACCATGCACAATGTTTCTCTCTCCGATGGTTCGTTTAGAATTTTCCTGCTGGAAAAACGTTACCCCAGCAGGAATCGTTTTTTCCGTTTTTTTCCAAAACGATAGGGGGCACACATTTTTTATGTGGGGGCACATTCACAGCAGATAAGGCACTAATTAAACGTTCCACTCATATAACTCTAGGAGACACTTTCCTGCTGGGGTAACGTACACTATTTTCTGACGCCGCATTGTGGAACGATGCCGCGTCGTACCACGATGCGACGTGCTACGACGCGGCATCCAAAAAGGAACCCCACCCCTTCCCTCCCTTTCTTTCTTTGGTTTGGGAGGTCGATGGCTGTTTCAATTAGTCTTTACTGGTTGCTGTTATACGGTTGTACCTATATTACCTATATTTAGGCCTCAAATAGGTAAAGCCAAAGTGATCCCTGTCGAAGCAGCAGACGAGAAAAGAGGCTGCTCTAAAATATTGGTCTAAGTAGACTTGGTTGGTATCTACTCACATAAATATTATTATTAAGATTTATGCCCGTTACGTAAAGGCTGGATTGCTATGGCCAAAGTGTAATAAGCATAAACAAACAGTGTAAACTTGCTAGCAATAATCTGAGCCTGAGATGCTGATGATACTCGGCAAAGTTTTTTTTTTTCTATATTTCAAAAAAACGTTGCGCCACACTAGGATTTCTCATGTATAGTGGTGGGTGTATTTTACGAATCATACAAATACCTGTATTGTAAGCCATCGAAATATTAATTCCGTGCGGGAATCGAACCGGCGACCCGCAGCGCAGTAGCCAATCGCTCACCCACAGCAGAGAGCGGTAAATAATTACATTGCTTGCTTCAGAATAGCAACTCCCAAAGGCTTACCACTGTAACAGATACTTACGAAATCGATTGATTTCAGGATTTTTCTTCTGCCCAATGGTTGTCGGCTAAATAAGTTCAAAATAGCAGCGTAGGTATATTTACTTGATTACCTACTCGGTAGTTCGAATATAGTGATTTCACAGATTGGGATTGGCAAGACAAGGAGTCATTGGTATAAAATTTTCTGTTGAATAAGCAATGGTAAAAAATATTTGAATTGTCTCGTACGCACCTATCCCAGTCGATGGAAACTACCTTTCAATTATTATAAACCTATCAAATAGATGATGGATGATACCTAATTACTGTAATACTTAGTTAATGGTTTCGATTCTGTAGTGCACAAACTAAACTTAATTTAGGCTATTGCTATCTTTTTCTCTCTAATAAAACGAGAAAGAGACGGACGTAATTTAGAGCTGTCAAATTTAATTGGAATAATATTTCCATACAAATAAAGGGTGCACGTAAAAACACGTCGACTAAAAACACGGTGAAGCGCAAGGCATAGAGTAGTTTGACATCTCTAACTTAGTTCATTGCTATAGCCGTCCTTTTCTCGCACTGCCTTTTAGTAAAAGATAGCAATAGCCTAAATTAGTTTAGTTTGTGCACAACAGAATCGGCACCATTATGTTACTTTCTGGAATTAAGTTTAGGCTGGTATGGGAAAGCGAGGTTGTGTGTGTCGTTCTTTAGATTTAATGCCGTAGAGATTATTAATGTGCTTTTATATGGGTCGTTTTTTAACTAAAATCAAAAAATTCATGAAAGTTATGATGTCATGAAAGAAAAAATAACAATTATTTGTTATGGACAATCATTCTCAAGCTTGCTGTTACCGGTGCACGGTACCTGCCTAATGTAATTATTAATAATAATTAACTAATGTAATTATTTGGAAAGACTTCAGAAGAGAGTTATATCACAACAAAAACAGACCGGCCAGCCTGTGTTTATTATCTAATGAGAATAACATAACAAAAACGTTTAACTGAATTTAAGCTGAAAAAAAAAACAATTGTTTTGATCTTACATGTGATACTTACTCATCACAACCATGAAGTTATGCCAGATAATTTATTTGAATCAAAATATGGCCAAATGCTTCTAATGAAGACTACACATGATTAGAACTAGAATTAGATGTAACATTGAGCAGGGGTCAATCAAAAGCTTCAAAAGCACGGGGATGTGTCCATACCCACAAAATACTTACCAGGTGGTGGAACTAAAATGATTGTTTCATACCTAACTGTGTCACTATTATTTTGTTCACTGATAAAACAAAACTATAACTTTGATTTTTACACAGCCTTTTGAACAATCACCATGTCTACCTACACTTTTTATTGTCATATTTTAGTCTGTATGGACCACAACACAAACACAAGGCTTCACTGAATCATTTTAGGGTTGAAGCTTTTCACTGATTACTGAGAAGTGACTTTCAAGTCATTACAAATTCACTCAAGTGATTATTGATCACTGAGGGCACATTTGAACATCACAAACCAGTCACTGTATCAACAACTGCACTTGCCTGATCACAACTCACAAGGTATAAAAAAACTACATCATATGATGAAATATTCTATTTGCAACTCACACACTTACACTACACATCACCTAACATACACTGAATAAGTATACACTATAACTTTTTATCATAATAAATATACACTTCAAAAGTTAAAAAAAAAAACTTTGCTGCAATTCTAGCAAAACTATCGTTCATCTACATTTTTGCAATAATAATATGATTATTGCTGTCACTACAAGGCTAACACAGCACTTGCACAAGAAATGTGAAACTTCACTAGCTTAGATTTACAAACACCTCACCTCACTACACATCACAAGTATACATTTTGTTAAATTTCTGAAGAAGACAAGGGAATTTTAATCAGAACTTAGTCTAGTAATGTAAACTCAAATGTGTAAATCTAATAAATTAGTTCGTTCTATGCAGAACCACCCAACACCACCACGTTTACTGATCTCACTACAAACTTGTTGGTCAGGCTGTGACCTCTTCAGTTTGGGAGCTCAGAAGTTCATACTAGGCTGACCCACCCCTAACTACCACTATTACTAGATGGTCCTCCTTTAAACTCTCCTCAGTTAGGTTGTGACATGACCGCTTGAGAAGCTCAGTTGAGAATTCACAAGGTGGAAAAGAGTACAGTACGCCAGTAGCCTCTGTCTCTTTGTTCAGGAGTGAAATAACACCTGCTGCTTCTTTTTGCTTTAAGTAAGACACCAAGTTCCTCATTGGTCTGGTCTGGATACTTGCATCTTCATTTGTGATGGATGCTGTCGACCCTGCCACTCCCAAGAAAATGGCATGTGAACTGGATGTGGCAATGCGCTTCTGAACATCATCCAGCTTTGGTTGATCTAAACGGAGTCTCTGTGTTATTCTCAGCTGATTTTTGCCATCTTCATCTTTCATCAGACTGTCGATAATCTCAGAATCACCATCAGTCAGGTGGAACTTAGTTGGGAATAGAGAGTTCTTTAAGATTAGGGCACCATTCCATATTGTGGTAGCTTTGCGTACCACCTCAGGCAATGTCCTTGCAGACGCTAGCATGCCGCCACCACGACGAGGTGACCCGTCGGAGTCACTGTCGGGAGAGCGACGGCGCGGTGTTCGTGAGCGAGAGCGGTCTACACCTGGTTCCCGTGAACCAGAACGACGGGCTCGTCCCTCGTATTCAGGATCTGTTGGGGCACGCCTCCACTCTTCGTCACGATAATCTCCAGAGCCGTGATATACGCCTCTATACATCCCTCGCCCTCGGCCGCGTCCACCTCTTCCTCTGTAGCCAGGGGTTCCATAGGCAGGGTAAGCCGCCGACCCTTCCTCCCAGCCCTCATACCCTTCATAACCTTCAACAGGTCTACCGTCTTCCCCAACCGGAGGCGCATAAGGCTTTGGCCTGTATGGGCCCCCAGTGCCAACATCGGCGAAGTCAATTCGTAGTCGTCTTTCTGGACCACCAAGAGGAAATCCTCTCATCTCTTTAACAGCAGCTTGAGCTGCATCAATTGAGTCATACAAAATGTATGCATGAGGTTCTCCTTTAGCATATTCAATCTTTTTAATGGCCCCAAACCTATCAAACTCCCTTTCCAACTGGGCAACAGATGTCCAGGGACCAAGACCACCTACCCAGACTCGAGTAGTAGGTGTGGCTTTACCATATCCTATTTTACATTGGAATTTGCCAATATACTGGCCAGAAAGTTCTACTTTAGCCCTATGAGCCATGTCTAAAGTCTGATAGCGAACAAATGCAAATGCATTTCCTGTACCCGGTGGTGGGCGTTTAATGTCAATGTCTTCAACAATGCCATATCGGCCAAAGATACGTCGGAGCTCTTCATCTGAAATGTTGATCTCCAAGTTACCAGCAAAGAGAGTCCTAGTAGCCAGTGGATCATCTTCTGGCTGAACATGATGTAAATAATTGGGGAATTTGTCTTTTTTATTTTCCATTTTCTCAAATGGAGGATGGTGGGGGCGGGGCATATATGGACGGGGCATGTAATGAGGGTGAGGTGGATGATGCATAGGTGGTCTGTGATGCATAGGGGGTCCATGAGGACCAGCCATAGGGTATTCATGCATTGGGGGCCGAAAATCTCTGTGGTGGGGAGGTACTGTTGGGGGTATACCATAAGCCCTATCATCAGGAGGTGGTCTACGTCTCTCAGGAACTGGTGACCAAGCATAGGAATAAGGGCGTTCATAATCAGGGGGTGTAATGCTTCTAGGCCTACTTCTGTACTCAGCACGAACCGGCTCATAAACAGGGTCAACAATAGCTACTTTATCATACAATATAATCCTGGGCTTGGCATGTTTAGCGTCTCTCGCGTCTTCAGCACTACGGAAGCAAACATAAGCAACCCTCTCATCTAATTCATGAGAAATCTTGATGCTAAAATCACCAAACTTCTTGTATTCTCTGTACAGCGTATCCTTAACGATTTCATCAGAAGCTTTTGGATGGAGTGCACTAACGCACAACACTTTGTAATACGGGCGAGTTGAGTCTTCTCTGACGTCCCGAGACCTCACATAGTCCTCGCGGTGCGGCGACACGTATCGCCCCCGGGGGCTCGGCGAGCGCACCCGTCGGCGCACCCGCTCGGGAGTGACACGCTCATCGGAGCTATCGTCATACCTGCCTATACTACTGCGTGTCCTTTTCGATCGCGGCATACTATCTCTTGACGAACTCCTCTTCATGTTACGAATTTTCACCGTTATTCGATCTCTATCTCTATCGCTACGCGGTAATCCAATCATGAAAGCTCAGTACGACGAACCACTATCTGAAATGCACAACATTACACGTCACTTCAAAATGTCGCTTTGTTCCAGAAGTTAAATCACCGCAACGCACAATAGTGTTTTAGTCTTACCACAACGAAATTAGCGACTTCAGTCACTTAGTTCACAGAACACCTCCACTCTGCACAATATATAGTCGATAATCACAAAATATAGACGATCACGAAACGTAAAACAAATAGAAACTTCGATAGCTGGGTCACACAAGCACCGCGCAACAAAAAATGAAGTTCAATATGGCTGCCGGCCGAGTGCCGCCCGCTGCCGCTTGATTGACGTGACGTGACGCTAGCTGCGGCACCGCACCGCTCCACTTCAGTACTTCACCGACAACCGACATTCATATTCGAGTCTGCAAGTTGCAAACTTGCAACATCCGCTTTGTTCGTTCATTAGTCATTCATTCTTCTCCAATCACATCACATAACCTCGCCTACTTTCGCCTAAATTGGCCAATCAGCTTCTATTAAACATAGACGATAAGGTTATTTTTTTCTAGATTTCCTTTCATAAATCCATGTCCTTCTGCAATCACCATCACTCAATGGCCAACAACCATCTTTGCGTCGTGCAACCGGGTGTCTAACGTTGAAATGTGTAGACGTACAAAGGACATCGGTAGTGAAAAGTGAGCTAGGCAAATTTAACAAAGTGAAGTATACCTAACAAGGCGCGGTAATGACAGGAGTAAATCTATCTAGTCTTGTAAATGTAAAGGTGGAAATGGCCAGACGACGGTACATAACGGGTAAAACATCTGGATCAGGCTTCAGGCTTGAGGCTGGCACTTCTGCTGTGACTGTGACAGTGACAGCCACGAGCCACAAGGAGATTGACACAAAAAAGATACGCTTACTCGCCTACACCTAGAAGTGGACGATTTCAGGTAGCCGGGCAAGATATGACACGCTATGTCTGCAATTCAGAAAAACGCTTTACAAGCTCTCTATGAAAAACGCTTCACAAGCTCTATAAAGGTAAATAAAGAAAAAACCAGTCCCGGTTAAAAATAATTAGGGCAACACCGCAAGTCGGGAAAAAAAAAGAAAAAAAAAACAGTGTCAAGTCAACAAGTCAAGTCAAATTGTCAAAATAATGAAGTCTGATGAAAGAAAACCAGCTTTCAACTACTTTCAAGTTTGTTGTTGACTTTAAAATTATTGAAAAAATAATTCAGTTTCATTGTAATTACTTAAACTTTGAAAGGTCATCTGAGCTCATTACAGCTTCAGTTCCGTTGCTAAAGTCACGTCAAAGGTACTGCAGAAAATTGGGTTAATAATTCTAGTAATGTAAATTAGTTGAGTTCAACCAAACTTTATTCGTACACAGTTCAAGGTTCATATCGACGCTACGGAAACGTAAACAAAAGTGCTACTATGTACAATATCTAATATCTATGTAATAACAATGTGTGGTATCTTACTGCTAGTGACTAAATTTGTCAGATAAATAATAATCTTTATTACTGAAGATTTACAGCTGATTGTAATTAATTCGAGACCAAACCGGTGCCAGGATCACCAGGATGGACGTTATTATAAAAGTAAATAACCAGTCAAATGGTAGAGATAAACTAGCCAGGTCAGTCCATTGAAATTGTATCTTTAATAGAAAATCCATATTAACAGCACTATTTGTCCATCTGACATTTACAAGCCGTAACGGCTGAACTACTAGTCTACACTATCCCACTGCTAGGCAAAGTCTGCCCTCCATTCCTTCCAATGGTCACTAATAATATTAATATTTCAATTCAAGCCCATTAAATTTTTTCAATATTTTCAGACTCATTCAATACACAAGTCGACTCGTCTGGCACCAATTGGAAATAAGAAATGCAAACAAATACTCAGTTGATAGAATAAAAAATCTGGAACTCACTTTTAGTTCTTTCAGAAAAAGTAAGTTAACTGCTGTCTCTGTTTTAATGTGGAGGGTTTGAATTAGAGATGAAAAGAATATCAGGTAACAATCCATTATCTGGCCTATCTGGCCAATTTTACTATCCAGCCTGTATAATACCAGATAGTAACCCACAATCCGACAGGATACTGAATATGAAAGGAATCAATAATTTCTCATTAACACAAGATATATCATGCTACAGTAGCTTTTATTCAACATGTATTTATAATTAAAAATTCAAAAATTTATTAGTGACTATAATTTTATTACTTGCCAAACGTATTATATAATAATTTGGTACTCAAAATTAACAAGTGCAACATTATGGTGAATAAACACAAAATTTTGAATATCTGATGGTAAAAAGCGAAGCCACTCAGCTTCTTTTAATGTTTTTTTTTTAAAGTTTATTGCTAATTGATTCCAACAACAGCACTAACCTGGCAACAGAAGCAGAGGTAAACTAACTTCCATTTTTTTTTACATTTTTTTTTTTCAGTTTTAAGACTTGGAAGATGCATAGACATCTGTTACACTGCCTTAAATAGCATGCACATTGAAGATCCCATATTAAGGGTAACATTGACAATCAGCAAATTGGCACATGCATTGTTTCTTTACTCCGACCATGTAGTCTGGCTCACCAAAAGTGGATTCCTTAAAACCGATTCGGAAAAATGGAACAGAACAGCAAATAAATTTTGGCTTCTTTCAATCATTGCGAATTTAGCTAGAGACTTCTATGAAATTGTTCATCTCATGGATTTGCACAAGTCAACATTCTTGAAGCCATCTGCACTATTAAATACTTCAATGACAAACTATGATTGGAATGGTGGGATGAAGTATATGTTTATGTTGATCACTTGTCACAAAGATGTTTTTATTGATACTTTGAAGAATTCTTGTGATATATTCATTCCGTTGACTGCATTAGGATTTACTAAACTAAGTCCGAGTACTGTAGGCTTACTGGGTGCAGTATCATCAGCTGCTGCATTAGTGACTGTTGTCAAACCAATTACAAAATTGGTCCCTGCTTGAACATAGTTCTTTTCTGAATGATTTGTTTAAAATGGTGCTGGGCTTAAATATGTAGATTGTGATATTTAATGTTTGAGTTTGTATAAGTTCAAGAATATTTTAAATGTAAATTGTAGAAAAAAGTGCCAGAGTTTTTCGCAAGCAAGTCAGCCTTAGTTAATAAGTTAATGTTTGGAGAAAGCTCTTTAAAATGATGTATGAAATTATGTAAACAAAGATAGGAATTTTCGGATTTTTGTACTTATTTTGAGTTTGTATCAAACTAATCAGTACCTAGTTTATTGATAATAATCTCTTTTGTTCACATTGTAGCTGTGTTAACTGGTATTTATTGTTATGGGTTATAAGTTTATAACGAAATATAAAATCTTTTTAGTTAAGCCTGTGAATCTTTTATTGAAACAACACACAAAACTACATATTTAATCCACTTGATTTCTATAATTTACAACTTATTTAAGTTTATGATAACTCAATGTCACGCCTCAATTCAAAAGAGTAGGCAGTGGTGTTGGTACAGCCCTATTTTATCAGTTCATGTCTGGAACTCTGAACATAGAAATGGCTATGTAATCTTCGACTGGATGCGGAAGCTAAACTTGTAGCGCATCGTTTCTACATAAAGGACCTATGTACAGTAGTAGATTAGTTCTAATGAAGCAATAATATTCATCATTTCAGCCGCAAGACGTCCACTGCTGGACATAGGCCTCCCCCAAGTGTCGCCACATTGACCGGTCCCGTGCGGCTCGCATCCAGCGGATTCCCGCAGCCTTCACCAGGTCATCGGTCCACCTAGTGAGAGGCCTTCCAACGCAACGTCTTCCGGTTCGCGGTCGCCACTCCAGAACTTTTCGGCCCCATAAGCCATTCTGCGAGCAATGTGCCCTGCCCACTGCCACTTAAGTTTGGCAATTCTTCGGGCTACGTCGGTAACCTTGGTTCTCTTGCGAATGTCTTCATTCCTGATTCGATCACGCAAGGAAACTCCGAGCATAGCCCTCTCCATTGCCCTTTGGGTGACTTAAAGCCTTCTGATGAGGCCCATTGTGAGCGACCACGTTTCGGTCCCGTATGTAATCAATGGTAACATACACTGGTCGTAGACTTTCGTCTTGAGACACAGCGGTAAGTTGGGCGAGAAGATACTTCCCGCAACTTCCCGAACACTGCCCAGCCGAGTCGGATTCGACGATTGACCTCTTTCTCGAAGTTAGACCTACTTATCTGGACCGTTTGTCCCAGGTATACATAATCGTCTACAACTTCGAGTGTAGAGTCTCCGATCTTGATAGGAGTGCGTGTGACATGGGCATTCAACATGACCTTGGTTTTGTCCATTTTAAGACCCACTCTTCCGGAAGCTCTACTGAGGTCATCAAGCATTATACCGAGGTCCTCCATGGTCTCAGCCATGACCACTATATCGTCGGCAAACCGAAGGTAAGTGATGTACTCGCCATTGACGTTTTTGCCTAGCCCTCTCCAGTCCAGAACCTTGAAGACATCCTCCAGTGCAGCGGTGAACAGTTTCGGAGATATGACGTCTCCCTGTCTCACACCTCGCTGCAGAAGGATTGGTTCCGAAGCTTGGTCCTGAAGTCGGACTGACATGGTGGCGTTTCTGTACAAAAACTTCAACACCTCGATGTACCGATAGTCGATTTGGCACCGTTGGAGAGACTGCAGTACAGCCCAGGTCTCGATCGAATCGAAGGCTTTCTCGTAGTCCACAAACACTAAACAGAGAGGCAGGTTATACTTTTCGGTCTTCTGTATAACCTGCCGCAGCGTATGTATGTGGTCAACGGTGCTAAAGCCTTTTCGGAAACCAGCTTGTTCGGGAGGCTGGAAATCTTCAAACCTGCGCGCGAGACGATTCGTGATGACTCTTGAAAACAACTTGTAGACATGGCTTAGAAGTGAGATGGGCCTATAATTCTTCAACCGGGCATTGTCGCCCTTTTTGAAGAAGAGTACCACCACACCCCTGCACCATGCTTGTGGCGATTTTCCCTCGAGTATGACGGAATTAAACAGCTTCTGAAGGGCCTTACGTACCGGTTTTCCACCCGCCTTCAGGAGTTCGGTCGTAATTCCATCATCACCCGGTGCCTTGTTGTTTTTGAGCTGTTTCAGAGCCATCCTAATCTCGTACAAGCTGACGTCCGGGATGTCTTCAGTATAGTGGCGGGTCAGTCTAGCTCTTGCTAGATCTACAACGGGTTTACTGGTTGACGTGTACAACTGTCCATAGAAGCCCTCGATCTCCCTCAAAAGCTTCGGTTTGGCGAAAATGATCGTACCATCGTCGGTCTTCAGTTTCGTGAGCTGGCTCTGCCCAATAGCCAGATCTCTTGCAAATACCGTGGAGCCTTTATTTCGCTCAATCGCGTCTTTATTACGCTCGGTATTAAAGCGGCGGAGGTCGCTCTTCAAGGATTTAGAGATCCGTCTATTGAGCCGGCCGGTATTTCCTTGCCTCGTCTGGAGACTGCAGGATCATCTCACGCTGCTCCTGCATGAGCTTGAGAGTGTGATCGGAAAGCTTCTTGTTCTTATCTGTACGTCGTGTCTTGAAGAACTTAGACCCGGTCGTATGGAGTTTCCACGAACCCATCGTTGTATTCGTCCACTGAGCTTCCTAGGCACTCGAAACGGTTCTGGAGTTCAAGCTGAAAGCTCTCGGGGTTTGGATCTGGATCTGTGCTGGACGGAGCGTAGATTTCATCAGTCGAGACCTTTCAAGCTTGATATGATGTTCAATGTGCCATGTGTGTCTACTACATTTTTCCCATCACCACTCGAAAAAGGGCATTTTATTCACCGATAACAGTGAATAAAACTCTTTTACTCACTGTCGATAACAGTGAATAAAACGCTTTTTTACTTACCATGCGGTGATCGCTCCCGGTTTTCACCGAATTGATCACCGTGACATCATCGAACATTTGCTTCTTGATTGACATGATGAAATCAATCTCATTTTTAGTTGCACAGTCGGGGCTCTGCCAGGTCCACTTCCTGTGCTCACGTTTTTTGAACAAGGAGTTCATCATATAGAGGCCCTCCTTCTCCATAAAACTAGCCAGTTGGTGACCCTGGTGATTCCGACGTCCAACTCCAAATTGCCCCACCTGCAGTTCATCCCCGTCTTGTTTGCCCAGTTTCGCGTTGAAGTCCCCCATGACAACGGTGAAGCCATGCATGGCTTTAGACATATCCTCTACATGGTCTCCACTTCGTCGTCGGGGTGTGCCGAGGTGGGGGCGTAGACCTGTATGACCTACAGCGTATATCTTGAGGATATTCTGAGTATAAGGTACGCCACCCAGGTCGACACACTCTAGAACTTCACCACGTTGTTCACAAGGGACTTGTGGACGATAAACCCAACACCACCCTGGGACTGCCGGTCACCCTCTTGGAAATAGAGCAGGTTTCCGGATTTCAGGATTATCGTGTCCTCCCCCTCTCTTCGGACCTCAGATAATCCCACAATACTCCATCGCAACCTGCTCAATTCCTCTTCGAGTTCCGTTATCTTGTCGTCGGTCCGGAGTGTACGCGTGTTATATGTTGACAGGTCCAGTCGTTGGTATACGCAGCCGGATCCCATCCGGGGATTTTTCGCACCCCTTGCCACGCCGTAACCTCGACCGCTGCCGTAGTCGAGGGTAGACGGGCTGCCGGGCCTTCTGTGATGCGCTATTCATTGGGGGGTTTTGCCATAATCGCCACGCTTGGCAGGCGGGTTGGCGATCGCAGTGCGGTTCTTACCGAAGACACAGAGAGCGTCCTCTTCAGTACGGCGTGGAATACGCAGCCGGGTCGTCCCTGGCTCGCCTTAATGTGGCGCACGTACTCCGGCTCGTACCCCAAAGCGTGGAGCTCCTCCTCGATTTCAGAAGGGGTGGTGTCCACAGGCAGCCCCCTGATGGCCACCTTGAAGCTTCGTTCCACCGTTCGTCCTCTTCACTGTTCGTCCTCTTCAGTACGGCGTGGAATACGCAGCCGGGTCGTCCCTGGCTCGCCTTAATGTGGCGCACGTACTCCGGCTCGTACCCCAAAGCGTGGAGCTCCTCCTCGATTTCAGAATTTCCCCCTGATGGCACCCTATATTCAACTTCACTCACAGCTTTTCCACCACAAGTGGGGGATACCTAGGCCGCTTCTGCAGCTCCGGCCGCAGACGCAGTCCCGGAGGGTGCAGTCGACGCGGCGGGGCGCGCAGCCGTGGCTGCGCGGGGTTGCGCGGTGAGGCGCGCAGATGGTGCTGGTGTCGGCGCTGTAGGCACCGAGACGCGGATGGTGGTCGCTGAGGTGCGTGGCAGTGGCGTGACGCTCGCCACGGGGTCGCGGCGGTTTGCACCTGCCGCGCGCAGTCGCGCATAGCCACACGCGCGGGAGCAGCGGCGCGCGGCCTGTGTTCACGGCGGGGAGGGGTCTGCGATGGAACCGGACGCAACGCGCACAGGCGCGGGTACGGCGTGCGGTCGACTCGGCGGAGGCACCGGCGCCACAGGCGCATACGCTGTTGACGGCGACAGGCCGCGCGCATCCACTGCCGTGCTCCGTCCCGCTCCCTCCTCAAACTCAAACTCTCTTCCTTCTTCTCCCGGGCTTCGGGCGTCCTCTTCTTTCTCCTGGACGCCACCAGCACGAAGCCGATATTCGGCATCGACACCGTCCTCTCCAGCGCCCAGAATCGCGCCTCGTCGGCGTCGCCGTGGCCAGGCGAGTCACGGACGCCGACTTCGCCATCTTTTTCAAAAGGCCGGGCCGCAGGGGGACTCCCCCTGTACTTGCACCAGTGCTAGGCACTTGCGCGAACACAGGGAAAGTGATTAAAATTGCGGTCCGAGCAACTTGGCACTTTTGGACGAAAAACTTTCCACTGCGACGATCTTCCGTGGGCACGTTCATTATAGAATGAGGTTGTTTTGACAATTAACTGAGATTTAGAACCTGCTACGACTCCATGACGCGAGCTCGCTTCGCTCGTATATTATTCTTTGACTTCTGCTCCCGAAGTGCCGGGCCTCCGCCGGCCTCCTTCGTCGGCCTACGGCCCGGTGCCCATGCCGCCCATATATGATTACTTCTATGAAAATTTGAAATATCGTGGGATGACAAGTAAAACTCATTAGTAGCATTTGTAGTTAATTAGAGATATTGAAGTTTTAAACATATTTGGTTATTAAAAATCAGTTTTTGATGAAAGATCTTTGAATTTGTGGTGACTATTAGATTAACGGATATCTTACAAAACCTAAAATAAATTTTACTAAAAAAAGTTATATTTTATTAGTTATGTATAAAAATGTACTTAAGGAGTTTTACCTGGCTTTGAGTATACTCAAACTTAAAGGTATTTAATGAAATAATAAATGCTATTTGTATTATAAAAAGACATTTATTATTTTAATTTTTATCACTATCATCAAATGAGGGTTCTGGCACGCAATCATAGCCACCACTTAATGATGGCAAACTTTTGTGCCATGGAATCAGTTCTTCTGGTATTTGACCAGCATTGCACAGTTTTACAAAGTCTCCTTTTTTAGCTGCAGACAAGGGGAGCAAATTTTGATAAGCTGGATTCAGCACCACAGTCTGTGTACGTCGGCGTCCACTTCCCGCACTGACATTAAATCTCATTCATCAAAATCTTACTATTTAGAAAATTCTAAGGTGATTTTGATAAGCTGGATTCAGCACCACAGTCTGTGTACGTCGGCGTCCACTTCCTGCATTGACATTGATCTCATTCATCAAATTCTAAGGTTGCCCTTGGAATTTTCTAAATAGTAAGATTTTGATACAGAACGTGCTTTATCACTCTCAGAAGCTACTTTACGGCGCTTTGGCTCATCCATCTTTACACATTTCAGAATGAAATCCTTCTGTCGCTGATAATTAGCAAGACCCCAATAAATTTTACAAATTTCATTCCTTTCTTGTTCTGAAAAGTTACTATTGCCTTTAGATGTACAATTTGTACAATCTACAGCTTTGGGGGCTTTAGCCGAACACTGTTTTTTCTTATTTTTCTAAGGCAAGCACTGAGATCTCTGAAACTTTGTGACATTTTCTTTCCAAGAATGTGGATCGCTTTTTCTACATCTAGTTATTTATTTTCATTATCTATTCAATTGTCTGCTGTATTTAGAAAGTGTGCGTTTCGAACGCGCGGCCACGGCGTTTTTTTTTTTTTAAAACTATGCCAAGATTTAAAAAAATTGTAAAATTTGATTCCAAAAACCATACATTTTGTCAAAGTTATGGTTAATAAGTTATAAGGGTTTGAACGTGGCCGCGCCATCGAAACGCGGAGAACCGCGCGGCCACGGAGATCATTAACGTAGATGATAAATTAAATGAAAGGCTAACCATGAATTAAATTAAAAGTTATAAATTCAATGGTAAACCTGTAATTATTCAATAGGCTATAGCACTTTTATTCAATGGCAATTAACCTTTACAATTATTGAAGAAAGAAGTTTGCACAAACTAACACGTGGAAATTGCAATACTCCTATCTAAATACTTAGTTCTTCGTCATTTTATCGTCACATTGACGTCAAAGATAATGTAAATATAACATAAATAAGTAAATCGGATGGACCTTTGAAAGAAAGAAAGAAAAGTATTTATTCGACGTCAGTTATTAAAGCAAACACACGATATAAAAAAAAAAGGTACAAATTATATGGAGGAAAACATACACACATCAAAAATGTCTAGGGATCAAGCATTTTTATGCGGATTTCATGAGATTGAGATGTGGCTTTGTAATAAATTTATGATTTTATAAATTTATATGGATCCTTTTTGGTGCATTTCATAATTTGAATCAGGAACTCTCAATCAAATTCGAGTAAAAGATGAAAATAAGCTGTCAATATTTTCCCTATAAAAACATACAACGCATTGAAGACATTATTAGTGCTACTGTTTCCCTACTACTGATTAAAACCTACGTTATTATGGAGCGGCGACGTCATTTAAGCAGGGAAGAAATGCTCAGAGCCGTGGGAATGATAGAAGCTGGTTCCCGGCAACGTACTGTAGCTTTAGCTCTGAATACAAGTCAGAGTGTTATCAGTCGACTTTGGACACGTTACCGAAGCACTGGTACCGTGGCTGAGCGCCATGGAGGACGGTATCGCTGCACCACACGGAGACAAGACCGATACATTCAAATCTTAACTCGAAGAGCTCCAACAATAACCGCCATGATGTTAGCCGTGAGGCTTCATCACTCTTCAGGGAACTTAATTAGCGACCAAACAGTCAGAAACCGCTTGCATGAAGTGAACCTTCATTCCCGAAGACCGCTACGGGTACCACCTATAGCAATGCACAATCGTAGGATTCGATATCAATGGGCTCTTGAACAAGATTTGAAATTGGGCAGAAGAACAATGGCGTTTCGTGTGCTTTTCTGATGAGTCTCGTTTTGGTATGAGACCGGATACAAGACGTATACGACACTGGAGAACCCCTGGACGCCAACAGCGATTAAAATCCTGCCAGGAAGTCCATCCTTATAGTGGTGGAACCATCATGGTATGGGCGGGTATTTGGATCGGCGGAAGAACTGAGTTGATTTGGATCAGAGGCAACCTCAACGCTCAAATTTATGCTGAGACGATTGTATCAGACGTCATCGTTCCTCTACAAGTGCAAATCGGTCCCTTATTTCAGTTAATGCATGATAATGCACGACCGCACACCGCAAGAGTTGTAAGACAGACTCTCGCCGCAGCTAACATCAATGTCCTGCCCTGGCCTGCTCAGTCGCCAGACTTGAACCCGATTGAGCATGCATGGGATATGCTACAGAGAAGAGCTCTGCCGAATATGGAGGGTATCCAGTCGCAAGAAGACCTTTTTTTGTTGTTGCAACGAACATGGGCGGCCATTCCACAGCGTGATTTGGATGAACTCATTTTGAGTATGCCAAACCGATGTTCTTGTGTTGTTAGTGTTCGCGGTAGAAACACGGATTATTAATTGTTTAAGTTACCCAATAAAATTTTAAAGAAAACTGTTATTTCAGTCTTTTTTTCGAACTTTAATGTTAGTGGTTCAAATGTCAAAAATCCCTTTATTAGGAAAATGGCAAATTTCTTTATTAATGCAAAGGTGACTTGGTTTATCGTTACTGTGACAAACGAAAACACTTTATTTGATGAATCCTTAAAGAAAATTTTAATTAATATCAATCAGGAGAAAAGTTATTGCAAAAATATATGTTGATCCCTAGATACTTTTGATGTGTGTAGTATGTGCTGTGTGCCCCACGGCTGCGCCAAAAAGGTCCAGGCCTTTGAGTAAAGTTAACTTATCCGATTGAATTTATAAGTTTAGATTTCATGGCTTTTCCTTCATTTATTGATGTAATTTAGTACAGGATATTGTTTTTTCGAACTTCAGCCGGTTCGATTCCCGAGTGTGGCAAGCGAATTTGCGAAAATGTTTCCTTTGAGTAAAATTTGCTATCTCCAGTATAAAGAGTACTTTCCCTCCCGCCCGCGCCTTTAAAAATTCCAGTCTGTATACTACCGAGTTCACTGACGGTCGACCACTTTTCAACCTTATTACTAAGAGCATAGGGGTGAAAAGAAGTGGCAAACTATCTGTGATCTGGTTAAGATAGTAGCGGTAGGTAAAGGTAGTAGTGTAGGTAGCCGCATACTATAATAACTCAAGTTAGTACAGTCCTTTCACAGTTATTTTACCAGACAGCTACAGTCTAACACAACCTTACAGGTTAAAAACTTTTTTGCAAAAAATAAAGCCGACTTCAAAAACACAATAAAGTGAAGAATAATTTTAGCTTCAGAAGGCGGTGACTTCTGTGTGTTTGATTCAGTTTCTTTGCCACCGACTTCTGAAGCTAAAATTATTCTTCACTTTGTTGTGTTTTTGAAGTCGGCTTTATTTTTTGCAAAAAAGTTTATTATTTTTCCTTTTTTAGTTGTTGTAATATCCTATAAAAATATTAACTAAACATTTATTTTAACATAACATAACATCACGCTTGTAGTCCCCGAAGAGTTGGGCTGAGGTGTACCCATTATTAGGTAGGTACCTACACCCACATTACGCCAGTTATGTTTTAGTCCCATGTGGTGGTGTGTGTGTGTGTGTGTGTGGGGCGAGCACCGTCGCAAATCCAGACTCCATGGCTGCTACTGAGAAATTCCTGATGGAAAAATCCAATAACACTTTGCCCGACCTGGGAATCGAACATCGAATCGCTGGTAGCGATTGAATACTTAGACAACACAATCATACTCATTGATCTCATAAAAAATCACTTTACATCATCTGTCACCATAGAGAAAAAAGCTTATTCCTCTGTCTGTCACCCTTTTTGCATTGAATTTCAGCAATGGTGTATTTATTTTATTCTTTGATTTCAGCGTTTTCTTAGCACAACAGCTCACCGATGTAATAATTTTCACTAAGAAGGAACGTTTTAAAACTGGTCTTAATAATGCAAGTTGAAAAGGATTCATTATTAACCGATCGAATTATGGACGCTAAGTCTTTGGAAAGTACGTGCCTACTTTTCAAAATCGCATAAATAATAGGTATTTTCTCGTATTGCATCCGGCATAGGCCGATCTGATGAGTGATGACCTGATGAGACAGAAGTAGGCAACAATTCACCAGCCACCACGCGGGCCAGTCAGCAGCGGCGGCCCAGTGGTGGCGGTCACGACTATTATGAGTCGTAAGTCGTGAGTTAGAACCCAGGCAGGCGCATTACCTACTTTGTGTAATTTATTTCATCACCATTGTTTTGCTTCTGGGGCATGTCTGTTACCTCACCATGCATTGCTTTCTTTCCCCGTTTTGAGATCAACAATGATGATATAGGTACTTACCTACTTATTGTTTAAGTACCCAATTATTACACAATGAATGTTTGGCTACGAACTACGTCTTAGGAAGTCTATCGGGGCCGGTTTCAGTCAGCCCCAAAAATATATAAACACGGCTACGAAACCATTTTATTGTCCACAAACATTATTCAAAAATTGTGTTGTAGGTATGTTTGTTTTGGTCATCATAGGGTAATAATAGCTCGTGGATAAATAATAACAGCCGCTCGGGTCGATCTTTAGGTTAAGCCGTGCTTGGCTAGGTTGGTCTGTGGATGGGTCGCCACCCATTACATCCCTACCTACAGAGTTTCCTCCGTGCCTCGGAAATCACGTTAAGCAGTTGGTCCCGGCTGTCATTTGTGATCATTGACAGTCGTTACAGGTAGTATTTGGCCCAAAAAGTCTGACAACCAGTCTTCGGTTTAAAGAATTTATTCTCATAAGAACAATACATAGGTTCACATAAAATGATATAATAAGTAATTTTTTATAAATCTAAATAAAGACATTTTGCCTCCGATGCGTGTTGGTGAAGTTATACAAAACAAATATACTTATAGGAAGTATGTAATTGCTAACATTTAATTTGCGGTATGACTACATTTCATAAACGTATTTTCTCAGTTTTAGTTTAAATCTGTTAATATTATCACAATCTTTTACGTCTTAAAAAGGGATATCGTATTACCCAGTACTAACTGGGTTGTGGAGGCCAGATAGGCAACTGCCCAGTTAGTACTATTTTACATGGAGCAACTGCTCCATGTAAAATACTGGTATTCAGCTGCGTCCGGTTAGACTGGAAGCCGACCCCAACATAGTTGGGAAAAGGCTAGGCAGGATGGTGATATAGGTGTTTATAATTATTATGTGTCCGGCCTATGTAAGAAGTTTTGGTGAAATAAATTGTTTACTGTTTCGTAGCTTTACATTGTATAACTACACAATTATGTAGAATAACAGTAGTAGGCAGTAAAATAGATCCTTGTCCGTGTGTGATGTTTTTGGGGCTAACTGTATCATGTAAGTATACAGGGTGTAAAAGATCTCATCACGAAGCCGTCAACCAAGCATTATGTACATTCAAACTAAGTAGGTACCTAACTTTACGCAAAAGTTATTGCTAGGAAACGACTTTTTTTTTGGGGTGTAAAATCATGTTTTGTGGTAGAACTCAATGTAACGCACTCAAAACATTGTGCTGATGGATGGATTGAATAGTACGGGGGTCGTGGAGGTGTTTAAAGTAAAAATCTTACCTACATTAAAAACTTAGGTATATTTAAAAAAAACTTGTCAAAAAGTTGGAAGTTTGACCCCCAATATCTCCGTAACTAGAAGGTTCCCAGGTACCTATAATGTAGAACAAATGATTGCAATGACGGGGAGAACAAGTGCCTTTCGGCTTCGTTAAGAGGTGTTTTACACCCTATATATATATGTCACGGTAAATGTGATTAATTGAAAATTATGAATGCGAACGTGTGGATATTGCAACAGCACAATTCAGTTCAACAACCTTATCTAGGTAGCAGTTAGTACTCACATACTCGTACATTTGCCGGTGCATGCACGCACACAAGTGCATTGATTCCCACTAGGTTTATGATTTAGGAAATTTTTAGGACATTTTCATATGAATGCTATTATTTTATTTTATATTTTTCGACAATAATATTTAAAATACATTTTTGGTTTGATAACTAGATCTTAATTTTAAATTTTGGCTGGCCATTGAAAACTAACCCTGTATAAAATATAAAGCGTGCACTTTTATCACAGACTTTTTGAACCATGGGAGGGCAAAGTTAGCGTCTCGTAAAGTTCTTCAAACTAGAGAAACACAATACGATGAATATCTGATGGCCATGAAACGGGTTTACCATCGGCACTCCACTTCCCACGAGATGCCGCACGAGATTGAGACTCCAAGAGAACGCAGAAGAAAACGAAGCTTGTCGAAACAGCCTGGGTATGAAATAAATGTTCTTCTATAGTTTGGTACCCTATCCCCCGAATACTGAAACGTCACTCGAAATTTAAGTAGCACTTATATTTAACAGATACTTAAAAGTGACGTTTGGCCATACGAAATTTAAAGTTAGAGGCTGCTCAAAAATGTCAAGCAGCCCTTAAATTTTGAGTGACGTTTCAGTATTCGGGGGTTAGTCTCTTCCTACCAATTTTGGTTTTATATCCGTAAGTAAAGATAGTAATTCTGCATACAGGTACATTTATCTAAAATTGATAAAGTTGGACAGGCATTGGACTCGTAAGTAGAGTAAAAGGGGTTGCCATACGTAAACGTCCGGATATTTAGTTTATTGTCCGGAATACAAATGGAAAATTTAAAACATCCGGACTTTCAATATTCTGCAGTACTTACTTAAATGTTTCTCTGTAAATATAACGTTATCCTGCAAACAGAAAAGACCAGAATTTTCTTCAAATGTCCGGAATTTTCTTCGGAAATCTTATTTAAGGATCCGGGAACTCTGTAAGGCAGTGCTTACCTACATATTCATATTCCTACAATTATTAAATGCGAAGTACCTAATGTGTCACGTGTAGGTATAATATGGCTCTTTTGTCAATAGTCAACTGATACCATAGACGCGGCGCGCGGCAGGATTCACGGTTCCACTCGACCTAATGCATGTTTGAATTGGTCAACTGGACCATAGGTACCTAATTACCATATAATACCTACCGCCGTAGGGAAACCTGGAGAAGATTATCATACCTATCTTAAAGAAAATATTATAATGTCATCTAAGAGACACAACAAAGACAAAGGCAATGATAAACTTAACTCGACTCATCTGAAGTTAAACGGCGACCCCAAACCAATCTTCATAGCGGAATGCCTCACCACCTGCGGACGGAACTTATACTACCTCGCTCGTCAACACGTCAAAAATCATAAAGGCGCAACTTGCTGGACTTCATATGGGAAGGTGTTTTTTCGCCAAAAGGACGGCGACCAGCCAATACTTATTTCACGAGAAGAGGACTTTACTAAATTGAAACCACAATGACTAATATTTACATTATACCCTCCATTTTCTTTTGTTCGTGATATATCTTATGATCTCTATTTTGAATACTACGGTAAATCTTGTTATCTATCACACTTGCTATATTTTGTTACACTACTTGTCATGAAAATGTTTAGCATGTCTCCGTATAAAATGTATCTTATAATCGCTTTGAATTTGCAACTACTCCACACACCAACACCCACAAAATATAATTATTTACTTAATAACGCTTCCTTAACATTCACTATAACACACAGCTATTATTTTAAATTATGCAATAAAATATATAACTATGCAACAAATATACACAACGCTTTATGCACACTCACACTAAGCAATTTTTTTCCAACCTACATTTCTATGTTGTCTAGTGTAACTTATAACTGTTTTTCTAAACTTCGAAATAAAATATATATCTACCCAATACCTACACATAGCTATTCCAACATATTCATAAAATATATCTATTTATCAACCTACATTTCCATATTAGTCTACAGTATTACATACAACTACTATTCTAAAGAATGTACTGAAACATTTAATTATACAATAAATACATATAATATTCCATGCACATGTATTAAATACATAATTATTTCGCAACAATCCAAAACTTGCGTTACCAATGACATGTACGAGTATATCGTTGCTTTGCCTACATCTCGGAATAGACTACAGCTACCTTATTTAATGTCATTCTCGCCTAATTTATCTTCACTGAAGTCGGTAAACTACAACGTTCGATACCACAAGTAACCTAATGAGCGAAATTGACCAATTTGATATTTCTGTCCCAATCACATGTGAACCTGAGCAATGCAACTCATATCTCAAACACTCTTCACATTACCTAAAGGTTCTACAACAAAACATACGTAGTCTAAACTGTAATTTTCAAGAATTACATGTTTTACTAGAGAGGCTGAAATTATCATGCGATATCATTGTGCTTTCCGAATGCTGGTTATCGCGTGTTATTAACTTACCATTGCTCCAAGGATATAACTCACATAAAACTAATGATAACTACAATCAAAACGACGGCATAGTCGTATACACCAATAATAATTTAAAATGCACTGTGGAAGAACCTTTCCTATCAGAAGCAAATTGTTTGATGATAAAAATTAAAAATGATACAATAATAATCGCAATTTATAGGCCCCCTAGTTTTAAATCACTCGAAACCTTCCTTGATTCATTGCATAACTTGCTAACGACCGTGTCGTCGTTTAAAAATATTATCGTAGTCGGTGATATAAATATTGATCTCTTAGGAAACGGTTCCGGGACCACCTCGTACCTAGAAACTATTGCCTTCCATGGACTTCTCCCTGCCATCAATACTGCCACCAGAGATAAGACCTGCTTGGATCATGTGATACTAAAAACCAAGCTAGCAGCGTATACGTTTTCTTTGGGTACTAGTATCACAGATCATGAAGCGGTTTTATTCTGTATAAAAACCCAGGTGGCTAAACCTAAATCCACGACGAACAAAATAATTTTCAAAATTGACATAGACAAATTAAAATCCGAAAGTAACAACCTAAATTTTGACAAAGTGTATCAGGAAACAAATGTAAATACCGCTATGAACAATTTCATTAACATTATTCAATTATTAATTGCAAATAACTCTATAAAACGAATAATCCCTCGAAATAAAATTATAATTAAACCGTGGATAACTACTGGTATGTTACGTTGCATTCGGACCAGAGACAGAATGCATAAGAAGTTAAAAACTAATAATGAGGTCATTTTGAAAATATCCTACTTGCGATACCGCAACTATTGCAATAACCTACTAAAAAAACTTAAAAAACAATATGAACGAAGTCAACTAATAATGTCTAAAAGTAATTCTAAAAAGCTTTGGTCTACCATTAAAACAATCACCAACAATAATAATAACAAGCAGCTTCCACTTCAACTATTAACTACACATGACACCCCTCAAGAATCAATAAACAATACTAACGAATACTTCTCAAATATTGGGAAACGACTATCAAATTTGATTCCCCCCCATACCCCTCCTTGCGCTAAGAAAGTTTCTAAGCCCCCAATTAACTCTTTCGTGCTCCTACCCACGGACATCGAAGAAGTTGAAAGAACGCTTCAACTATTGAAAAGTGACTGCTCGCCTGGCTGGGATCAGATTAGTGCTGATGTACTAAAGAAAATATCCGAGTCTATAACACCCGTTCTAACCGACTTAATAAATCGCTGTTTTGTTTTGGGAGTATTTCCCCTCGCATTGAAAAGAGCTGTAGTACATCCGATACATAAGGCGGGAGACAGAGGCAGCGTCAGCAATTATAGGCCAATTGCAATCCTAACAACATTATCAAAGATATTTGAACGCATAATCAACAATAGGCTTACAAAATACCTAGAAGAATACAACTTGTTTTCTGATACACAATACGGTTTCAGAGCCGGCCGCTCAACTGACAACGCAGTACTTGATCTTGTTAACTTTCTAGTACATAAATTAGATGGTAAAAATAAATGTTTGACTATATTTCTCGACCTGGCAAAAGCCTTTGACACTGTTTCTGTACCCCGCCTTGTGCAAAAACTGGAAGATCATGGTATTCGAGGTGTTCCACTGGACTTACTTTCGGATTATTTAAAAAATAGAACCCAATCAGTTAAAATTGGAGAGCACATTAGTGACGAACTACCAGTTGAATTTGGTGTGCCACAAGGCAGTATATTAGGTCCCACTCTTTTTCTCTGCTATATAAATGAGCTCTGTTCCCTTAAGATTAAAAATTGCCGCATCTCCGCATATGCAGACGATACTGCCTTAACCTTTTTTGCCGACTCGTGGAGTGAGCTTTTTGATCTCGCACAAAATGGTTTTAACACTGTGTGTCACTGGCTATCCTCTAACTACCTCACTTTAAATGAAGATAAAACCAAATACATTTTATACTGTATTCGTAATCAAATTAGACTTGCCAACCGCACTACATATAATATCCTCGCACATAAATGTAATTTCCCTCCAACTCCAAACTGTAATTGTCCCAATATTAAGCCTACAAAAAGTCTTAAATACCTTGGAGTCGAAATTGACGCAAATTTGACTTTTGAAAACCACATTGGCTTTCTATCTAAAAGAATACGGAAGCTTACTTACATTTTTAAAGGACTCCGTGACGTAGCAGACAAACAAACGATGAGGATGGTATATGAGGCTCTAGTGCAATCAATCATTGGCTATTGCATTACCACATGGGGAGGGGCATGTAAAACAAAACTTATAACAGTAGAAAGAGCCCAAAGGATGATACTAAAAGTTAGTTTAGCCAAGCCACGTCTTTTCAACACCATAACTCTTTATGAGGAAGCACAGGTGCTAACTGTACGCCAGCTGTACATATTGCTTACTGCACTTCTCCAACACTCAAACTTATCCGAAGAAAGGAGAAAACGCATAGGTCTCTCTAGGAGAAACTTTGCAGTATGTGGGACGACTGCTGTTGGTACTTCCTTCGCGCAAAGATTCTTCCCTTTTCGTGGAGGTGAATTGTACAACAAACTAAATAAAATTATAAATATAGCGAACTGTAGTAAAATTGAGTGTAAAACTAAAATTATCAAATGGTTGTTAAAGTTAAACTATACGGAAACAGAAAAATTACTTGAGGTAGCCAAGTAGGCAGGCTTGGTAGTCCATACTTGCGTACACATACTTGTAGGTAAGATTATAGTCACATTATTGTATATATTCCCCATATATAAATCCATATAAATATTTGTATATATATATATATTCATAAAATACTAATTTTGCAATAAATATCTATACATACTTAAATATTATACACACACAACACACATACACACCGTCACCAAGTTTCGTACTATTTTCACGTTGACAACCACTATTATGATGTGATGGGGGCCCTGGAGTTCTAAAATACAGGCCTAGGCTTAGTTTAGACTCCAGATCTTCCACAAATTACAACTTTCTGCCAAACTACGTGTCAACCTATACTATAACAATGTAACTTGTGGAGATGAATAAACGTTTATAATATTATTTATTATTATTATTATTACCTATAATAGTCATTGATAGGGTACCTACCTACCTACTTACATAGATATAATTAGTTAGACATAGAGCACACGTGCCATCCCACCATACATATTGCAAGTGGAGTAGGGGACCCTCCAGGTGGGTTCACTGTGAACCCACCTGGTGGTTTCCCGGCACTGTTGCACTGATGGTGTGTGTGACCAAACTGCCGAAATTTGGGTTTAGGTGCCTACCTAAACCCAAATTTTGGCAATGGCCAGTTTTCGATGCCCTAGTACCTACTAGGGCATCGAAAACTGGCCATTTTCTAGAACCGGTTTTTCGATTACGGGTTTATTTTTCAAAACTGAGTACCCGGGTTTTTCGGGTTTTTTCATTAATACAAAATGCTCTTGCTCTATTTATTAACTAACAATTACAAAGGTTAAAATATTGACCAGGCGCTCGACCAAAAGGTGGGAATCTTCAGGGAGGAAGAGAGAGAGATTTTTTTGCAAAATGCAGCGTACGGGCAGGCATCGCATCGCATGCATCTGGACCTGTTCCTGAAAATGAGAATTCCAGAGCAACCTTAAACCGCCATTTCACAGAAGACCTGCCGGGAATCAGCCAAGACGAAATTGAGGTGGCTCTTAGATAGCTTAATAATGGAAAAGCCTCTGGTGAGGATGGGATAACGATGAGCTTCTGAAAGCGGGAGAAAATCCTCTATTAAGAGAGCTTCGGGAACTTTTCAACTCAGTCCTGTAGGGCCTACAGGACTGAGTTGAAAGGTTCCCTACAGTGTAGGCTTATGCGTAGGTTGGCCTAGTGTCGCTCATATTTTATGAGTACTTCATTCTCTTACAGTTTATTTAATCACCCTGTTTAAAAAGACATCAAACTGACGGACGGCGCGGAGGCGGCGCGGGTGTCGCGGTAGATTACAATCATAGACAATGACGAGCTTGACGACCCGCCAACCAAGAACTGTAGGGCTATTTCATTCATTCATTGACAGCTCGAAATGATAGTAACTGGGCTTAGTGTCCATCAAATAACTGTCAAAAGGTTAGTTTCGTATTATGTATGACCAGTCGCGATCAAATATGACGTCATCGGTTGTCATCGTGGCTGATAGTCACCGTAACTCATTTTGACAGACGCTTTCGTATCGATACTTATATTATTTCGATTATGTAAGCAAAGTGGACAACAAATTGATGACAACTGAGTTTGAAGTGGCTTTCGTGAAAGTCGTAACACCGTACCCAGGCTGTTAGTCACCGTAAAGTGATATCCACTCAGTGCGATACGTAGGTAATACCAATATTATGACGTTCTCGGTTGTTATCAAAATTCGGTGTACAACCGAAGCTTGATAGTCACTGGATATCAGAAAGATACATAATAGGCTTGTTCTCTGGGAAAACTGGGAAGACCATTTAAAGAATTACAAAATTATCCATTTTGCTTCTGGTTTCAAGAGACGTTACAAATCGTCTAGCGCGAAGACTCGTCGACTTCCAGCCAGGCAAGCCGAGTTTCGAGCAGGATACAGCACCTTAGACCACATCCACACAGTGCGGCAGATTATACAGTCCGAAGGTGTCTTACATTTTTGGACTATGAGAAGGCTATTGATTCTATTGAAACCTGGTCAGTCCTGGAGTCTCTGCAGCGGTGACAAGTAGACTAGTGATACTTCTAAGTGCTGAGAACCAGCAAATATAGCATTTCCCATTGCGTCGGGGGCTGAGGCAAGGGGACGTAATTCCCCCGAAATTGTTCACCATCACACTGGAGGATGTATTTAAGACGCTCAACTGCGAAGGACGTGGCATTAACATCAACGGCGACTACATCTCACACTTGAGATTTGTAGATGATATAAAATTATATCTCAGAAGAATAAATACACAAAAGATTAAAGACAAAAAATTTACAACAGGTACTTTCGAATGAGAATTTTACCAATTCCACAACCAAAAAGAATGTAACGTATTTTTGAGAATAAATTATATATATAGATGTATAACTGGGGGGTTATACAATTTTACTTACTCATATTTCTAAATTCTAAACGACCTACGACTACGTGATGCGTGTCTGATCTGCGAAGTTCACAGATCAATAATGATTGATTTAAAAAAGACCGATAAACCCGAAAACCCGGGTTTTTATACGAAAGAACCGGTTTTTTTTTACAAAGTGAAAAACCGGCTATTCCCGAGTTTTTGAGAACCGGGAAAAACCGGTTCGTTAGTAGGTACTATTGGTAAAACTTTGCCAAACCTCTAAGGGATTGCCTACAGCATATTTACCTACAGGCGCGATACTATCTATTAAATAACTATTCCCCAGATTGGATAGCAAAGACAATTACTCCATGACCGATGCGGCTCGAATGGGAATCATAGCGTCCATGGTTCCCGATGAGATCATTTACAAGCATAGCGATTATTCAATCAGGAGCTACGAGACTGCGTTGATGTTTTGTGATGTTTCTGGTGGGTATTTTTCTGTCCCCATAATTGGTTAGGTCATGGGCTTCTATTTATTTATAAAGTAGACGTTATTTGTGAGTAGCACGTCACAACTTCTCTTAATACTTATGAATGAACAAAATAATACTTACTGCAACAGTAAGTGCTTACAAAAATTACAAACTCCGAAAGCCGCTTACAAAACTTCGCAGCTGCTGACGTGCACGGCACGGGGTCCTGTGGCCGGTCCCCAGCATAGATCTACATTATGATTCCAAGATAAGGCAGTGTTTTGGTTTCTTCATTAGGAATTTCAGAATCTCTATTCGTGGCCGAGATGATGGCAATAGGCCCGCTGCTAACATAACTGGCGAAATATAAGTATTAAGGCGATTACATGAGCTAAACGCGAGTTTTATAATGCAAAAAAGCATATGATTCACTGCAATAAACAAAACCAGAAAAATATATGATATTCTTCAGGATATATGCTAGTACGATAGTGTTTTGAAAACATAATACAACAAATTTTATTCGATAGAAAAAAATCACGAACTTATCTCTAAAAATTTCTTTTAACGAGTAAAAACCGTGTACGTTACCCCAGCAGGAAAGTGTCTCCTAGAGTTATATGAGTGGAACGTTTAATTAGTGCCTTATCTGCTGTGAATGTGAAAAATGTGTGCCCCCTGTCGTTTTGGAAAAAAACGGAAAAAACGATTCCTGCTGGGGTAACGTTTTTCCAGCAGGAAAATTCTAAACGAACGATTGGAGAGAGAAACATTGTGCATGGCCTTGTAGCTTATGTTAGTGCCACAATGTGCCCCCAAAAATAAAATGTGTGCCCCTTCAGGTTTTCGAGATATTGCGTTTCCTGCTGGAGTAACGTTTTGCTGAATCGTATATCTCTGAAACCATTGCATGTGCCCCTGTAGAATAAACATACACGAGTAGCTCTTATTGTGTGCTCCTTAGTGCCCCAATTAGATTAAAGAAAATATTTATAATTTCCAAGTTATCGCGGTTTTATGAAAACTTGAGTTCAAACTTGACTTGAGTTTCAAAACTGTTCATGCATGCGTTTTTGAATTATCTTGTTATAAGTCAAAACGATGGTGACATAACTTTGACGGCAAAATACAAGGAACCAGCTCAATCCCAGATGTGTAGGTGTAAACCAATAATGTGTGCCTTTAGTCAAAAATATATGGTGTAAATATTCAGCTTGGAATGTTTCGCATTAAGTAAATATAAACAAAAAACAAAACATGTAAATAACGGCTGGTTATCCGACCAAATTCCAATGACTACTAAAAAGCGACGGATTCATAAATATCGATGACCATCTTTATTGGACGTATTATACCTAAGCTGTTGTTCGTACAGTCGCGTTCAAAAGTTTTGGGGGCTAATTAAAAAATATATTAAAAACACCTTGTGACCATATTAAATGAAACAGCTTGTAGATGTGGAAATTATTATTTTTATTCCCTTTATATTAATTCTTAAAGTCATTATAGCATCAAATCACAGATCAAATTTCCATTTCAAAAATAAAAGTCCTATAAAATTATTTGCACCTTGTGTAGTAATTATTATTTATATCACAGATCAGTTTTTCATCTAAGTCTAAAAATACAAATAGTAAATTCGCATAATCACAAAAAAACACAGAGCAGTATTTTAGGTAGGTATAATATCGTGTCAAAAATATTAAATTTTAAATCATAGATAAATAGTTTTCTTACGACTAATTTGTTTACCTATTTATATAGAATCAGTTAAATATTCTTTAGAAAAAGTTCCTTTTCGACCTGACATTATTATGTACTAAATACGTAAGTGACTAAAATAATGGGTGTGTTAAAAAACGAAAAAAATAAAAAAACGAACATAATATAATTAATAACACTTGAGAGACTTCTGAAGCGGCTTACATTTCTCTATCGTAACTTTCTTGGGGCAGACCACCAGCCCGTTGGTGGGATGCCATTGTTAAAGAGGGCCTGTATCATAATGGGTGAGGTTGGCGCAGGACCGTGATGTGCTGAGAGGAGTCCTATACATATGAACTTTCTTGAAGGTGGGTATTACTCTGAAAAAGATCGAAAATCTTTATAAGACTTTTTTTTTTATCTTCAGAAACTTGATTTCAGCCTTCAGAGCGTAAAATGACAAGATAGGTTTTTACTTGGCCCAAGCCAAGGGAAGTTATTGTAATTGGTCCGATAATTGAAATTGAAATTTTGATGATATCTTTACGTTTCAAAGTTTCCTGAATCTATTTACACTATTTTATAGGATGGAAGTGTGTATATCCGTCTATACAAAATTTATGCTCAATTTTCTCCAGAAGTACGTACCTACTCGAGCAATTTAGTTGAATTTTATATAATAATATATTTATACAGTTGTGATAAAACTTAGTCCTGATTATATACAGATATATTCAGCCTGATCGGTTCAAAACTTTTTTAGATACATACCTGATGACTTTTTTATCACTTTCCAAAAAAAATGGGTATATTAGGTGAAAGGAGTGGATGGCAAAGCTTATGGCATACCTAATTATTTTTTCATTTTTCCACAGCTTAGATAAAAAAAACTATCATCAAAAAACGTTACAAAGTTCAAGTAAACTATATGTATATTGTATTATGTTGTATGTGTATGTATATTAGCACAAAGAGAAATTTTGAAAAAATATCAAATTTAAAATCCATAAAAAATCAACTAAATTATTACTTACATCATTTAGATTAACAATGGGAAGTTTTTGCAACTTGCTAATAGGCAAAATGCCGGCCCTCACTGCTTGGTTTATATTATTGTTGTTATAGCTGCCATAGAACACTTTGTGAAAATCAAATCAAGTATTTAGCTATTTCGGCTAAAAAAATACAGCCCTGTGACATGTTGACGGATTGTGGTCGAGTCTTAGTTTTGGAGTCTTGTGAATTCCTGTCATTAATAATTTTTTTACATTGTAACTAGAAGTTATTAAGGGATTTATATGTATGTCATCAACGTAGCACAAGAAGAGAAAATACGATTTAAATAATGACTGAATCGATTTTGATGAAATTTCTATTGGACCAATCAAGTACCAAGTATGTATATCCTTTCCGATGAAAACAAAACAAACATGATTTAGAACATTTTGTTAAAAAAATAAATAAATAAAGTAATGAAAAAAATCCAAGTAAGTACTTGATAAGTGTACCTAAGTACTTTTAAAAAGCCAAAACAATGCCATTATATACTTATACTTACTGCAGATCATGCCATCATTGTAACTATATTTTACAAAATTCACCACTCCTGCAACCACATCATTGTTATAAAATGCTTAATTATTACGCCACTAACAACCAACTTAAAAAAAAAAAAACAAAAAACACGCAACAGTGTCCTTGGCGTCATACTCGTAACTGCAACTGTTTACCAACACCAAGTAATAATCCAAACGCACTTCCTAGTCAAAAACACTTCGTATTATTTATATAGAGCGACGTTTAGGTAGGGATCTGTCTCTGTCCCATTAATACCGTATGCGTACTAGCTGTCTCACTTTCTCCAAACTAGACAAAGCGACTCCTTACGACACGACGTCAGCGGATGGAGCGCGGCCAGAGATATGCAGCGGTGGGGACGCGAAAAAAGGGAATCTTCTATTAATGATGAAAAAGTTAATGTTAATTTATCTAAGCTACGGCTTATCAATTAATATATAAACAAAAAGACAAATACATACGTATTTGTCTTTTTTTATTACTGTTGTGTTAATTGGTTTTTTATTTATATACAAAAAAGAGCTACCTCTTTTTCGTACTAGGTATGAACACATTTCATGAACTATTTTTTTTTAAAACATCTATCATTTTTAGGTCAAAGACCTGGCAAATACACACATCAACACGGTCTAGGGATATTTCATACTCAATTAAATAACTCGAAAAGTACTGGCCGCATTGGAATCTTTTATACACCGATTTGTTTGTAATTTATCTCAGACTAATTCCAAATTCAAATTTTTGAAAATTCTTTTGTTTCGGTGGCATAAAAATGTCTTGATGTATAGGAGAGGGAATTTTCATTTGTGCGAAATTTAGAAAACAATACGAATTACGTTTAGTTACAGTTTTTTTTTCATTTTTAAACGAAAGATAAAGTTAAAATTGAGGTATTGTAGCCATGCAACGCCGACATTTGACGAGGGCGGAGATGTTACGAGCTGTGGGAATGCTGGAAGCTGGATCTGTTCAGCGTAATGTTGCTGAGGCCATAGGGACCCATCAAAATGTAATTTCAAGATTGTGGACATGCTATCGTGCCACAGGTGAAGTAGCGGAGAGGCACCGGGGGCCAAGTCGCATCACTACCCCCAGACAAGACCGATTTTTGCAAATTACTGCGCGAGCACAACCAAATGCAACGGCGACTCAATTGGTCCAAAGGCTGCGAGTGGAACACCAAGTGCTTGTGAGTGACCAAACTGTAAGAAGGCGACTGCATGAAAGAAATCTACGCTCTCGTAGACCACTCCGGGTCCCACCTTTACGGAGAGGCAATCGTGGACGACGATTAGAATGGGTTCGGAACCACGTGGACTGGGGCCGTGACCAATGGTCCAATGTGCTGTTCACAGATGAATCCAGGTTCGGCTTCCATCCAGATTCACGAAGGACGCGTGTTTGGCGAGTTCCTGGACGATGGAACCGTCTCCAGAACCCTCAGGAAGTTCACCCATACCAAGGAGGAACAATTATGGTTTGGGCAGGAATTCGTCTTGGAGGACGGACGGATCTCGTTTGGGTGCGGGGCAATATGACGGCAGAACGATACGTCCAACAGGTGCTGGGGCCCGTAATCTTGCCCCACAGAACACAAATGGGGCAAGATTTCCTGCTCATGCACGACAATGCCCGGGCACACACGGCGAGAACGGTAGCAGCTTGGTTACATACACATAATGTTAGGGCCTTAGACTGGCCTGCTCAATCGCCAGATCTAAATCCCATTGAGCATGCGTGGGATATGCTGCAAAGAAGAGCTCTGAAGGAAGTTCCTGAAAATCTGGCTACAGAAGATCAACTTTTTGCGCACCTCAGAAGGACATGGGACAATATTCCGCAGCAAGACATTGACAACCTTGTTCTGAGCATGCCGAATCGTTGCCGATGTGTTATAAACATCATGGGCGCTTTCTCAGACTACTAACTTCAAGTTTATAAACACAAATTAAATGATTTTTCTATTTTTTTCAGTTTTTACTCACAAATTAAAAGTTCATTCATATACGGTTTCCGTCTATGCTTCATTTTTTTCCATAAAATCCTGAAATTTTAATCTATACCTTAACCATTATTAAAAAATGGTAGAATATTAAATAACGTATCTTTTAAATATATACATGTCACATAAATAATTAACACATTGATAGTAATTCGCTTTTTTTAAAATATCTCTAGACCGTGTTGATGTGTGTATTTGGATGTATGTCTTTCGTTCACACATATAGTTCACACATGTAGTAATTTTGAATGAAGAAGACAGCTTACCTTGGAATAGCACATGCTACTATTTATAATGTACATAGTCATGCGCAAAGTCACAGAAACAGCTAACAAAATATAATCCAATAACAACTTTATTTTATTACATATTACTTTTCTACTTCAGTGTAGGTACTCAGGCACAACACGTGTGAACCGGTTAGTGAGTAAAGTAAAGAATGTCATCGATATGTATGAATCCGTCGCTTTTTAGTAGTCATTCGAATTTGGTCGGATTACCAGCCGTTATTTACATGTTTTGTTTTTTGTTTATATTTACTTAATGCGAAACATTCCAAGCTGAATATTTACAACATATATTTTTGACTAAAGGCACACATTATTGGTTTACACCTACACATCTGGGATTAAGCTGGTTCCTTGTATTTTGCCGTCAAAGTTATGTCACCATCATTTTGACTTATAACAAGATAATTCAAAAACGCATGCATGAACAGTTATGAAACTTTGTATGGTTATTATTAGTGTCAGGACGGACCAAATACAGTTTTCAGCGAGCTTATACCTTATCTCGTTTATGCGTTGCGATGTTTTTTCGAGTTTTCATAAAACCACGATAACTTAGAAATTATAAATATTTTCTTAAATCTAATTGGGGCACTAAGGAGCACACAATAAGAGCTACTCGTGTATGTTTATTCTACAGGGGCACATGCAATGGTTTCAGAGATATACGATTCAGCAAAACGTTACTCCAGCAGGAAACGCAATATCTCGAAAACCTGATAAATGATGTTTATTTTGCAAGTAGGTTTTTACAAACACTTTTACACGTCATTTTTTTTTTTTAAACTAGATGGGGCCGGTGTTTCGTACCTGACTACTCTGAGAAGAAACAGCCGAAACAAACTCAGATGTCATAGTCTCTTTTGAAGTCCAGACATAATTTTGCTGAATTCACATGAGGACTATGCAGAATAGTGTCTGAGATGGTCTTTTGAAGAAAGAACCACACAGATTTTAGTGGACCTGTCCAGTCAGTGCAAGCATTTGTCAGTTATCGTGTAGCTCGACTTATAACTCAAGGAGCTCAACGAAACGACGAACAATACCAAAGAAAGGACATTTGGGTATGTCGCTTATAGTACTCAAACTGCCAGACAGTTGTGGGGAAAAAAAAAAAAGAAAACAAACAAAAATATATAAAAATGAAACCCACATGGTCCCCACATTCACAATAATCAAATAAAATTAATAATAATTTACAAAATCAATGTCAATAAAAATCACAAAAATCATATGTCAATAATAATAAAAAAGTAAGATACGTAAATATTTCTGTCAAGTCAGTAGGTAAATGTAACATAAAATAAAATAAAAAAGTAAAAAATAATAAAATACTGAAATAAGTATTCATGTCAAATCATTCAATGTCAGAGTGTATAAAAGAAAGGAATTAATAATAAACAAGCGAAGTCCGAAATTTCGACATTCACAGAGCAAATTTCATTGGAGCAGCTTAATCCCAAGCCTTTTTATCTTCGAGATAGTTGTTAACATGATAGTAGGCTTTCAAGCACAGCTTCCGTTTTATAAACGATTTGAATTTATTTAGGCTTAGTGCTTGAATTTGGCTCGGAAGTTTATTGTAAAAACGTATACATTGGCATCTGAACGTACCCCTATTTTTTTGAGCCTCGTTACAGGAACAACAAATTTGTGTTTGTTCCTCGTATTTATGTTGTGGATATCACTGTATTTTTTAAACAAATTAATATTATTGTGTGCGTACAAAAGGTTTTCATAAATAAACTGAGAAGGCACAGTAAGAATATTAATCTCTTTAAATTTTTCTCTGAGGGAGTATCTGGGTCTTAATTTATAAATTGAACGAATTGCCCTTTTTTGCAAAACAAATATTGTCTGAATATCGGCGGCACTGCCCCACAAGAGAATACCGTACGACATCACGCTATGGAAATAACTAAAGTAAACTAAACGGGCTGTCTCTAAATCAGTTAACTCACGAATTCTTCTAACGGCGTATGCTGCAGAGCTAAGTTTTTTCGACAATTTGTCTATATGCGGGCCCCACTAAAGCTTGGCATCCAAAGTTATGCCTAGGAACACTGTGCTATCTTCCGGTTTCAACTCTTCATTCTTAATTAGTACAGTGTTTTCCACTTGTCTTACATGGGGTATCGTAAACTTAATACATTTAGTTTTTTTCTCATTTAGGAGTAAATTATTAACATTAAACCAATTAACGACTTTTGCCAGGGCGCTATTAACATCATCCGTAACTAGCTGCTGACGTTTGAGTTTAAATAAAAGAGAAGTGTCGTCTGCAAACAATACTATGTCATGATTATCCTTTATGAGGTAAGGCAAGGTGAAGGGGCACACATTTTATTTTTGGGGGCACATTGTGGCACTAACATAAGCTACAGGGCCATGCACAATGTTTCTCTCTCCGATCGTTCGTTTAGAATTTTTCTGCTGGAAAAACGTTACCCCAGCAGGAATCGTTTTTTCCGTTTTTTTCCAAAACGACAGGGGGCACACATTTTTTATGTGGGGGGCACATTCACAGCAGATAAGGCACTAATTAAACGTTCCACTCATATAACTCTATGAGACACTTTCCTGCTGGGGTAACGTAGGTACACGTAAAAACCATTCTTACTAAAATATTTGCGATCATTCTGATTTTTTGGCAAATAATTCTACAAGCAAAATACTAGTATCATAGTGTTTTACTTTTTTAGTCCAATCAATAGATTTTTTGTAAATCGCAAAAAACCACTCATTTCGCACTATTCGGCCGCAGTGACTGACGTAACAACCACTTTGTCGTGCAAGCTGATTAGAACTTTATTCTAACAGTATTTCAAACGAAGTTTGAACCAACACAAATACAGTTGCTTAATTAGCTCATGCATTATGTACCTACGTAGCTAGGTTATCGAGTCACGCAAATAACAGAAACTACAAAAAAAAGCATTGTTTGAAGGTTTCTCTAACCTCTGCGAAAAATACACAACATTTGGCCGCGGTGGACCTTCGAGATTGACCAAAGTTTTGAACTCCTACATCGGAGCCATGGTTCAGGAGATACTGACGCACAACGGAGACGTGCTGAAGTTCTCTGGTGACGCCTTCCTGTCCATGTGGAAGAAGACTGAGCAGTTGTCCATGCAAGATGTGGTGCACAATGCTATTGATTGCGGACTCATTATACAGAAGAACTACGGGACTTTTACCACAGATGTTGGGGTGGTTCTTAAGGGTTTGTTATTTGTTCATTATTTAGGAACATAATGACTCCAGTTGTTTTGATCCAGTTCTTCTTTTTCGTGTGGTTAGTGCCCAACATGGTGTCAGAGTTTTATCCAGTGGACTGATAATTTAGCAAATTGGTACGAAGATCAGAAGACTGAGTGTTGGTGTCAACCTAGCTGTCTCATTTAAATGATATACCTAACATCAAACAACTTTAAATATTGTGGCTGCAAACGGGCTGATTGCCACATAACCTATCTTTCCCGCCCGAAAAATGCCGACTAGAATGACCTTTGGAGGAGTTTTATTACATAGATCATACGTATGTCTTGGCTGACACACATTAACATATACCTATACCTCTCCTAACTGTACTTAATTAAAAATAAACCTAAATATCTTTCCTGAACTAGTAAAAGTCGCGATCTCAGCTGGCGTGTCCCACTTCTCAATCATCGGCGACGAGTCGTTAATCCAGTCGAGTTCCTCGAGCTACGTCATCGTCGGTCAGCCAGTGTGGGACGTCAAGATGGCGCAGTACATGTCTAAGTCAGGAGATGTGCTCACAGCCGCCAGTGCCTGGATGTACGTTAACGAAGCTGAGTATTGGACGCAGCCTTGCGGTGATGGGAGGCATACAAAGGTACCCATACAAAAAACTACATGAGTAGGTATCATGGCTAAAAACAAATCTCCTTACGTTAAACACGAGCAAAACGAATTATATTTGCTTCTCGATATATAAAAATGTACAACCAGAACCTAACTTCAACATTAAAATACATAAGTGTAGACAGACGGTTCATTACGACTGCAATTGTCCTACCATCAGTAAAGTTAACCACGTCAAGTACTTAGGTATAATTTTGGACCAAAGCCTGTCCTGGTATCCTCAAATTGAACAAATTTCTGCGAGAATAAGAAAATTTATTTGGATTTTTAAAACATTGCGACACGTAGTCCCTAAGAGTGGCTCGGCAAAAAATCTTCTAAATGAAATTTATGTCTCACTAGTTCAATCTGTCATAATATATTGTATCTCAATATGGGGAGGCGCGCGTAAAACACGTTTCCTTGATGTTGAAAGAGCGCAACGGACATTAATAAAAGTAATGTACTTCAAAAAAAGAACATTTCACACCTATGAGCTATACCAAACAACTAAACTATTATCAGTTAGAAAATTATATATCATTCACATAGTATTAAAAAAATATAAAACCCTACCTTTAGATCCTAATGTATTAGCTAGAAGAAGGAAACATAACATCGCTTCCACCCCTTTTGTAAGAACAGAATTTGCAAATATTCAGTACGACAAACGCTCGTCTTTCTTATATAATAAAATAAATAAAGAAATAGATATACATACTAAACCATACAAAGAATGCAAATCGTTGCTGATTAAGTGGATTAACAAATTATGCTACGATGAAGTAGAGAATATTCTATTAAATATAAGGTAAACCCCTTTCCGTACAATACAACCACACACACACACACAGACACACACACACACAGACACACACACACACACACACACAGACACACACACATAAACACGCTCGCACGCACTTAATTATACACACACACCAACAGACTAAATAAAATAATAAATTCATAAACTTTTAAACTTTTTTTTTTTAAATAACATGTTACACTGATGGTAAGATATTAAGGAGCGGCGCCTCCTGGCACAGGCATCTATATGCTTAAAAGGGGACGCCACGTATTTGTATGCATAACGTGTAATAATGAAATAGAGATTTTTGTATTTTGTATTTGTATACATCAATCCATGTTAGCACCTACTACATATAATTGCGAAGTCTTTCTATCGGTTTGTTTCCTAAACCATTGAACTGATTTTGATGAAATTCAAATTTATTATAGATATAGCTCAAACCCTGGCGCAGGACACGCAGCTACTTCTCTTAAAGTGCTGAAATGTTTCAGTGCAATGTAGGGTAAAAACTTTGAGTGGAAAATTCGAAATCCACTCGGACGGATATACGTGCAAAAATTTACTTTACGGAGCAACAATATAATATACTTAAGTACCTATTATTTGAGCAGCGGTGGCCCAGTGGTGGCGACCCCGACTTACGAACCGTAAGTCATGGTTTCGAACCCAGACAGGCGCATTACTTTGTGTAATTTATTTCATCACCACTGCTCTCAAAACGGTGAAGGAAAACATCGTGAGTGAAACGTGTCCTAGAACCAAAAATTCGAAGACATGTGACATTTACCAATCCGCACTGGGCCCGCGTGGTGGATTATACCCTATACGCAAAATACGCGCTTTGACGTGGAGTTGCAGACACCACCCCGTTATACAATACAATACAATACAATACCTATTATTTTACGTTTTACTGAGGTTTCTTTTTCTTTTTTGACGTTAGGTTCTTGGAGTTGGAGCCTCTTGGAAAAGGGTGGAAAAACTACAAGAAGACAAAAAAAGTAAGTCACTGTAGGCTAACTAACTATTTGAATCCATATTCTCTAGTAACTGATCAATAAAAATAAATAAAATTGAAGTTTCTGTTTGTTATTTCAAAACTAAGTTTCAAAATAACAGCTTTTTACTGAATGCATGTGAAAGTTTATAAGGTACCTACTTATAACAAAAAAAAAACATTTATTTTAACGATAGTCTGTTTGTTCCGGCTAATTTCCGAAACAGCTGGACCGATTTTACTGGCAGATAGCTGATGTAGAAGAAGTAAGTTAGGCTACATTTTATTTCTGAAAAGGATTACCTTATTTATTAAATAAAATGTAAATTGAAATTGTTAACAAAATCATATTCAATAATTTCACGCGGTTGAATTTCGCCGACAACAGCTAGTCCTACGTAAATATATGGACTAATCTCGTTTTCAGTATCGGATTCTCCAAAACAGTCTGCATATACAGAATCAAGTCCTTCACAACTTGGTAATTTGTATAAGAAATTTTCTCGTAAGTTGATCTTTTGGACATATTTCTATCATAAGTTTGCCTACGTATAACCAACTCCTGTACAGGTGCCAGGTGGTACAGATGCCACTAGTCCACTACGCCAGCACATCAAGCTACCCGAAACTGACAATTTTTTCCAATCAACGTTGAACCTAATGCTATAAATTAGCGATAACGTTGAAAATCTATTAAACTTTGACAGATTGTAGTGGCTTGATTTGTTGGCGTCTGTACATTCCCTTCAAAATACGAAACATTTGGATTCGTTTCGTGTCACAAAATACCGCATGCAGAATTTCAGATCCAAAAAATATATGATATATTTCGTAAGAATACTGTAAATTAAGTCCTGTGAAACTGATGATATTCAGTTCTGTGTCCATACCAGGAGTCGATGCGCCAATCAAGTAGATCAGATACCTAGTAATCTTCTCATTTCATGACAAAAACCCTTACGATGATTTCTGCACTGTAACCGTACCGTCTTTGTACCGTAATTTCAATTCCGCAATCTGCAAGAACCGTAAGATACTTATTATGAGTTTCGGAGGCAACATTGGTATCTTGATCCTAAAACAGCCAAATCGAAAGCTTTCAATTAATTGTAGTTCGCCACGCCGTGACCACAGCAGTCCAAACCTCATGGTTTCCGGGCCTCCGCCGTTTCATGGCGACGCCTGTCCTTCGGGCAGTGGACAATGAAGAGCCCATGGAGTTCCTGACCGAAGTCCGTCGGGTCGTCGTGGTGTTCCTCAATATTATCACGAAGACTGTGACTGATGAAGCGCTTATTGCACTAGTTGATGGCGTTTATAAACTTGTTTCAAGGTATTATGTTCAATAGTAACAGATATATTCTGGCGTAGGTACCAATGCATGTATGTGCGAGTACCGTATTCATTAAAATTCATCTTAGCACTGCCCAGCTGGTCATACTACTTAATCATCACGAAGCGCAACGTATTTGAGAAAGAAAAAAGCGGCACCAACATCCAATTCGATCGCCCGACTTGTACTGATTCCGGCCACCAAAACAAAATCACTGGCCACGATCTCAATAACTCACGAGTGACATCGTAGAAATAATGTTTTTTTTGCTCTTCCAAAAAGAAACCTTCAATCTATTCTTCTTCGTCATTCCCTCACTACCTAGTATCGCGAAAGTAGTTAAATGATACGCTTCACGGTCTTCTTACATGAACGTATAATCTTCGGAATCTTTACAGCGTGACATTAGAAGCAGACGGGCTGGTCAACAAAGTGTCGATGTTCGACAAAGACATGATGTTTCTCATCGTCTTCGGACTGCGAGGCCTGAGCCACGAAGATGAGGCACAACACGCCCTGCTCTGTGCATTCATGCTTAAAGACAAGATCATCGATGAGAATATTATCAGCGTTTCTATTGGGGTTACTTCTGGTAAGATATGCTGTTCTCTCTCTACTGGCCCAGGTACTTATTGGCTAAAGTGATCGTGATCTCAAAGCACTGAGATGGGTAGTTGTATAAAAAATTGTAATTCGTTTGCAGACTTTTTCGTCAATGAAAACTAGTCTTGGGTTTTTAGTTTATTTAAAGGAAAGGACTTATAAAAAATTAAAGTCATGGTTAATTCGAATAATGTGCTCTTCATGGCCGTCGTACAAACTCTGGCGAACAATGACCGTTCCGCTCGCAGAGCACTAGTTGCGGCGTGCGTCTTTCTTTTTATTGCGACCTACAATAGATGACGATGATGATGCCCTTCCATCTTCTTTGATAGGCTATCATCTATTCGCATTCACAAGTCTTTTTTTCGCTGAACTCTTTTAATCTGTGTAGGAACGACTTATTGTGGAGTTGTTGGACACGAACTGCGAAGAGAATATACTGTTATTGGACCTGCAGTCAATAAGGTAGTATCATAATAGCATATAAGAGAATGACATACCGATCCCTGCGTGCCGCGGAAAGCACGTTAGGCCGTTGGTCTTGGCTGTCATTTGTAGAACTTTGGCAGTCGTTACAGGTAGTCGTAAACTCGAAAGTTTGACGACCAGTCTTACCAAGGGGTATCGTATTACCCAGTAACTGGATTGTAAAGGTCAGATAGAGTCGCTCCATGTAAAAGACAGATTCAGCTGCATCCGGTTCCGGTTAGACTAGAAGCCGACTACAACATAGTTGGGAAAAGGCTAGGCTGATGATGATAAAGAAAAGCGTGACCACACAGGCAAGCGCGACAGGCAGTGGGTTTTGAGCCGGTCAGAAACTGTTAATATTCCGACGCAGTCTCCTGCTGATATGGAGGGAAGTGGAAATTATGCTTTTCTACTCCTCCGCTATTCTTTTCTGATTCATTTCGTTGCGGGATCAGTTGAATTATTTCTCTGGGACTTCGTCGCCACTGTTGCTTCTGGCTTCCAGGAGTTGCAGTGATTTGGGAATAGTGTGGCGGGCTTGTCCCATAAAAAAAACATGCGCGGGGCAGTCTTTGGGGACTGCCGATAGAAGTGAAAACTAAGAATAGAATCAATCCAAAATAAACTTTAACTTAATTGTATCATGATTGGGTTGATTTAGACTAACCGTTTTATGAAAGCTTCGATGACGATGACGCAAGTTCCATGATTTTTGTTCACCATAAAGTGCTCAACGCTAAAGTGCTAAAGAAGTTTTCACTTCAAAAAAATCCGACGCAGTGTCGAGTCGTGTCGTCCGAATGAGGCAAATGTGTTTTTCGGCGTTTTATTTTGCATATACATAAAGCTCGTTAAATTCTCTCTGGCTCAAGCGGATTCCACGTTGATAAACATCTAAGTGTGTGGGGAAACAGCAAAAGTATCTCGTGAGGGACACGGTTTGTAATGATTTTTTATCCCTTTAGGCTGCGAGACTGATGATGACTTATCTGAATAAAGTTACTTGTGATAAAGAGACCTTTCTGAGGAGCAAGATTGAACACGAGCTCTTTAGGCAAATTGTATCAAAACCTTTGAAGGGTATTGCGGAGCCCGGACCGGTGTACGAGTTTGATTATTACGGGTTAGTACATATTTTTACTATTTCGCTGATAATTGATATCACTCCTTTAGAGAAGAACGGAAGGAAGAGACGTATTCTTTGCCCTACCTTAGATCGAGGATAATGGCGACCTTACTTAACCCAGAATTAGGAAGCTTTTCCATATAGTTTTTTTCGCGTAAAAACTTGGTAATTCTGATTATGCATAAAAAGTAATTAAAAGCGAACTGCACGTAGATATTTGAAGTCTTCAAGACAAAGAGTTGCTAGATTTTTCCATTACCTCAAGATTTTTTTTTCCCTAAAAAGTGGGAATATAACCAATCCTACACAGATTCCATTCGTTGTAAATAGGTGGCCGGAGCGTCCTCCAGGTAGTCGTCACCCACTGCTGGGCCGAAACGAGGAGTTGCGCAAATTCAAGAAGGCCCTCCAAAATGCGCTGGAGGAACAGACTAAACCCTTTACTCGCTACCGGGACCATGTTTACGGAGTAGCTTTTACTGTTAGTATATTTAGGTATTTATCATAAGCATACATAAATCAGCCTAAGGAGCTCGTGGCTAAATAAAAACAGCCGCTCGGCTCGATCTTTAGGTTAAGCTACGCTTGCCTAGGTTGGTCTGTGGATGGGTGACCACCCATTATATACCGAGTTTTAGCCGTGCCTCGGAAAGCACGTTAAGCCGTTGGTCCCGGCTGTCATTTGTGATCTTTGACAGTCGTTACAGGTAACCAGTGGCCCAAAAAGTCTCAATGAATCGTGGGTTCAGTATTACCCAGTACTAACTGCACGGTTGTGGAGGTCAGATAGGCAATCGCTCCATGTGAAATACAGCTAACAACAGCTGCATTCGGTTAGACTGGAAGCCGACCCCAACATAGTTGGGAAAAAGGCTAGGTAGATGATCATAGAGATCAGCATAGAGGGTTTCCCACAGCTGGCACACAACTTTCTCTGTATGAGAGGGAGTGGGCCACCACGGCCATATACTCGTAAGTATGGCATCTACCACGTAATGCGCGGACCATGCGCCTGCTTATGTTCAATAATTATTACGACTAACAAACTCGTAAGTTACAGCCTTACGGCCGTTACCGCTGGGCGACCACTGGACAAAACATGAAACATAATTACTACTTATTAAAATTAGATATGAGTTTTTAGGGTTCCGTAGTCAACTAGGAACCCTTATAGTTTCGCCATGTCTGTCCGTCCGTCTGTCAGTCCTCGCTTAATCTCTGTGACCGTTAGCACTAGAAAGCTGAAATTTGGTATCAATATGTATATCAATCACGCCGACAAAGTGGTAAAATAAAAATTGGAAAAAAATGTTTTATTAGGGTAGCCCCCCTATATGTAAAATGGGAAGTGATTTTTTTTCGAGTTTCAACCCTAACGTGGGATATATTGTTGGAAAGGTATTTAAAAATGAATAGGGGTTTCCTAAAATCATTTTTTGATAATGTCAATAATTTCGGAAATAATCGCTCCAGAAGTAAAAAACAATGTGTCCCCCCCTCTAACTTTTGAACCATAAGTTTAGAAAATATGAAAAAAATCTGAAAAGTAGAACTTTATCAGGACTTTCTAGGAAAATCATTTTGAACTTGATGGAAACAACAGTTTTTGTACAAAAAAGACAAAAAGTTTGGACTAAGTTTGTAGTATATTCGTATATGCAAGCATTTTGGAGCGCGAACATAATGGATACCCACCTTTAAACTCATAAGTGGGAACACTTATTGTGACGGACGGGAAACTACGGAACCCTACACTGAGCGTGGCCCGACACGCTCTTGGCCGGTTTTTATGTTATTGCTAGGGAATCAAGCCAGCAACCACATGGAAGATAGCTGAAGTATAAAATGTCTGAATGTACCTTTAATTGCACTAGTTGCCTGTCACCATTCAAACATGAACACCAGACTTCTAGAAGGGTTAAAGGCAGAGGTGTACCTACATAATAGTGCAGCTACATTTTATGTTTCAATGTATTCAACCGGGCACAAATCCAGGACTCCGTGGTTGCTACTGAGAAATTCCTGATGGAATTTACCCAATAACATTGCGCGACTCAATCCAAAAATGAACCGCTAGCCAAGGTTTGCTTAGAGGTTGTTTCGCAGCAGTGGCGAAGGTTCTACACAACCCGATTCCTACCGGATTACCTTTGAAAAATGGCACAGTCAGACCTATAGACAAATAATATAAACACATTAAAGATAAATGTACTCCGTCTTAGCTCTTACAAAAATTGACCCTTCGTTACTGATTCGTAGTGAAGGTGAGGTACCATACCTACCGAAACAGCGAAAATATTATAAGACATATATGGAATCGGGTATTTATCGCGAATGTTGCCTTTAATATAAGCCCGACGTTTCGGCCGGATTGCACCAGCCGTGGTCGCGGGAAGACTGAAATATTGGAGGTACCGCTACAGCAAAGCGAAGGCGTTTATTCAACTACCCTCACTTGATCTTCCTAAAAAAGAAAATAAAAAAGAAATAAGTTTTTTTTTATAACTTCAGGGTCCGTTGAATGTTGGGAAGACACGTTTATTGGAAGAATGTTTGTTTGCCACTCCGGATTTTATACGCAAGGGAAAAATAGTTTTAACTGAAAAGGAAAAGGTATTTATTTGACGCTTTTATTAGCTTCACCTGTAACTGTGTAAAAAAATTTTGAAGTTCAATTTTACCTCCTTCCCAGTTTCTGATTGTGCTAAAATTGTGCATGTTTAATTTGGATGTCAATACATGGTAATCTAAGTGACGTCTTTCTAAATCCAATATGGCAGACTTCCTAAGATGGCGGTCTAATTAATTTTCTTTGGGCATTCCCATATTTCAAATGAAAAGTTTTGCTAAGAAGAATGTTACAAGAAATAAAATGACGTCACTCTAAACATAAACCTAAAGCGACGTGTTTTTTTTGGTTTTTTAAACGATAATAATATTTGGAAAACTAATTACTTGTATTGTGTATCACGAATTCTTTCTCTGTCGAAAGAAAAAAAAGGGAACAGAGAGTGCACCTGTGTTTGCACACACTTGCGCACTTAAATACTTGCTACTCGTCCGTCTTCTCTTCTTCTAATCTCCGTTGAGATTGGCAGCCCTGGCCAAAATTCAGTCGGGAGGATTATTCTTCCTTAACTTCGCCATTTTCTTTAGATGCCATACTATCTCTTTCGGAAGATCATGTTGAAGCATTTCAAGCGAGGAAGTATACGGAATCAGAGGGAAAATCAAGAGAACAAAATAAGACAGGCGTAAGTAATATGTTTTTTTAAGTTTTATTTTGTTCGTCATTTTGGCTTTGATATAAAGCACTGGCTTTTGCATCTAGGTATAATAAAATTAATAAGATATTTCGGTAAACAAAGACATTCCCAATAAATGGCCAACTGGAATATAAATCCCGTATAATATTGTTACGAGCTGGGTATGGGATAAACTAATTACTACTGATTACAGACGCTGTTACGTTTTCGATGAATTAAAATTTAGGTAGGTATCTAAAGTCGCACACAGCAACATCACGCGTACGCACACATTGAACCGCTCTGAGCGTTCGATTTTATACTTCACTTATATAATCTTGGTCCTTGATATAATTTTTTAATTTTATTGTACTAAGGAATATACATGTATTTTTTTCTTTACTTAAATCAATAAAGTACACTAATATCAACCCAAGAAAAGTATAAAAAGTTAAGTTCAACGACTGCTTGTTGCTCAAAAATAATATTATACTTCTGAACTTTTCTACGACAGTCCAAACGTCCGTGACTGTCCTGGCCATGATGTGACGTCATTTACCTCAATCTGCCTTGTTTACATCTAATTTTTTGGCCTTATTAAAATAATTTTACGTGTATGTGCTCTAATCAAACATAAATTGCAATAACAATATTATAGTAAAATATTCGTCAAACTTTAAGTACTTTTCAAATAAAAGTGTTTTTTTGACATATACTTTAGACTTTGACTTCACTACCGGCGTTATCGAGGGACGATGTGTTTTGAGAGTGCGTTTCCGTTTCACTAAAAACATGCTACATAAAACAATAAATTGTAAAATAAGTTATGTTTTAGAAACTTAAGGTGGAAGCGTCAGGGTAGCCCGCGAAATTCAAATTTTCTTACGTTTTTTTGCAATTTGCAGGCGAGTGCTAGCTTGTATGTTGATTAAAATATTGTTCGCGACTGTAAGACGTATGTAGTTACAGAATTATAATCATCAAAATCATCAATACAACCCTCCAAGTTTATAAAGGTGTAGGAACCAAAAAAAAACAGAAAAAGTAATTTCTACATCTTTTTGAACTTGGAAGGTTGTCAATCAAACCTGTGTGCAACATACAATACTGTTAGGAAGAAATGAGGTTTTACGTAGTATTATGAACGTAGCATTTTTGGGAATATAGCTCCGATTTATCATTAATCCTATTTTCATAATTACTAAATTTCAATTTTCAGAACGTTCATAATTACTATTCTCAAAATAGCGAATTTAAATAGTCCGAGTCCGAATTACTGGAATCATAAAAAATACGAACCCATTTTTTTTTCTTAAATTTTGTTTTTTACCTGCTTGTTGAGAATTAAGCGGCAGGGGTGTCTAAAAGGAGGCAATTTTTCATTGTTTTTGCGATAGGACACCCCGTTTTCAAGATATAAGCAAATTTAGAAACTGCGACTCCATGACCCGTTTGCTACGCTCGCATTTTACATTACACACACCCACTTATTACACTTATTACTCATTACACATGACAAATGTCATGCGCCATCTTGGATTTCGGTTTTTATCTATATTCGTCATAGATACATACAAACCGGTTAAAATCATAACTCTCCTCCCGCCCATCCACTTCCAAACCTCACCACCGACAGCTTGACCTTATTCATCCAAATCCCAATATAATTTAAATCTTACCCAACATAATTTCTAAATCAAATAAAAATATGACCCTCGCGCATACTTTTTAAAGTATCAACTCCTTCCGATTACGTTATACGACGATGACGGTAGTCACACGCATGCATACTACAATATTTTCTAGTAATTTTTTCGTATTTATTTTTGCGAGAGAGCGATACACCCATCCTTCCACGAGCGCTTCTGAGCGCGGAACACAGATTGCGCGGAATGATGAACGGCGAGTGCAAAATGTATGAAGAAATCGGCAAATAAACTTATTTGTCACTTACGGGATATCTTCCGTGATTGTTAATAGTTTTGAGCTCCCGATATTTCGACGCTGTTGCAAGCGCCAAGATCGCGTGTTGACTGGAGAATGCGGGTGGATGGAAAATAAATTGTTAGTAGCAGACCATTACACTCACGGGTGTCGTTTAAGGCGACTAATGTCTGAGGCAGAACACCTTGCGCCTCCGTAGACCAGAGAATGGGCAGCAGCGTTTTCTGTTAGGCTTTCATCACTGCGATCTCCAATCCGCCTGCCAAGCGTGGAGATTACGGCAAATTCCTCCCATCATGGGAGAGGCTTATGTCCAGCAGTGGACGTTAGGAGCTGTTGTTGTTGTTGTTAGCAAAATTTGTCAAATTCAAAATCTGTCTACCCTCTTTCTTTGTCTTTTACTACGCGCACTATTAGAATTCGACGCTAAGTCACGACAAAACACACTCACAGTATCACCAGGTTTTGTGGAGTCATTATTATGATGCCGGCTGCTACTTTTGAGCATACTCAAAACTGGATTCCACGTACTTTATTAATTTAAAGCCATCCGCTCGATTAAAATTTTTATGTTTTCTTAATTCAATTGCTTCTCTTGTCAGCCTAGGTAAGTAATGTTTGTCCTTAGATAAAATACGTGGCTTGTAAAATTCGATCCGAATGTTCGAGAAAGATCCACGACTTCCTCGAACCTTCTTTAGAGTAGGTACCTACCTACTAGTACCTACCTACTTGTAGGTACCTACTAGGGCATATGAACCGGTTTTTCGCGTTTCATGCAAACTAGTCAACAAGCTTCGGAGTGGCGCCTTCCAACTGAACCGAAACCGAAAAAACCACGCCAAAGTCGATCAAAAGTCAAAGTCATGTTGACTGTTTTCTTTGACTAACGCGGTGTTGTGCACTCTGAATTCTTACCGGAAGGTCTAACGGTAAATAAAGAATATTATTTGAGCGTTATGTATCGAGTTTAAGAGAGCAAATTCGACGAAAAAGGCCAGATTTGTGGAAAGAAAATTCTTGGATTTTGCACCACGACAATGCGCCTTCGCACAAGGCTATCATTGTGAACGAATTTTTGACCAAACACTCAACAAATACCATCCAGCAACCGCCATATTCACCAGATATGGCTCCTGCTGACTTTTTTCTTTTTCCTAAACTCAAATTACCACTTCGTGGCACCCGTTTTCAATCGATAGAAGACATAAAGGAGAATTCGCGGCGAGAACTGAACTCAATTCCGGAAGCAGCGTTTAAAAAATGTTTTGATGAATGGATTATTCGTTGGCACAAGTGTATCGTTTCTAAAGGAGCATACTTTGAAGGTGATAAAATAAATTTGGATGAATAACAGACATTTTGTGTATTATTGATCTTTTCCCGGTACTTTCTTGACAGAGTAGTATATCCCCCGATTCATCTAATTTATAATTTAGTCTCAAAAATACGCTACAGGGTTTCTTAGGTTGTGGAATTGGTAAAATTCTCATTTGAAAGTAACCGTTGTATATTTTTTGTCTTCTGAAGTCATATAATTTTCATTTGTATTTTTTTAAACAAAAATATCTGATCACCTCGATCCCGATGTAATCCCTCAGAGAGACTTCAAGCATAGTCCGCTCCATAGCTCACTAAGCAACCTTGAATTTATGGACCAGCCGTACCGTGAGTATCCACGTTTCGGCCCCGTAAGTCATAACAGGCAGAACGCACTCGTTGAAGACCTAAGTCTTTAGGCTCTGAAGAATACGCAACGACAAGATCCGACAAAGTTTTCTATATGCTGCCCAGCCTAGCTGGATTCTTCTGGTAGCCTTCCTCTCGTTGTTCTTACCAAACTGTACAGTTTGCCCGAGGTAAATATGTTCTCGAACAACCTCGAGACATTGACAACAATAGGTCCTCGGGTGACGTGTTCGTAGAATATAATCTGGGTTTCGTCTAAGTTGACCCTGAGACTAATGCGTATTGAAGAATCTACAAGGCCATCCACATTTGCTACAAGTCGTGCAGCGATACAGCCAGTATGACGATATCATCTACAAATCTCAAGTGGAAGATGTGGTCGCCGTTGATGTTAATGCCACGTCTTTCCCAGTTCAGCGTCATAAATACCTCCAGTGTGTTGGTGAACAATTTCGGGGGAATTACTTACCTTTGCCTCAGCCCCCGACGCAATGGGATGTGCTATATTTGCTGGTTCTCAGCACTTAGGTGTTTCGCTAGTCTACTTGGCACCGCTGCAGAGACTCCAGGACTGATAGAACTGACCAGGTTTCGATAGAATCAATAGCCTTCTCATAGTCCAAAAATGTAAGACACCTTCGGACTGTATGATTATACAGTCCGCACTGTCCCAGCCGCACTGTGTGGATGTGATCTAAGGTGATCCTGCTCGAAACTCGGCTTGCTCCGTTGGCTGGAAGTCGACGAGTATTCGCGCTAGACGATTCGTGATGTCCCTTGAAACCAGCTTAAACACGTGGCTAAGGAGCGATACCTAATTCTTTAAATGGTCTTGTTCCCCTTTTTAATCAACAACGACCACGCTCCTTCATTTTTCCCAGAGAACAGGACTGAGTTGAAAACCTCTCATAATAGAGGATTTCCTCCCGCTTTCAGAAGCTCGGTCGTTATCCCATCCTCATCAGGGGCTTTTCGATTCTTAAGAGGGCCCTTCCCGGCCTGTCTATCGTCAACGCGAGCATGGTCGAAAATCTTGTTGTTTCATCCAGAGCCACAGCGGTGGCATTCTTACAACTCCCCTGTCTTACCTAGCCTCGACCCCACACTACTCGTCTCCCGCGCACCTCATATCGCCTAACGCGAGGACATTGAACAAAAAATATTGTTCGACAATTTATAAAACTTGTTCCAGGAAATACGTGTTTTTGAATAAGTCTTAGAAGTTTGTGAAATAAATATTTGTCATTTAGAATCTCCACTACATTTGCAAGGCTTCTATCAGGATATTTTCTTTACTTTTACAATTTATGAGTACGTTATGAACGGCCAAGTTGAGGTAAAATTTGTGCAAAACAGCAATTTTTGGAGGCTTATACTGAATTTGTTTCTACAAATTTTTATTTTTTGCTTCGATAGAAGCCTAGATATAGCACACAAGATACCTATCAGTGCAACAAAAATTAAAGATATATGTGTAACAACGGCATAATCACGCACGAGCGTTTGTCAAAATTCTCGCGATAAGTATGGCGGGTTGGCCGCTCTTAAGCTGTCTAAGAGCCACCTCGATTTCATCTTGGCCGACTCCCTGCTGGTCTTCTGTGAAATGGCGGGCTAAAGTTGCTCTGGAATTCTCATTTTCGGGATCTGGTTCAGATGCATACGATGCGTACAACTGGCCGTATAAGTTTTTGACTTCCAAAAGAATCTCCGGCTTCGAAACGACGATATCCTCATTCCCCACCAGATTTAGTCAACTTCGTCAGTTGGCTTCTCCCAAGTAATAAGACGGACACATTGGACCCCTAGTTTGGCTAATTGCTTTTTCTTATAAATCTTAAATATAGCGTCTTACCAATTTTCTAATTATTATGCTGATTGCCTGTGAAAACCCACTCATCACATCGACAGAACGATGTGATGAGTGGGTTTTCACGTCGTTCCGTCATAAGCTCCAGAGTATACTCAGAAAACTTTTGCGAAAACGCGTCCCCTTTTTTTTTTTTTTTTTTTCGGATGGGAAATCATCAAATGACTTCTCCCGCTCTGGGCGAAAACGCGTCCCCTACTACCTAAATATTTCTACAATTTGGTCGAGCGCCTGATCAATATTTAAATTGTTCATTACTAAATAGAGCAAGAGCATTTAGTATTAATAAAAAACCCGAAAAACCCGGGTACCCAGTTTTGGAAAAAAAACGAAACCCGAACACCGGTTCTGAAAAATTGCCAGTTTTCGATGCCCTACCTACCTACCTACTACTATACCTACATCATTCGAGACTCGTCCTACCTACCTACTACTACCTACCTACCTACTTGTAGGTACCTACTTGTAGGTACCTACTACCGTATCTATCATGGGGTATAGGTTTCCGCACTTAGTCCTTGAAGTGGACCATTGTGCGTGAGCCATGGTGGCCGATTACTCTAACCAGCCTACCTCCCTCCAGAAGCAGATTAAACTTCCCGGTCTCCTCAGGGCATCCGCAAGGGATCTTGGTGTTTCCAGGGTCTCCTCGCGAATCTTGGTACTGCCTGTGCACTCAAGGAGCACATACGGGCACGACGTAACACTGCCCCCTCCTTAGACATGCTAGTCCCGAGCATCATTAGCCCCGTAGTATCGCGCCAATCGGTCTACATGGACAATCTTAGGCGCACCTCTGATCCTAGTCACGACTTGGTATGGTGCATCCCATTTTGCTTGCAATTGCGGAGACTTGTCCTTGCTCCGTACTGGGTTATGCAACCACACCAGTGAACTCTCGTCGAAACCCTTACTAATTGCTTTCCGGTCATAACGGGTCTTCATCTTCTCAGACATCTGTTGGCCGGATTGTCTGATATGCTCATAAACATCATTCAACGCAAGTCGTTCGCATAATCTGTTACACTACGTGGTGCATCAGGGGGAGTTCCAGTGGTTAAATCAGCAGGCAACCGTAATTCCCTTCCAAAGTTCGCAAAGGCTGGCGTCACAGTCGTACGTTCGTGGAATGCACTGCGGTAGGACAGAAGAAACGGCTGTATGTGCTTGTTCCAATCCCTTTGTCTGCTTTCCACGACTTTTGCCAGATATCTCTCCAACGTTTGATTGAATCGTTCCACCATTCCATCAGATTGTGGGTGGTATGAGGTGGATCTGGTTTTGTGGGTACCCATCAATCGACAAGTCTCCTGAAATACTTGCGATTCGAAATTCCTTCCTTGATCGCTGTGTATTTCTAAGGGGCGCGGGAGACGCCCCGGGCGTCGAGGGCCACCACTCGGCCCCCGGCCAACGTAGGCGCGGGCCTGTGGACAGTGGGCTATAGAGTAGCTCGCCGTCCGTCCGTCTCATGACGACAGGCCGTGTCGACGGCGCGTTCGTGTTCCACGCGCGCCTCAAAGAGAGTCAGCAATAGGAAGCAAGGATCAATGCCTGCCGGGGTTGTGGGACTGTTTGAAAGATACCGTGACCCCGGAACGCAAAGGGCGATGAAGGAACATGGGATGGGTTTTAGTCAGTAAAAGTCTGACACTCCCTACTGCTCCGCCCAGAGCGGGAGGAGTCATTTGATGATTTCCCATCAGAAAAATTAAATAAAAAAGGGTACCCCAAAACGACAGAAGACTTCCTTATTAATCTTGTGCTGAACTACTCCAGTAGGCCTATTACGTATCTTTCTGATATCCAGTGACTATCAAGCTTCGGTTGTACACCGAACTTTGATGACAACCGAGAATGTCATAATAGTGTAACTATCATTTCAAGCTGTCAACAGAGATACGTAAAAGCCCTACAGTTCTCCCAATGTCAGAATCTTTTGAAGAGAAAGTGTCAGCGTACAGAAGTAACATCTTCTTAGCCTTGTCCATTGCCAGACAGGAAGACTCCTATTTTCGCTTGTTTTCTGGATCTGTCACGGGCATTTGATCTTGTATGTTACGATGTTTTATGGCGTAAACTCGAATGTGAAACTACCTTACCAGCTGAAATATTGACGATATTTAAGTACTGGTATAATAGTCAAAGAAATAGCGTGAAGTGGAATGGTTCGCACTCGGGCGTGTATCGGTTGGAGTGCGGGGTGAGGCAAGGGGGGCTCAGCTCACCCAGGCTCTTCAACCTTTACATGAACCAGCTGATCCTTGAGCTCGGCAGCACCAGTGTCGGATGTCATATTGACGGGGTGTGCATTAACAATATTAGTTATGCTGACGATATGGTGTTGCTGAGCCCATCGATCGGTGCTTTGAGGCAACTGATCGTTATATGCGAATGCTATGCGGTGAATCATGGGCTCAAATATAACGTCAAGAAGAGCGAACTAATGGTTTTTAAAGCAGGCAGTGTGTCATATTCGTGTATTCCAACTGTCGCTCTTTGTGGAGAACCACTGCAAAGGGTGGACAAGTTTAAGTATCTGGGCCACTGGGTTACTGAAGATCTTAAGGATAATTGTGACATTGAAAGGGAACGTAGGTCGCTGGCTGTCCGTTGTAACATGCTGGCTCGCAGGTTTGCACGTTGTACGAAGCCAGTAAAAGTAACGCTTTTCAAAGCTTACTGTCAGTCCTTCTACACGTGCAGCCTGTGGGTCAACTTTACTCAGCGGACATACAGCGACCTACGCGTTCAATACAATAATGCACTGAGAATGCTGCTGCGGCTGCCGTGGCGTAGTAGTGCGTCAGGGATGTTTGCAGATAATAATATTGATGGTTTTGCCGCCATTATTAGAAATAGATGTGCATCCCTGATGACTCGTGTTCGCGGCGGCACCAACAGTATTCTCAGTGTATTCGCAGATCGGTGGGATTCCCCGATGATGCGGAGGTGGATGCGGCTCCATGCCGAATTGTGATTGTACATTTTCATCTGTATCTGTAACCTACTAACACTAGAACTTAAGTAAAATTGTTACTAACCCTATGGACTACGGTCTGAAATAAAAACTTTCTATTCTATTCTATTCTATTGCTCCTTTAGTTAAATCGCAGTTTTCCAAAAGTATTGACACGTCAAACTTTGGACTACGAATATTATTACCGGTAGGCAGATTTTGCAATTGACGCATCTAAGCTAGTTCCTCGCAAGTGCTGATGAAGGTGCCCTTCTTACTACCTACTAGTACCTACCTAGCTACTTGTAGGTACGTAACAATATAATATAGTAGGTATTTCTTATCTAGCTTTGCAGAAATCCCACGACAGGTTCTTAAAAATATTAAAAAAAAACACATGGCAATGGGAATTATTGCCATGTGTTTTTTTTCATATTCTTATTTCACCTATTCATTTCTTTTTCCATTAGCATCGCCATGGAGAACATAACCCCACTTCAGATCCACGGCATCAACACCATTTTTAACTGCCAGTTTCCGCTGCCAGATTTTTTTTATTACAAAGGTGATGTCCTATCAGAGACCACGGTCAAGATGATCGTACGGGAAATTTGCAAGAAGGTAACTGCTATGGTATAGATGCCAAGAAAGATGAAATTCTGTTTCTGTATCTGGAATCAACCAGACGCCCTCTGAAATATTCTTCAAGAGCCATCGAACAGTTGAAATGATCTAGCGTCTCCAAGTTAGATCTCCAATCATTAAGTCTCGAGAAAATGTCATGGTCAAATGCCGCCGTATGCGTTCCAGTTGATCTTCAAGTCCGATATTTCATCCCCTATGTAACCTAGTCCTTTAGGGACCTTCGTTATATCCGGAATTCTCAATTTAATGCTTCTAGAGCTAAACGGTTTCGGCTGTGCATTGTCCGTCGGTGAATAAATGATTTTCATGATTTTTGGGGATGAGGAAACTTTTATCGTATAGTTACCTACTATTTAGTAAGTGTTTATTGCGTTAGGTTAGGGCTACCGCACACTTGAGACAAAACTGTCTTGAGACAGACTATTTCCCTACTAGTGCGAACGAGACAGACTATTTATCTCTCGCTCGAGCTAGTAGGGAAATAGTCTGTCTCAAGACAGTTTTGTCTTAAGTGTGCGGTAGCCCTTATTGGCTGGATAACGAAATACTTAACCAATGTTTTAAGGTTCTCAACCAGTTTTCGCTGGTGGTCATCGATGACGCTCAGAACATGGACACCGAATCTTGGCGTCTAATGCTGCTCCTGCTAGAGACTAAGATGATGTTCTTCGTCCTATCCATCACTAATGCTGACAACCTTCCTGGTAAAACCGTATTTTTTTTTCAGTGTTAAAACTATTAGGTTTCACTGTTAGATAACTTTTGAGGTTAGCGCACTACATGGTATCGCAGCATCCACTACCTGAGTTCGAGCTCTTACTGAAACTCTTATAACTGCAACGTACCTACATTCATAAGAAACGTAACGCCATCGCTTCGGATCAGCATTACCAAGTCAAGATTAGGAGATGTCGGTCCGATGCATTGCTTATAGTCGTCCTAGTTATGAGCTTTATGAGACTTTAATTTGAACTATTAAGCAGTACAATGGTTGTGTCATACCTTCTTATGACTTGACTTACTTCAAGACGGCTTCAAACTCTCTTCCTCTTGGAATCCAGTGATCACTAAGTGTACTCGTCAAGTGAAATCATCTCAGTATACGGACACTGTCGTGTGTAGTGTACTGTCCTAGTGTGAACCGGTCCTAATTAACATTTATGAAGAACAAGTGGGGGTAGTTGAATAAACATTTTCGCTTTGCTGTGAGGGTACCTCCAATACTTCAGTCTTCTCGCGACCACGGCTGGTGCAATCCGGTCGAAACGGGGCTATATTAAAGGTAAAATTCGCGAAAATACCCGTTTACTTAAGTTTTATAATGTTGACTTACTTCGCCTTTCAGATATGGCAAAAACCTGCCTGCAGAACAACATGATATTGAAGATTCCATTGTCAGGCATCGACCGCACGTACCACGCTGCGCTAGCCTGTCAGCTACTTGACGTGCAAGCCATTCCTGCTGATTTGGACAAGTAATCACTTCATACTCTTTTACCATTGCACCAGCAACGTTCTACCATTCTAATACTACCGTCATCATAGTTGTGGCTGTTCCTATATTCCAAGAGTATCACATTGAAGGATATGAGAGGTTTCGGTTAAGGGATGGCAAGAAACATTTTTTTTTTGTATTATTTGCTGATGTCTATTGGTAACGGTACTAACGGTAGTCAATTCATGAAGTGCCGTCAGCCTCTTTCACAAAAATTATGGGCGTAGTTTCTTTAATATTCATTAATTACATTAGGAAATCATTTTCAGGGTAATCGAAAGCGCGAGTAGTGGAATGCCGGGTTGGATTCAAAACTTTCTAATAGGCCTGGTACAGAGGGGGGCCCTGACTATAGACACGCTTACTCGCGGTGAGGCCGCGAAGAAGCCAGGAGTGGTAATGCCTGCACAGTCGCTGTTGCACAAACCCTTTGAGATTGAAGGGGACCAGATAGCACGCATACGTAGTGCCCAGGTACTTATAAAATGTTCTTAAGCCGTTGGAGTAAATCGTCATGAAACCAACGTGATCTAGAATATTCTACAATAAAAATCGAAAACGTATCATATCATCACTAATTTTCAGAACCAAGGGTTGGCGTGGTGGATTACGGCCCACCCCATCCCAAAGAGATTAGGGTTCCGTCAAGGCAGTGAAATATTTTTTCAGATTATTATGTCCCCAACATTAAAGGCGAATATAGTAACTAAGTAATCCATGACCACCAGGAAGTACTTGTTTCCGCTCTCACTTTCTGGAAATGGTCCTGCAACGTCTAGTGCTATCCGTTCCCAAGGAGCTCCAACGTTGTACACTTTTAATGCACCTCTACTGCGTGTGTGGGGTCCTTTCACGGCCGCACAACTGGTACATTTGCGACACCAGTCCTCCACATCATCTCGACAGTGGATCCAGTAAAAGCGTTCTCGAATTTTTAGTAGAGTCCTTTTTACCCCCATATGTCCTCCTGAACATCCATCATGGTAGAGCCGTAAAACATCCGGTACCTTAGCTTTAGGGACAACCATTTGTAGATGACAGCTGTCCCCTCGAGCGTTTTCCCATTTACGGCACAAGACTCCATCCTGGATCACCAAGCTGTTCCATTGCGCCCAATAACTCTTCGTGATGGAACTCATCGCAGCCACATCACTCCATTTAGGTTTAGGAGCACCAGCTTTGATCCACTCGAAGATCGGTTTGATGTCCGAGACATTGTGCTGAGCCTGCTGTATGGTTACCTTCCATTCATCGCTGAGATCCGTTCTTAGCGTCCTCACGGGCACCACTTCCTTAAACTCCTGTCTGGAACTGTGCTTACGATCTTCAGGCAAAGGTCTTCTTGACAGATCATTTGTGTTGCTGTGGTTTCCCCATTGTTGCTTGGCAGTCATTCCAGCCGCTTTTCCTTGCAGGGATTGATCTTCTCTCGGTATGCTTCGCTTTTTACAGTTTGACCGAAGGTGACCCCTTTCTCCACAAGTATAACACCTAGGGCTACAACCTTGCGAACGCTGGCGTACAGGTGATGCCACAACTTGCTTTGGAGAGCTTGACCGAAGATGATCCCTTTCTCTACCAGTGTTGCAGCTAGGGTTGTACCCTTGCGCACGGTCGCGTACAAGTGATGCCACAACCTCCGTGACGTGGTGTGTTCGATGGTCTTGCCTCGCTGCTTCTACTTCCAAGGCATGAGCCAAGGCGTCTTTTAGCGTCTCATGGTGCCCAAGTCTCACAGCGGCTCTAACTTCCAAGTCACGTATTCCATCAACGAACGCTTGTACCAGATTCCCATCTATAAGTGCAGGGGCAGACTGGTATGCTTTTCGAACCAGCTTTGCAACTTCGAGGGCCCACTGCTGCAGGTTCTCGGCACTACGTTGAACACGATCCTTCAACTTAGCACGAAATACGTGCTCCAGGTGCGCGTCGCCGTATCTGGACTCTAACGCCTCCAGCAGCTGCCTGTAGGTTACATCCTTGCCGAGCGCCTCAAGAATGTTTAAGGCCTGGTCTCGAAGGCCCAAGGTGAGCGCGGTCATGGCTTGCGGTTTTGTCCATCCATTCGCCTTCATAACGGCCTCAAATTGAATTTTATAAGCCGACCACGAAGATGTCCATCGAATGGAGGCACCTTAAAGCCCCGCGCTGAAGGTGCAGCAACTACTGAAGCCACAGTCACGTCTCCAGTCTTCAGTTCTCCCAAAGCCTTTTTCACCCCAGGGATCTGAACTTCGGCTTCTGAGATACGGTTCTCGTGCTGGTGAACCTGATCCTTCATTACTTTCAGATCTTTGCCAAAAGTTGCATGAAGATCCTTTATGAGGAGCATCTGTTCATCCTGGCGGCGGGCCTGCTCCTCTTTATCTTGCTGCAACTGCTCTTCCAACCGGCGAGCCTGCTCCTCTTGACGGCGAGCCTGCTCCTCCTTATCTCGTTGCAACTGCTCCTGTAACTGGCGAGCCTGGTCCTCTTGACGGCGAGCTTGCTCCTCCTTATCTCGTTGCAACTGCTCCTGTAACTGGCGAGCCTGGTCCTCTTGACGGCGAGCCTGCTCCTCTTGGCGGCGAGCCTGCTCCTCTTGACGGCGAGCCTGCTCCTCTTGGCGGCGAGCCTGCTCCTCTTGACGGCGAGCCTGCTCCTGCAGCAGCGCCATTAAAGCTGACAAGTCTGGCGCCACTGATGCTGGAGAAACTCCGGATGGGCCAGCGACTGGCACTGACGTAGGCTGGACACCACCCGGTGTCTGTGTCGGAGAATCTCCAAACCGCCTTTGGTCCATGTTCTGCTGTCCCTGACTCCTGGTACGGATACCGTCCGTGTCGTCCTTTGGTAGAATTGGCATAATTTATCCCTCACTTCTGACACCAAATTGTTACGAGCTGGGTATGGGATAAATTAATTACTACCGAAGAAACAATAAATATCTTTAATAAACACAAAACACTTAAAACTCAATTACAAATACACTACTGATCACTATTCGCTTCGTGGTATAGCCAAACTCAGACTGACTGCTCCCGTAAACACGTCGACTATTTATATGGCGATCGAACGTTCGAGAAATATCCACGACTTCCTAGAATCTTCTAGACAATTCCACAACTTGTACAGAGGAAAGAAGTAGGTACTTTATGCCCTCGGCGTACGGTCGAAATTACAATGATGTTCTTTTGTAGGTAGTTTGCGAATTTGTACCTACATCATTCGGGACTCGTTTTACCTACCTACCTACTATTACCTACTATTAGGTACCTACTTACTACCGTAACTGTAGGTAAGTACGGGTACGACGTAACATAATGTTATAACATTAGCATGACGAAACCCTAAAGCAAGTTCAGAGGTTACAAAGTACAAAAAATAGTTTTTTTTTAATAATCTGTTAAAATAACAATAAGGAACTAAACTAAGAAGTCGTGCGGTATGGTACGGTTTAGCAGCAGCTGGTCATATTTGATAGGTTGCATAATCAACCTATCTCGTTCCCACTGCTGGGATACCGGCCCCCTCCTTGTAAGAGAGAGCTGACTGTAACCCCCTACGCAGGCCTAGTACGGTTTAGTAGCTAGATGTCACATGTCTTCGAATATTTGCATTTCAGAGTATTTACAGTGAACTCGTCAGCTTAAATATACAAAGCAAACCTGGGACTATGGTCTACGATGAAGATAAGGAAACCATTCAAGTGGCCGTAATGGCTGATTCCTACTCATTCGAGGATATGAAAGTCGATATGGCTATGGATGGTAAATTCTTGGCAAGAGCTTTCGTCTTTTTAGGTCAAGCTATTTCACAAGTGAACATTGTGTTTTAAAACACTGTTTTAAGCTATCACGGTTCATAACTAAACTTATGTAACTTACGGGATATCTTCCGTGATTATTGTTTATTTTGAGCTCCCGATATTTCGACGCTGTTGCAAGCGCCATGATTGCGGGTTGACTGGAGTATGCGGGTGGATTGAAAATAAATTGTTAGGAGCAGACAAATCTGTCTACCCTCTTTCTTCGTCTTTTGCTACGCGCACTATTAGAGCTAGATACTAAGTCACGGCAAAACACACTCACAGTATCACCAGGTTTTGTGGAGTACGTATTATATGTTGCTGGCTGCTAAAACTGGATTCCACGTACTTGACAATTTGAAGCCATCCTTCAAACAATACTTAACAATAACAACAATCACGGAAGATATCCCTTATGTGACATTTTAAGTTTTTTTTTCTGTGTAGTTCTAAATCCACAGAATGTATTCAGAGTTCCTCTGTGTCTCTTGTTTTATTAGGGAAAATCAGTAATCATCAGCCATCGTTTGGAATATTATTTGGTAAATTATGGCAATAAGCTTGCTCTATCGCATAGTCCTGAATATCGGCACACTAAGGAATCAACGGGTACGGGCTAGACTCCATATATACATACTACACACTCCTTGGCCAAAGGTAGTTGAAGGTCACCAAGTGGTTTTTCCCAATAAGGGTTTGACAGACCCTCTCGCCCAACCCTGCCCAAGTAGCATGACCAACGTAGAAACGGGTTTCTTCTAAGTGCTCGGCCAGACTGCAAACGCGGGTGTGGTGCGGGCGCGGTGCGACGAGCTCAAACATATTTTATGAACTTTATTGAAGTGTCCATAGTGGGCACGCGGGCGCGGGCTGCGGCGCGGGCTAGCTGGCGCGGGCCGCTCAAGCCATAGCTCGTTCATACAAGTGGCCGCAGTGAGGGCGCGGGCGGCAAGTGCGGGAGCCAGGGTTACCAACACCCAAAAATATTTACCCCTCAAGCTAAGTCAAAATTTCCACAATTACTTGAAAATCCCCCTTTTTTTTCGGATGGGAAATCATCAAATGCCCCCTCCCGCTCTGGCTCTTACTGACTAAAACCCATCCATGTTCCTTCTTTGCCTTTTGTGTTCCAGGGCCGCGGTAACTCTTTCGAACAACCCGGAGCCCTGGCAGGCATCGGCCCTTGCAGACCCCTTCCTTTCGCTGACATCTCTTTGAGGCGCGCGTGGAACACGAACGCACCGTCGACACGGCTTGTCGTCATAAAACGGACGGACGGACGGCGAGCTAACCCATAGCTCCCCGTCCACAGGCCCGCGCCTACGGTGGCCACGTGGTGGCCCCCGGCCATTTATTTTATTAAATCACATCCCTCTTATTTACCCCTAAATTTGGGGGGAAAACCAATAAGTTGGTAACCCTGGCGGGAGCGGGGATCTCCGATGCCGCGCCGCTCGCCGCAACGCGCTGCCAGTCTGGCCAGACAAACCACGTGCGTTGCCGCACCCGCACCGCACCCCGCACCGCGCTGCCAGTCTAGCCGAGCACTAAGAAAGAATCGACAAAATGACAGATTTCGTTTGTTCATCTGTCATTTTGTCGATTCTTCCGTTTCTAGGGTGGTCATGCTACGCGGGCATGACGGGGCAAATCTAGTTATCGATTTCCTCACAAAGAACAGTTCAGGGCAAGCCCACCCTTTATGAACAATGGAAGTTGCTTGATCATAACTTAACTTTCGCAGCAATAATCCTGAAAACATACGACGCTTTGTCACCGTTTGAGAAGATGCTGCTAAAATGTGGCTCGGTGCTCGGAGATATATTCTCCAGACGGATGCTCATGAATTTACTTCAAAGCGATTGTCCCAGGAAAGTTGCTGAAGGTAGGAACTCTTTCACGAATTCTGAATCCCTAAAGCTATGCCAGGTTGATCATTGTGTGGTGTGTATAGTTTCCAGCAAGCTCATTACGTATCTTTCTGATATCCAGTGACTATCAAGCTTCGGTTGTATACCGAACTTTGATGACAACCGAGAATGTCATATTGGTATTACGTATCGCACTGAGTGCATATCACTTTACGGTGACTAACAGCCCGGGTACGGTGTACCGTCTTTCACGAAAGCCACTTCAAACTCAGTTGTCATCAATTTGTTGTCCACTATGCTTACATAATCGAAATAATATAAGTATCGATACGAAAGCGTCTGTCAAAGTGAGTTACGGTGACTATCAGCCACGATGACAACCAATGACGTCATATTTGATCGCGACTGGGCATACGTAATACGAAACTAGCCTTTTGACAGTTATTTGATGGACACTGAGCCCAGTTACTATCATTTCGAGATGTCAACAGAGATACGTAATAGCCCTACTGGTCACTATGCAAATATGGAATAAGATTTTTTGAAAAATATTGTCTGACTTCTTTGTCATTCGTAGATACGTGGATATTTAAAAAAAAACATTGTTTCTCATTTCATTTTGATCTCTGTTGGATAGTTATTGGTGTCAAAGAGACACTCAATTTCACAATTTTCAACTTTGTTCTTACAACATAAATGTTCATATTCATATGCAACGTTCGCCCACGTAACATATGGTTACGAATAGAAATGACTTTAGTCTCATTTTTTCACAGCTGTGGCAAAGCTCTTCAGCATCAGAGTGCTGGAATGTGAGGGGGGGGACTTTACCCATGACACCTCGCTAGTGTTGGTGCACCCGGCGCCGGTGCTGTCCAATCCCACGCCGCCCTACTGTGCCTGTTTGGGGACCAGGAAACCTCGTAAGTCAAGGGGGAAGCGCCCGGGTAGCTCGCGAAATTTGAATTTTCTTAAGTTTTTTACAGGTCAGTGACAGGTTGTATGTTGATTAAAATATGATTCGCGACCGTACCAAATAATTATGGCTTTACAGAATTATAATTTTAATCATCAATAAACACCCTCTAACTCTAAGTTCATTTTATCCTGGCCGATTTTTTGTTTGAATTTTTTTGTTTTTGTTAGAAGTACCTCCTATATGAATTATGTCAGTTGCCAAAAGACTTGGTCGTCATGGCACCGAATTTGTTGATGTTTGACAATTAAACGCATAAATTTTAAAATTCTCCCCTAAGAGTTTAGCATGGAAACACCCTCAATTTTTCAGTTATTTTTTTATTTCGAATACTATTAGTTTTATCGCTAAACTATAAAAGTAAAAATTGTAGAGTAAACAGTTTGCTTTAAAAAAAAAATATTTGCGTAAAATTTTTACCGTTTCATAGATATAATTTTTTTGACTAAAAATTTTGGAAATTTCGACCCCCTCCCCAAGTTAGGGGTTGCATCAAAAAAGTTTAAATTTAAAGGTTGTCCGTAATCTTACTCTGAATGATAAAAATGTTAAACGGTTCAATAATTTTCCAAAGGAACAGAGGCGTCTCTAGCCCATGTAGCGCCCGGGTGCGAACATTACCCTAGCGCCCCCTAGTGAGCGCGCGGTCAAAATGTAATGGGTACAAAATAAAAGTAACAGCACATCAAGTTACCACAAACTATCAAATTTCCCCAATGGATAATAAACTCTATTGTTCGGAGATGAAGAAGAAATTCGTCGGTTTTGGATACCATGGTGTGCTGTTGATTGTATTTAGAATTATACAGGGTGTTCTGGTGTTTACCCTAACAAGTCAAAACGTACCCATATCATGTCTGTCTATGATATTGTTGTGTTAGGTACATCATATCAATGTCCATATTTTGAAATTTCTTCATTGTAATTACGACCTCAGCAAACAAAGTTCAATATCAATTGGGAACATTGACAAATTTGGGAAGCTCACTGCGAGCGAGGCCCACTGTACACGGGTAAAAAGTATTTAAACAGTTGTGCTTGTAGCAGACTGGCAGCTAATTCAGCTAATAATAGGGGTTAAAGTATGAAGTTGCCGTTGTATAGTAATAGACACTTCGAATTGACATAAAATCTTCATGGTGTGAGATTTTTGTGAGAAACTTTTTTCAAGTGACACCTATGAGGTTCTTCTTTTAAAAAATGTGCAACATTCGATTTTCTACCTTCAATTGTTTTTTTTATTCAGCTTAGACGTAAAGATAGATACTTAAATTAGCGGCATGGTTTAACGTTTACCTACAATATTGACTCATTTGCATCAAATCAATAAGATAAAAAAATATAAAAATGATTTGACTGATCTGAAGAATGAAATGCGTGTTGAAACTTGTGTTGCCTTGTTGAATCGGTACAGAAATGAAGCAATATTGGATCAAATTGTGACATGTGACGAAAAGTGATGGATTGTTTACGATAATCGTAAGCGAAAAATGCAACGGCTGACCCCAGGTCGAACGCCGCAACAGTGCCCTAAAGCAAAGCTTACCAATAAAAAAGTAATGGTAACTGTTTGGTTGTCTCTTCATAGTGTTATTCACTATAGCTTTCTCAGGTCTGGTCAGGCAATAACACCAGATGTTTACTGTGCCGAACTTCGAACAATGATGGTGAAACTGGCAGTGAAACAGCCCCGACTCGTGAATCGATCTTCACCATTATTGCTCCATGATAACGCAAGACCTCACACTGCACGAGGAACCGTTGTAACTCTACAGGAGCTGCAGTTAGAAACTACCTATACGTCATCCTCCGTACTCGTCAGACCCTTGCTCCAACGAACTACCTTTTTTTTCGTGATTTGGCAATTTTCTACGTGATAAATATTTCTTCCCAGGAGGCAGTACAAAATGCTTTCACACAGTTTGTCGAATCTAGATCCTCAGAGTTCTATCGTAAAGGCATAAATGAACTTCCGTTTAGATGGTAGCAATGTATAGATAATGAGGGTAAATATATAATATGTTATATATTAAAAGAAAATAAGTAAGTATCAATAAAATGTTTCAGTACCAATCGGCAATTTCATATTTTAACCTCTAATATCAAAATTAAATCTTACTTATTAGGTAAATTTCAATCAGGAAAAGCCGCGAATATGAAGTAAATTTCATATTTACATGTTTACTAAATTATAAAACTTAATCCATTGCGCCAAGGCTTATTTCGCAAAATTACGTGTTGCGAGCGGTAGAACACAGTGCGGCACGCGCCACGCGTACCTACTTTTGAGAAATGCCGCGCGCTTGACGTTCGTCAATGGCAATTTGAACTTTATTTTATATCACAAACAGTTGAATTCGCAATATGATAGTCGGCGTGTTTTCAAACGAATCATTGAAACAGGTGCCACCGAGCGATGCGACACTCACTACTACACCAAATGTAATAAGGTTTATTTCATGTTGAAAAAAAAGTTAATATTGTAAAAGCCGCTCGCGCGCCCGCCCGCGCCCGTGGCGCGACTTGCTTTGGTGTAATACGACAAATATAAGAAGAGCTCCAGATACTTTACAAAATGTATGCAAAGCGGAGCCTTTTTTACGTTGGTCATTGAAAGTGCTGCGGCCGGCAAACGCGCGCGCGTGTGCAACGCACACCCTACACATTAGGTAAAGACGGCCCTGCAAAGGAAAAAAGTTATGGCCAAAAAACAGATTTTCAAAAACCGCCCCCTCGCTGCCCCCCATGGACGAATTCCGCCCATTCACGAACTTATTGTGGCTGACACTGGCAGAGCCACCATCAGGGATTTTAATTTTGATAACACAAAAATTTAGTCGCTAATTAGTCGAAATTAGTCGCCAAATATCAGATTTGGTCGGTCACTAGTTCAAAAGATATAAGGGTTTATAGGTGGCCCTTCTGGAGAGAGCCTACCTCAGCAGAGCCACATTAATATCTCAAAAACTAGGGCACCTAGCGAAGATCAGTTTTCTCCCATATATACTCGCTAATTAGTCGAAATTAGTCGCCAAATATCAGAATTGGTCGGTTACTGGTTCAAAAGATATAAGGGTTTATAGGTGGCCCTGCTGGAGAGAGCTTACCCCAGCAGGGCCACATTTATATCTCAAAAACTAGGGCACGTAGCGAAGATCTGTTTTCTCCCATATTTACTCGCTAATTAGTCGAAATTAGTCGCCAAGTTACACGTTACAATCGGTGCATAATTGCGACCTGTAGGCTAATTCACGTAACTAAAGAAGTGTTGTTGCAGTGCAGTTGCAGTTAAGTTTCAAAATCAAAATCAAAGCATTTATTTCAAGTAAGCCAGTTACAGGCACTTTTGAATTGTCGAAACAAAGATGAAAATTAAATGTAGCTACAGTCCCAGTCACAAGACATAAAAACTGTGAAAGTACTGTAGTTGCCCATTCCCTAGCGTAGATCTCTATGGAGAAGAACGGGCAAGAAACTCCATGGACACTCTTTTAAATCAGAATATTGTTACAAAATCTTGGTTAAGTACATCATTCATGTTGAGATGGTATATTATGTGAGAACAATGTAGCAAGATGTGCACGTTAAAAGTGTCCACAGCAAAAACACACAAACAAAAAAAAAATACAATTCAAAATAATTCATTCAAATAAGCCATGGCAACTAAGAGATGACCAGTCACAACTGACAGCGCCCGTTCACGGACATGACGCATGGATCAGCACCATTCAACTCAACCATTTTGAAGGGAACGGAAATGATCCGACACATGCGCCACCATCAGCGAGACATTTGAGATTCGATCAAAACGACGCTTTTCGTATTCTCTACCGCTGTCAGACACGCTCGCGTCAAGTTCGCGTCACGCGAGCGCAATAACGACATTCTACTGTTGCGCGTCTTTGGTGCGTGCTTCGGAACGCAACATGATCGGTATTCTACTATGTAAGAAAAAGCACTAAAATCCGTGCCGGGGTATTATTTTAATATTTTAATAACGTCCTAATCATTGAAATTTGCAAGACCAACCTAATTTAGTACCTACTAACTTCAAATAGCAATCGTTTAGAATTAAAATTATTTAATATTGCTATTTGAAGTTAGTAGGTATTAAATAAGGTTGATCTTGCAATTTTTTTTTTGATTTTTTTAAGTTTTTTTTTTTTCTGGATTTATTTTATATTTTTTACGGGTTCCTTTATCGATACTGAACTCACCCTTAAGCTATGGCACTCGACTACTTTACATCCTGTATATTTATATAAACTTTTTAACCAGCGGTTGATTTGGGCCCTAGGGGTCCTAACTAGACCCCCTTATGGTGACCAATATGTCAATATGTGAAAATAAATATTTGGTTTGATGATAAATCACTAATCAGCATTAAATCAGGCGATATACCTACATTAAGTATTTTTTATATAATCGTGATGGGTCGTGCGTGCTGCGTGGGGTATCAATATGATAAAATAAATTAATAAAGAATTTACAATTTTCTGAAAAGTGCCTTGGTACTCCTGACCTACTACTCTTCGTATTCTAGCTGCATTTTAAGTGACCTGTCCGAAGCCACCACCAAGTCCACCAACGTTGTCGAGGGAGGTGGCAGAGTTGTTGAAGCTAATTTAACACGACGAAGTTTACGAAGATCAACGATTTTCTTAGAAATAACATTCAACGTTTTTTTGTTGTTTTATTTTTAACTTAGATAGGTACGTTGGTTGTTGCAAAACTCGTTTAAATACTTACTTTACTTATGAATTTGTTGGTCTCTATTTGCAGCTAATTGCAGAGATCTTCCAATGTACGCGTTCTGTGGCTACATGAAGTTCCGCCACACTTTATTCAGGACAACCACTTACGATTTATTGACGGAGACACAAAAGGTAAGCTGGTAAGATAACTGCTTGCAAAAATGACTAGTTTTTCTTCATGAGATAAATGCCGTGGTATAAAGTATTTCGCACTATCAGAGATCAGGTAGGCAAAGATATAACACAACATCACGCCTGTAATCCCCAAAGGGTTAGGCAGAGGTGTAGGTACCTACCTAATAGTACACCTACATTTCACCAGTTATGTTTTCAAGTCCCATGTAATAGTGGACGTCGTGGACGAGCCTATTCCCATCATCATCATTTCAGCCGAAAGACGTCCACTGTTGGACATAGGCCTCCCCCAAGTGTCGCCACATTGACCGGTCAGGTGCGACTCGCATCCAATGGATTCCCGCAACCTTCACCAGGTCATCGGTGCACCTAGTGGGAGGTCTTCCAACGCAACGTCTTTCGTTTTGCCATTATTGCCATCAACCGGGCACAAAATCCAGACTCCGTGAGAAATACCTGATGGAAAAACCCAATAGCACAAAGATTTAGATCTAAGCAAACCAAACATCACTCCCTTTTTACCACCATGTTTTAGCTACCAGCTCATGTAATCAGGAGGCCAGCTGCCAGTCTATTACCATCAACCGGCTACTGAGAATGCCTAAAACCCAATAACACTTTGTTTGGTCACTGAATCAAAGTTGGAACCTCATTCTCAGCAGCACTGCTTCGCGACCACTAGACCAACAAACAAGCCCAACTGACATTTATTATTTCTATCTTAGCTCGAAATGCATGGGCGTGCCTTGCTTTTCCTTGAGCGCTACACAAGAAGATGTAGAAGCTGCGGCGCTGGCTGCTTCGTGAAGCTTCTAGGACTGCGGTGTGATGACGTATGTGTTACCTAGGCTACTGTTCATGTCCTTTGTGGGTGTCACACTTGTAGTCTCCATGCTTGATATAATAATACACTTTTGTTGTGTTAATTTACATGTTTTGATACCTCTAAGTAATTGTATTCACGGATACTAGGCGCGCCATCATTGGCGTCCCCATAGATAACCTAGACCGTTCATATTAATTTTTGCATAGATTAAAAATTTTGATGATAAAAACTAAGCATAGTTTGAGCCATCCATAAACACCTACCCACCTAATATAGCTACTTCGCTAACTAACCATGTTGATGGATGGAAAATAAATGGCTAAATAATAACGACCGCTCGGGTCAAACTTCAGGTTAATTGGAAAAAGGCTAGCGAGATGATGATGATGATTGATGGATGGGAAAAAGAAAACCAAAGAAACTTGCTTGCTTTCAAGCCGAGTGTTGGCATTAAAATATGTATTGAGTCGAGTATTTGAGTTGTTTGTTTCGAGTGTTTTTTTATTATTATTGTTTTGAATTAAGATTTTCATGATGTGTCTTAACTTCAGGGTCTTATCGAAGAGTCGAAAGAACTAAAGAAAACGCGTCTCCAAATATGTGCTCTAAGCGCTGAAGCTCGGATGAGCGGTGAAGACACGAATTACTTGTACAATATCAATAATTTAACGGTACCAACCTTTTTTATGGACCTAATGGGAATTCCGAGATATAGTAAAAGTCTTAGTAGAACAACAGCCAGATGGTTGGCTGGTCTGCAGAAGATCTCGGGGAAAACCTGGTAGCTTTCGTGCTTTTTCTCGTGGTTGCAAGCGTGACGGTAAAACAAAGCTGCCAGTAATGATGATATAAGAAAGACCACCTTCTCTTGGTGATTCTGCGTATGTCAAGCGTCAAAGACGACTGTGACTGGTGAATGGCACATACAAGACCGTTTTTTGTAAGCTATAATATTACGATATTGGTCTTAAATAGTAGGGATCTCAAAGTAGAAAACGTTATGTTACGGGAAAATCCCTTTTGAATTTGGCATTTCATTGCACGTGATTATAAAACCGTATCACCTATAACCTTCAACCGTAAAGTTTTTACGTAGTTACTTAGTTCAGCGCAATATTCTATTAATAAGTACAAGTACTTTTTAATAGTAAAAAAAAATATTGGTTTTAGGTTGAAATGTGGCCAGAAGACTTATCTAGCTACGAAATGTTTCACCCCGCGGGGCATTTGAGGAATCGGAAATTAAGTAAGTAAATGATTTATTTTTATTAATAAAATTGTTACTTATTATATTAGATTATCATGTAATTTACTTTAGGAACCGAATAAGAAATGGCGTGAAAAAAATCTGCTGTTCCATATGTCGCGTAACTCGAAAAACTGTAGGCAAAAGCAGCTCTTTTTTGTGTTTCGTAGTTAGTCCCATGGTATAAAACTTGCACATATTTTATGAGTACTTCATTCCTTAAAGTTTATTTAATCACCCTGTTTAAAGACATCAAACTGACGGACGGCGCGGAGGCGGCGCGGGTGTCGCGGTAGATTACAATCATAGACAATGACGAGTTTGACGACCCGCCAACCAAGAACTGTAGGGCTATTACGTATCTCTGTTGACAGCTCGAAATTATAGTAACTGGGCTCAGTGTCCATCAATTAACTGTCAAAAGGTTAATTTCGTATTATGTATGACCAGTCGCGATCAAATATGACGTCATTAGTTGTCATCGTGGCTGATAGTCACCGTACCTCATTTTGACAGACGCTTTCGTATCGATACCTAAATTATTTCGATTATGTAAGCATAGTAGATAACAAATTGATGACAACTGAGTTTGTTATAGTGATAACCACTCAGTGCGATACGTAATACCAATAATATGACATTCTCGGTTGCCATCAAAGTTCGTGTACAACCGAATCTTGATAGTCACTGGACTTCAGAAAGATACGTAATAGGCCTACTGATACATGTACAAATTAGCTATGGACTGGCAATAACTTAAAGTCACATCCTGTCACGGGAAAGTCTTAGACCATTGAGAAGTAGTTTAGAATAAACTTTTGTAGGTACCAGAAATATGAAAGCTCAAAGTTAGAGCAAGTTAAGTTAATTTACTCTTTACTATGCAGGAGACACAGGAACGCTCAAATTGGGAGTATCCTATGTTCAGCAGTGAACGTTTTTCGACTGATCCAATGATGGCTCCTTCTAACGGATGAGACTGCGTTTGATCGTCATCATACATGACATAGATATTTGAGGCGATTAACCTGACATGTAGCGACATAGACAACAGTACAAAAAGAATAGCAGCGATATTTATGACACAATATGCGGAAAAATACTGCACCGCGCATGAACAAGAACCCGCTTATACGAGTAACAGTTGGGCAGTACCTAGTAGCCCACCAGAACCAACAGACTCCTTTTTGGTCGGAGGATATTCTTTTTCAACGGAGGATGAGGTTCTTTAGATCTTGTTCCTCATAACACAAAAGGGACATAAGCTTTTGTTATGTTTGCAGCTCCAAGTCGTGATGGTCTACAGTCAAGGGACCTCTATTCGAAGAACAAGCGTGTTCGTTCCTTTTCCTCCTTGGAGATGGAGAACTGTGAATGTTTAGCGATCCTGATGAGTGTCTACTCTCAGGTCATTGACCATTGTCGTGGAGCTGGTGAGAATGAAATTTTTATAGGGATAACGAGGAGAATGGAAGAAAAAAAGTAATGGGCCGACCCCAAGTAACATGAGACAAGGACAGGAAGATGATGATGATGATAGGGATAAGGAGATATTATATAGGTAATACTAGCTGTTGCCCGCAGCTTCGCCCGCGTGAAGTTCGGTAACTGTCCCATAGGATCATACTAAAGGGGTAAATAGTATCTGACATGTTAATCCAGGATATAAACTATCTATGTGCCAAATTTCATAATCATTACAATTGTAATCATCACAATCACCAACATTATCACAATTACCATCATGACTGTTAAAATCTTAATCATTATCACAATAATTATCACTATCACAATCACCACCACTATCACAATCACCATCACTATCACAATCACGATCATTATCACAATCACCATCACTATCACCACCACTATCACAATCAGTATCACTATCACAATCAGTATCACAATCATCATTATCACAATCATCATCATTATCAATATCACAATCATCATCATCGTTATCACAATCAACATCATCGTTATCACAATCATCATCATCGTTATCACAATCATCATATTCGTTATCACAATCATCATCATCACAATCACCCTTAGACCTCATAAGAATCCTACACGTGCTAAATTTAGGATCTCTAGACCCAGTGGTTTGGGCTATGAGTTTATTTTCAGACTTTGTTACCCCATTTTTCCATATAGGGGTTGAATTCTGAAAAAACCTGAAACACAAATGGTAACTCATTTATCGATAGGAGTACTGTGACGTTCCGAATAAAATAGTCTAACTAATCTTGTTTCCCCATACAAACTTTAGAGCCCCGTTTAACTCCCTTAGAGGTGAATTTTGAAAAATTATTTCTGAATACACCCCTAGACCACATAAGGAACCTACTTGCCAAATTTGGAATCTGTAGACCCAGTGAGTCAGTCAGTCAGTGGCGTAACTAATAAGATGTACATTTTACCTACAATCCACCAATACGCACTGTGCCAGCATGGTGGATTATGGCCCATTTCCTGCCACAGCGAGGAGGCTTGTGTCCTACTGGGAACAATATACGCTGATTATGCTAACTACTAAGAAAGGAGGAGCTCGTGGCTAAATAATAACATCCGCCCGGGTTGTAGATCTTTGGCAGTCGTTACAGGTACTCCTGGCCCGAAAGTCTGACACCCAGTCTTACCAAGGGGTATCAAATTACCCAATACTAACTGGGTTGTTGGAGGTCAAATAGGCAGTCGCTCCATGTAAAATACTAGCATTCAGCTGCATCTGGTTCGACTGGAAGCCGACCTCACCATAGTTGGGAAAAGGCTAGGCAGATGATTATCCTAACTACTAGGTAAGGAAGTTTCACCATTGTCCAGCCAGTAGGTTTGCCAAGTCAACATGGTACGGCCGAGGGCGTCATTCAGTAAAATGATTTCGAAAATAACATTAACCTAAGATAAAAGTGCATCTTACTTAATTTAAAATTCTTTGGATAAAATTCGCGTATGTTTGTATCCGTCTTTGCAGGCGAATTCCAGAAACTGTACGAGGCGTATTTGGAGTATACAGATCTATGCATTAACATAAATTCGAACATACCACAGGCTGTTCGACTGCTGATTGAGGTTGAGGACTTTGTTCAGGTATAAGTTTTATGAATTAGTAGATAGGTCATAAATTCATAATGTAGCAGCTCATAAAGCAGAAATGTCCTTCTAGTAATAATAATCACACAGTGTGATCAAAGACGTACTTAAAGAAAATGAAGGGAACTACACTGATCGGCGGAATTGGTTGGCGCCGCCGCCGGTTAGAAAGATCTTTATTGGGTCCATGAAAATATAAAATAAAAGCGAAGAAGACCTCATTCGCATCATTTCAGTTTGGACGACGCGACTCGACACCGTGTCGAGCAATTCGGTTTTACTCGATTCGATTCGCTAAGTCTGGGTCAGAGGCAGATTAAATGCCGAGATTCGGCAAGCTGTCACAAAGGCACAAAACCATTATTTTACGAAACATTCGCGCGAAAACGACACAAGCCCACATCCCATCCCAGAGTGCTCCTTCCTTATCAATGAGTTTCTTTCAGAATGAGAATTTCTATCCAAAGGACATGAACAAGCAATGGGTTAAAGATTTTAGTATGGCGGGGGTATACTCACTGCGAGGAATATGTATGCTAGAGTCTGGAGACCATGGTGAAGCTAGGAAGCAACTGTTTCATGCTATGCAGCTGTATAATCATCCTTTCCCTACTTCCAAGTGAGTGTTCTTTTGAAGTATTGAATTTAGCTTGTAACCTATACTTACAACCTATAAGTTTATGAGCAGCGATAGACTCAAGTTCGAACCCAAGGCACCTTTAATTTTTCGGATTGCCGATTTATTGCTCTTAGGCACAAGAGAAGATTCTGTAACTGGAGCGCGTCGTTTCATCAAAAGATGGCACTATATGTTGCCCCGAACCTCTACATAGAAAAAGACAGCGGCATCATTGGCAACTTCTACGAGGATATCTCTATTACTCTGTTTAGAATGTACCGACTTTTCACGGTAAGTTGAAAGTATTCAATTTATGGGTCTTCTCATCTGTATGATAGCGAGTAACATAAAATTACGCCTACTTTTCCCGAAGGTAGTGCTCCTATATTTCTTTGTTATTTGCTATCAACCGACCCCAAATACAAACTGCTACTGAGAAATTCCTAATAAAAACACTTGTACTAATAAGCTACCCTGTACTAAACAATTTTATTGCGAGTCAAATTCAATATTATAATTGTTATAGGGCATTCTTATTGAAATTGATTAACAATAATGTTCTATAGGAAGTGAAGGAACCAGAAAACGCAACTTTAGCAGCTAAGTGGTGTTTACACTACGCTCTGCGGACTAACTCCAACTTCCGGCTTCTGTGCGCCAGCTATGGGAATATGATAAGGGATTATGGACATAGACAACAAGTAAATTATTTTACTTTTTTGTAAGAATTTAATTTACCGAGTTCTTTCTGAAGACTTCAGGGGGTCTGAAATCAGACCGGGATGTCATGGCAAGGGATTAAATGTTTACCAATGGACATTCAAACGTATTGATATAGGAAGGCTTCTGTGCGTATTTTAAACGCTATAAATTATTCAAACAGTACAGTCAGCCTCTGTTCATAACATAATGTTTTAGGCTACAACACAAAACTGGTTTTTTATTAATGCAGAGGTTTTAGACACGGATGCATTCCGATCACCTGATTTCTCCAGATCCCTCTCCAATAGAGAAGTATGACCCCAAATAAATTGACATAAGGGCAGGAGAACGATGATAAAGATTTTCGATGCGGTTATGTTCCTACGCTGCCATTAATTTGATACTGTTGGGTAATAACACTCCTTTTTTTGGGCAGACGTGTAAAAAGGACGCGTTAAGATTTTGCATCCGTGTTACATGATGCGCCGAAGTTCCTATCCTACTTCCGACAGTGTTAATAAGGCAATGGCACACTACACAAGCACCGCACCAGCACAGCTGTTGCCCGGCGTTGCCTCGAATTTAGACTACGGCGCGGCGTCCACCCGCGAAACGCGCGCCTTCCGCGAGGCGCAAGGTCGCAGTCCGCGCCCTAGCCGGGATAGTCCGGGAGCTAGCGTTGCATTTTAGGTAGTGTATTCACGCTGATCGTTTGCCATCTTCGTCGATCTCGAATGACTGATAAGTGAACCCAGCGTCAGCTGAGCACCCGCGGTGGGTGGAGAGGTGAAAAAAAAAAGAAAAAATAATGGTGACCATAGACCTACCTACCCCCTATCATAATAATTACTAGACATACTCTAGTAATTATATTTTTATGTTAACTGGATTCGTGGATTTCCGTCTACAAGTACTAGTTATGAAGAAAATGATTTATGTTGTACACCGCCCGATATAAGATGTGAAGCCCTTAACGTTATGGAAAGTTTACTACCTGAAAACTCCAAGGACAAATATCTATTAGCGTACCAAAATTTCATACAATGGCAAAACAACAAGAATACGCAGTTTTTTTCAGAAAATGTGTTCATGGCGTATACTTTAAAGAATTATCTTCTAAGTACAAACCTAGCTCTTTGTGGTGTATGTACTCAGTGTTAAAAGTACAGTCCGAACAAAGAATGGAGTGGACTTAAAAACATACTCTAATTTGTCAGCTTATCTAAAGAGACTATCCGATGGATTTAGAAGCAAGAAATTAAAGGTTTTATCGTCTAACGATATTGAAAAATTTATAAAAGATGCTCCAGATAACCAATATCTGGCTACTAAGGTTAGTTAAATTAATTTTAAATATCTACGCGACTTCAGCCTGTGTTGTGTGTTGAACTTAATTATTGTTTCTTTTTTTCAGGTTGCTTTAATATTTGGTGTAACTGGTGCATGTAGGATACAAGAATTAACAAATATAACTGTAAAAGACATAGAGAATCATGGCCAGATGCTTTTAGTGAAGATACCTATCACGAAAAATTAAATACCGAGGTCATTCACCATACACGGTCCATTATATGAAATTGTTAAGAAGTATGAAAGTTTGCGTTCACCAAAAGCAAAAAATTACCGTTTCTTTCTAAATTACCAGAATGATAAATGTACCTGTCAGCCTATAGGTATAAACAAATTTGGTTCTATGCGTAAAGAAATCGCTACGTTTTTAGATTTAGCAGATACTAAGAGCTACACTAGCCATAGTTTCAGAAGAACTTCAGCTACATTGCTGGCTAATTCAGGAGCTGATATAATGACTTTGAAGCGTCATGGTGGATGGCGATCTAACAATGTAGCAGAATCATACGTAGAAGATTCCATACAAAACAAGAAATTTGTGCAAAAATCACAAAAAGAATTAAACTTGATTCTGAGGCGCGTCCTACTGGCGAAACACCAAGTACCTACATCCAATGATTGGATTTCACCTACCTACACGATCTCAAATAACAATACAACATGAAAGTATTTCAGTAAATAATCTATCTGATGAGACCCCTATGCCATCAAAAACAACAACAACAACAACAACCATCAAAAACAGTTAATTATAATTTTACCAACTGCACGTTTACTAATTGTTTCTCTAAATAAACTTTTTATCTAAATGATTTTTTTGTATTTATTTTCTTCACAAGTGTGTTAAAAAACGTCGTATGACACACGTGTGTATTGATGATTACCGTCCTCGGCTCTCTTAAGCCCCTCGACTTGCGGCTCGGGTCTCAATCGCGCCTCAGCGGTAATCACCAACATTACACACTTGTACCATAATGTACTATGACACACGACATAATGGTCTAATTTGAATGGCAAGTTAAATGCTGGGTTGGAGCGGTGCCGGTGCGGTGCTTGTGTAGTGTGCCATGACCTTTACTCCGATTGGAACGCTCTTCTTTCTATTTTGTGCAGTTCTCTGCATGTCAAAAGCTGGAGCACCGAGCGCTGGAGGTGTGTCGTCGTAAGCGAGGGCAGTTGGACGTTACCGAGGTCCCAGCGATCTGCTATTTGTACACCAGCATATTCCTTACTTAGTTAGTATTATATTAATTTCCTTTAGCAGTAAGATCGGCTTTATTATATTCTACTTTATTTCCTTTCATTTAATTTAACATGTTTGATAAAGGGATTTTATCCATATGATTTACCTTATCGATTGATAACAAGGATTTAGTTCTGTATTTATTTATCAATCATTATGAATGTCATCAATACATGCTAATATCATAAAAATAAATACGAAAGTACCTAACTCTCTGTCTGTTTGTCTATAACCTTTTCACGCCTAAACCACTGAACCGTACTAAAAGTTAAAAGTAATTTCCCAGCAATAATTTTCGCGTAAAGTTACTTAGTTTGATGTACAGAATCAGAATGCTATGTTGCTTGCTTCGTGAAGGGTCTGTTTACCCTGTATAGTTTGGGACTAGCTATTTCGATTCGGGAAGAAGTATGCCAAAAAAAGATAGACATACGACTTGTCGAACCGAAGCGTTTGTGAATATGATATGAACGGGGGCTGGAGACGGGTCCCCCTATGAGACAAATTCCGACAACCACGCCGTCGAAGCCGCTGCACGCTGGCAACAGCTAGTTAGTTATAATCGCAAACGTACAATAAGAGAGAGAAACCGTGTGCGTTACCCTGGCAAAATGTTGTGCATTTGAGAGTTGAGACCATAACAAATAATTAGTGTATCATGAGAAGCAATTTGTTTACTAATAGCAAAATTTGTGTGAATTGTAGTTTTAAAGTTTTTTGAGAAAAACACATTTTGCTGGAGTAACGTTTAAAACGTTATCCTTTGTATGTAATTTGTTTAAAGTATGCCACGTTTCTTAATTTTTTAGGAACTGCGTATTTTATCGCTAAAGTACGACCAGTCTAAAATTAATCAAATTTGTTTTTTTTTCTTCTTATCGTGTAAAGATACAGAATTTAATATTTTTGACGTTATAAGCGTCTACCATGGGTATTTTTTACAGCTGTTTATTTGGTTGTAAGTGTTTTTGTTTAGTTCCAAATCCGTTTTTATCTGATTTTTTAAACTATTTAATTCCATTGGTTTACGACAACCAAATCAAAAACTAATGTTTAAACAAATTTAAACAAATTAAGGTCAATTATTAGTATTTTTTTTAATCTTCTGCGTTGAGCCGTTTTCGAGATCTGGGAAATCCCAAAACGTTACCGCAGCAAAATCTTAAATACCTCAAGAACCGTATCACGCACAAATTTTGCTATTTACATTTACTACGCAACAAAAGCTATCTAAAAATGTGATGTTATATGTGGTATATGTGTCAAAATGTGTTTTTCTCAAATAACTTTAAAACTACAATTCACACAAATTTTGCTATTATTAAACAAATTGCTCCTCACGATACACTAATTATTTGTTATGGTCTCACCTCTCAAATGCACAACATTTTGCCAGGGTAACGCACACAGAGAAACCCTGAGATAGAGTCTCCCACACTGAGATATTACAAGTTAAACTTAACATTACAGTGTCGATCGCGGGAGGAAGATCGAAAGTCTGGAGTTTGGTCTCTCAGTGATGCACATGGTAACCACTCGGACAGAAATGAACACGCGGGAGACCTTGGTGCTGTGCATGCTGAAGCTACTGCTGGATGACCTGAAGATACATGAGATGGTCACTATTATGAGGGAGTTCTTCTACTTGACTGATCATTACGACTTGTGCTGTAAGTAGCATATAAAGTTGTGCCTTAGAAGACGGCAAATTCTAAGCCAGTTTGGTTTACATCAAAGCTATGCAAGATCTGTGTTCCTATAGCTCAGGTTTTGGCGTAGTTTAGGCATCAATCATCAATCGCTACCTCCTTGAACCCACACCTATAAAAATAATTCAATGTAATTAATGTATTATCATTATCTACCAACCGTTTTCCAAACTATATTGCCATATTAGGGTCAGCTGCTAGACTAACTGCAAGCAGCTGAATACCAGTATTTTACATGGATCGACTCCCTATCGACCGCGAACCGGATGACGTTGCGTTTGAATGCCTCCCACTAGGTGGACCGATGACCTAGGTGAAGGTTGCGAGGATCCACTGGATGCGAGTCGCACGGGACCGGTCAATGTGGCGACACACTTAGGGGAGGCCTCTATGTCCAGCAGTGGACGTCTTTCGGCTGAATTAATGATGATGACATGACTCCCTATCTGACGTTCACGACCCGGTTCTTAGGTAATACCACCTCATGTTAAGACATCGGCAACACTTTCGGACTTCTGGTGATCTGGTATCTACCTTGGTATTTCCTACAAAAAAGTTTTCCAATATTATTGATATTTTCCAGCTGAAACCTGGTACTATTACTATGCAATAGTGATTATGCTCGACACCGGATATTGCGTGGAGTCATACACGGCGTGTGAGACGTTTTACATGAAGAAGGGAGATGCCTTACTTAGGACCAAAATACCGGAAGCCGCTTGGAATTTCTTCGTTTGCATGTGGCTGGTGTAAGCTAAAATTATTCTGTTCACTCTTTATTTGCATGTTTTAGTAAATGTTTGATTAGGTTTGATTAGGTATGTTAGCTAGCTTGACCACCACCAATCTAAAGTTGTTGAGCTATGCAGTTGGTTGGTGAGTTGGTTATAATTTTTTAAATGTCATGTGTGCTCTTAGCCAATTCAAGCTTTTTACTAAAGATCTTATCTAAACTGGGTCCAAGTTATTACGATATTTGATCTATTAAACATTCTCATTCTCCTGCCGTTATCCCAATTTGTCGGCGGGCGCTTTTGTCGGCGCAGCATCTCGACTTCTTCCATACTTCTCTATTACTCGTCATAGCAGCAGTCTCCTCCTTCTAGCCAGAACATCTTTCACACAGTCCATCCATTGTATCTTTGGTCTTTCTATACTCTTATAGCCATTTACATTTATACACAACATTTTCATATTTACCATTTTAAATCAAAGTCTGTGTTTCTAATGCGTATATCAGAAAGATCTTCAATAATTCAGCAGGCAATGCGTTAAAGTCCGATACCACCAATCAAAGGCGAAATTTATGCTTGAGTATCGTTTTTTAAAACGCTCTATCATACTTTGTTGCTTCCTTTCTTACTTTTCAGAACTATCCGAATAGGTGCATGGGAGAGGACCGTCGGATGGGAGGAAAAGATCAAACAGCTGATGTCGATGAAGTTAACGCATGATTTTAACATGATGATAGTCATTCGATTAGTCGAGGGTCTTCTCATAACGCTTGTGAGAGAGGTAAGTGTCTTGTTGTGCCAGCTTTGCCCGCAAAAGTAGTCATCAAGCGCAATCGTAATATTCTTTTAATCAGCGGGTTAATTGTGTAACACATTTTCATTCATAATGCAATTCAAATCGAAAATTCTAACAAAGTCATTGAATTTTTAGGGTTCCGTTGCCAGATGGCAAAAAACGGAATCGTTATGGATTCGTCCTGTCCGTATGTCTCAGCCATTTGACTCCGAGACTGTTGGCACGACACAGTGAAACCCTTTGTGTGCGAGTCCGTCTTGCACTTAGTTTGGGCCTTGGGCTTCCGACCTAGACTTTCTGCCTCTCAGGCTATCTATCTCATCCTTGACTTTAGTTAATTAAAGCATTTCCGAGTAGAAAATTGACGTGATTTTCGTTACAATTACACATTATTATACAGTTTTTATTATGTCCGTTATAAACTTCCGCCTGAATTCAGTTAACAAATAAATTGTTATTCAAATACATACTTTGCTTGCTTTTTTGACAGATGGACAACATGAATTTTAAAAAAGTCGTGGTGTTGGAGAAACACCTCAAATCACTGTTCAAAGATATGAAAAAAGCATGTGATAGAACTCCGATTCATAAATCAAGGTACCATAATTAAGTACTAAAATACAAAGTAAAATTAGCTAGCCAAACTGTAGACGTGATGGGTAACCTACCTATCGACAAAAAATTACGACTTTTTTTTTTGTTAGCCTATTTGAGTGTCCCACTGCTGGGAAAAGGCCTTCCTCTTTCTCCTTCCAAACCTCTCTATTCGGTGCAATATCTGGCCATGTTTACCCCGTAAACGAGATGAGATCGTCACACCACCTTCGCCGCGGTCTATCTCGTCGACAAATATATTGTTATTGGGCTTTACCATTAGGAATTTTTGTGCCCTGTATATGTGTTGATATAGGCACACCCCTTATTACGTAATGTTGTTATGTGATTTTTTTATCATTAGATTTTGAAATCCATCACGTCTGATGTTTCGCCAGCTAATTGAATTTACCTTAGTATACATAATGGGTTTAAAAACACCATTAACGAAACCAAATGGCACTAATTGGACCATACCTGGGCATCTTTTAGTTACGGAGATATTAGAGGTCAAAGTCCCAACGTTCTCCGTTTTTTTTTTTTTTTAAATAAAAGCTTTTAATATTATTACTTTACTTTAAATACCCAATACAATGACCCAAGTAGTATACTACTCTGTCAAGAAAGTACCGGGAAAAGATCAATAATACACAAAATGTCTGTTATTCATCCAAATTTATTTTATCACCTTCAAAGTATGCTCCTTTAGAAACGATACACTTGCGCCAACGAATAATCCATTCATCAAAACATTTTTTAAACGCTGCTTCCGGAATTGAGTTCAGTTCTCGCCGCGAATTCTCCTTTATGTCTTCTATCGATTGAAAACGGGTGCCACGAAGTGGTAATTTGAGTTTAGGAAAAAGAAAAAAGTCAGCAGGAGCCATATCTGGTGAATATGGTGGTTGCTGGATGGTATTTGTTGAGTGTTTGGTCAAAAATTCGTTCACAATGATAGCCTTGTGCGAAGGCGCATTGTCGTGGTGCAAAATCCAAGAATTTTATTTCCACAAATCTGGCCTTTTTCGTCGAATTTGCTCTCTTAAACGCCGCATAACGCTCAAATAATATTCTTTATTTACCGTTAGACCTTCCGGTAAGAATTCAGAGTGCACAACACCGCGGTAGTCAAAGAAAACAGTCAACATGACTTTGACTTTTGATCGACTTTGGCGTGGTTTTTTCGGTTTCGGTTCAGTTGGAAGGCGCCACTCCGAAGCTTGTTGACTAGTTTGCATGTCAAACTCGTAAACCCACGTCTCGTCACCAGTAACAATGCGTTTCATGAATGTTGGGTCCGAACTGACTCGTTCTAGCATGTCCTCAGCGACTTTCATGCGATTGAGTTTTTGGAGAAAATTCAGTTCTTTTGGGACTAGCCGAGCAGCAACATGTTTCATACCCAAATTATTAGTTAAAATGGTACGGATCGACTCGTGAGATACAGAAAGTTCGGCGGCTATCTCTCTCAGAGTTGAATGGGGATTTTCAGTCACTATTTTCTTCACTTTTGCGATGTTAACTTCAGTTGCAGACGTTGACGGCCTACCAGAGCGAGGCAAATCTTCCATCACATCTCGACCGCTTTTGAACGCTTTGAACCACTCATAAGCACGAATTTTTGATACAAGTCGATTCACCGTAAGCCTTCTGTAACATTTTCTGTGACTCCGAACACGAAATTCCATTGGCGATGCAAAATTTAAGACAAACTCTTTGTTCGATATTTTTGTCCATTATGAAATTCGCAATACACACTATATATGATATTACTAAAACCAGCACTGTATTTAATATAAATAACAGATGCAACTCAAACTCCGCGCCAAAATGGAAAACAGTTGTGCCAATCTAACAACTACAAAAAAACAAAAATTTGAATTTGGAACCATAAACAAATCATCCATTCCCGATACTTTTTTGACTGAATGTACATCAATTCAATTCAATTCTCAATTCTTTATTACACACACACATGCACCTACATGCACCTACTTAGTTTAATGTTCTGAATGGGCTTCGTGAAGACTCCGTTTACGCCTTGTTTGACACAACTTGAGCGTAACTCAAACGAATTTTGACTATAGCTTCAATTTCTAGGTATTGCCTGATGTTCGCCTACTACAACTACATAAGCGGAAATAAGCACAGTGCGTATACGTACCTAAAAATGGCTCGGGACCTCGCCAACCAGTACTCGCATCTGGTCCTCGTTATCTGGGTTGGGCATACACGTGATGTGAGTAACTGGCATTCTTCATCTTCTTCATTCTTCGTTTCAGAGTTCTATTTCCTCGGATTCAAGACCTAGACTAGACTTCAATATAACCTTGACACTTTCACTTGTTTTCGTTATTTATTTGTATGGCCAGTTAAGGGTTCTCGTTTAATTACGTGAGGCTTATAAGCCACTTTAATACCCCCTTGGGATATGTCGTGTGGTGTTGGATTACCCCTCCTCCCTGCATCACGTGTATTTTATACTATTGAATCGATCGAGTTTGTAGTAGGTACTTAGTGATTTCTCTCTGACCCTATCCACCCCTGTTCAAACCTCGCGTGATTAAAGGACGACCCCTTATAGGTATTCTGTAATCTGAAATAACTGATCAATTAATTAAGCAGTTTGATGATACGATGAGATTACTTAAATAATTGTACAAATGCTTCTTCAACTTGATGTTAAAATTTCTAGTTTCATTTGGCGTTTAAGAAAGATTAGCGATATTTTAACGTTTTAGTAGATTTGACACAATGACAAACGATAGCTTTCTTATTATGTAACTTACCTATTGTCTCAGGAGCCTTGAGAACCGAGATGAATGTTCTACGTAGGTAGATAATAGATGAGATAGGTGCCATCGTAATGTTCACCGACACACGTGATTCACACGGTCCAAATTACTGACTTCGTGTCGCGGTAATTTTCGGCAAATTAGGTTGGAGCAATTTATTCAATTTGGACAGTTGTTGCAAAAGGTCAGGATGGGTCTCGAATCTGACTTCATCATTTCAATTATAGTACAAAGACACCGTCATTGCTCATTGGGCACATAATACATACTAGGGTGGGTACCTACTACTACTATTGGCGACCTGAATGGTGGACCAGCAGCGGTTGTGAGGTTGCCTTACGTTCTTAGGGTCCCGGGTTCGGATCCCGGTAGGAGCAAATATGTTTGTGTGATGAGCATGGAATGGATGGATGGATGGGTTGGAAGGCCTCCAACTAGGTGGACCGATGACCTGGTGAGAATGCGGGAATCCGCTGGATGCGAGTCACACGGGACCGGTCAATGTGGCGACACTTGGGGAAGGCCTATGTCCAGCAGTGGACGTCTTTCGGCTGAAATGATGATGATGATGATGAGCATGGACATTTGTTTCCGAGTCATGGATGTTTATAAATGTGTATAATAAGTATGTATTTACAAACAAAAAGTATGTATGTAGTATATCAACTATCTGGTGTCCACGACACAAGCCTCGTTGCATAGTGTGGCACTAGATGGCGCTGTGTGTAATGTCCAGCGATATTTATTTATTCAGTCAGAATCGGAATGTTTATTTGTCAACATATAGGTAGTTACAGAGTGTGCGAGATGTTACATTTTCGTGTGTGCTGTGCTGTGCTGTCCAGCGATATTTATTTATTTATCAAAATCTTTGCCAATATAAGCTAAAACAGTTGTAAATAAATAATGTTTTAACCTAGTTTTTTTTTTTTATTTGAGTAAAGTTACAAGCATCATGTACAATAAAGCATATTCTTCAGATTTACCTACTTTTCGTATACATTTTTCGGGGTTCAAGGCATATTTTATTCATTAAAATAATCGTCTTGTATGTTTTCAGCACTGGAAAGGTACTCTAAGCCCTAAGTACGTGGACTACTGGTGTGATCACGTTGAACAGAACAATTTGTTGGACTACAGAGATTTTGATTCGGAGATTGATACAATAATACCCTATACTTTGCCTCTACCCGCCGATTTAGACAAATAAGTAGATGTTTCTTTTCTTTTTTTAGCAATTTTTTTTTACCTCTCGAAGAGAGGAAGCCGGTTTCCCCAGGTGGGACTGTCATAAGGCTCATGCTAATTATTTTTAAGTGCACTTCACTAACAATGTTGTTTATTTTAAAGAAAAAAATAATTTTAGTTCACGTGTGTCTACTTACTTAAATAAAAGTATTTAAAGTAACTTTAGGTGAGTTTCAATTAAAATCCAATAGGTAAGTGATAGGCAAAATAATTTTATTGAATAATAAAATTCGAAAGCTACCATTTAAATAGAGCTGGTGTAGACGAGGCCTTGATTAAGAGTTGGTAGTTTTTTTTGGCATATTGATATTAGTTTACGTAGGTCACATTTTCATAGTACCTAAATAGACCCTGAACGAAGCCGAAGGGCACTTGGTCTCCCCATCATTGCAATCGTTTTTTTTTATTCTGGACCAATGGACCATACCTGGGAACTGTGGGAACCTTTTAGTTACGGAGACATTGGAGGTCAAAATTCCAATGTAATACGGCGTCCATAAGTTCAGCCGGATTACAATTCGGCTGAAATAAAGTATGCCGCATTGAATGAACCCTTCGCGTTCGTCAAAGCGGCGTATTATCGTGCCGTCGTTATACTAACGGGCTCATCGTCGATTAGCTGAAAGTTTTAGTTCCATTTATTGCCGCAAGTGGCGCTGCATGATCATAACGCCTGTGGGAGTTAACGACCTCCGCAAAGACCATGCCTGAAAAGTCATCGAACCGGGCTGATGATGATGGTTTTGTGACGTTGCAGAGGAAGAAGCGGAAGATCCAACAAGAATTGCTGCGGCACAGCTCTTGTCAAGCCCGACATCCCTGTTCGAGCCGCCCAGCCAACCATTCCCGTTTATATTTCCCACCTACACTATACCACTAAGGCCGAGGACATCATGGACTACGTGTGCCAAAGGACCAAGTACAGGCCGAGAGTGCACTTGCTTGAATCGCGACGCAACGTCAACTTCAAGGCGTTCGTGGTGCGAGTACCTACATCCCAAGTAACACACACAGACGAGCTGAATAAAGATTGAGTAAGAGCAATCATCAAGAGCATAAGATAGATACTAAGCTGAATAACGTCTGAGTGCCGTCTATTCAGCTGTTATTCAAGCAAAAAGTGCCCCAATTTTGAAAGCTAAACGCTGATTAACATCTGAGCAACATCTAAGTGGGAGCTTAATAACGTTTACATTAGCTTAATAACAGTTCACATTGTTTTTAATAAGCTCTTACAACTGAGGTATTCAGCTTAGTCGAATTGTTTTTTTTTTATTATTATTTATGACGTGCCGCGTGAATAATCAAGATAACTGATAGTAAATAGTATTTTCATACGTACATTTTCATAGTATTTTGGTGATCTCGTAAAATCCATGTAAGTATAAATTACAAAGATTTTTAATGGCGATCGATCGTTTTGCTCTATAATGCTGAATAAAAGTACACACATGTCTTGTAACTAAGCTATAACTTGAAAAAGAGTAGTCTCATTACACTAACTTCTGAATAACATTTCTATAGTTGGCCACATTTCTACATTACTCAGATTTTTAGGGTTCCCTAATCGAACGAACAAAAACCTTTTATAATGTGGAATTTACTCCTCCGGCTTTCACTAAATTGATATAAAATTGATTACATTTAAAATTTGCAGATTGGCTTACAATGAGTTGTTCCTTAGAACGACAAACTATTCAAACCTATGAAGATGCTGAAGAAGAATTGGCAAATATGCTGAGCAAAACAGACACCGACCCAGATCTTGATCAGAACAGCTGTGTTTAAATGTCAAATATTGTATTACTTTTACTTTTACTCTACATAATTAAGCTCTAGCTGGAAAGTCACAAATAAAACATCTTATCACAACGTTAATTTTATTTTCTTGTACTGTAATACCAAATAAGCATTAGAATCAAACAAAATAATCATTTCAGAAATGAATATCATCAGATGCACTCTTTTCTTGCGTGAATCGCAATGCTGTTTGATATTTTTGGGGGACGGAACCCTCTTCATCGCATGACAACCACGCATCCTGGTTGGGACCGGGATCCAATCCATAATACAAACAACCCAAAAAATAAATACGTACAATATTTTAATTAAGCTGGAATTAAGCCATGGGCGCTATAACAATACAAATGTGGTCTTTAATTTGAATAAGTTTGAAACTCTCTATTATACTGAAAAAAGCTTATTAAAACGTAAATAATATTGTTTATTCAGCAGCTGAATAATTAGTAAAACATAGAATCTTATCCAGTTTAAAGATAAAATAAAAACAATTATTCAGTATCAAGCTGTATAATAGAATTAAATAACAATATTATTCAGAATGTGATACTTAATTCAGACTTTAGCTGTTTCAAACGCTACTAGCTTAGTATTGCTTGAATAGTAGCAGTACAGATTGTAGTTATTCAGATAAATGCTTCCGACGGCGCTGTTTTCCAGCATTAAGGCTCCTAGAACGCGTAATGATAAATAACGTCTGTATAATGATCTTACGGTGATTAGTTTTATGCGTAAAGAAGGTAAGGACAGAAATACAGAATTTATTAAGCCTTAACAATTTTATGGGTCCGAACTCAACCTTATTCAGCATTTGGCTATTCCAACACTCTTATACAAACTATATTCATCCTTAAACTGTAAAATGTTCTCAATGTATATAGTTATCTTGCTTATGTGTTACTTGGGATGCCACCTGCACCTCGTCATGGCAGAGGACTTTTGGCTGCAAGGTGTAATGTTCCGTCGCAGTGCTCGAGTGAAGTGTGTTTTAGTAAAATAGTTTTAAGTTGAAACACTAACACACAATGTACTATTATATAATTATGTTAGTCTGTAACGTATTTATCTATGGGCCAAAGTAGCCTGAAAATAAAGGTTTTATTATTATTATTATAAAAAGAAACATGGCGTCGCAATCGACAACGGTGTCACAATCAAATGGCCGCTTTTCTGTTTTTTTTTTTTACCTACTTGTTAATAACTACGTGGCAGTGGGGTTATTAAGGGGGCAATATATCATTATTTTTGCGATAGGACGCACCGTTTTCAAGATATAAGCAAATTTAGAACCTGCTACGACTCCATGACGCACGCTCGCTACCTCGCATTTTACATGACACACCCACTTTGTCACAAATGTCGTCGTCGCTCCGCCGGTCTTCGGCCTACGCTCCTCATGCCAGCTAGCAAGACTTTTAGGAAAATTTTAGTAGGTTATTTGAAGTATCGAAATTGCTGACAATCCGGCTAAACGTTGGACGCCGCTTTGTCGAACGTATCGCCATCGCCACCACAATCCGGCTGAACGTGAGGACGCTGTATTAAATATCGGCTTCGTTTTTCAATCCGGCGCGCCATTATGTAAAACAGCGTGTTATTCGAATTGGCTGCCACACATCCATCAGCACAATGTTTTGAGTGTTACCTACTTTGAGTTTTTCAGTAAAACGTGATTTTCCACCCAAAAAAAAGTCGTTTCCCAGCAATATTTTTTGAGTAGCGTTACTTAGTTTGCTGTAGGTACACAATGCTTGGTTGACGGCTTCGTGAAGTGATCGTTTACACTACGTGTGCAGCGGGAAGTCCGAGGTACCTTCTTACTGCTACCTGCATATTACTGGGAGCCTAAAATGGCCGCTTTAGCAGGCATGAATTACGTTACAATTCGTAAAATGGTCACAAAGTGATAATATAACATTAGTTACGTCTGTGACCATTTTAAGAATTTTAACGTTTCATTTTATTATCCTAGGTATTACGATTCTGCTATAGCGGCCATTTTAGATCCCGTGCTATCGCATTCATGATAGAATTAAATGGGCTATACGCAGTCAAAATAGGTTACCTAGCGAAACTCCACATTCAATAGGGGCACAATTTCGATATGTGACCGATGGATGCCCGCCAGTTCAGAGCCTGCATATATTATGATTATAGCTCTTGTTTGTGTGCCTATGGTATAAGAAGTCATGTGTGCTGTTATCATAAAAACAAAATCTTGTTGGTATGCTCAAAATAATATAAAGGCGTAAAAGAGCCGTACAAAAATATCTACAAAAGCGTGGCACTTTTACTATTTATTTTCCTTTTGGACAAAAACAAATGGTAGTCTCGTCTGCAGCGACTCTTACTTCAAATCCAGGTTGCAAAAATAATATACATACAGCCATTGTTTTATCAACTTTACATTTTATGATAGAATGAAAAAAAAAAATTAAAAAATATACAAAGGTATCATATTAAAAATATACAATTTGTGGTAAAAATATTTGAGAAACATGTCGCTGTTATTGACCCAAACCCAATTTTTAGATAAACTGGCTTGGCTGGGACGGAACTAGTTCTTTCGAAGCTCTGGGTCGTTTAACTGAAGAAAATCTTGAATATCTGAGCAGGTACCTTGCGGCCGAAGACCTAAGTTCTACTGGAACCAACCAAGAGCGTAGGTACACCTCGTTCGAGCCGCCCGCGAACACAGAGGTCAGAGGTAAAAAAAAAACAAAACTTTTTTTTTTAGGCTCAAGTTCATAAGCTTGAAAAGTGTTAAGAGTGCTTTACGCTAAGACGAAACGCACGAGATGTAGGTACAGGAATCGACCTCGACCAATCACATTCGTTAAAATCCACATCGCGTCCTCTCGTCTGCGATTGGTTGATTCAGCCTCTGTGGAAATGCATCCATAGACACGTTGGACCAACCAGTTTAAATTCGGAAATTGGGTTTGACTGCTTGAAGCGTTACCTATCTTATTTTAAAGCTAAGGACATAATTATGTTGTAGTATTTTATGTCTGTAATTTGAGTAGCAACTTTAAAATTTCACAGTTATCTAAACACCACATAAAAAAAATGTTGTAGTCTTCTTTGTCCTTGGCTTTAAAATAAGAGAGGTATCATAGAGTAGACAATAGTTCATTGTTCCATATGTAAATTGGTTGTCCATGGAGTATTAACAGATGTTACATTGTCTATCCTAATTCAGTTGAACAGTGATTTCCATTAGTTGCCTCAAAGACTCTATACAAGGTGGAATTTTTTAATGCCACCTGGAAGGAAAGTACTCGAAATATTGGAGATAGCAAATTTTGCTCAAAGAAAACATTCCTTTAGTTTTAAAAAGAAACCGAAAAACCGAACCGACCGACTAAAGTCAGACCGACTAAAGTTCGAAAAAATAACATCCTATATTTTTTTTAGATCAATCGATAGGGGCAATCATATGAATCAAATCTCTCTAACAAACATCATTAATTAAATGAAGGTAAAATCATGAAATCTAAAGAATATTTATAAAATACAGAATGTTATTTTTTCGAACTTTAGTCGATCTATCCCGGGATCGATGCCCGAATGTGGCAAGCGAATTCTCGAAAATCTGTGAATGCAGATTCGTTTCTTTTTAAAAATAAAGGAATGTTTCCTTTGAGTAAAATTTGCTATCTCCGGTATTTAGAGTACATTCCCTCTCCAGGTGGCATTGAAAAATTCCACTCTGTATAGTACCTAATATGAGTTGACTACTGCAGATCCAAATTATTTAAACCATAGTGATTTGCTACCATTTATTGCTTCTTTCCCAGTTGTTAAAAATTAAAAACAGCTAACACTACCAAGGAAAAGCGTAATGACTAAGATTTAAATTGTTAAAAACTTAACTCGTTTCTCCATCCTAACTATTCACAACTTTTCAATTATGAAAATCATTAAGAAAGCATTTTATTAAAATTGTTAGTTTAGAATTGTATTTAAATAAACTATAGGTGACTTGTTCAAATTAACTGGTACAAATTACAACAAGTTAAGGATGCTACACACGTACGGGTTGTCACAGCCGGGCGGGAAAATGCCACAGATCCGAAACCGAGCCGACCCTAAATAATTATATGATTCAGTGATGGTAGACAGACACTGATCGGCACGGGCCGAATAAATGCCGGATAATAATATGTGTTATTTAAGGGATTTACAATTTTTTGTTATTTACAGTTGTTTTAGTGGTTTTTAAACTCAATTTCAAAAATGTCATCGTGGAACAATATAAAGAAATCTAAAAACCTGCAGGTTTCTCTTCTAGAGACGTGGTTACAACCGGAAAAACAACACCGCATTATATACCTTGCAAATACTTGATAATTTATTCTAATTTGTAAATCAGCTCAAATAACCATACGTTTTTGTTTGTTTTTACCCAAATGTCAAAATCCGCCATTTTGTGACGTCAGAACTTCCAGTCTATTGGCGATGCAAAGATTATCCGCGCGCCTCTAGCGGCGAAATTTAGAAGTTGTCTAAGAACGACACTGCTTTAAAGTTGAGGTTAAGTTTAGACATAATCAGATGGATCATGACTACATACACAAACTTTTACGAAATATTGTTGCGTTAATCAATGTAGTAAGTACTTACGGAGAATCGGGAATAAGTTTTCATTTGTTTCCAGAAGACAAAATTATGAAAAAAAAATTAATAGGCAAGCCGATTTCACTTTTTTTGGATTGGCTTATTTTGATGATATTCTATAGTTGGTGGTATTACAAATTTGGGTCCACCAATTATTCACATTGATTTTATGTAGTTAAGTAAAATTATAAAAGCGTAACAAGGGAACATACGAATCTGAAGAATATTTTATGAGTGGTAATACATTTTTACAATCAATAAATAATTTAAGTTTTTTAGTTTTACTACTACATTTATTTTTATTCAAATTTTAAACAAAAGATCCATACTTGTTAACTACTTAGAAATTTTTCAAAATATACTTTGACAAGACAAACAATGATTTTCGTCATCTGAAACTTTTCGTATCTCTAAATCTTTTCCTATTTCAGAATAAACTAAATAATCATATTCTATAATACCTGAAAATAACATACCTACTGTTGAGGTAGGAGTCCCTATGTGTCTGGAGTGAAAGACGGTTCAGATGCGAATGCCTTTATTGCTTAACGTTACCTATTATATGCAAAAATATTTTCAACATTATTGGCGACTACCTACATGTATAACATTCTAAAATAAATTAAATCATGTGTGTAATCATATGATAGAAAATAATTGAATTTCTCGCTCACATATAAAAGCTTGCGCCGCGCATGATGTATGAGTGAATGTGTTGCAGCTACACCTACCTTGCATTTGAGTATAATGCTGAGTATTTTTTTTTTAATTTTGACTTTATATAAAATAGGAATTGCATTAATTTCTGAACTTCCTTTAATGTCAATCTCAATATTTCAAAGAAATTTTCCTTCCATATCTATAGCAGTACCGTCTAGATTTCACCAGAACGCATTGGTTTTGTGTATCCTGCAGACGCTTTAATAACATCCACTATTGACAACATAATTAATGTCTCGTCCAGCAAAAAACCACATAAATCTGATTTATATTTAATTAATCATTTTCCGTGACGTAAATTGTATCGAAAACTGTCAAAGTGTCGTTCTTAGACAGCTTCACAATTTTGACACTTGAGGCGCTAGATAGAATCTTTGCGTCGCCAATACATGGAAACGTTAGCGATGTGCTCGAAACGGTCCTCACTTTCATAGAGGCACTAGATTGTCACTTTCGACGACGTAAATGTTAACGTAAACTCGATTTACGCGATCGAGACGTTACTCGAATTTTAGTATGACACTCGCACTAAGCATACAGAATCCCGAAATCACTGGGTCGAACAAGCTATTTGGTTTACAGTTTAACCCACAAATTACATTGTAAAATGTAAACCAAATAGCTTGTTCGACCGTACATACGTTTCCAGAGAGGGTATAAAGTCTAAGGTCATAATGATGTGCACATTCATCATTCAATTATTGCGAAATATTTTCATTCAATCATCAACATACCTAGTTCCCACATACAAAGCTAACCGTCCACCATTTACAATTTCTTGGGTGACACTGACACGACACAAAATGAATTACTAATAGTCTAGTATTTTGGTGACGGTACCTACTTGTCACAGTTACATTCTATTTCTTCTCTCTTTTTGTCCTTTAATTGTCAACTAATGTTGTCGCGCTCTATCCTTATTAAGCAAAAACAGTTTTCAAGAGCCATCACTAAACAACGTACAGACCTGCTGTTGTTGCAATAGGGTAGTTGCACCAGTAACCACTAATTCAAAGACACAACTTCTCTAAAATAACATTGAATGGGGTTGGCCGGTAAAAGCTGAAAGCAGATGGCGCTGGCGCTAGCATAGTTGTTCCCAATCTGACCAATAAGGTTAAGCCATTTTGAAATATAAAATGACATTACCAGATTTTCTACCAATGACGATGCTTATAACAAACTATGCTAGCGCCATTAGTTCCACAGTTGCCATCCCCATTGAATACACCTGAAAACCCATTTAATTAGGGTTCCGTACCTCAAAAGGAAAAAAAAAACCGGCAAAGACCGAGTCGGACTCGCGCACCGAGGGTTCCGTACTAACTTTATAAAGGACAAACTTAACTTTGCTGTTCGATTCCATGAAACAGCTATTGCACCAACCGCAGATAATAAGTTTCTAATAGTAAAATCGCTTTTTTTTTGTTATTAAACTACACACATCAACACGGTCTAGGGATATTTTAAAAAAAGCGAATTACTATCAATGTGTTAATTATTTATATGACATGTATATATTTATGAGATTTAATATTCTACCATTTTTTAATAATGGTTAAGGTATAGATTAAAATTTCAGGATTTTATGGAAAAAAAATGAAGAATAGACGGAAACCGTATATGAATGAACTTTTAATTTGTGAGTAAAAACTGAAAAAAATAGAAAAATCATTTAATTTGTGTTTATAAACTTGAAGTTAGTAGTCTGAGAAAGCGCCCATGATGTTCATAACACATCGGCAACGATTCGGCATGCTCAGAACAAGGTTGTCAATGTCTTGCTGCGGAATATTGTCCCATGTCCTTCTGAGGTGCGCAAAAAGTTGATCTTCTGTAGCCAGATTTTCAGGAACTTCCTTCAGAGCTCTTCTTTGCAGCATATCCCACGCATGCTCAATGGGATTTAGATCTGGCGATTGAGCAGGCCAGTCTAAGGCCCTAACATTATGTGTATGTAACCAAGCTGCTACCGTTCTCGCCGTGTGTGCCCGGGCATTGTCGTGCATGAGCAGGAAATCTTGCCCCATTTGTGTTCTGTGGGGCAAGATTACGGGCCCCAGCACCTGTTGGACGTATCGTTCTGCCGTCATATTGCCCCGCACCCAAACGAGATCCGTCCGTCCTCCAAGACGAATTCCTGCCCAAACTATAATTGTTCCTCCTTGGTATGGGTGAACTTCCTGAGGGTTCTGGAGACGGCTCCATCGTCCAGGAACTCGCCAAACACGCGTCCTTCGTGAATCTGGATGGAAGCCGAACCTGGATTCATCCGTGAACAGCACATTGGACCATTGGTCACGGCCCCAGTCCACGTGGTTCCGAACCCATTCTAATCGTCGTCCACGATTGCCTCTCCGTAAAGGTGCGCCCGGAGTGGTCTACGAGAGCGTAGATTGCTTTCATGCAGTCGCCATCTTACAGTTTGGTCACTCACAAGCACTTGGTGTTCCACTCGCAGCCTTTGGACCAATTGAGTCGCCGTTGCATTTGGTTGTGCTCGCGCAGTAATTTGCAAAAATCGGTCTTTTCTGGGGGTAGTGATGCGACTTGGCCCCCGGTGCCTCTCCGCTACTTCACCTGTGGCACGATAGCGTGTCCACAATCTTGAAATTACATTTTGATGGGTCCCTTTGGCCTCAGCAACATTACGCTGAACAGATCCAGCTTCCAGCATTCCCACAGCTCGTAACATCTCCGCCCTCGTCAAATGTCGGCGTTGCATGGCTACAATACCTCAATTTTAACTTTCTTTCGTTTAAAAATGAAAAAAAACTGTAACTAAACGTAATTCGTATTGTTTTCTAAATTTCGCACAAATGAAAATTCCCTCTCCTATACATCAAGACATTTTTATGCCACCGAAACAAAAGAATTTTCAAAAATTTGAATTTGGAATTAGTCTGAGATAAATTACAAACAAATCGGTGTCTAGAAGATTCCAATGCGGCCAGTACTTTTCGAGTTATTTAATTGAGCATGAAATATCCCTAGACCGTGTTGATGTGTGTATATATTGTTGTCGATTCTGTTGTGCACAAACTAAACTTAATTTAGGCTATTGCTATCTTTTTCTCTCTAATAAAACGAGAAAGAGACTGACGTAATTTAGAGCTGTCAAATTTAGTTGCAACTAATATTTCCATACAAATGAAGGGTGCACGTAAAAACATGTCGACTAAAAACACGGTGAAGCGCAAGGCATAAACTAGTTTGACGTCTCTAACTTAGTTCATAGCTATAGCCGTCCTTTTCTCGCAATGCCTTTTAGTAAAAGATAGCAATAGACTAAATTAAGTTTAGTTTGTGCACAACAGAATCAACACCATTGACTACTACTACCACTTAGCTACTACTTACTACTCGGTTAAAAGCAAGGTCTTACAGCACAGACCTTGCTTTTAACCAAAATTGACAAATCTAGGTCAACCGGAAGTACCCTATAGGTTTTGGGTCGAAAATCTATAACAATATGGTAGTTCCCGTTGACCTAGAATCACGAAATTTGGCGAGAAGCAATGTCTTACAGCACATGTAAAGGGAAAAACTGAAAACCGAAAATATGTAGTTTACTTAATAAAAAAAAAAGCGATTTTACTATTGCAAATTTATTATTTGCGGTTGGTGCAATAGCCGTTTCATAGGATCGTACAGCAAAGTTAAGTTTGTCCTTTAAAAAGTTTGTACGGAACCCTCGGTGCGCAAGTCCAACTCGCACTTGACCGGTTTTTTTTTTTTAATTTTCTGTAAAATCAGATTTTGGTTTACTTTGAAGTCATTATAAAGTCAAGTCATAATTGAATTGACGTCATAGGTTGCTATTACCATGTAAAATCTATGGGTCTATCTATAAATTATGGGGACTATCTATGTCTAATCAATCTACAATTGATTGGTGGTGCAACTACCATATTGTGCTGTTATTAGGTTGATGGTTCATCCTCAACTGGCAGCACGGTATGGCACTTTTCCATACTCCTATCCTCTTAAGAGAGTGCTACTGATTGCATCGTTGATACTGCCACATGCAATAGCATTCTTTCTCTATTTCTCGCTCTAGCAAATGATGGTTCTGCGTTACAGAAAAGGATATGAGCATGTAAAAGTGCAATTCCTTCTACCAGATGTCTCTTTCTCGTTATAATAGAGAGAAAAAAATAACAATAGCCTAAATTAAGTTTAGTTTGTGCACAACAGAATCGTCACCATTGACTAGTACTACCACTTAGCTACTACTTACTACTCGGTTAAAAGCAAGGTCTTACAGCACAGACCTTGCTTTTAACCAAAATTGACAATTCTAGGTCAACCGGAAGTACCCTATCGGTTTTGGGTCGAAAACCTATAATAATATGGCAGTTCCCGTTGACCTAGAATCACGAAATTTGGCGAGAAGCAATGTCTTACAGCACATTTAAAGGGAAAACCTGAAAACCGTAAATATGTAGTTTACTTAATAATAAAAAAAGCGATTTTACTATTGCAAATTTATTATTTGCGGTTGGTGCAATAGCCGTTTCATAGGATCGTACAGCAAAGTTAAGTTTGTCCTTTAAAAAATTTGTACGGAACCCTCGGTGCGCAAGTCCAACTCGCACTTGACCGGTTTTTTTTTTTAATTTTCTGTAAAATCAGATTTTGGTTTACTTTGAAGTCATTATAAAGTCAAGTCATAATTGAATTGACGTCATAGGTTGCTATTACCATGTAAAATCTATGGGTCTATCTATAAATTATGGGGACTATCTATGTCTAATCAATCTACAATTGATTGGTGGTGCAACTACCATATTGTGCTGTTATTAGGTTGATGGTTCATCCTCAACTGGCAGCACGGTATGGCACTTTCCATACTCCTATCCTCTTAAGAGAGTGCTACTGATTGCATCGTTGATACTGCCACATGCAATAGCATTCTGTCTCTATTTCTCGCTCTAGCAAATGATGGTTCTGCTTGACAGAAAAGGATATGAGCATGTAAAAGTGCAATCCCTTACCATATGAGGTTCAATCCTTGTTTTGATTCTGAGCCACAATGGCAGAAAAAATATTTTTACAATTAATATTCAATCATAAAAATCAATGTGGTGAGTATGTTTCCTCAGTCTTTTAATGCCAAGTGTAACAACAATAATTACATTAATGAATTAAACATTGGATTTAAACTTTAGGAGCCTAGAGGTATACAAACTCTATTAATACAATAGTCTATCTGCACACATTCATGTCTATAGGTACCAAAAAGATATTACAGGGCTGTAAATTAATAAATTGAACTCCCAACAGTACCTTTTACCCATTTTCAGTAAATTCCCATCATAATTTATAATATGTTTCTGAAGGCCTACTCTCTAAACACGAAATCCGTGGTTTCAGCCAAAAGTATGGTTGTTTCCTATTCAGTATCACTTACGGATATAAGATTTATTAGGGGCCCAAACTAAAAATAAATAATAACACGATTGGTCATCTGTCCTTGCTCCCAATGTGTTTTCAAAAAACATGAATCCCTAAATTTTAGGGAGTAGGGTTCATTTCAAAGTATAAACTACTTTCGCCCCGTACCTTCGTTGACAGACTTAGAGAGTAGACCCCCTTACCCTCAAATTAATACTAGTTTTGTCATAAGAAATATTTGCACCACTCTCTTGCCCATAGCCACTTCATAATGATTTTCACACATTTCTAGAACTAGATTTCTTTCGTAATTTGAAATATAAAAATTTAAATAGTTACAATATCACCCAGTCATTGTTTTTAAAAGAACAGTTGTTTAACAGCCTTATTGTCAAACATTTCACACTTTGCTTTAAGCCCAATTCTATGAAAGTAAAAAGTCTTTTAAGCACTTAGGCAAAGGTAACGCCTTTATCGAGCCATTATTCACATATTGTAGAATTGCATCCCTGCAAACACTTTGTAATGTTTTCACTGAAATAAATAACAAAAATCATGTTAATGATTATAAGACAACACAATACACTTACAGAGATTCAACTACTTTCTACAAGTAGCTAGTGAGAAAACAATGTAAAATATATAAATTGCATTAAAATAATCAATTATTTTTGCTTTTGTAAACAAAATAAACAAAACAACAATTGAGTAGTTTCATTATTAATGGTTGACTCACCTCCATACAGTTGAACAATCTTCACTTGTTTGGTAGTGCCATAAACATCCACAACCGCATGTAGGGGTCCTCTGGTGTATGGGATAGCCTTCGTGCAAGGCCCCTGGTCCTCGCCATTTATTATAAAATGCATCTCTGCTAAGTCCTGTTCATCTTTACTTACTTTGGCACAAGGGACAAACATAACACCAATGCGACTGCCAGCATCCATTGGTAATATGCCTTGTGGAACTCCACTCTGTGATAGTAGTTGTGGTCTGAGAACCATCTTGGACACGAAGCCGCGCGGCGTTTTAACGACGTGCCCGTCGCCCAGCACAGACACGCGCGGCTCGTTCTCTCTCCGCCCATTAGCTACTTGATTCACAAGTTCTACAAGCACATTGTTCTGTGATTTTGAAATAGGAAATATCCATGACATACCAGTGTTTGCAAGATCAGGCAGCGCATACTGTGGCAATCCTTTATCACCCAGTGCAGCTGTCTGAGGATCGAGCAATGTCAGCCCGAGTCGCATATGACCACTCCAACCGCGTTCAGTTTTCTCAATTTCCACAAGAAATATTTCCCCAGGTAGCAGGGGTTTCTCGCTAAAGGTTAACCCATGGGCAAAGCTCGCTTTTCTATACGCAACGGTATTATCCTCGAATAAAATAATATTTGATCCGTGATAATGGTGAAATCTCGACAACATATTCACACACACATTTGAGCTTCTAAGAAGAATGAGAACACTACCTTTTCACTATTATTTTTAAATACACTTTATTACTTTTTACTGTTTTTTTTTTGTAATGAACATCAGAACGGCAAATATTAACAACAAAAAACTAACAAAATAACCCGAAGTCCTTCCGTTGAGTTGATCCGTCGTTGTTCGTAAAGATGTTGTTGACATTGACATTCATTTTACGACATGACAGATGACAGTGAGTGAGATGAGAAATGTCATGCATATTTTTGACAGTAACAGCATTCAATGTGGCGGGAAATTGGGGTGTTATTCGCGCTCCCTGAAAACGACGGATGGATTGTGTGAGGAATGTTATGAATGAAAAAGGTTTTTATGATTGTTTAAGGTGAATGCTCCGAACAGCCCGCGAAATTCAAATTTTCTTACGTTTTTTTGCAATTTACAGGCCAGTGATAGGTTGTATGTTGATTAAAATATTGTTCGTGATTGTAAGACGTATGTAGTTACAGAATTAAAATCATCAAAATCATCAATACAACCCTCCAAGTTCATAAAGGTCTAGCAATGACTTTGACCTTGAAAAAATCGTTCCTCGACCTTTATGAACTTGGAGGGTTGTATTGATGACTTTGATGATTATAATTCTGTAACTACATACGTCTTACAATCGCGAACAATATTTTAATCAACATACAATCTAGCAGTGGCCTGCAAATTGCAAAAAACGTGAGAAAATTTGAATTACGCGGGCTACCCTGGAGCAACAGCCTTAACGGTTGACAGGGGAGAATGGAAGAAAAAAACGTGTTGCGCCGACCCCAAGTAACATGGGATAATGGCAGGAACATGATGATGATTCGCGATCACTCTTGCATCCGACGTTGTCATAATATTCTGAGGCTTTTCTGCGTTACTCTAATTTCTATAACGGACAAATGAAATCCACAGTAAGATCATAAGTTTAAGTCAAGATTTTTCCCAGTCAGTCGTTGCGTGGCCTGCGCATATCGCGCTTGCAACAGTTTGCGGACTAGGGACACCCGCATGCAACAATAGAATCTGTCCCCGGGCCCGGCATAATACGTCCACGGTTTCAAGTCCCAAGGCATAAAGACAAAAAAAAAAAAACAAAATGTCACTCTCCGGCAAAGTAGTCACGCGGGTTTTTCAATTAAATTTACGAAATAATATTCTAAATATCAGGCAGAGAACATGTTCAGTTATTTTAGAACAACCTAAACACCATTATAGTGGTTTTTTAAAGCAGAAGATCTTTGATACCAAAGGGTTTTTGTGTACCATCATGTCAACAAAGACAGCAGAGCCGTAAGTCGTTTAGTTTTTGCTCTATTTTATACGAGTAGCAATCACTGAAAAGAGCAATTTATGTTTGAAATTCTTTAAACTCGTCGACAACTCGTCTCTTCGTATTACAACACAAAATTTCAGATAAACTTCTAATTGTTTGCAAATAATAATTAATCATCATCATCATTATTCTCTGGGGTCGGCGCAAATAATCATTGTTGATGATTATTATTTTTAATGTTTGCATTGTATCTTTTTGAACGAAGTTACTAAACGTAAATGCAATAATGCTGAAAAAGTGCCGCGTCAAGTAAAGAAGAATTGGAAATTAGTGGAAATAGTTTTACATATTATCAACACGTACAATATTTTATTTAGTAGTGAGCTACAAATTTAGTATCTCTATTCTTAATACCAGTAGAAAGGTAAGTTTGTACAATGTAATATAACCTAACCTTTGTGTTTGATTATTTCAATACACTTAGAATTTTATTGATAAGATTTCCACGATGTTTTACACTTTGTAAACAGAAAAAACTTCTAATGTCTAGAGTTTAATTAATTATGTAATATTTTACTTTATTATACTAATAATTTGATATAATGATATACGACAGTTTTCAAAATCTTTGCAACCATAAACCTGAATGTTGCAGATTAAATGCAGAGGGCATTTGCTATCTACATTTATTTGCAGAGTTTAAATGCACTTAACAACAGCAGAGATAAAAATAAAACAGATTGAACAGAAAGAAGTTCTCACATATACATATTTTATTATAGATGACTCACTATTAAATTATGGAACAGTAGCAACTGGTATAAAATTATGTATACTCAACCCATTTTTTGAGTAACGTGCCAAGTGATTATCATCTTTTAACTACTCAGGGTGGATTTTCAGGATTGGGCAGTAAAGGTAGGAACCTTAACCATTGTAGCTACAGCAGTGGTTCCCAAGTTATGGTGTTCTTAGCACGGATAATAAACATAAAACCCAAAATATAGCACAAAGTGTATTATTAAAAGATCATGACGAAATGTGCCACTACCTAACACCAGTAGTAACGACAGTAGGAATTGAACAACTTATTACTGGAATTGAGAAAAAACTATCTGACTTCACCATGCATGACTATTGTATAATATTGATTGGATCTGAAGACTTTAAATCAACACATGACTACAGCAAGATTATAATGAACATTCGAAATGTCTTATGTAAAATAAAACACACAAATATTATTATATGCTTCCCGACATACACCTATACTAGAAATAATGACATCTATAACTGGAGGATTGAGACATTTAACAATTTACTTTACCACAATATAATGTCCCATGAATACGCCTACTACCTGGATTCAAATCAGCACCTGAAATGTGATTTCTGTTTGTTTAGGAAAAAGTAAAAACGGATTTATAAACAATTTAGCAATGCGGACAGTTTTTGAGGATCTATTGACTTTAATTAATGACATTGAATGCTCCAATACTACCTGTCTTACCGAATTTTATGACGACAACCATGCGATCTATGACGAAGCCTCTGAAGACTATAATAAAAACACTTCTTGTATTAACCAACCTTCAAACTTTTTTCGTGACTAAACATCTTCACGTGTTGCATCAAAATATCGCTGGGCTATTGTCAAAATCTGAAACTTTAACAGTGTGCCTAGAAGAATTAGAAGCCTCACAATCTTGTGTGGAGGTACTATGCATCACTGAACATTTTATTATGGAGGGCTATGAAAAACATCTAGATCTTCCTAATTATCAGCTCGCAGCCTGCTACGCAAGAAAAAATAGCAAAAGAGGTGGAGCATGTATTCTTACTAGAAATGGTCTACAATATAAGGAATTAAAAAGGATTTCAAGATTTTCTGTAACCGGTGTCTTTGAATGGTGTGCCATCGAACTGATTGACTACAAGATTATTATTGTCTGCATTTATAGAGTCCCAAATAGTAGTAATTTCAATATGTGCATTGAAAAATTACACATGATTTTACAAGAACTGTCTAATAAGCCCTTTCTAAATAGCAATATTGTAATAGCGGGTGATTTCAATGTCGATATCCTAAAGAGAACTTATCAAACCCTAGATTTTGAGTGTCTGTTATTGAATTATAATTTGAGATTGTCTATTTTTCAGCCCACTAGAATGAAGAGTCAAACATGTATAGATAATTTTGCTCACAATTTTGAGAAAAAATGCAAAGCGGAAGTGATTGAATTTGCCCTATCGGATCACACAGCGCAACTGCTGAAATGCCCCGTAAGGGTGGACTGTGTTTTGAAATATTGGTTCATATCTCAAAGAGATTTTAGCCCGGAAAATATGATTAAATTCAGAACCTGTCTTGAGAAGCTGACATTCTCTGAAATCTATGACAGCGATAATCCAAATGTTGCTTTTGACTTATTTATAGATCAATTTAAATTATTTTACGACATAAGCTTCCCCAGTAGGCTCATAAAAATGCAAACAAGTAAAAAGTCAAAATGGATATCGCGTGGTATCAAATTATGTAGCTTAAAAAAAAGGCAACTATTATGGGCCTCTAGACTCCAACCGACACAAATAAACAAAATAAAATATTCAAACTACACCAAATTATTTAAAAAAATTATTAAACTGACTAAGCTAATCTCAAAATGACTACAATATTAAAAACTCTGACAATAAAAGCAAAATGACATGGAAACTAATAAAGAACTCTAAATTTAATGTTCCAAATGACATAATAAATACAATTCAAGCCGACGATAGAACAATTAAAAATCCTCAATTAATTGCAGACAAGTTTAACGCCCACTTCATTGATAAAATTGTGCCAACACCAGGGAAACGCAAACAATCAACTGCGCACATTTTTAACAGTCAAAAATCCATGTTCATGGCACCATGTCAACCAATGCAAATATTTAATATTATAAAAAGTTTAAAAAACACCAATAGCGTAGGGTATGACGAAATTTCAACAAAGATCATAAAACATGTTGCTGATCTAATTTCTGTCCACTAAGCCATATACTTAATTTATGTATCAGTCACGGTGTTTTTCCTGACCGACTAAAGGTCTTTAATGTAAAACCCGTTTTCAAAAAAGGGGATAAACAGCAAATGGACACCTATAGACCTATTGCACTTTTGTCAATTTTCTCAAAAATATATGAGAGATACATTTATAATGAGGTTTATGCATATTTAGAAAAACAAATGATTCTCTGCAACGAGCAAAAAGGGTTCCGGAAAAATAAGACGATAAATATGGCAATCTATGACTTCTTGAATACAATTATGACTAATATTGATAAAAAGACACCTGTTTGTGCTATGTACTGTGACATGACACAAGCTTTTGACTATGTTGACCATAATATCTTTGGAAACAAACTGTACTCCTATGGTATAAGAGGTAATATTCTGGATTTATTAATGACTTATCTCTCAAATAGAAAGCAAAAAACTGCTATAACAGTCTTAAATTTAAAGACGAAAGAAGAAGTCACATACCTATCCAGAGAACGTCTGTATACTTTGGCGTACCACAGGGCAGTGTTCTGGGTCCTTTACTTTTCCTAATCTACATTAATGACCTGCCCAAAGCCATAAATTACCCTATAACTCTATTTGCTGATGATAGCACGGTAACAGTAGCTAGTAATAAACCTGACCAATACGAAGCTGATGTGAATGAAGTATTAATCGCAATAATCGCTTGGCTTAACAATAACAACTTAAAAATTAATCTAGGAAAAACTCAAATTATGCATTTTGGTCATAGAAAACCTAACACAAAAATGAATGTGAAATTTCAAAACAACGTAATTAATAACGTAGACAGTACGAAATTCCTAGGACTTATAATAGATAGACAGCTTAACTGGAAGAATCATATCGAAACATTATGCAAGAAAATAAGTTGCTCATCCTATGCCCTATATAAACTTGCTCCAACTGTTAACACGGATGCACTACTTACAGCCTATCATGGTCTTGTTGCATCTGTGTTAAGACACGGCATTATATTTTGGGGTAACTCAACAAATAGGGAAGCCGCGTTTGAAGCGCAAAAGCGCTGCATAAGATCTATGTTTGGGCTTCAGGTGACGGACAGTTGTGTACCATATTTCAAAAAGCACAAAATTCTGACACTACCAGCTTTGTATATATATGAAACTGCCTTATTTGTGAGATACAATACAAATTTGTTTTCCTATTTATCTGATACTGTACAACGTAACAGGCGAAATGATATGCTACGCGGACGCAGAGCCAAGACTGTTCTTATGCGGAAAAGCATATTCTGCAGAGCCCCACAAATTTATAATAAAATTAATAAATCCATTAGAGAGTTAGATTTGGCTAGATTTAAGAAGCAATTTAAAGATTTTTTATGTAATAAATGTTATTATAATTTGAATGACTACTTAAATGACACTGACATATTAGTTTAAATCAATTATTTTTATATTTTTTTTATTTGTAACTGACATTTCTTTTTGATTTTTAAATATTATTATTTATATAATTGATCACTAATGTAACTTAATAACATTTGTACGCCCATGTGGTAGAATGTGATGACACAATATATATAAACTCAAGACCATGTAATATACATACCGACCATGTTCTCACAAATAAATGATTTGATTGATTGATTGATTGATGGTCAGCGGACCACCGGTGGTCCGCACGAGCCTTGAATATGTTCTGCGAAAGGTTAAAATCTTATTCGTACTTTTTAACTTCTACAGAAAATGCAAGTTCAACCTAACCTAATTGTACCGATCAGAGGCGAGGTGCCATAATTTTTTGAGAATCTACTGATTTTTTTCCCTATGAATTATAGCAAAATTTTTCGAGCTTACTTCAATTGTTTTTGTTTCCTTCATTATCTTAATTCTAAAGATTTTCATCCTATTTTCCAATTTTTGCATTGTGTGAGTTAAGAATTAAGATTCACCCCCTAGATATAATCCTGTTGGTGGCCATGTTTATCTAGGACCTTATGGCCCCCGCTAACAGTAGACACCAAAGTGGTCCCTGGTCCAAGAAATGTTGGGTTGGGGACCACTGAGCTAAAAAACAGAAAAATGTGTTAATGAGTCTGTCCTTAACTTTTTAAGTACCTAATCACAATATCAAATAGTGAGCAAATAAAATAAAAAATCTTTTTTAGTAGGTGTTGAACAGTTTATTTGTCATTTGAATGTTATGTAGGTACTATAGCAAAATGAGGTATTTTCAGGGCCAGCTTCTACTGAAAAACTATAGATGGCTGGCGCTGTGCAAGACTGAATGTAAAATTTTTTTTTAGCTATATGCAGCTGACATTTATTGCCTTTTAAAAATAAAATAGTGGCTAGTAAACGTCTGTGGGTGCTTTGTTAGGGTTCCGTACCTCAAAAGGTAAAAAAAGGAACCCTTATAAGGCCACTTTCTTGTTCATCTGTCCGTCTGTCAACACCGATTTTCTCAGGAACGGTAGGACCTAGCAAGTTGAAATTTATATCAGATACTGAGGTCCTATTATGTGTATAAAAATCAACGTCCTGAGTCAACACGATAAAAAGGTATGAGCTAATTTAGATTTTTGCGAAAACTTGTAAGTAGTAAAATTTACCTTAATTTTCAACTTTTATTTTAGGAATTTTCCCTTTATTTGTGCTGTAAGACCTTGCTTTTAACCAAAATTGACAGTTCTAGGTCAACCGGAAGTACTCTATAGGTTTTGGGTCGAAAACCTATACGGTAGTTCCCGTTGACCAAGAATCACGAAATTTGGCAAAAAGCAAGGTCCTGCAGCACATGTAAGGGGAAAAATCTGAAAACCGTAAATATGTAGTTTAATAACAAAAAAAAAGCGATTTTACTATTACAAACTTATTATTTGTGGTTGGTGCAATAGCCGTTTCATCTAATGGGGTTTCAATAGGCGCTCGGCTGGCGCACACATATACTAGCTACCATTTTATTTTTAAAGGCCAAAAGCCAAGGCCAAGGCCAAGGCTCCAGCTCCATAGAGCCAAAAAAACGTTTTGACACCGAGTCTTGCACAGCGCTATCTATCGTTTTTCCGTGGAAGCTGGCCCTGAAAACACCTCATTACTTAAAAAAGTTAAGGGCAGCCTTCTAAGTAATCTTTTTTTCGTCTCAAAAATTCATCTTGTCTAGATACAAGATGAATTTTTAAAAACTAGAAAGTCATTATGAAGAGCAAAGAAATCCTAAATAAATAACTTGGATATTATTAAATTAATATTTGCACAATGCCATACAATAGTATTAAATAATTCCATAAAAGTTTCATTAAAAAAAATCTATAAAAGCATGTTTCCATACCACTATTACTTTTTAGGGTTCCGTAGTCCTTACAAGGAACCCTTATACTTTCGTCATGTCCGTCTGTCTGTCTGTCCCGAGGTTTTGCTAAGACATCGTTAGTACTAGAAAGCTGTAATTAGACGCTAGGTGGCGCTGTACCAACGGGTTCGTTCTATATTGTGATAACGGGCTACTACGGAACCCTACACTGCGCGTGGCCCGACACGCACTTGGCCAGCTTTTTTTATTTACATTATATAAAGATCTATATTTTTTTTAACCGACTTCAAAAATGAGGAGGTTCTCAATTCGATTGGTTTTTTTTTTGTTAGCCTATTTGTGGGTCCTACTGCTGGGCAAAGACCACCCCTTTCTCCCTCCAAACAAATGATAACAATAAAAAATATGTACTTGCAAGCATCAAAAGGGGAAAAAGAAATACAGAGCTTCAAAAAATTAGTCTACATCACTGTCAAAGTAATTATATCGAAACATGCTTTTATAAGTTTTATTTTGAAACTTTTGTTATTAAATTGTATTTCCTTAAAACTTGTAGTTTGGGATGCATTCAAAGCTTATTTATGAGGAAATATTAGCAACACAAATTATTATATGAAGTAAAGGTATCTCTAAAATAAACACAAATCAGAAACTATTGTATTTATTGATTAATAAATAATAATAGCGAGCCCGAAAAGTTTCGGCCTGCCTGCGTATGGGGTCTATTCAGTATTACATTCAAGGTCCACCGACTGCCTAGGGTAAAGATACGGAAATCCAAAGTTCTCAACACTCGGTCGAAAATGACACATTTAAATTAAACGCAAATCAAGGCATGCGATTTGGTTGATTGATAATTCATTCAACCAAACACAGCTGGCGCGCGCTTGACAATTTGTTAGCTGATTTTTGTATTCGAGAAACCGGAATGGATTTGCCAAACTGGTTGTTGTGATGATGCTTAGAAAAAGCCTTATATTCCCCGTAGATGTCCATTGGCAGATGTTGTTTATCACCAGTCCAGACACTGCTGAAAATAGGCTCCCACTGTACTCGATCCACTTTCGACTTTTAAAAGATGCGCAAAGGTTGCCGTAAAAGATCTGATGGTCTATGGTCTTATGTATGGTCTCAGTGTGGATCTAGATGGTAACCCCAGCCGTGGATCAGGTTGACGACTGGCAACGGGCAGCATACCTTTGTTTTGTTCGGTTCACTCTAGAAGCCTATTGGCGAACCTGAAGGTATGCTGGAGAGTAACTCGGGTGCCGTGTGACGACTTTTAAATTTAACCGGAGAAGACAACTTTATCAACTGCCACCATTACTGCGACATGTGCCATCTTCTTGCACCCTATTTGCCGCCAGTGTACAAACAGCTTATGAAAAAAAAAAACTGATGAAAAAGAATTTAGAGACTTGTCAAAAATTCCGTTTTAATATTGTCTGTCTATGTCAACAAGTATACTTTTGTGAATATTATTAGTTTGTAACCAGTTGTGACTGTTATTTAGACAAATCTTGTTACAATTAATACACTACCTATTATTTATGTCAAAATTTAGACTGATGACGAGAAAAATTCACCAAGGTTGAAGTTCCACGGTTACCTACCACAAAAATGTCGACGATTAAGAAGATCCATTCGCAGACCTCGAATTGCGAAGCGTGCCAAGCGGTTTCCGTAAAAATTATAACTAATGAGGAGATCCAATGTCCAAACTTGAGCTGCAAAGACAGCGTGTGTGGGCAGTACGGCGAAAACTGTAAAATATGTAAAGAAGACATTCCCACAAAAAGGTTGGCTCAGATCCAATCAGTTACAGCGAGTTGCGCAGAGTGCAACAAAGCGTTAATTTTGAAAAATGAGGAGACTCTTTTGTCAACATTGAACTACAGTGGCGAAGCGCTCGTGTCTGATCAGATGCAATCATCACATGGCGAAACCAAAACCAAGATTGCTTCCGAAGGGTGTCCCTCAAAAATGTCGACTAATGAGGAGATTTGTTCACAAAGTAGTTGTAGCGATGCGCTTCTCACAAGAATGTCGTATGTTGAGGATATGAGCTCCATTGATTCGGCGTTTATCAAAAAACTTTTGTCTAATTCTGAACATACAATGTGTCAGAGTCAATCAAGCAATTGCCAAGCGTTGCACGGAAAATTTTTGAATAACGAAGAGAATCATTTGTCAGTACTGAACTTATGTAGCGGAGCCCTTCCCACAAAAACTGTGTCTCATCAGAGCAAATCACTAACCTGTGAAACCCACGCTTGCCAAGGGTGTTCCACAATAATGTCGACTGATGAGGAGATCCATTCACGAAGCCGTTGTAGCGATGCGCTTCTCAGAAAAATGTCGTATGTTGAGGATATGAGCTCCATTGATGAAGCCATTATCAATAAACTTTTATCTGACTCTGAACAAACAATGTGTCAGGGTCAATCAAGCAGTAAGCGCATCGCTTGCGAGTTAAAAAAAAATTTTTTGACTAATGAGTCGTTATTGTCATCATCGAGATTCAATAGCAAATCATTTTCAACAAAATCGTGTTCTTGTCATAGCCAATCATTATGTTGCGAAAGCCCCATTCCTGGGCCTCCTGCAGAAACTTCCGATGAGGAGACGTATTCACGAAGCAGTATTTGCGAAGCGCTTCTCAAAACAATTTTGTCTACTGATGAGGAGATTCACGTAGCCTCTACGAGCTATAGTGAGGAAGCCCTTTCCACAAAAATGTTGTCTGATCACGAACAATCACTACGTTGCGGAACCCGTGTTGCTTTTGAAGGTTCTCCCCCAAAAATGTCGACTGCAGGCTCACAAAGCTTAAAGTCTGTAACAGATAGTCCGAATGCGTATGTATTTCTTTGTTCTATGTCATGTTATATAGGTTCTATAATAATTTTCTTTTATTCGGCATAGATCTTGGGTATGAGACGATATTGCGCTGGAAGGCATCGCGCTTCGTGTTTGGAACTCCTTATTCACAACAGCGCGGCCGAGGTCAAAATAACGGGCGATTTCTTGATTAAAATTAAATTGGTGTAGCTTACCAATGCTTCATACTGCTCGCCTATACACAAATCCTATTGCTCTAATATTGATCTGCTATAATGTTAAACATAAGCGCTACGTTCGTCCATTCATGTACGAAGCCTAACTTTCTAATCTTTTCAATCTAGATAACTAGATTGACAGTGACACAATTATGACACAGAATCAATATTCTCTATTGCGATAACGCTAAAGAGAATATTGATCATTCTGTGTACCAATTGTGTTAGAAACGTTGTGTAGTGAGGACGTGCCTCACAATGGCCGATAAAATATGTATTTTACTATCATGTTTCGTTATTGTTCTGTGTTTTAGTCAAATCAGAGCCATGCGTGCCTTGAGTCCCCTTGACCCGTCTTCGTATTCGCGGCCGGGTAAGTTATTAAAGACTTTATTATATTTTATTTCCTTTAGAATAAGCTTTTTGGCGGTAATATGTAACGTCTCGTACCTACAAAATGTAGACGTGTCGAATGTAATGGGAATTATCTAGGCATTGTGCCTGACTATAGGTCTCGAGTTGATGAGATAACCCGTTTTCAGTAATCCCAATTAAAAAATTTACTCTGCCGGATACAGACTTGCTTCTGCTTGTACCTAAGTAGGTACTTATTTTTGCCATGCATTGTATGAAAATTTCGATTAAAGAAGAAAGCTAAAATGTTATTATTTCCCTTATCCCAAATGAATTGGGATAAGGGAATGATAATGATGATGATAGGATAACAAAACTCATTACTTTAAAAACCAATCAATTGACTAGTTTTTTACCCGACTATGGCGAAGCCAAAAGGAAGGGTTATGATTTAGCAGTCTTAGGTATCCTGTACCTATGTTTGTTTGTATTTACGTATATTCCCCTGTGGCGCCTAAACTATTCATCCGATGTTGATGAATAAGGTGTCAATCCTAATTGTCCCGGCAACATTATAACCGACTTCAACAGTAGTCGGGTTTTTAGTGGTGGTACCATATAAATTCTTGCTTATTATAATGCTTGATGTATATGATTGTGTTCTTGTTACAGAACTGGCGATAATAAAACACATATCGTTGAATTTAAACGTCGACTTTGAGACGCATGTCCTGAGTGGACAGGCTAAGCTAGACTTCGATGTTTTACACGACGTCAACGAGTTGGTAAGTTAACAAAGATCGAGTATGGCGAAATCGTATTACCCAGTATTAACTGAGTTGTGGAGGTCAGATAGGCAGTCGCTCCATATAAAATACTGGTATTCAGCTGCACCCGGTTAGACTGGAAGCCGACCCCAACATAGTTGGGAAAAGGCTAGGCAGACGATGAGTATGGCGAAATTTTACCTACACTTTGTACGGTCAAAGAAACGTACTCTATAGTACTCGGATATATTAATGTAGTTTCCCATCAGTGAAATATGTTTTCCAATCGCATGCATAAAGTTTAAAAAAATAAAAAATAAAATTATCTCTTAAGGGGCTCCCCCATGCACACTACTTAGCGCCACTTCAGTAAAAAAATCAGAACTCGTTAAATACACAATTAATATAAAATCTGATTCGCTTTTGTGCCAGAGAGAAGGAATTGGTCGCGTTGACCAGTGTGTTTGGGAAGGAGTTTGCTGTGTGTCTGATGTGAGTGAGCGTATAACTGGATGAATGATTTGTAGATATTATGTTGATTTCTTAACAGTAAGTATGAGAAACTGTTGCCTAAATGTAGAACTTGATTAGGGGTGAGTATAGTGATTAGCTCTGTGAGTGTGGAGAGTTCGGAGGTAAAAGTGTTTAGGCGAACATAATCATTATTATCTAAAGTACATCGTACATTAAAGCAACCGTCACCCATCGTAAAGCGAGTCATTAAGTAATACTTACAATAACCATTTTTTATGGAAACAGGAATATGGAAAATTCGGATAATTCTAACACACAAGTATCGGGACTTTATACAAGCACAGAGTTCAATTCAAGACATCTGGAAAGGGAGGTGAAGTTGAGGGGATTGTGCCAAGAAAGTGGTCCAGGTCTCTATTGTTTTTAATTTGTATAGCTGTCTTCCCTTCTATTTGACGAACGAGTACTTGGCCTCTGCTCGTCCAGGAAAACTTAAATCCAGCATTCTTAACCCGGACTCTAGCTTCCCGAAATAAGATCCGATTTTCTTTAGTGAGGTGTTCGTTAATGAAAATCTTCCTGATAGGGCCCTGAATCTCAATATCCTGGGATGATAGATTGCGCCTTGTTTTAAATGCTTTTATAATTTCGTCCTTTTTTGCTCGGCGCAGAAGTTTGACTATTATTGGTCGGGGGAAATTGAAGTCAGGGGTAAACGTTGGGCCTTTCTTCTTCAGACCTGCACGGGCGTTCCAGTCGATATCCTCTATGGCTAAATTGACCCCAATCTTAGTTGCCGCAACCATAGCAATATGGTGAAGATTTTCATTGTTAGTTTCTTCCACTCCTATGATCTCAATTTCATTTCTCATGCCCACTTGCGACTGCTGATTTAGTTGATCCTTTAATGAGCATATCGTTGCGGTCATTTCAGCCACTTGAGTGGAGTTTTGTTTAAGCGCAGCGATGCGCTCCTCAAAAAGGTCTAGACGGGCATTACATTTATCCATTCCATTAAACAATTTTTCTAGAGTGAGTTTGACCTCTGCCATGTCCGAGCGCATAAGGCGAATTTCTGTAACCAGCTCAGAAAAAGAAACGGAACCTTCAATGCCATCCCGGCTGGGTGAACCGATAGCCATACGTTTGTAAGCGCGAGATTGCGTGTTGACGCGCGAGACGTCAAGCTCAGCAGATGTAGCAGGTGGGCAGACAGGCGTGTTGCTGTTGTCAGTCCGTGGTGTTTTAGAGCGGCAAGAAGGACATACCCAGTTCTCCTTTTGCCTTAAGGAGTCAAGTGTTACATTTACACAAATCGGGTGGTAGTTTTTCTCACACAGAGTAGGTACAGTTAACCGATCTGTTCGAAGAAATATCTTGTTTACAAGCATCACAGATTGTATTCATTTTAAAAGCAAATGTTCGCAATGACGGGGATAATAAGTGCCTTTCGGCTTCGTTAAGAGTCTTTTTACACCCTTTAAATGATTATGCCATGATTATTTTAAACAAGTTTAATTAAAAAAACGGGAAATCATCGACACGACGAATAAGAAGAATTAAATCTAATTAGTTCTTCTCATCCAAACATTTGGTACATAACCATGATAATCACTATTACTATTAAATGCCATAGTAACTCATGTCTATCTGTCTTTTAACCAATAAATACAGGGTGTAAACAAACACTTTACGAAGCCGTCAACCAGGCATTCCGTACACCAAACTAAGAAAACCAACGCAAAAAAAAATGTTTTTTGCAGTGAAAAATCACGTTTTTCGGTAGTACTCGTAGGATTCAATGTACCGCACTTAAAACATTGTGCTGATGGATGGATTAAATAGTACGTAGTGTTTAAAGTAAAAATCTAACAATAAAAACATAAATATATTTTAAAAAAAACTTGCAATATCTCCATAACTAGAAGGATCCCAGCTAGATGTAGAACAAAAAAATGATCGCAATGACGGGGAGAACAAGTGCCTTTCGGCTTCATTAAGGGTCTTTATATATCAATTTCTCGTTTACACATGTTTTAATTTGATTTCTATGGTGATCACATTAAAAAGAGTAAAAATTGTTTCCTGCGACTTTGATCCGCGTGAAATTATGATAAAAATCATACTTCCTTGAATCGGAATAAAACGTAGGGCATGAAATTTTTCTAGTTGCTTATAAGATCCATGGGATTATGCGGTCCGAGATAAGAGAGACAAACACCAGTTTAGATAATAATTTACAGTCACAAGTATCGATATGTCACTCATTTTTGAGGTAATCAATTGAAAAAAATATCAATATCAATTGAAAAAAATATCAATAAATAGTACCTACTTAGATATCTGGCAGGCGTCGTCGTCGTAATCATAACATAGGTACATAACATAGAATGGAATTTTATTTTGCCAATAAATACAAATTAAAGCCCTTATTTTACATTACTATTGTTTGTTAAACACCACATCTCAAAAACCAGATTTATTAATAAATTATTAAACTCAGTCACACTAGTACCTCCCTACGGTCTATCTATTAAAAATTAACGTAGTCACGTGGTAATTTAAATAATGAAAAAAATAATAATAATGTGTGTTTAAATAATGTGGTTCAAAGTGGTTTGTTATGATACTTGACATAAGTACCTACTATCGAGTTCACTGACGGTCGACCACTTTTTAACCTTATTATTTAGAGCATAAGGGTGAAAATCGCGTTTGCAATCCCTGAAGGGTGAGGCAGGGGTCTACTTATACTACTCTTAATTCCCCAATTATGTTAAGTCCTATGTAATAGGGGCCGCCTATTGCCCTAATCCGGCCACAAATCTAGAGTTCCGGCTGTAACTGATAAATTCCTGGTGGAAACCCCCAATAACACTTTGCCCGACCCATGAATGCTTGCAGTTCTAAGAATTTTGAGATTATACTGAACAGTAAGTCGTGGGTTCGAACCCAGGCAGGCGCATTACTTTGTTTAATTTATTTCATCACCATTGCTCTCAAAACGGTGAAGGAAAACATCGTGAGGAAACCGGCATGTCCTAGAACCAAAAATTCGAAGACATGTGACATCTATCAATCCGCACTGGGCCCACGTGGTGGATTATATCCCATTCCCTCTCATAGAGAGGAGGAGTGTGTCCCAGCAGTGGGAACATTAATAAGCTGATGATGATGATGAAGACAGAAGACATGTTTCCGACCCTTGTAGAGTTGATCAGCATTTTAGTTCTAACATCAAAATGGCATTTTTAAGGTCAGCTCCCAAGTAGATGATTCATAAACCAGTTGTTATTGCCGGCCAATTTCTTCAAAACCACTATACATCGGATTTTTTAAACCCTAGCTGTATCGTGGGTGCATTTACAAACATTTAAACTCACGTACACAAACAGCCAGACCCGGAACAAGTACCTGGTGGTCTACTATGACGTCTTAAAGCAGGACTGTTTTATTCCAGAGTAAGAAACTGGCGCTAGACGTCCTCTATAGCTCCGTCACTTTCCCACACTGGAGTGTCTTTAAAACAATCCTGCTTTAAGACGTCATAGTAGACCACCAGGTACTTGTTCCGGGTCTAGCTGTAGGCCATACAAATATTTGTTCCGTGCGGGAATCGAACCCGCGACACGCAGCGCAGCAGTCAATCGCTTAGCTACTGCGCCAACCGTGCTATCAATTAACATTGTTTCTATTCAGCTAAGCCCAATAAATGTGGTACAAAACTTGCTTTACAACCTGTGGTAACCTGTTTCTAAACAAACTTGAATTTAGCCATTCAAAGATACTTAATTTTTTCCTGTTATTTGAAATATTAATCCATACCTACTTATAACAAACTACAACAATACTTTTAAACCCGGGTAGAATGTTTCCGTGGGATAGGTATCTTCCGACTAGCAGGCAAGCAAAGCTGCGGGAAAAGCTACTAATTAACCATAAATAAGGCTGAGACTTGAGCCTTATTTATGGTAAACTAGTAGCTTAAATATAATAACGCTAAATAAAAACTCAAATAACACTTATTTCAGATCCTAGACGCAAGCAATCTAAAAATCGAGTCCATAAAAGCGGAAGATGGCGCCCCACTACTGTTCGAAATGGGGCAACATTTGCCTAACATGGGGTCCAAGCTGACCATCATTTTGCCACAGCAGTTAACTGCAGGGAAAGAGTAAGTTGATTTAAGGTATTCATCATTATTTTAATAGGTTTTAGGAACTCCCGAAGATAATACCGATATGACGACCCGAATAGCGCAGTGGTAGTGACGCTGCCTTAGGGTCCCGGGTTCGAATCCCGGTAAGAGCAAATGTTTGTGTGATGCGCATGGACATTTGTTTCCGAGTCATGGATGTTTATATGTGTAATAAGTATGTATTTACAAACAAAAAAAAGTATCTATGTAGTATATTAAGTATCTGGTGTCCACGACACAAGCCTGCTTAGTGTGGCACTAGATGGCGCTGTGTGTAATGTCCAGCAATATTTATTTATTTATAATCTAGCCGCAAAATGGGTACCTTGGTACAGTTTTAGTACAGGTCTAGGTTGTTGGAGAAATAGCATTAAAAATTATACCCTACCCTATACTGTCAAATTATGTTGTATGCCAATGTCAAAACACGACATCAGTGGAGGTCGTGTTTTGACATCAGTATCGTAAATTAGTCGGCGAGCCTATTCACCCGGACACAATTCCACGATCCGGGCTGCTAATGAGAGATTCCTGATGATATTGTACTGTCCCCAGACCAGACCCCATCAATAGTAGCGGTTTGCAACTAGGCGAGGCAATTAAAATTGATAGCGATGTATATTTTAGTTTTGGTCAATAATTATTATTTATTGGCCAAAAAATAGCCATGACATAGATAGAAATGTAATAGAAAACACCAATGTATTTCATTTCGCAATATCGATCAAAAATATAATGTATTTTCTGATATATGGCACGTTTTGTATTAGGTGCCTACAAATGAAGGCCGTAGTTTAATGAAATAGTAACTGGCCATAAATTTTCGCTTAACAACCCAACTCCAGTACCTTGGTGAGCTGTTGCTCATTTGGAATTGATGTTTTAATTTGACAAAAACTCATTCTTTCGCGCAGGCGAAATGAAGAGCTAGATTCTGATTTAAACTGGCCAAAATACAGGAGGGGGGGCGCTTATACGGTTTCCACGTATTCATCGTTAATCTAAAAAAATAGCTTAGACATTTTGACCGTGAGATATTGCAACACATTTTTTAAGAAAATACCCTAACCAGGTTCGGTTTTTTGCTTCGGAACAAAATATATCAGTTCTTACTAACCTAACCTTTATCTTTGTCAAGAAATGAGGATTTGTGTTTAACCGTAACGAGAGCTGAAGCTGAAGGTGTCTCGAGTAAACCTTGTCCAAAAGACAGCAAGAGCCATTACGAGAAGTTCACATCAACCCTACCTGTAACGTTCAATGGATTTGTATACGAACCGACCATGGGTTGTTCTAAAGGCGGGGGGGTGCCGTTCTCAAAAGAGGCATCTTCTACTACCTTGGACGGGTGCTGTGATGATAATATTTCAGCAACGGCGTATCAAGGATATAGGTCAGCAGCAAGGAGTCTGTAAAGACTGGAGGATTAAAACCTCGTCGTGCTAGGGCCCTAATTAGTGCAAGTAGCTGAATTAATTATATGTCAAACAAATTGAACTTTATGCCTTCGATAACGGCTTTCTTTTCTTATCTTCGATGTAGGTTTAGAACTCCAGTTTTTACTATTTTCGTCAACAGTAGTTTAGAAGTGTATTGGTAGGGCCATCTCATTGTGTTAATACAGACGAAATAAGAAAAAAGACGAAATTGAAGATTCTGGTTCACTAGCTAGAATTTTGTCATTACATTTGAATTTCACCGTAATGAGTAGGAATATTCTCGGAATTCCTTAATTAACTGTTTTATTTATTTCCGCAGAGTATCCGTTAACATAAAGTACAGCACGGATCCTCAGGCGTCTGCCTTGCAATGGCTGGACCCAGAGCAGACCTCGGGCAAGAAACACCCTTACTTGTTCAGTCAATGTCAGGTCAGTATAAACATAAATAAAATAAGGTTTCGAACGTTCTCGACTGCATTTTGACTTACGAAGTCACAGCTCATGATTTCTTTTCTCGATAAGGGCCTGCGCAGACGAGGGACTTTTGTCGCCGGATGGAAAGGACCATTCCTGTTCACTGGTTGTTGTGTTTTTTCATCTATTGGTTGACGTCAATTGGTTGTTGCAAATTGTTTACAGACAAATTGTCCATCGTTTGCTTAGCGCTTAAGGTCATAATATTATCTGTATCTCGAAATTTCAGGTCAGGAAAAAACATACATTATACAACATTTAGGCAACTACATACAGTACTTTCACAAGTTATAATGCCTTGTGATTGTGACTGGGACTGTAGCTTCATCCTTTTGTTGTTGACTTCAAAATTGTCTGTAACGGTCTAATTGAAATAACGGTTTTATTTGAGTTTAAGTTTATCAGTTTAAACTATGCTGGTATATAACCAGATGCCACAACATAATATCAGTATTTTACACAAATCAACTGTCATCTGGCGTTTTATCTAATTAACGGGAAATACCTAGATACATATTTACATTTGAATTGATATACTATATCTATTGAGTCATAAGAAACATAACAACATCACGCCTGTAATCTCCGAAGGCTTAGGCAGAGGTGTACGTAATAGTACCCCACATTTCGTCAGTTATGTGTAAGTCCCATATAATAGGGGGTGAGCCTATTGCCATCAACCGCGCACAAATCCAGACTCCGTGGCTGTTACTGAGAAATTCCTAATGGAAAAATCCAATAACATTCTGGCTGTCCCGGGAATCAAACCCAGGACCTCATGCTCAGCGGTCGCGATTGCGACCACTAGACCAACGAGGCCGTCAGGCATAGTAAGAAACAAATCAGTGATTCTCATATTTTCACACAATGAACATGTCAATAGGAAAACAATCGAATGAACAATACAAATAATAAAAGCATTTGTACGAGTATGTGTCGGGTCGGGATGCGGTACATTAAATTTAATACTCTGATAGACATTACAACATGTGTATTTATTTCTCTTGCTATGACTCAACATGGAAGACTTTGATTACACCGGAATAACACTTATGCGGCCGATTCCGCCTTGATTTGGTAGATGGGTAACTATCTTTTACGGATGTGTTATCACATGCATAATTGGTTTGCTTGCTTGGCATGCGGCCGAACACCAAGCGGCATTGCCTTCATTTTGCGATTATTACTCTTAGTTACTTTATTGATTCATTCATTAAAATTTGTTATTCCGCTACGTACATAATATTCAAAGGTATTGTCAAATGTAAGCATACAAGAATCATAAATGTTATGTAACTCGAGGGGGTTGGCCGCAGGGCCAACCCCCTCGACTACAGCACACAGGTGCTGTAAGCTGAAATGCAGGTTCTTCCTAGTTCGGCTACAGATGCTAAAACTTTTTGTAAAACTACCGCTGTTTATAGCATTTTATTTGTAACTAGCGGACGTCACGCGGTTTCACCCGCGTAGTTTCCGTTCCCGTGGGAGTACGGGGATAAAATATAGCCTATGTTACTCAGGGTAAATGTAGCTTTCTAATGGTGAAAGAATTTTTGAAATCAGCGCAGTAGTTTTTGAGTTTATTCATTACAAACAAACACACACACAAAAGTACAAATCTTTCCTCTTTATAATATTAGTGTAGATTTATAATAAGTACTTTTTGTGAAAGAAATAAATATTAAATACTATTTAATCTGAACTTTTCTCCATAGCCAATCCACGCCCGCTCCATCCTACCTTGCCAAGACACCCCTGCTGTCAAGTTCACCTATGACGCAGAAGTGACAGCACCTGAGGAGTTCACAGTCCTCATGAGCGCACTGAGGGGTGAGCAGAAAAGTAACAAGACTACCTTCAGACAGCCCATGCCGCTACCTTCGTATCTTGTGGCCCTCGCTGTAGGCGTGCTGGAGTCGAGGCCGCTTGGACCTAGGTGAGTGGAAACAGGCTAGGTCTTAATGCAGTAAACTGTCCACATAGATATCCTCCAATAGACCAATTAAGTGGAAATGACAATGGTAGACAAAACAAGTTCTGCTAAGAGTGCCTATGTATGAGGTGTGCTATGTATGAAGAGTGCATATGTTTACCTTAAGAATTTACAAGAAAACAAGAAACCAGCCCGCGTAGCATGACCACCTTAGAAACTAGTTTCTTCGAAGAAAGACTCGACAAAATGACAGCTGAACAAAAGAAATGTCATTAACTATCATTTTGTCGATTCTTTTTTCGAAGAACCCCGTTTTTACGGTGGTCATGCTACGCTGCTAGAAAATCTATCTAGCTTTTTAGAATGTGTTATAGGGACATAATGTACTATCGAGTTCACTGGCGGTCTGCCACTTTTCAACCTTATTATTTAGAGCATAAGGGTGAAGATCGCGTTTGCAATCCCTGAAGGGTTAGGGCAGGGGTCTACTTATACTACTAAGAAATAAAGTTGAAAATTGGTCGACCGTCAGTGAACTCGATAGTACATTTAATCTGTCGAAATCAACTGTCCTGCCATGATAATAGGAGCTCATTCCTCGAATTCTAATTGAGTCTCAGGGAGCGTACAACAAATGCAATCTTGTAATAAAACTCTAAAGTATTCTATTCATTCATTCGAACATCTCTTTCAGATCAAAAGTATGGTCAGAGAAGGAAGAAATCGAGCGCAGTGCCTGGGAGTTCTCGGAGACTGAGAAATACTTGCAAGCTGCTGAGAAGCTGTGCGGTCCGTATGAGTGGACGCAGTACGATCTGCTGGTACTGCCGCCCTCCTTCCCCTATGGGGGGATGGAGAACCCCTGCTTGACCTTCGTCACTCCTACGCTTTTGGTAAGTTGGTGTAGGGAACTAGAATAGGAGCTCGTGGCTAAATAATAACAGTCGCTCGGGTCGATCTTTAGGTTAAGCCGTGCTTGCCTAGGTTGCTCTGCTCTGGTCATGGTCATACCGAGTTTCCTCCGTGCCTCGGAAAGCTCTTTATGCTATTGGTCCCGGCTGTCATTTGTAGATCTTTGACAATCGTTACAGGTAGTCAGTGGCCCAAAAAGTCTGACAACCAGTCTTACCAAGGGGTATCGTATTACCCAGTACTAACTGGGTTGTGGAGGTCAGATAGGCAGTCTCTCCATGTAAAATACTGGTATTCAGCTGCATCTGGTTAGACTGGAAGCCGACCCCAACATAGCTGGGAAAAGGCTATATAGGCAGATGATGGTGTAGGGAACTAGAATACCCGAAAATAAGAGAGGTATTGCACGACCTCCATCTACATGGTGGACTTGCATGACGAAGTTCCTATTGGAGGAAGAACTGCCCGACCTGACATCCCAGGACTGTCCCGTCACCAGAAAATTAGGAGAGTCGACCCCCCACCTCTAGTGAGATACTGCTATGAAAAAGGTGTAGAGATCTAGCTTTTTGGAAGCCCGCATATGTATACCTACCATAAAAGTCTATTTGTCACCTAAGCAATAGTGTAAATTCTAGCTGCTAGAATTTCTCATACTTTTATAAAAGTTCCAAAAGAAATCTGGAAGTGCGATTGTAAGCGTGCTGGATACTACTTTCAGGCGAAGTAACATCTGCAATTTTCGTTGGATAATGGAGTAGCACCTACAATATTGGACATGTGCCCAGCTAGTAGTGTGTGTAGCCACTTTTAAATGGAACTTTTAAGGCTAGGTGGCCCCGAATTTAAGTTTTTTGAAACAATCTGAGACAAAGAATATAGTGTTTTAAATTCAAAAAAATATATATGTATTAGTTAAGGATCTTGTCTAGTCAAAATCGCATTCGGTTGCAAGACCTGATGAACTTCACTCGATAGAAAAAAATCGCAAAGTTACCCCTTTTTAGAACGTTTTTTCAATATTATGACTATATTACTGATTTTTTACATTTAATTTTTGTACTATATTAAAGAAACTAATTAGTTATAGACAAATTCGCAGAGTTTGACTTGATAAAACGATTTTCTTAATTACTACGTTTAAATATGAATAAAAAGCGCCTGCGGCGCCTCCTACAGGCCCGTTCAGTCGCGTGCTGGCGCTTATAGTAGACGGACCTGTGTCAGTTTTTTCCGCGACAACTTCGCGAACCTTATCATCTGTTTTTGAGAGTTTGTTTGTAAGTTATAATGGGCAATAATCAACGCAGGCGAAAAAAGCCGTGTAAAGCAATAAAAGAAACAAATAGAAAGAATGCACTCCAAAGATATGTGAAGAAGTAAGTACCTACTTAAATGTTTTATTTGTATTGTAATGTAATTTGGTTTCAAAATTAAATTTTATTTTACTTCAGTCTTTGATTGGCAACTGTCTAAAACTTACGATCATCGTACCATAGTATAAGAATATTAGTACCGAAGAAAGCTACGATTTTTAATAGGTAATTCATATTTTGTCTTTTCGTTCGGTATCTCTGCCTCTGCCTGGCGAGTGGTGAGCCACAGTATAAAAATATCAGTACTACTAGAGAACGCTAAGATTTTTGATAAAATTAAATCATATTTTGTCCATATCGATATCTCAGCCTGGCGTTTGCAAAACGAAAAGCAAATACTATATCTACCTATCAATTTCATCTGTGAAATAGGTACTTCATTTACTTTTTGCTATAGGTCAGTGGGGCAGCCTCAAGAAACTAACATGGACACTGCCGCAGCATATACCTGAGGATTCAAACGAAAATAAGTATGTAATTACAATAGATCAAGATAGGTAATTACTTAGCGCTTTTTAAACGGTTTTATTTAGGACTTAATGGTATGTCATAAATGAATTGCAGAATTAGCTTTTTTTAGGGTTCCGTACCTCAAAAGGAAACCCTTATAGGATCACTCGCGTGTCTGTATGTCCGTCTGTGTCTGCCAATTTACTCCAAAACTACTGAACCGATTGAGTTGTTATTTCGTACACATATATGTATCGGTGACCCAAAGACTTAGCATATGTGTTCTCTTTTTCAGAGATACCGAAGACACAGAAGACTCCCTCGTCGTAGAGAAAGTACTCCAAGAAGATGAATTCCAACTTTTGTTTTACAGGAAAAAGCTCGTCATAACGGTTTATTTAACTGCACATTAGGTAACTTCCGTTTAATTAGTGAAAAACGACGAGGAGTTTTATCGGTATTTCGTTTTGAATGCAATATGTGCAAACAAGTTTGCTTGATTAACTCGGAAGACCAAAACGACAAGGAACAAGTGAATATAAATATAGCCGCCACTACTGGAATTGTGGCTTCCGGTATCGGCTTTTCCCAATTTGAGGAACTATGCTCAGCTATGAATATTCCAGTTTTCTGTTCAAAATACTCAAATGCAATACAGCAAAACAAGACAAAAATTTAAAAATACGACAAAAATACTTGCACCAGCACAATCAATAAAAAATCGAACTGGTTTTATCAAATACAAGTGCAGCTTCACGTCACTGACAGACGATTCTGTCTGCTCGGCATCTGGGCTGGAGAAAATGAACACTTGCTTACAGAACGCATCGAAAGGGACGATAATTTCTGGAAGACGCAAATGGAGTCAAAGCTGGCAAAATTTTATATGAAATGTTTAATACCAGAAATTGTGAATAGTAGACACGCACGTGGTATAAGGATGTTAACCTTACAAGATGACAAGGAAAATTTGAATTATGTAGACTCTCCAACCATGCCATCACCTTCGCAACAGATCGGAAATTCTGTACAGTCCATAGCCCTATCATCTTCTGAGTCACAATCAGAATTGCCGCCGGCCATCAGCTGGAGAGAAATAAACTTTGAAGAATTTCAAGATGACTAATGTGCATGAAAATATTTAAAACTAGCTGTGACCAGCATGCGTTGCAATGCGCCTTTTCCTACGTACTTACTTACGTACCTACCACCGACCGCCTACCTACCTACCTAGCTACCCACTACCTACCTGCTACCTACCTACTACCTACCTACGTACTACCTACCATCTACCTACTACCTACCTACTTCCTACCTGCCCACTACCTACTATCTACCAACCACCTACCTACTGCCTACCCCCTATTTTTTTATCTTTTATACAAACCTTGACCTATTGTTGAGTTTTAGCGAGACTAACGAACAGCAATTCATTTTATTTTTATATTATTATATAGATTTCTTTTATAAATTTGTTTTATTTGACTCCCTAGGTTCTTTTTATGCAAATCTATCTTTGAAGTAAATAACCGTAGTTGAAATTGAAATACTTTTACCTCAAATACAATTATTAAAAAAAAAAAAAACATTAATACAAAAACCTAGACAAATCAAAATTTTATCTTTACAGTTCTCAAACCTGCGAACTGGCTACTACTGCATATTTCTATACTGTGTCGCTGCGCGGGGTCATGCGAGTTCTCTGACGCGCTGTGTCCACGCGAAGTATGTCGCGAGTAGCCTACAGCGCTAAATGCCTACTTTTGCAGGAATACCTAGCCTTAAATAACTGATGTATCGTATACCACTGCCAAATCCCTATAAAGGCGTACTTTTCTGCCATCAACTTATCCCAATGTTAACTGCTCAATAATATTTACAATATAAAATATCAAAATCTATGTCTGTTAGAAACCTATAGACTCCCTAAACTACGAAACCGATTTGATGAGATTTTCGTATTTCTACATACGCCTGCGAAGGCTCCTGAAGGGTAGGCAGGTGGGTAGGTAGGAATGATAGGTAGGTAGGGAAGAGTAGTAGTAAGTATAAGATAAAGGTGCTTTGCAGCGCATGTTTCTTCTCAGAGTAGTCAGGTACGAAACATCGGCCCCATCTAGTTTTAAAACATAACATGATGTGATGTGTAAAAGTGCTTTGTAAAACCAATTTACAGAAATAAATATGATTTATGATTCATACACATACACAGCTAGTATATACAGGGTGTGGCGTAAGTAGTGGTCCACCGTTCAGGATTCGATGAACCAGATAATTAACTATAATAATTAAAAATTTAAACCATTTATACCCGAGGGTTCCGAAAATATTTCCTTTTTGTCTTTTATTTACGAAATTTCTACCCTTTATTACAAATTTGGTTGTAGTTTCAACAAAAGTCATTAATCTTTCATTTTGATTTCTGTTAATTACTGCTGAATACTAGAGCTACCACGATAAATTATGATTTTTTTATGTAAATTCAGCTCTTTTGAAAAAAAAGTTGGTTCTTCTCTAATTTTAACCCAAATTTTTAACACACCATCAAGTTCAAGAGCGATTTTTGTAAAAAAAAAACGTACCTCATTGTCAGTGCCCATGTATTTAATAATATGCCTACTAAATGCCGATTTCAAAATGATATCATTATAACAGATCCAATAATTTAACAAAAAGATATTCAATTTTAATTGAAGAAAAGAAGATTTTCATTAAACTATTTTTTTAAACTTTATTGCGTTAATACTTACGATATTTGCAAAAAAATGCACTACAGTGTCAATGCCCATTTGTTTTAAAAAAAACTACAATAACAGAGTTATGTAGACCTAACTTGTTACTTCAGGTATTTGAACAAAGAATTTAAAAAAAAAAAAACAAATCACTTTATTTATCATTTATTATTAATCTTTGTCATGATTACAATCATTCATTCATCATCATCATTCGCAGCAATACACGCTCTGCAACGTCGAATAAGCGACCGTTTAAGTCGTCGGGCAAACCCGCTTTCGCTGACTTCTCTAGCTGCTGCCTGGATTCTAGTCCTCAATTGGTCAATACTTGTGATTTCTTTGCTATAGACTTTTTCTTTTAGGCAACCCCAATAAAAGAAATCTAGGGGATCTAGATCTGGCGAGCGTGGTGGCCACAATATTGGACCTAAAAGGTCAAGGTGATCTCGTACTCTAACAGCATAGTGAGCGGGACAGCCATCGTTCTGCAGCCACATGTCTTCTTGGACTTCAGGAACGACACCTTCCAGAAGCAAGGGCAAGTCAATTTGCAAAAAACTTAAATATCTTTCTGCATTTAATGTTTCTGGCAGCTCGTGTGGACCGATTATCTGTCCGTTAATGATACCGGTCCAAAGGTATATTTTAAATTGATACTGTGACCTGTCTTGCCTTATGAGATGCGGGTTTTCTAGCTGCCAGTTATGCAAATTGTGTAGATTTAAATATTCATCTTTTTTGCAGGATGACTCGTCGCTCCATAGTATTTTATTAAAAAACTGCGGGTCTACTCTTATTCTGCGTTTAAAAAAATAGTTTAATGAAAATCTTCTTTTCTTCAATTAAAATTGAATATCTTTTTGTTAAATTATTGGATCTGTTATAATGATATAATTTTGAAATCGGCATTTAGTAGGCATATTATTAAGTACATGGGCACTGACAATGTGCCACGGTTTTTTTACAAAAATCGCTCTTGAACTTGATGGTGTGTTAAAAATGTTGGTTAAAATTAGAGAAGAACCAACTTTTTCTTCAAAAGAGCTGAATTTACATAAAAAATCATAATTTGTCATAGTAGCTCTAGTATTCAGCAGTAATTAACAGAAGTCAAAATGAAAGAATAATGACTTTTGTTGAAACTACAACCAAATTTGTAATAAAAGGTATAAATTTCGTAAATAAAACACAAAAAGGAAATATTTTCGGAACCCTTGGGTATAAATGGTTTAAATTTTTAATTGTTATAGTTACTCGTAATTATCTGGTTCATCGAATCCTGAACGGTGGACCACTACTTACGCCACACCCTGTATAGGGATGATGACTGACTAAAAAAAATATGATTCTGTTTAGTCCGTCAGTTAGATTATCGAAAAATATTGAATACGTGTTTTTTGTTTTATCAAATTAATAAAAATTGACGAAGATAAAAACGTGTCAAAGATCATGAGTGGGGGCTTGTGACGTCACATTTGAGTAAAAAATGTACTCAATAGACGTCACACGAGTTTTCGACGCACTGGTGTCGATTCTGTTGTGCACAAACTAAACCTAATTAAGGCTATTGCTATCTTTTACTAAAAGGCAGTGCGACAAAAGGACAGCTATAGCTATGAACTAAGTTAGAGATGTCAAACTAGTTTATGCCTTGCGCTTCACCGTGTTTTTAGTCGACATGTTTTTACGTGCTCCTTTCATTTGTATGGAAATATTAGTTCCAACTAAATTTGACAGTTCTAAATTACGTCCGTCTCTTTCTCGTTTTATTAGAGAGAAAAAGATAGCAATAGCCTAAATTAAGTTTAGTTTGTGAACAACAGAATCGACACCACTGTATCGTTTTCATTTTTTGTTTACGTGAAAAAAGAAAAAATATGTGTTAAATATTTTTCGGAAATCTATCTGACGGAGTAATTAGATGTCTTTATGTCATCTACCCTATTATACATTCTAGCGCTCGTCATGGCGAATGTGTAATTACAATCCCACTAATGTAATTGCTAATTAACACAGATTAACAATCAATGTTCATGTTCTGATTAGATTTTGACTTGATAAGACAAGCAATAAATTGTAATGCAATTTTCTTTGATGATCATGGATTTCATTAATCTCTTGATCAAGCAATCAAAACATTACTAGTAATAAAACTGGAAAAGATTAAGTAGATCAGCAGCTTAATTGGGTATCACATAAACAATGGTTATGCTTTTCATTCTGTCAACATAATAGGAATGATGAAGTCTGACTAAAAAAATATGATTCTGTTTAGTCCGTCAGTTAGATTATCGAAAAAAATTGGATACGTGTTTTTTGTTTTATCAAATTAATAAAAATTGACGAAGATAAAACGTGTCAAAGATCATGAGGGGGGCTTGTGACGTCACATTTAAGTAAAAAATGCACTGAAATGTGACGTCACACGAGTTTTCGACGCATTATTTTTGTTGCGATGAAAAAAGAAAAAAATGTGTCCAATATTTTTTGGAAATCTATCTGACGGACTAATTAGATTTTTTTTGTTGGACGATTTGATGGATCGGTTTAAAGATATTTATTTCTGATAAAAACAGTTCACTTATATTGAGATACAGAGTTATCTTAATAATAATATAATATTTGTAATTATATACGATTATAGATAGAAATTTTGTTCAAAATTCTCAGGATTAAGATGAAAAGTGTGAACCCAATTGAGGGGCCTGCTCAGTTTCGCTTACCTATATACTCATAATCATATACATTATACCTCTCCAGGCAGGCGACAGGAGCCAAGCCGACGTCATAGTCCACGAGATAATGCACAGCTGGACCGGCAACCTGGTGACGAACAGGAACTTCGAGCACTTCTGGCTGAACGAGGGCTTCACCGTGTTCCTGGAGCGGAAGGTCGGCGCATCCCTCATCAATGACTCGGTTGAGGCCAAGAGGATGAGAGACTTCCAAAGCTTGCTGGGCCTTCAAGAACTGAATGAGGCGGTGAGTTAAAAAGAAATGTTGAAAGCACTGGCCTAGGAATATTTATCTTCTTACCTATTTATAAAATTGTATACAGGGTGTAAACAACCTGATCACGAAGCCGTCTACCAAGCATTCTGTACATCAAACTAAGTAATTTTACGCAAAAATTATTGCTGGGAAACGACTTTTTTTTTTTGGGGTGAAAAAACATGTTTTGTGGTAGAACTCAATGTAACGCACTCAAAACATTGTGCTGATGGATGGATTGAATATTACAGGGGTCGTGGAGGTGTTTAAAGTAAAAATCTTACATAAAAAGCTTGTATTAAAAAAAAAACTTGTCAAAAAGTTGGAACTTTGAACCCCCAATATCTCCGTAACTAGAAGGTATGGTGTAGAACAAAAATATGATCGCAATGACGGGGAGAACAAGTACCTTTCGGCTTCGTTAAGAGGTTTTTTACATCCTTTATAAGTTTCTATGCACTTCACGTACTTCAATGCAGCTTGAACCTGTTATTTAAAAATATGTAAGTTTTATTTTTTTTCTATTTAGTCTGGGTGGATCTTCCTTACTTATTTAGTACTAAGTTTCTGTTTCTATTGTTTGTAACTTTAACCTTTATACGTAACCGTAACGCGGTGAGCACGAACGCGACGCAGTGAGCTGCAAAAAGGTGCAATGCGAAAACCAACCAAATTAAACTTAAGAGCGTGTATCCAAAAAGTTGGCTACCTCGCAAATAGCTGCCAAATATTTACCTATTTTAATTAATTTGGCATTATTCATCATCATCAGCCTATTAATGTTCCCACTGCTGGGACACAGGCCTCCTCTCTATGAGAGGGAATGGGCTATAATCCACCACGCGGGCCCAGTGCGGGTTGGTAGATATCACGTCTTCGATTTTTTTGGTTCTAGGACATGCCGCTTTCCTCACGATGTTTCCCTTCACCGTTTTGAGTGCAGTGGTGATGAAATAAATTACACAAAGTAATGCGCCTGTCTGGGTTCGAAACCACGACTTACTGTTCGTAAGTCGGGGCCGCCACCACTGGGCCACCACTGCTCCTACTGGCATTATTACTGTAGAAATATGGCAAACTAGTGAACTAGAATATTAATAGTGAATTGCAATCAAAACACTGAATTTGATGTTGTAACCGTTTTGGGTGTAGAAAAGGCATTTGGAAAGTTTCCAAATAGTTTTTAAAACTGATTATTCGGTGTTTCGATATATTTTCATAATCAATATTTTAATTCTCTAGTTAGCCACATTTCTTATTTCCATACAGTAATATTGCGAAATTAATTAATACAGCAAAATATTTGACAGATATTTGCGAGGTTGCCAACTTTCTGAATGCGCCCTCTTAACAAAAGGCATCTCACCCTGCTGCGTCGTTGTGCTAACTGCTTAAAAACTTAAGAGCAAAATTACAGATCCAAGTCTTCGGCAGTTCTAGTCCCCTAACGAACCTCGTGGTAAACCTAGATGGGATCCACCCAGACGACGCCTTCTCGCGAGTGCCTTACGAGAAGGGATCCCTCTTCCTTCGCTATTTGGAAGACCTAGCCGGAGGCCCCGGTAAGTTCTGACCCCCCAGTCTCTGTTCTAGATCAATGATGTACTGGGTCCTACGAATAAATTGACGGCGCTGGTGGTAGATTTGAATGGAGTCCACCCTGATGACGCGTTTTCGACTGTTCCTTATGAGAAAGGGTCGTTATTCTTGAGGTATTTGGAGGACTTGTTCGGTGGACCTGGTGAGTTACAAAACATCTTCAGATCCGTTAAATTAAGGGATTCGTTATTTTTATTATCAGCTATTTGTGTCCAATCCTTGTGAAAAGAGTCGAGTTCGTCCCGCCAGCGCCATCTCCGTCTAAAGGGTTCCGTTGGTGTCGTTAATTGTATGGGGATATTTCACCTGCAGCTAGATTAACTGGATTGTAATTTGTAAATATGTGTGTGCTTCTGATTTTGTCATTTCCGTGCGGTCTTAAGGTTAAAGTAATCAAGTGCCATTCAACCATGCCATATTTAAGGTTTTTTTTTTACTAAATCTGGTAGTATTTTAAACGTCATCATTATCAAGGCACATATAATCCTCATTCTGGTGATATCTATCATTGAATTCGAGCTTAGTTCCCATTAAAATAACTAAATATTTTGTAATTAAACTAAAAAATACCTAACACGAATCACTAGCCTTCTTCTCAACCATCTACTATTTTCTTTCCACAGAAGTGTTCGATGACTTCCTCAGAGCGTACCTGACCAAGTTTCGGAAGAAGTCGCTGGACACAGTACAGTTCAAGAACTTCTTCATCAACTATTTCAAGGATAATGAGGCTCTGAAGAACGTTGACTGGGACCTGTGGCTGTACAGGGCCGGTATGCCGCCGGTTATTCCTGAGTGAGTTTTATCATTTATTTACCAGCTAACCCACGCAACTTCGTCTGCGTCACATATGAGAGAAAATGCTCACAAAAGGATTAAATACATTTTCCCCGTTTTTGCAACATTTTTCATTTATGCTTCGCTCCTATTGGTCGTAGCGTGATGTTATATAGCCTATATATACCTTCCTCGATAAATGGACTATCCAATACAAAAATATTTTTTCAATTCCAACCAGCAGTTCCTCAGATTAGCGCGTTCAACCAAACAAACAAACAAACTCTTCAGCTTTATAATATTAATATTGATTAAAGTTGAAACGCGAAATTCTTTTTTTATTAATTTTTCATTTTCCGGCCAGTGTCAGGTTGTATGTGTGTGTTGATTAAAATATGATTCGCGACCGTAACAAATATGGCTTTACAGCGTTATGATCGTTAAAATCATCATTGATACAACCCTCTAAATCATACATTCTCTCATTATCTCTGCTAAATTTGAATTTCGTGGACTGCCCTGGCGTTTCCCCTTTAAATTATGTTTTGAGGATCGGAAATGACTATTGAATCTGACTGAACGTGGACGAAACAAAAGGAGTGTGTAAAGAATCGCAATTCGCAACAGGTGGCGGTCTGTCTGTAGTTTCTGCCTACCTCCACGGGAAAAAGCGTGAGTGTATGTGTGAATGTGTGACCATGGCTGTCTTTGTCTTGCCTGCATGCAATGGTTTGTCCATATAGGTGTGACGTGTCAGAGGTGTGGATTTCAAGTGTTGTTAATAATTTCAGTTGCAGTACATGCAGAGGGTATAAACTGCTTATGAAAAATAAATAGATTTTGGTATAATTTCTTCAAAAATGTATTCTGTTATAAAATTGTTTTCCGACGAAATGGCATAGACCATACTTGAATTTTTCAAACTTGGCACAATAGATATATCCAATTTAATAAAAATATTATGAAATACATAGTCTATCGCTCACTAAAAATTCCCTGATATCCTTCACAGGTACGACACAACAATGACAAAAGCGATAATGGCCCTCATCGTGAAGATCGACGATCCCACCGCGAAGTTATCCCACTCGGACGTGGAGACGTTTTGTCCTCACCAGATGATACACTTGCTGCAGCAGCTGATCGACCGCCCAGCGCTGCCTCTCGACAAGCTCGCCACTCTTGGCACAGAGTATCGAGTCAACGGGAATAAGAATACCGAGATTTTGTATAGGTATTGTTTAAATTTTTTACCTTTTTTAAGATTTTTTACCCGACTGCGGCGAAGCCTAAAAGGAGGGTTATGTGTTTGACATGTATGTATGTAAATAATTATGTCCTTACCTTGTTCTCTCGTTACTCCTAAAAGGATTAACCGATTTCAATAAATTACACGTTGATAGATTCATCTTTGTTGATTGGAGGAGCTCGTGGCTAAATAATAACAGCCGCTCGGGTCGATCTTTAGGTTAAGCCGTGCTTGCTTAGGTTAGTCTGTGGATGGATGCACGTTAAGCAGTTGGTCCCGGCTGTCATTTGTAGATCTTTGACAGTCGTTACAGGTAGTCAGTGGCCCAAAAAGTCTGACAACCAGTCTTACCAAGGGGTATCGTATTACCCAGTGCTAACTGGGTTGTGGAGGTCAGATAGGCAGTCGCTCCGTCTAAAATCCTGGTATTCAGCTGCATCCGGTTAGACTGGAAGCCGACCCCAATAAAACTTGGGAAAAGGCTAGGCAGATGATGAGATTCATCTTTGTTGATCAAAATTAAATGGGTTTTAGAAAAAAAGTTATCCAAAATGACAAATCGTGAAAAAATGGTAGTATCTTCTTCTTTCAAAGTCTGTTGTGTCTGTCAGCCTCATGGTTCAATGATAACAGATATTTATTATTGTAAGGAGGTTATTGCATTCATAAATGACATCACGCCTAGTACATACATCGCCAGTTATGGTTAAGTCCCAAATATCCCGTGATAGGGGGCGAGCCTGTAGCCATCAACCGGGCACAACGCCAGACACCGTGGCAGCTACTGAGAAATTCCTGATGGAAAACCCCAATAACACATTGCCCGACTTGGGGGTCGAACCTAGGACCTTATGAAAACCAAAATGATGGAAAAAAATAAAGTTACTAACTTTTTTTAAACTTTATTCCATTTATTGTTATGGTATAGTTTAGCAAGCGGCGTAAGTGCAATCAAGGCTAGTAGACTCGCTCGTAACATGATAACGTTGGCAATAGCTGTCAACCTCAACATCTAGTTTATTATGTTTAGATTTAACATTCAGGTTTTTATAGCGTTAGTGTTGCATCGTAACATCTACAAATGATATTATTTGATTTCCAGATGGTTGAGACTGTGCATCAGAAGCAGAGACCAGTCCAAGATCAGCGAAGTATTCAACTTTGTAAACAATCAGGGCCGCATGAAGTACGTCCGTCCTATTTACAGGGACCTCTACGCCTGGGAGGACATCCGGCAACAGGCCATAGATAACTTCCTCAAGAACGAGAAATACATGATGCATGTTTCAGCCTATACCTTGAGAAAGGACCTCCATCTCGGGGAAAATGCGACTACAGAATAGTATTTTTACACGTTTATAATGTAAGATAGTGTATCTATAATTAATACCATACTGGTTTTTTAAAATTATTATTTTACGATGGTTAATAATTGTTTTATTTTTACCTTTTTTGAGCAGTATTCTAAATATTATAATCTTGCTTGGTATGCAGTGCCGTAAATAGCCTTTTCTGCAAGCAGACGAGCTATTTAAGTGGACCCTTCACACACTAAAACTCAAATGCAAGTTCACTAGTGCAAATTGCGTTGCCCACCCTGATGCTTAAGATTTAATTTTTTTCTTCATACTTCTTCCACCACTTTGGTCTTCATACTTTTATAATAAAATAACACCCTGCAAAGTTTCCAGTCAATTTTAAGTGCTTGTTATAGTAGAGTTTTGACTAAATTTTGCCGGCCGGCTGCTTGACTCAGATAAACACTAAACACACGGCTCGTGCGCTGCTAAAAAAATGAGCGCGATGTTTCGTCTAATTTAACAGACGTATGTGTTGGAATCGAGCGCTAGGGGCGCAGCGGGAACTTATCAGGAGCAAACCGAAAAAATAATAGTGCTGCCTGGTCTGGCCATTCTTGCGCCCCCCAAATTTATTTATTTATTATACTATGGCTTTGTCTTGTTAGTTATGGAGAATCACTGACTCCTAAGACACAGGCACATACACCTAGTTTAGGAGTCAGGGAATTAGAATGATTGAAGGCTGGTCAAAGCTGATTGTAGATGGCGCATCCATACCTTAGACCCAATCTGACCAATGATGTCAAACTATTTTGAAATATAAAATGACATTGACAGATTTTCAACCAATGACGGTGTTTGGTTCATGCGGTGCTAGCGCCATTAGTTCCACCAGTTGCCCACCCCATTATGATGGCTTTTGGTGAAATAAAAAGAATTATTAAAGTCTATGGCCTGTGCCTGGGCACCCGTGGCACCGCCCTATTTACGGCACTGTTGGTATGGGCAATTCTGTGGTAGTAAATTATGGTAGAGCTGCTGGGCAAATAGTAGAATACTTATACCAAATGGATCTGTTGGGCGCAAGGAATTTTTAATAAAGCCGATGACGTCACGCATGCGCACCTGCAGCGCACTGCCTAGCGAGGTTATGGTCTGGGACAGTTGATGGGACGGATCTTACAAAAATCTCATGTCATTGATCTTCATGTCAGTCTTCATGGTAGGTTCCTGGAGACGCGTCTTATAGATTAGGATAATCTAAATAAAATCTTAGGGCGTACGTCGTTAAAACTCGCGCGGGTGCGTGGGCCCGCTGTCATTAGAAAATTCGTCCCAAGCGCTTTATAGTGCTGCTCATATTTATTTTTCAATACTTACAGGCTTCCGAGCGTTTCTTCGCATCCGCGTGTATTTTAGCTCAGCGTTGACACGATTAGAGTATGCTCGGAACGAGTGGACTCCGATACCAAGTAATGTGCCCATAAAACCGCAGAGTTGAGTGAGCGGTTCAGAAAACTGCAACTGGCGTTACAGAACGAATTGAAAATTGTCACAAAAAAATAATTTTGAACTTTTGACATTGACATACAAACAAATATAACCTAGAAATTGCTGTAGATTGCATTTTTGCGAACAAATAACAATATTTTTATTCGATTTGGTAACAAAAACAGAGATTAAACATCATGACTTCAGCTAAAAGAGTACAGGTAACATTCTATCAACATCTTTTAAGTCAACGTTTGCTATTTAACCTATGTAAAACAACAATTTCTGAAGAAAACATAACCTAACAAAAACAATATTATTTTCAGCAATGGGCCACTTTTGCTCGTACTTGGCACGTATTTGACTGCAAGTGGCAAGACCCTTATGAATCTGCCAACGTTATTAAGAAATATCTGATGGGTTTGCATAAGCCTATCTATCATCCTATGAACGACTGCGGAGATGTTGTAGTCTGTATCAATAGCCGGGATATCGCGTTGAGAGGCGATGAGTGGCGTAAAAGAGCCTATTTTCACCACACTGGGTACCCTGGAGGAGCTTCATGGACATTAGCGTGGGAACTTCACAATAAAGACCCAACTATGGTAAGCAATAACGTGGTCATTTTGTGAAGTGTAGTAGGAAACCTGGCTTATTGGTCTTATACAATGTAATGTCAGTTCAGTACCATTTGTTGTGTCCTGACTGAGTATAGAATAGGCAGCACATTAGTGATCGCTGAAGGTCAAGACAAAATGATACTCAAACTTACATACACAATTGCGACACCACACTAGCCACAGCTAGCAAACAAAAGCAAGCTGAGGCAAACAAAAGAATGCATCCCAGCCTGACTCAGCATATTTCTCAACATATCAATCAATTCTGGGGGCAAATGGGCATGTAGGAATGGGAAAAATTTCTGACACTGGGCACACCCAGTACTCAGGATATTACTGCACTTCTAATCTCCCCAAGTAATAAAAATGGTACTACTTTTCCAATGACACCATCCTGATCAAAGTTGATGTGCATGAATGGCGAGGGCAGGAACAAATAGTATTGTAAAAAAAATGTTTTTACTACAAATACATACTCTGATTTCCTTTTCAGATCATCAAAAAAGCAGTTTATAGAGCAATGAAAGGTAATCTCCAAAGACGTCACACTATGGAGCGACTTTTCATATATCCTAGTGAAAAAGTGCCTGAAGACGTTCTGCAAAATGTGACCAATCAGATCCGTCAGCTACGTCTTGTACCAACCAGGCTTGATCAAATACCTGAGGAGGTGACGAAGACCTATCCCAAAGTAATGGAATACCCCGAAGACTATGTGCTGAAATAAATTGGTTTAGATGTTATGTAAATATTAAGTAGATAAGATTAGATTGTTAAAAAATAAATGAGGATTAATAAGTTGCCTGTTTCTTTTACACATTGGTCATATCATCACAACTGTTTTTACCGGAAGAATAAATAGAAGTGTATATTAAGTTTACATTACGTTTTATATTACGTTTCTCTGTGGGAGAGTACTGCAGGGTGCAGTCTAGGCCTGCATGCACCCTGGTTCTGTGTGCAGATGGGAATGACATAGCTATGAGTAAACGCAAAAAAACAAAGCATTAAACTTGTTATTGTCGTGCATTATGTTGTTGTTTATTGTGGCGTTCGGTCGACTTACGTACGGCATGCGGACGCGTCTTTGATTTTGATGGCGTTACGGCATTACACGCAGAAGCGGATTAGCTATGCCCGCCGTGATCGGACTTCAAAACCCTCTTAATCACACAATGAGTACGTAATTATCTCCTAGTAATCAGATATGGTATCTATAAAAATAAGTATAATATTTTGGTTTTACCCAGTAATTAATTTTTAAAACTAATTAGGGCTTTATAAATTATCTTATCAAACACTGGGACCACATCAATGGTATTTCCTTTTGTTGAATGGTAAACAAGTTGTAGATTTTATCCTGTCATAGAGTTTTTCTTATCAGCTTGAATTAATAAAAAGTCTAGGAAGAGGATGGTGTGTACTGATGCTGGGTATTAGGTATTCTAAAGTCTACTCTCCCTTGTGCCAACTCTATAATTATCATCTGCTCTGATCATTCAGATCTTGTATAATTCCTACTCTGTCATAGTCATCAACAGTATATACGATTTAACGGCTTAGTAAAGTAACCAGCAAATCGGTTTGTTTGTTCCACTCAGTTACTCGACAATTACTCGGTATCGTGCCGATTAAGAATTATAAAATGTAGATTAGACAGGATGAGAGGAAACTAGGTAACGTAAAAAACCAGTATTGTTTGGTATTCACTTATTTTATTTTGGTCCTGATAAATTACAAAATCATTGTGGTGTAAAAAAAACATTTATTTGTGAGATTGTGTCCAGAGAAAATAAAACTTGTGTCGTTTAACCAAAATTACGACTGACGAGAGTTTATTTCATAACTTAACGCAACATATCGTTGTCGTAGATCTTGCCGGGGTACCTGGGGAAGCCGTCGCCTAAAGGTGCTACATCTACGACCTTCACTGCGGAACCCTCTTCAGCAACATCAGTGGCAGCACTTGGGACATCTTCGGCGTTGTCGACGAAGTGAACAGCCTCAGGAAGGATCTCTTCTGCGTTAACTTCCTCCTCAGCGAAATCTACGAAGTTGACGGCGTCAGCGGGAATTTCCTCAGCAGCGGGGGCGGCAAGTTCCTCTTCGGCGACTTCGCTGTATTCAATGTTCTCGGCGACATCAACAAAGTTGACGGCGTCAGCGGGAATTTCCTCAGCAGCGGGGGCGGCAAGTTCCTCTTCGGCGACTTCGCTGTATTCAATGTTCTCGGCGACATCAACAAAGTTGACGGCGTCAGCGGGAATTTCCTCAGCAGCGGGGGCGGCGATTTCCTCTTCGGCGACATCAACAAAGTTGATAGCGTCAACGGGAATTTCCTCAGCAGCAGGGGCGGCGATTTCCTCTTCGGCGACATCGCTGTATTCAATGTTCTCGGCGACATCAACAAAGTTGATGGCGTCAGCGGGAATTTCCTCAGCAGCGGGAGCGGCGACTTCCTCCTCAGCGTTTTTGCTGTATTCAGCGTCCTCAGCGAAATCTACGAAGTTAACAGCATCAGCGAGAATCTCTTCATCAGCAGGGGCGATGAGCTCCTCTGCAGCGATATCTTGGTCTTGTTCGTATACAACGTATTCCACGACGTGAACATCCTCAACTTCTGGCTGCATAGCCTCAAAAACCGCTTCGGCATCAGAAGGGACCTCCTGTTCCTCTGCTAGCCTGAGGGCCTCAACGATCTCCTGGGGGACGAAGAGAGGCTTGAGGGCGACGGGCTCGATCATAGGCACGTACGGCATGTTTTCGAATTCCGGCAGGGGAGCCTCGGGCATGGTGATAGGCTGGACTAATGGGGTGGCCATAGCCACGGTGGCGAGTGCGAGTACGATGAAGAGCTTCATATTTGCTGAAAATAGAAAATGAACACTCAAAATCTATCGGTTTAATCAATTACTTGTGAGCTTTCCTTTAGTCTAGAATCTAGATTATGAAATGTTTTAATCAATGTATCGTAGGTACGTTATTGAATCTAAAAAATCTTATCTATTGTCAAACAGGGCAAAGTGTTTTATGATTAATTGAATTTGATAGCCAGATCAAGGTGACTAGACTAAGCACTTCATGATAATTTTTCATACAACTTCGGCAACAATAAAATAAAATATGGAGAAAACAAATATTTTGAAAAATAGAGAGCAGTCTAAAACGGTTGCCACTAATTCTATACTTATTCATCAAGACAACGGACTTATTTGCAGATCAATTCTTGGAAGTAAACAAACTTAACAGATTCTTATTGAATAAGCGAAAAGTTGAAAACAACGCCTAAATAAATTAAATAAATAATTTAAAATATGCTGCAATCGTAAACTCACCTGTTCGTTTTGTTCAACAAATAAACTGTCGTTAATTACATTTGCTTTATTATATAGTTGCGCTTATCCTAATCTTAAGATAAGTATATCGACTGATCTGATTTGTCCACGTAGGTACTTTGATTTTTTAAATTAATGCTTTATTGTTAACTAAATAGTGACTAAACCAGGCAGCAAGCAATTAATTAGTCAGACAGTTGATTATCTAATTATCTATCTACCAAACAATAATATACCATCATCTTTGGAGAATTTTCCTTATAGGTTTGTCGCTATTTTAAATTTACACGACTCGACAAGAATTTGTTTGGTAGGTTAGGCGTATTAGGTAGGTAGGTACAACTAAAATACCCGACTGGTGCTGAAAAATCAAGCTCTAATTAAATTGGGGGCTTACAAGGTAATACAATCGACTTCTGCTATTGTCGAAGTCGGTTAAAATGTAGCTTAAGTTACCCGGGCCATAATAACGAATCGATTGACATACAAACATACATAGATTGCTAAAATCATAACGGTTCCTTTTTGTTTCGCCGTAGTCGGGTAAAAAAGGAGTGTGATGTCTTTATTACTTAATATTTCATGCTAACAGTGTATTTAAGCAACAGCTTGGCAAATCTTATATAGGTACCTACCATCCAAACACTCATGGTTTTGGGTTAAATAACGCTGCAAAATAAAATTTTGTACAATTTGAGTCAATTTTTGGCAGATAGGTAGGTACTCGTAGACGTTGCGTTGGAAGGCCTCCCACTAGGTGGACCGATGACCTGGTGAAGGTTGCGGGAATCCGCTGGATGCGAGTCGTACGGGACCGGTGTGGCGACACTTGGGGGAAGCCTATGTCCAGCAGTGGACGTCTTTCGGCTGAAATGATGATGATGAGGTAGGTACTCTCTCTAACTGGGTAGAACAGAGGGATATCGGACTCCTACCAAATAAAACCCTGTTAATAAAAAATGTTCTTTCAACTACCATGAGTCGGAGGCCTGGGAGATACAAATACATTCGCGGAGACATTCACACTCCCGACTGGTATCAGCACGCCATTACCATGACTAAAACCCCATCAAGCCATCACCACCCACTCAGTGTGGCCGATCCCATAACCGCAACGAGGAACACTGCACGCCACTTCTTTGAGTTGAGTCCACGTGCCATCAGCATACATCAATGACACGTTCAATATTAAATAAAAACTATATAGTGCTTCAAGTAAACTATACCTTGGTCGATACTGTGATTTATAATGTTGTTGTCCATGCATTTAAACTACATGAATATTGAATAATGTAGTTAAATGGTGGGGAAATATTGACCAAAACTGGAAGTATGTGGAGATTTGTTATTCGCTGACGATCCGTGTGGTGTGCGGTTACTTTCGATTCAATTTATGTCCGCTGTAGGCACGCAAATAGTTAAATTATTTAACTAGACACTTGTTCCAACTCCAAGTAAACCAGAACTAAGACATTATTAAGTAGATGGCTTGTAAAGGGCTTCCTCAGGGTAGAATGCTGGGACTTATCCGCTGCAATGATCCGATCAGCCTGTGGCGAAAATAAATGTTTTATCTTTCTTTCTTCCATTTGAGTCGATCATTGTCTGTCCAGGGTGCACCAGACACACTTATGCCCGTTTTCACGCAAAATTTGGTGACGACTCTTTTCACCAAACCTGAAAATCGTGATGATTAAGAGGATCATTAATTTAAGTTATTAAGTCTTCATAGCCCCTCAGTAGAGAATGTTTACGTACAGGCTGAAATGGTGAATTTTATGTAAGTAATTTCCTTTCCTATAAATCTCATTCACAAATTTACAAGACCTGTTTTTAATTTATATCAGCAATAAGCTTATCCGTTACTGATTCATCATTATTTTTGTCTTAGAGATTATACGAGTATACTTACAATAATAAAAATCACTCCATATGTAGATTACGGGTTTCGGTATCTGCAATAATTTGTGCCCATGTAAATCTCAAATATTACTCATTCACTTCCAACTTATTATCATCAATCTATTAATAAACGTTGATAGAATTGAGGAGGATAAAATAAACAGTGTAAATTGGAGAATCCAAGACCATCTTCATCGATTATTGCATAATCCATTGCTGTTGTTTCCACGCGTTCATATCTATATCATTGAAGTTATTCATGTTTTCTGTGATCATACGCCTTTGTTAAGGTATAATAACTGTGTAGTCTGGTAAATTCATTGTTAAGCAAACAGACATTGTTTTCTCATTTTGTCTAAAAAAAAAACCCTGACGGTAGTACCTACCTACCTTTTCACTTTTTGCCCGACCCGTGAATCGAACTCAGGACCCCACGCTCAGCAGTCGCGCTTTGCGACCATAAGACTAACGAGGCAGTCAGGGCTTTGCAGCGTTGAGCTTCATCATCAGCCTATAATAATGTTCCCACTGCTGAGACACAAGCCTCCTCTCTATGAGAGGGCGTTGGAGCGTTGAGCTTACATCGTTACAATACTTTCTTTAGCACCGTCTAAGTCCAAACCTTGTTTTCTTGTAAGATAGTAGATTTAACCAGTTCTATAATTATTGGCCGATTTATTTTTAGCTTATTCTATTTCTTTCTGTTGCAAATCATTTCTTTTCTCTGCAGGCTATTTAATTAGCTAGCTATACTTCGCAGATGTGATGCGACGATTTGTGAACACAATAAACCAAACATCAACCATCAAAACATCGATAATCTTTATTTTGTGATAAACTACCACACATTTTAGTGTACCTACTATTTGAAATATCAGTTAACAGAGTTATTTTTTGTGTTAACTTCACATACCTACTTGATGAATATCGATTCCTTAACACGATAAACAAATAAACATTGATACTTCATCTAAACATCAGCAGCGGTCTTTGACCCAAAAAAAAACTATTTTCACTTTTGTTTTATCGTGTCTACGAAATGCGAAGTGAAGCAGTGATAAAGCGAAAAATAATATAATCAACAGGAAAAACCGCATGCACATCTTAGTACTTAGAAAATAGATAGTCACAGATAGCTATTTTCCTTCTTAATTTTATTGGGGGTTTTGCCTCATACAGGAAAAACTAAGCGGCATATCGACACAGCTACATTTAAACAACAAACTTTTGTTCCCTCCACTGAGGTACAATGTCCATTTTGATTTTCGTGGATTTAACTTTTTTTTCACTTCTCATGCTCTTAAAGTACGCCAATATAGCCCTACAAAGCAGGCCTAAAGTGTCCCTTTTAGGCCCTAGGGCGTAAAGTAAACCTCGCACTCGTGACTTGTTGAGCCACGAGTACCTCGACGTGCTCTCCCCAGGATGACCTGCTGCTGCGTGATGCGCACATTTAGTTTCAAGTAAAAAAATCTGACGTGATTTTTATTTTATTAAGTAATATTTAATAAATGTTTTTGTACTAAATTGACTATTTTTCTCACACTGAAAGTGAAAAGTACATTGTAATAGAAGGGGCTTTAATGACCCATTATATACGAGGTAGTTTTACTAGCGAGCTTTAGCGAGGTAGTAAATAGGAACCGAGTTATAATGGGATTTTAGCGCCGTGTGTTACACTGTACTATTATGGACGAGCACGGAGTAGGTACCTAAACTTTACATAATTCAAACGATTTTACGTTTCGCACAATTATATTTGCTTGGTTCAAAAACTTTGGAATATTTTGCGAGTGATAGTTTTAGTTTGTTGTATGTTTGATTAAAAATTGTTGAATTTACGTTAAGTTTACGCTCGCGTTCCTCACCCAAGGGGGAACAAGGGAATGGCAGATATCCTGAAATTGTCAAAGCAAGTATAGTGAAAATCCGTGTATGTTCAAACGTAGTGTTTTATATTGATCATAATGTAGTTTTGATGAATAATAACGCATTATCTACCTAGCCTTATCCGTATGTTAGGGTTTGCTTCCGGTTTAACGATAAATACCAGTATTTTACACGGAACGACTTCCTATCTTACCTCGCCAACCCAGTTACTACATCATCACGCTTGTAACCCCCAAAGGGTTAGGCAGAGGTGTACCTAATAGTACACCCACATCCCGCCAGCTATGTTTAAGTTCCATGTAATAGGAGACGAGGGTTACAGTGTACGTAACGAAGCACTGAGAAAAATTTAACCGAAAAAGTGTTATTTTCGCAAATCGTTTATTTTGTCGATTCTATCATATAAAACACCTAAATATAAGGCTAAAAGTGTCTTGGTGTTTATTGTCTCCGACTAAGGGTTCTTACAGACGCGTCGACGGCTACCGTCGACAGGTGGCGACGGCTGCAGTTTATCTGCAGTTGGCAACGTGCCGCTCATCTGTAAGAACCCTAACCGTTTGTCGTATAAACGATGTCGAAGGGATTCTGTTCACTCCGACACACACACAGTCACAGTCACAGTTCTGACCTAACCTAACCTATGTGAGGTTAGGTTAGGTCAGAACTGTGACCAACTACGAAATTGGTCGCAGTAAAAAAATAGTTCTCCGTTTCGTATCCACTGACCCCCAATAACAGTTTTGCTCGACCTGGGAATCGAACTCGGGACCTCGGTCTTAGCAGTCGCGCCTGCGGTCACTATAGACCACCGAGGCAAACGAGTTACAAGCCTTTGGTAAGAGTTTCAGGCTTCCGACTCCCGTAACGGCTATAAAAAAAGTCCAAGGAAATAACACAATTTTTGAAATGGAAACCAACAATATACTTTATTCATAATTATTCATCTCTTCCATTACACCAAATTACCACTAAAATATATTTGGCAATATAAAAAATAAGGAATACATTAGACTCGAATTTTCTTTCAATCATACTACCTAATATTCATATCTAATGTAAATATTGTGTTACGGTCAGAGTAATGAATTCGGACAAATGCAAATTTACAATTTACGACTATAAAACTACAACATAGGTATAACGTAATAATAATACCGACAAACAAGGATATTACATAACAAAACATTTTTGAAAAATTCTAATCGTACTACCAAATAATATTTTAAAATCTCCAATTTAATACTTTGACTGTAACATACGCATAACCATTCTTTTGGAATACAATTCTAATTTATGCAATAACTAGTATTCTTACATTTAAGATAAAAAAACAAATGACTATATAAAAATATACAAGGATGATATAACAAATTCTTAAGAATTATTCGTGAAATTAATATAACGAAGCAATGAGCGTGGTTTTGCGATGAAACTACCAAAACCTCACATTCGCAAGGGTATCTAACTGCGATGACTTTTTTCCCGAGCACTGGATATTCAGCTCTAGGCGTTAAGTCGAGCGTTGAAAATCTAACGAAGCACATTCCTAGCGCGTTAAAGAAGCTTACGGTTGGATTTCCAATCCTCGGTTTAACATTGAGAGTTGAAAATCGCAGGTCACATGTGCTTTAGAATAGAACTACAACTTGAGAAGAAAATGATCTTAATATATTTATTATGTCACACAGTAATGGATGTTAAGTGTGGGCTAGAATAGCATTAAATAAATAGTGAAAAATACTAAAACACTATCTCAAGTTTCTTAACATTATTTATCATAAAAATAGCAATAAAAGAAGTGAAAAGAGAGGTAGTTCAAATGTGCCGACACTGTGTGACAAAAATACAATATTATATCGTTTAAATTCTCCCAAAATCCTTAGTTCAATTTTACATAGGTTCATCGCAAGTAATAATAGCAAATATCTAAATTATAATTTAGTACATAAATGAACGTTTCCTTACAGGTAATGTCGACAAAAAAAGGAATACATCACATTTTTCTGTAATATAGAAATATAAATAAATTGAAGCCTGACTGAAAATGTGCGAAGCAAACAAATGCAAGCTGTTCATAAGTTTTATAGAAATATTATTATGTTTATAATGTTAAGAAAGATGTTGGATTTGAGCGATTTTCATGGGATAACCTTAGGCAAATTTAATTTGTTGTCTATTATTTAAGGTCTGTAGTTGGTTAGTTTGGTCAACCAATTAAAGAAGCTAACTTGAGATTTAATAGCAAAGCTCGAGTCGCGGCATCAACTGGTGCCTTTACTTTAGAACAATACAATGCACCGAAGAGGTTACGGCAGCAAAAACAAAACTGAATGCAAAAATTATAAATTGATCTATCTATAATGGGGTAGATAACACACCAATCAATTGAGATACTTTTCAAGAGCTGTCAAACGCGGTCCTCTCAGATTTTGCATGGCAATAGCAAACTGTGACGTCACTGTTTATTCAACTCAATGACTCAACTATTTACTGATTTCAAAACAACTAAAAATCGAATATGCCAATTAATTGAAAATAAATCGGGTTTTCAGGCCCAAAATAAAGTGTTTTTTTAAGAGATTGGGGTCTTGGAATTATTGTTTTATGGTGTCATCTACCCTATTTTACTAAACGTACGTCCCGCGCAAACACTACTTCTAAACAAGTGCCGACTGTTCCCGTTTGCATTCGTAGTGCTCACGCGAGCGTTTTAAATACATTTGAGCTAAATGCGCACGCGCAAGCACCTGCTACTGACTGCACTCTTATTAGCCTCTTATACCGGATAAAATTGGACCATACTTCATTTTACTTTAATGGTTTATCAGAGTATTGGGGGCCTAAAATTACCAGTTTAGCAGAATCGTAATAGGGTAAAGGGTAATCATTTGAATTACGTTATAATTCGTAAGATGTTCACAAACACAAATGACAAATGACAATTCATAATATTAACTGTGTCTGTGACCATTTTAAGAATTTTAACGTGATACATGTTATGATTCTGCTAAATCAGTCCATCAATGGAATTTGACACAAAGAATGACACAGATAATGGTCTAACAAAAATTGAAAAATACTGGTGAAGTTAGTTTTAGTCACTAAAATCTAGAGGAACATAATTCTAGACAAAATATTAATATTTCACAATCCAGGCTTCAATTTCTACTAAACAAGTACGTACCGGGTAAAACGGGGTGAATAGAGACACAGTGGGTAAATCGATGCAAGACTTTGATATGGATTTTAACGTTGAATTCACATGATACCAACGGGTACTCTAGTTTATTTCCTTAATTATTTAGAGACATTGTTGGCAACGCACTGTATTATTTCAACATTTAAATCCTTTTCGAAGTATTGTTTTGATCAACCCCTGCGCTTCTATTCGTCCCGTTTTACGGTATACATTTTAATTTACATTCATATAAAAACGTAGAGATCAATTTGATAAACAAACGTTTTTTTTGGACCTTTGACGATCATCATGTCTAGCGCGGACTGAGGCGTGCAATCTAAATTGAACTGTAATGAATTGAAAATAAGTCTTACATTTTTTTTTTATATTATATGTATACGGTTTAGATTACATGAACATGTGATATTTTTACCGTTTTTATTATTGCTAAAAGTATCTCATGTCTTTAAGGAATCATATAACGTTAGTAAATGAATTAAAAGTGCCGATATAATGCAACAAAATGGTTATTTTAAACTATAGAATCAATTTGGAATGTAGTTTTTTATTTGGCATTAAAATTCCGCTTACTTTATTCAGAAATTACATAGCTATCTACCAGATGACATTATATACGATTTACAATATTTGGGTTCATTTACAATACCGAAATTAACGTTATTTATGAAAACGATTCTTGTCAAATTATAACACGTTTAATACAATTTCAACCTAAAATCAATTACATTTTTAGGTTGATTATAATCTATATATAAGTAGATATTTATAGTACTTATTGTGTTATCTATAAAATTATAAAAAAGGAAAAATATTAAAAATCCTCAAAGCTCTAGAAACCCTTGTGATGGTCAGATTTATTTTAGCTAGTTTATTGACATGGGTCATTAATTTTACAAAGAATTTGAAAATGATTGAGAAAAGACATTATCTCTACAAATAAACTTTGACTATACTCATCGCAATAAGCAGACGGTGTCTGTATGTGCGTTTGATCTCGAAAACCACTGAGCAAATTTCGATACAATTGCCACCATAAATCGAGAATATAAATTAAACTAAAAGGGTTTTTATTTAATGATTAAAAAGCTGCTATTTAAACAAGACATACTTTTTATACTCTGGGAGTAACATTAAAGTATTTTTTAAGAAATAAACAGAGTGTCTATAACAAATTCCTTTCTTAACTTCAACGTCCCTTATTTCAAAGGCGTATCATGACTACCCTTCCATTAAACACCACATGGTAAGGCCTAATTATTTTACCGAAAATATACAAACAAACATTTTACTCATATAAACACTCTATTTATCCCCCCCAGGTTTTTTTATACTCCAAACAGTACCTCCGTATTTATGGAAAACAAAAGTGCCACTTCAATGTTTCGGCAACATGTTTTATGTTGCACGAAACATGTTGGCAACAAAATAAACATTGTGTTAGAGTTTTCAAAAACATGTTGCACAACTTTCGTATGCAACGTATATGGGGCTGAACTCTCTGTATGGAAGGTAGTATGAAATTCATTTACTAACGTTAAGCGATGTTCGACGCGTTAGGTGTGAGGCGCGCGAGGTCGCCGTCACTCCGACACTCATTTGATGGCTCGAGCCTCTGGCAAGAACGCGTCCCAGTAACGAATTGCCTGTAAATAAAATATGCATTATGATTTTCATGATCTTCCTAGCCTTACGGCTATTTTCAATAACTTACTGTTCGGTTTCGGTAGGTTGCTATCTCTGTCTGTTTGAAATTTTGCTAACAGACGGTTAGAAACAAAACATCACAGAAAATCTTTCTTTGATTTTTCTATGAATCAAGTGATAGGTGAGTGACGCGGAAAGGGTATTTCAAGCTAACTTTGTTTATAGAAACACCGATAGCTGCGAGATGTGGCATATTAACTGACAGTTATACGTAAGTAAGTTATAGAAAACGGTCCTTAGCCGACTGTGTTAGGGCTGGCCGTGAGTCTAACCGGATGCAGTTGAATACATCCAAGCATCCACCTATCTGACCTTCACAAAACAGTTACTGCATAACATGATACCTCTTAGTAAGGACGGTTGTCAGACTTTCGAGGGTCGAGGCTAATGGAGGGTGGCGTTTGCCCAGCAAATGGAACAGCAAAGGCTAGCTATAACACAATAATTCAGTCTGACCCAGGGCAACGCACCTGTGATTTATAGGATACATGTGCGCATTGTTTAATTATCAGTTGCTTCGGTGAAGAAACACATCGTGAGGAAACCAGCATGCCTGAGAGATATTTCTTGACGGCATGTAGAAACTCTGATACCAGGACGATATCTTTATAAACTTTAACTTTTTTTTTATTTTATCTTAGAAAGAAGACACAATAATAGGGTAGATGACAAAAAACATCTACAGCTTGGCAAAAAAGTCTAGAAACGGAACTAATTTTTTTGTTTGCTGGCAACATTTAAAAACTTATGACGTTTGATGTAAACAAAGTTCACAAGTTTATAAAATTTATAATTGTGCCATAAAAGCGTGATTAAACTAACGTAAAGTGATAAAAAATGAATAAAACCATCCGAAGTGCTGGCAGGGAGATTATTTAAAAGGTTCATGGGCGATATTTGGCAGAAAAAGAGGCCAAAACCATTCTAACACCGATCTCAACGATGTTTACCAAAGAACCGCTGATATATGGTTAGGTAACCGTTTGTTTTGTTGTTTTTAGATGAATTAAGTGTTAATTGATGAACCCCATTCTGCTTTGAATTGCTTGCATACGAAATAAGTGGAATTTTCAACAATAATCATCGAGCACATAGGTTATGTTTACATTTTGTCTGACATTACTTTGGTATAGCGCGCTAGATTAATGTTGATACTTGAGTATATAAATTAAAATTCGAAATGACAATAATTATGTAAATTAAAATTCGATTTCTACATAAAATGCAGCCCAAAATGTAGGCTCGATCGACATAAAGGTACAGTTGAGAGGTTATATTGATGTTTCACTTTTAATATTGATAGAGGTTTAATCAAATGTTTCGTCTTTATAGGAAACAGCTGAGCGCGCATTCCAATAAGTTACGGAGGAGGATTGGAAGAATTCATGCCAACATGTAATTAAAATTGAAAAAGATTATTACGAGCGGGAACTAACTATGTACGAAGACATGGAGCGAATAGTGATAAACCTTGAAGACGATAGTAGTTCCTCTGAATCGGAGAACGATTCAGACGAATATGTGGCTAACTCTAGCCAAGATTCGGATGACATGGATGGGGTGGAATATTTGGAGGAAAATATATCAGATTAAATTACAATATCATTCTAGCTACGTCTTTATTTAATCCCAGAAAATTTAAAAAACACAGTATTACTAGCATATATTTATTTTTAGGCAGTTACATGAGGAGAATAATTGACCAAGAATTCAATTAAATGATACTGATTATAATAAATAAATTATATGTATAAAAAATAGTAACAAAAGTATCAAGACGATAGGTTGGTACGCTATACGGTCACAGCGGGTTGCCATATGAACAGCACAGTGGCGGCCCCCGGATTTTCTACTCTTTTTTGCCAAGCTGTAATTACTCCGTCAAATAGATTTCCAAAAAATATTGGACATAAATTTTTTCTTTTTTTTTACGTGAACAAAAAATGAAGACAGTGCGTCGTACTCGTGACTCAAACAAACTCGTGTGACGTCACATTTGAGTACATTTTTACTCAAACGTGACTTCACAAGCTCCCACTCATGATCTTTGACACGTTTTATCTTCGTCAATTTTTATTAATTTGATAAAACAAAAAAAACGTATCCAATATTTTTCGACTATCTAACTGACGGACTAAACAGAATCTTTTTTTTTTAGTCAGACATCATCCCTATTGTCTATAAAAGTGTTGATACCTGTGCCTGATGCTTCATATGTTCGTCCAGATAGCGCAGCAGAGCGGCGCGGAGCTCGTTGAGGCGCAGTTCGTCCCATCGTTCTAGCTCCTTCTTTATGACGCGCGATATTGTGTCGAACTCTTGTTGGCCGCGTTCTACCTTCGCCTCCCACTATGGACAATAACCTCATTTTACTAAGGTTGCCTCATATACTCATTTTGCAGGTTGCCCACGTACAATAACGACTGATAGGACTCATAATCGTCAATTTCTATTAAAATGTTAAACGAGTGTTGTTTCCACTTCAGAAATGAAATACCTAGACGGATAGACCTTAACTCGATTATAAGTACGAGACCGAGTATACGCGTGGAAATCAGTAAAATTGCATTAGGATTACGTGAAAAGTAGTTAGCATTTTTTCACCGAAAACGCACCGGAAACAACAACTTCAACGGAATTGCGGTGGTTTTTAGGTGGCAAGCACCAGAGTTCAACACACGCAAATGTGAAGGTAGCACAGCACGCAAGTTGTAAGTTGTAATACGCACCTCAATAATCTCATTGGCTGCTTGTTCGATCTTCTCGGGCCGGTTGGCGAGCTCGGCCTTCGCTTTGTTCTCTCTCCGCTTCGTCAGCTGCATCTGAGCGTGTTGCCAGTTCTGGAACACCTGGTAACATAGACCTTAGTGTAAGTTACGGTTTCATATTCTGGGACTCAAGCAACATTACTTGGGTTACTCTCACGGAAGAGCTCGTGGCTAAATAATAACAGCCGGCCGTGCTTGCCTAGGTTGGTCTGTGGATGGGTGACCACCTATTACATACCGAGTTTCCTCCGTGCCTCGGAAAGCAAGTTAAGCTGATGGTCCCGGCTGTCATTTGTAGATCTTTGACAGTTGTTAGACAGTCAGTGGCCCGAAAAGTCTGACAACCAATCTTACCAAGGTGAATCGTATTACCCGGTAATAACTGGGTTGTAGATAGGCAGTCTCTCCATGTAAAATACTGGTATTCAGCTGCATCCGGTAAGACTAGAAGCCGACCCCAACATAGTTGGGAAAAGGCTAGACAGATAACGATGATTCGATCTCGTGATTACGTCAAACACCATATTTATCAGAAATTCGACAAATAATGGAGATTAGATTTGTTGGCTATTTGTTGGAAGCATTTAGTAAAAATGGCTCGTATGTCAAATACGAGCCATTTTTACTAAATGCTTCCTAATGAACAATTCTTTGAACATGTTAAATGTATGTGATGTGGTAGTACTTTTTAGTAGGCATGAATGTCCTACAGCCCGCGTAGAACAGATTTGTCGATTCTTATTCTTCGAAAAAACAAGGAAAAGGTCTCTTCCATATTTTCCCAGGTACTCTTTTCATGCGCCATCTGGAAGCAGTCTTCCCAATGCACGTCCAAGTCATCTCACTGCTGTACTGTGTGCGCCTCAGAGGCGACGTCCACATTTAGGCACTCATTTCGTGAAGACTTTTGAATTTAAATATCAGGGAAAAAATATTATTATTACCTTGACCCTCTCATGAAAAACGTCCTTGATAGCGCCGATGAGTCCGAGGTAGTCTTTAACATGTTCAGCCAACACAAAGAAGTCTGTGTTCGACTGCTCCAGTCTTAAGTGTTCTATCTGTGAAACAAAATAAAATCGTTGCTAAGTAAATCTATGAGGATTATATAACTTGAAGTTTTCACTGTCAACATCGTATTATGAATGTTTCTCAAATAACGAAAACCAGAAAAAGCATGCGCTTTGATTCATAGTAATTTCCGTATTTCGCTTCTGAATCCCCCCCCCCCCTTTTTTTGTAGTGCACTATCATTGTGTGTGTGTAAAGTTTTCTCTGTGTCAGGTTACCTATTCTGCTGCGGAACTGTTTGAAAGATATCGCGGCCTTGGAATACAAAGGGCTAAGAAGGAACATGGATGGGTTTTAGTCAGTACAAGTCTGACACTCCCTTCCGCTTAGAGCGGAAGGAGTTATAATTATGATCATGTCCCATTCGAAAAAAAAAAAAAATACCTCTTCTGGTTATTTAGAAGCCGTGTGACGTGGCGTGTGTTGCACGTTCTTAGGGGTGAGGCGCGGGGTCGGTATCATGCGGCATGCCAGTTTTATGTAACTTGCAACAAGCGACCCGCTCCTGCGTCACTTGCTTGCTGCGTAAGTACCATCGGGATGCGTCGAGTAGTGTCATGCTCTACCTAGTATTTGTAGGCGTGAAGTTATGTTACCTTCTCATGTAAGTCGGCCGTGTGCGAGAGCGCGCGGGACAGCGGCGCGTGCGGGTCCGCGCCGGACAGCGCCGCGCAGGCGCGCGCCGCGTCGTGCGTGCGCAGGCTGAGCTCGCGCCGCTCGCCCGCCAGCGCCTCGCACGCGCCCATAGTGCGCCGGAGACACGCTTCTAGCGCCTCTATGCGGGTTGAGCGCTCTTCGAACCACTGGATAGAAGACAGTTGGACATCAAACAAAAAATCTAAAGTGGATTGTTGAAATAGTTTAGTTAATAAATGTTGGTGAGTATTTTGAGTTGTAAAGATCGGCAAGCTAGTCGCTTTAGGTTAAATACTGGTATTCAGCTGCATCCAGTTGGACTGGAAGCTGACTCTGACTGATGGTTGAAATTCATGTTTATTCACGAACATAGTGATTGCGTTTTAAAAGTGGTTTTATCCTTTGTAACGACTGTTATTTTTGATTATAGTAAATATTGACATAATTATTAAACTTAAATTATCATCTTCCTGGCATTGTCCCATGTTACTTGGGGTCGGCGCAACAAGATTTTTTCTTCCATTCTCCTCTGTCAACCGTCACGCTAATTATCAAACTTAAATACTAATAGAAATATGTACAGCCGCCAGTACAAGAATATAATAGATGTTTATTTCTTTGGTTAATGTCTTACAAATAGGGATTATTACAGGTGTATTTGGCGCAATTTGTCCGAAGGGGGATCTTTTGCGACCTATTATGTAATTCTTTTCACACACGGTTAAATTATATAAAGCAAGTGTGAAAAGTATTGGATTTAGGACCCCATCAGGTCTAGACCTGATGTTACTTAAAACTAGGAGTGACTGTACGAGTCAAAGCCTGTGCTGACGGGGGGGACCTCCCAGAGGGTTTTGGTTTCAGTGCGACGTGGGAAGTCACCTGCAGCTTTCAGTGCCATTCTGTGCTGTCTTTCCAGAGGTAAGAGGCACGTCTGTATGATGAGTAATTTTGTTTCTATGTTCACTTTGGATTGGTACCCAGTACATCAAGTTACAACATGCTGTTAAATTTCTTCATATGTTTTTAAACCATAAAATGTTGATGGTTAAGTTCAAACTCGAACGAGAAAGGGGTTTGAATGTAATGGCTGGCCTAACTTCCGCTATGTTTATTTTCAGAGTTGCGGCCATGCGTAACACCATCACCATCAAATCAATAGCTGGCATCAATACAAACAAGTTTTGTATGAGACAAAATGTTATAAAGTGTCACGTTTCAGAGATATAACCTATGAAAGTTGTGGTCTTTAGTTAGATAGACTTTTAACTTTTATATATATTTAGAATGATTCTGTTCCTTTCTACTTTTTTATATTTAGAGTATACATAAATTGTTAAATAAATAAAGAGCAAGTACTTAAAACAAATAAACAGGTACTTTACCGGGTCTGACTCGTCCATCCTGTACGTGATCTTGTTGACGGTCTCGCCGACCTTGTTGAACAGACGCAGCACTCCTGCGCCGCTCAACGCTGACGTACTCGTCGCTTTTGGCAGCTCTGTGTCTGTACGGACAAGAATCTTGCGTCAGATTATGTTTGTAAAACACACAAAGTACAGTCGCCCGCACATCAAGTAACCACAAACTGTAAAATTTCTCCAAACGATTATGAACCATAACATGTTGAAGGTTAAGTTCAAAATCGAATGAGAAAATTTTAGTTTGTGGCGACTGTACATGCAAGTATGTCTCTGCATTACAACAAACTCTTACAAAAATACTTAAAAGTATTTGCGTCTGTTCTACGAAGTTCCAAAGGCCATGCACGATTAAAGAGCAAGCTTTACCTTAGTCTTCATTACTGGCCGGCAAAGGTAATTCCACATTTGAAGGAGACCGAATTCAAACTCAAAAGGACAACTATTTTCCTAGCTCATTGATCAGGAGACGGAACGAGTTGCGAGTGAAAACCGCGGCTCGAACATCATCGGAAGTAACTCAAAAATGGTCAGAATTTTGGTATTGTTTTCATGAGTTATCAATTCCTCTCCTTTTGTCAATTTAAGATGACGTCTACTTTGCAGGTCAAAAGGGAGTCCTTATTGCTATTACTAACCTGACTCAAGAAACTCCCTGAAGTCAGGATCGATGCACAACACGGGGTCACTGCCGTTTGCATTCTCCGTGGACGGTGTTTTTACTTTTAATTTTAACAGGTTTACGTTCACCGCGGCTTTATGTCATAGCAGTAAGGGCGATTATACCGACTTACCTGACTCAAGAAACTCCCTGAAGTCAGGATCGATGCACAACACGGGGTGCTGTGCCACTCGGTTGAGGAAGCGCTCGAGCGCTGCACGACGTCTCTCTACAAACTGTGACTGAACGCTTCCAGCTGCTACGCTGCCGTTTGCGCTTTCCGTTGATGGTGTGGATGTCATCTTTAGTTTTGTGGTGCCTGAGAAAAGGAAATTACTGGAATTACACCATGCATCGATTCAAATTTTTACTGCTTACTTTAAGAGACAGCGTTAATCCAGCATAATTATGTAAGTATGTCTGTAATCTTTTTTCAAGCTACTCCTTTTTTTTTTTTTTTTTTTTTTTTTTCGAATGGGAAATCATCAAATGAGCGGGAGCAGGAGGGTGTGTCAGACTTTTACTGACTAAAACCCATCCATGTTCCTTCATCGCCCTTTGTGTTCCGGGGCCACGGTATCTCTTTCGAACAGTCCCGCAACCCCGGCAGGCATCGGTCCTTGCGGACCCCTTCCTTTTTGCTGACTCTCTTTGAGGCGCGCGTGGAACACGAACGCGCCGTCGACACGGCCTGTCGTCATGAGACGGACGGACGGCGAGCTAGCCCATAGCCCACCGTCCACAGGCCCGCGCCTACGGTGGCCGGGGGCCACGTGGTGGCCCCCGACGCCCGGGGCGTCTCCCGCGGCGGCTTCAAGCTACTCCTGCGCTATTCTTTTTTGATTAATTTCGTTACGGGGCCAAGACAGGTAAATTGTTTTTTGGGACTTCGTCAAGCTTCATTGTCTCAGCGCTTTTCTGGTGGTCGCCACTGTTGATTTTGCCTTTCAGGAGATGCAGTGGTTTGGGAATAGTGTGGCGGGCTTCCCCCAAAAAATACTTTTGTCAAGCTTTTTTTAATTGAGCATGATTAACTCTACCAAACGGGACGTCTATTTGGTCGAGTTTATCGTGCCACAACCTTCTAAACGATTTTATATAGAAATACTGCATACTTTGTAAATGACTACACATCAGACAGACTGACTTCACGCAATATTGGATATACATCTGTCCAATATTGCGTGAAGTCAGATACCACTTTCTGCTTGTGCCAAATAATAAAGTGGAACTAGTGATACCAAAAATTCATAGTTACTTTCATTATTTTCATATTCTTTTAAAATGGAACTAGTGATAGTCATCCATCAAGGAACTGTTAATGGTAATAGTGGCAACGAAGGATCTCATTGAGGTTTTACCAGCGGGCGGCGGTAGAAACAATTTCGTTCGTCCATCTCTCGGGCTGACAACCGACAACACACTCCTACTACCGCCAAATGACTATAGATTGTATGAAATCACCCGAAAAGTTGCAAAAAAAAAAAAAGTGTTCCTATTAAAATTTACTTTAAAAAATCTTCATCTACCCACCGACTATACTTTTCTCAGGCGCGGGCGGTATTATCCTCCCCGATCGCAGATACTTCTCGATAAGCTTCTCGTGTAGACCCAGAAAGTCGCTAAACCTCCGTAGTACTGCAAAGTCATGCTTGCTGAATATAGGCATGTTGGTCTTCGTGAGGACTCTGTACGCAACGTACGAGCTCATGCCTTCGCCAATCTTCTGTGGTTCCGTTATAGTGATAATGATGTTGTTCGCGCGTTCTGTTGCTATCTGTGAATTATAAAGTTATTTTATTTGTCAGTGTTCGTGCTAGAATGTTATCTTTTGATGACGTCAGTTTGGGTCTGGCTTTGTAGACAGATAATGTTTTTATTTTAAACTTTATAGACGTAGGCTTCAAGTTTCGGCCGTGATATTTTGACGGCTGAGTATGCTTTAGAACTCCACTTACGAGTCATATTATTTGAACAAGTTCAAACAAATGTATCTTTCTCCTGCCCTTATGCATGTCTTTTCTTCCATACTACTCTATGACTTGTTATCTCTGCAGTCGCATCCATTCTAGCCATATCATCTTTCACACTGTCCATCCAGCAATTCTTTGGTATTCCCATTGAGATATTACTACTACGTGTAGAAAAGACAGAGCGAAGAACAAAATCTGTGCAACAAGCGCGGCAGGGCGGGGCGCGCGGGGCGCGGCTAACCCCGTATAAATAGATGCTGTGGCGAGCAAGCGACTGAGTTATTTGACCCATTATGACATACGCCTGTGTCGTATTTGCCCATACCCATCCCCGTCACATCCATAAAATGCAGACCTTGCAGAACCGTTTCCTCCGGAAAATCACCGGTGTGCCCCCGTATGTCCGAAAAATTTCGTCTGCGCTATCTTGGATTTTCGAAAACGACACCCATGAAGAAAAAACTGAAAATGTTCATCGGCGCGATCTTGGATTTTCATTTTGACCTAATTTTCATCATCAGCGACCACAAAAACCACGAAAATGACACCCATGAAGAAAAAACTGAAAATTTTCGTCGGCGCCATCTTACGATTTTCATTTTGACCTCATTTTCATCATCAGTGACCACAAAAACCACGAAAATGACACCCATGAAGAAAAAACTGAAAATTTTCGTTGGCGATATCTTGGATTTTCATTTTGACCTCATTTTCATTATCAGCGACCCCAAAAACCTCGAAAACGACACCCATAAAGAAAAAACTGAAAATTTTCATCGGCGCCGTCTTGGATTTTCATTTTGACCTCATTTTCATTATAACCAACCCCAAAAACCACGAAAACGACACCCATGAAGAAAAATATAATATCAATAATATTATTAATTATTATTCAAAAAATCAAAATCAATCAAAATCAAAGCATTTATTTCAAGTAAGCCAGTTACAGGCACTTTTGAATTGTCGAAAATTAAATGTAGCTACAGTCCCAGTCACAAGACATAAAAACTGTGAAAGTACTGTAGTTGCCCATTCCCTAGCGAAGATCTCTATGGAGAAGAACGGGCAAGAAACTCCATGGACACTCTTTTAAATCAGAATATTGTTACAAAATCTTGGTTACATCATTCATGTTGAGATGGTATATTATGTGAGAACAATGTAGCAAGATGTGCACGTTAAAAGTGTCCACAGCAAAAACACCCAAACAAAAAAAATACAATTCAAAATAACTCATTCAAATAAGCCATGGCAACTAAGAGATGACCAGTCACAACTGACAGCGCCCGTTCACGGACATGACGCATGGATCAGCACCATTCAACTCAACCATTTTGAAGGGAACTAAATGATCCGACACATGCGCCACCATCAGCGAGACATTTGAGTGAGCATGACATACTCTAAACCGCCAGGGCACATTCAAGTCAAGAAAAGACGTAGGTTTCCAGTGAATGATAGCTTTCTAGTACATAGTACTCACACAATTATAATAATAATACGCGCCAATAACCCCCAGGAATCATTATTTTAATCAACATGGTGTATGTTAGCACTGGCCTGCAAATTGCAAAAAACCTAAGGAAATTTGAATTACGCGGGCTAAAGAACATTCACCTTGAATCCTGGCCTTGTGTTGTAGCAGCCCAGCTACACTCGCGTTACCGCCCAAAAATGGCTGCAATCTATACATGTGTGCTGTTCATAAACACGAAAATATGCACCAATTTGCCGCTGTGTGCGTAAATTTATCAATGGGTTGTAGGCCAGCAGACTATTTGCCTATATGATGCGTCCGGCGGGTGAGCGTCGAGCTTCGTAGCAACTTCCAGTACAGTGTTGGTTACGTAACACGGGCGCGAAAAATTGCTCTAAGTATTCGAACAGGAGTTTGAACTTTTTTTAATATTTTGTACAAAGTGTTATTTTATTACATAGTTCATTAGTTATAATAATTGCCCCAGTTGGTAGGGTAGGCTTTGTCTAATTGCCTCTTCGTAGCGCACGCCCATGCCCCTTGCTGCCCCCCCCAGCGACGCCCTAAGCCGAGGTTCGTACCCCACAGGGGGTGCCCTTAGTGCGTAGTCGCTTAGTTTTTAGTTATGCCCCTGGTTGGAGGCCTTAAATTCAAGGCATCCACAGGACTAGCCCGGTTAAGCAGTAGCCAGTCTCCTGACTGAACTGCGAGATGCCATACATAAAAAAAAAGCAAGCGACTGCTGTACTGTGGCTGGCCCATCGCAGTTGAACGGAGCACAGAATTTGTTCGCGCTGTCTTTTCTATACGTAGTAGTAATAGCTCAATGGGTATTCCTCTACTCTTATGTTCAATTATTATTTATCCAAATTTATACAAGGTGCCTCACGACATTTTTCTTATTCCTCCGCATCACATGCCCATAAAGTGTTAACAAAAAATCTCATCCTTTACGTGACCATACGACCCCGACTCTGGTTGGGAAGCCCTGACCCTTATATGACCTGGGTCTGTTAGTTTTGATCACTGCCTAGATACTAGAAACTAGACTGCAGCCTTCGTCGCCCTGCACGCAATGCTATTTGCACGAAAGTGTTCAAGAATGACATAAATAGGACTCGTTCGTATAGGATTCTATGTCTTAATTCAGACCATTACGCCTGCTTTGTCACAGCTATGTTAGCGTCAGCTTCCAGTCTAACCGGATGCTGTTGAATACCAGTATTTTACATGGAGTGATTGCCTGTCTGACCTCCACAATCCAGTTAGGTATTGGGTAATAAACTTTCGGGCTTTTTACTACTCGTAACGACTATCAAAGATATACAAATGACAATCGGGACCAAGACCTGAAAGTGCTTTCCGAAGCACGAGGGAACTCGCTATGTGATGGATGATCACCCATTCACAGACCGACCTCGGCAAGCGTAGCTTAACCATGTAAATCGACCTGTGCGGCTGTTATACCAATATTTGTCTATAATCAAGAGCTCGTAGTGAATACACAACGCACGCTCGTAGTGTATACACAAAGTCGTTATGTAGCACTGGACTAATTAATTGTGTTTCATAAAATTTAATGGGTTTAAATGATGATGTTAGTTTATATTAATATGACATTTATTTGTATTATTTTAAAATTTTGCTAGTTAGAATCCGTGTTAGCATGTAAGTCTTAAAACATCTATAGTTGCCGCACAAGCACGACTGTTGAGCATGGGGATCTTGTAGGTCCGATCCCAAGATCTGGGAGGAACTGAAGCAGTTCAAAGACTTTGAGTTCGGTTCATGGTCTAAAAGGCGCCCGTCTGCATTCAAATACATAACAACCATTAAAATTGTTACTTAAGGCTGTGGTATCTCGGCGGCGACCTCTCGCGTCCCGGCCCTGGTGCAAGCCATGGGCCGGAGCGAGACGGAATGGGACGCCGTCACTTCCTGCGAAGCAGTAATGCTAGAGAAGGAGGTGGCGGAACGTGAGAGGGAGAGAATCTCACCCCCACGCCCCGGGCGTCGGGGGCCACCACGTGGCTCCCGGCCACCGTAGGCGCGGGCCTGTGGACGGTGGGCTATGGGCTAGCTCGCCGTCCGTCCGTCTCATGACGACAGGCCGTGTCGACGGCGCGTTCGTGTTCCACGCGCGCCTCAAAGAGAGTCAGCAAAAAGGAACAAACAGAACAGTCCCTTGTTCGAAAGAGATACCGTGGCCCCGGAATACAAAGGGCGATGAAGGAACATGGATGGGTTTTAGTCAGTAAAAGTCTGACACTCCCTCCTGCTCCGCCCAGAGCGGGATTAGCCATTTGATGACTTCCCATCCGAAAAAAAAAAAAAAAAAGGCTGTGGTATCTGCTAAATTTGCAACTCTACTTGTGGTGGTTCAAACTTCGTTTGAAATACGGTTAGACTAAAGTTCTAATCAGCTTGCACTATAAAGTGGTTGTTACGTCAGTCACTGCGTGCCGAATAGTTCGAAATTTGTGGTTTTTATTTAATTGTAGCCTTATAAATCATTAGATAAAAATGCGAATTGTACACTTTGTGAAGAAAAAAGTGACAAAAAAATTAGTGTGAAAAAAAATTACTAAAACTTAATGCCGTTTAGGAGTAGTTACGAAATTTCAAAGAAAAAATGCTTCGCTTAATTTTTTTTTTTTCATATAATAGTAATAATAAAGTTATAATTATTTCAATTGTACCAATTAAAGTTTAGAGTCTAATAAGCAACATATATTTTTTTTTTCACATTTATATTCACGCATCAAAGAGGAGTTACTTGGAGAAACCCTCTCTAATGCAAAAACGTATTCTAGACAAGTTTCTAGTGGTACAGGCGCAGCCTAGCCTAGTGCATGAAATCTTTAATATTGCATTAAGTACTGTATATTCGAAATAGCAAATGTTCTACATATAACACGTATATTATTTCTGAACCTCTCGTCGTTCTTATTTAACTAACGAAATGTGTTCTGAACACTTCTACCCATCCCTTCGAGGAATTCAAGCGATTTATTACACCCTATATGCTCTGCCACGCGGTTTCAACCGCCGCTTTTTGACTTGTTTTCTTTTTACTCAGCTTCTCTTGGGCGTAGCGTAAGTTGTACAGGGTATAATATAAACACACTTTTCACGAAGCGGTCAACCAAACATTCTGTACATCAAACTACGCAAAATTTTTTGCTGGGACATGACTTTTTTTTTGTGGTGACAAATCATGTTTTGTGGTAGAACTCAATGTAACGCACTCAGAACATTGTGCTGATGTATGGATTGAATAGTAAGGGGGTCGTGTAGGTGTTTAAAGTAAAAATCTTGCAATCAAAACATGTGAAAAAGTAAAAAAAAAACTTGTGAAAAAGTAGGAACTTTGATATTATCTTCGTAACTAGAAGGTTCCCAGGTATGGTCTAGAACAAAAAGATGATCGCAATGACGGGGAGAACAAATGCCCTTCGGCATCGTTAAGTGTCTTTACACCCCTTAGCTTAAAGCTTTACAGACTTCCTGGATAAATGAGCTATCCAAGACTAAAATAATTCACAATTCGAACCAGTAGTTCCTGAGATTAGCGCGTTCAACCAAACAAACTCTTCAGCTTTATAATATTTGTATAGATTTTTAACACGTTTCATAATTACTGACAAACTAATCTTACAATAACCAACATCTATACAACCTACTTCGCTAACTATTTACTAGAAAGAAAGGGCAGGGACATGACGTGCATACAACGTTTGAAAACAGAAACAATAAACATAACAAACATTCAGAGTATTTCAAAACGGAACATAAACAAAAAGTAAATTTAAAAAATTGTTGACAGCTTGCACGTCGTGAGTGCGATAAAATAGGTTACCACTCAGCATGATGCTGTGCTACCACAGCACAGCGCTGGTTTTCAGTGGTCACCCGCGAAAAGAAAAACGTACGGAAGTCAAAACAACTACTAGACAATCTATCGGTCGCGCATGACTCGTTTATCGTCGGGTGATCTCGCGTCTGGTCGCGGATTTAAAATCAGCTCTTTATTAGCCGATTACTTCGATCGCCGACCTTGTACGTGCGCAGGCATCGGTGAGGCTTACCGATTTATTTGACACGATTGAAGCCATACTGAGCAGTTAATTATGGTACTTTTGTATGGATTACTTAGTTATTATAGCTAGTTGTTTGCTCGTAGGTATTTTTGTTAAGGATGCTCCAGGGTAGCCCGCGAAATTCAAATTTTCTTACGTTTTATTATACTGTAGAAACGTCCCTGTCATTTCCTTTTTTCAGCAACTAATAAGTAAAGTAAATATGACCCTCCAAAACTGGCAAAAAAATACCCCATTTTTACGGTCGTGATTAGAGGATTACCAAACAAAATAAAAAAGTTTTTAGCACAAAAGAAATCGACGGACCTACCTGGCATTCTGGCAACCTAGACATACTCTTTCTTAAAATTTTACTATAAGTAAATAATAATAGGATATTTTCCACCATCAATAAATTGTAAATCTATTTAGTCCGTCAGTTAGAGTATTAGAAAATAATGGACACGTATTTTTTGTTTTTGTAAATCAATGAATATTGACAAAGATAAAACGCATCAAAACTCGAGAGTGGGGGGAAGCTCGTGACGTCACAACGCACTAAAAATTATAGCACGGCGTGCCATATTGAGAATTTTAAAAGCGTCGTATCTTCGTCAGTTTTGGTTTACGTAACAAAAGAAAAAATACAAGTCAAATATTTTTTGATAATCTAACTGACGGACTAATTAGATTTTTTTTAAGAACACAAGCCTATTGAATCGGTTTTGTTTTGGAGGAGAAAAAAGGGGAATACGAATCGCCGATCTCGTCATCATTTTTGTGATATAATTGGTCTGAGCTGCAGCTGTATCGCATTCTACGGGGGCAGGCTTGACGCAGCGCGACAGCAATAGTTTCTTCAAATACCTATTTTTCAAAATCCTCGCAGGCCATGTTCCCTCTTAACTGAAAATTTTGATAGTACCTTGTACTGGGTTCTCAAGTAGTCATTCGGATGCGATTAAAACTCTCGACTCAATTGCTAGTCCATTCAAAATTTGTGTCATTATGTTGAAGACATACACTCGCCCTTACATAAATCTCGTAAATATCTCTTGGCATAACTGGTGTTTTAGAACTAATTTACTTGCTACAATCTTATTTTACTGATCTGTAAACGCAATAATGAGGCAATAATTCCCTATCTTTAACAATGGTTTCTGTCAGCTGATTCTTAAATTACTCTATGCAATTGACGATATATAGACGACTACATGCCTTACACTCCACATAGGGGTGTACCACCACATAAATATCTGTTGTGAATCGCTGAGATCAAGATTGGGCCAAGTAGTATTTTTAAGCTGTAACCATCAAATTATTACAAGAAAACTATTACTTTAATTAAAGTTTTTAATTTGTACCTCTTCCATGATAGGGCTGCTCAGTGAAGTGGTGATAGAAGGTACTGCATCACTAATGCTGACCTTCTCTAGACCTTCGCGGGCTCCATTTACCTCTGGGTCCAGGCTCACTTCCTGTAACAGACAACAAACTCTTTAACTACTTAATAGATCTTCAATTTATAACAATAGGCCAATAGCTAGCAGTTTAGTAGTGTGAGAGAGTCGAGGTGGCTCAGTGGTACCGGAGCTCGTGGGTTCAAACCCAACCCACGAGCTACGTTACTTTGTTTAATTATTTATTAGAGCGCACGGTAGGCACAGTGGCTGAGTGACTGGATGCTGCGCTGCGTCTCGCGAGTTCGATCCCCGCACGGAACAAATATTTGTATGGCCTGCAGGTAGTTGTTCCGGGTCTGGCTTTTTGTGTACGTATGTGAGTTTATACCAGATGACATTAATTTTATCACTTTAAAAAAAAATGGGTATAATAGGTGAACGGAGTAGAAGCAAATGGCATACTTAGTAATTTTTTTTTTGCGAAAAAAAAACTAAAAAATTCGAAATGCGATATTTTTTTTTCTAAATTTGTCTTTCTTTGTTCTAATATGAAAAGTTTACTTGAAATTTGTAGCGTTTTTTGATGATGGATCAATTTTTTTCTAAGCTGTGGAAAAAAGAAAAATAACTAGCTAATCCATAAGCTTCAACTCCGTTCACCTAATATAGCCATTTTTTTTGGAAAGTGATAAAAAAGTCATCCGTTATATGTTTGTAAAGGCACTCCCGAATATATCGTGGGAAAACCATCATATCCTAGAACCTATTCGAAGATATGTGACGTCCACCTGCATTGGCCCCGTGTGATAGATTACCCTCTCACAGATCAGATGCCTGTGTCCCAGTAGTGGGAGTGTTATAATCTGATTACCTATGTTAGGCTTTAGTGTGAATATAGTTGGGTTGATTGGTTTAAAAATCTTTCTCTCGAGTTGATGCGTATCTTTTCCTGGATAATGACTTTGTTTTACATCCACAAAGAGCATTGAAAAGCCAATGTTTTTCTCAAGAAATATTTTGATTGCAATAACTAGGTACATTCCAATGTAAGTTTTGTGTGAATAGTTTTAAAGATGAAAATCCTTTGCTTGCAGCAGATGTGTTAATGTTTTGTTTAAAATATGCATAATATTTTATGTAGGTATTTCGGCAACGAGCTAAGGATAAACACACACTGCAATTTTCTGTGATCTAACCTTTTTTTCGGAGTTAAAATATGGTCGTTTATTTAAGTACATCAAGACAAACACAATCTATAAACACTTTTCATGTCTGTATGTGTGAGTGCGTTGTTCTTCTCAACCTGGATTTTAACGCTATTTTTACCATTTTTATAGAATGTATCATGAAAGATTTATCCAATAAACACGTTCTCGAAAACGGCTCTAACGATTTCTATGAAAGGGATATATTTCTATATAGGGATTTAAGGGGGCGCAAAATCGATCTATACGATCTCGATGTTTTGACATGTCGTCATTGCGACCACGCAAAGCAGGGATGGGTCGTTACTTCTCAATAAAAATGAGTATCAAGGCTGGTGAAAACAATGGATATTTGAAACATCCAACAAAATATTTCAGTTATGTGCCACACTTGCTGTCTGTTAGTTTGGTAGGCTTAGTGCCTTATCTGCTTTAATAAAAACACAACATGTTTGATTCTTGTAATCTAATCTAACATTGCTGCAACACAACATCAATTAATTGTTCAGCATATAATGTTCCCACTGCTGGGACACACTATTTTCCTGTAAGAGGGAGAGGGAAATAAGCAACCCCAGTGTGGGTTACTTGATGTCACATAGTCTTTGAATTTTAAGTCTAGAACATGCAGATAAACTCTCTGGCAAATTAACCGCTAGATACTCGCAATTACAGACACAATTAAAATAACAATGCTCCATTCCCCTTCGGGAACGGCTCATTGCTTCACATACGGGTTAATGTAAAAATGTTGTTGGAATTATGTTAAACTAGCTTAAGCTTGCGGCGTCACCCGCATAGACTTCGATAGTTGTCCCACGGGATCATACAACAAATAAAACATGTCCTGTTAATGCAGGTTACAAAGTATCTGTGTGCAAAATTTCATCCAAATCCGTTCAGTAGTTTTTGTGTGAAAGAGTAACAAAGGTCCATACATCCAGACATCTTCACAAACTTTTGCATTTATAATAATAATTATTAGGATAAAATTTAATAAAGTATGTTTAGCAAAATTAAAATTAATTATGTGCGCAGAAACACTTTTGCTGTATGAGCATTATTAGCTTGTACAAACCTGGTTTTAAGTTGTCATAATGACCATGATACAGAAGAAACTCTTCGTGTGAGGGAACATATTTTTAAACAAAAAAAAAAAAAGACAGCGAAAAATAGTCTTCCCTTAAATGTATGTCCAGCACCTCTTGGGCAATAGAATTATTGCTACAATCTTAGAAACTTTCAATTTTATTTTTCATGGGATTGTATTTTGTGCCAATAATAAAGAAAAAGATCAGCTTATTATTAAATCTACCCACATACAAGTGATTCATAGTGTTATATTTATTTATTTTCTACAATTTCTTGGAAGTTTTCCATATTCACTGAAATAAAGCAATTGATAAGACACTTTGTTTAGGTAAAGCAAAACATTGTTTTTATGATGTTTTAAAGTTAAACAATGATGTTTTGTTTGTGAATACCTATCGAGTTATTTTATTTTACAATGTTTAGTGTATACTATATTTTTTTCTGAATAATTGCCTAGTTCTTGCGGTTCTTAGAGGCAACCAACAGGTATGGGTATGTTTTTAGCCAGCTACAAGGAAAAGAATTGATATTAATTTTTATAATAAAAGGAAAGGAAAATGGATAAAACAACACAATCAGAAATGTTGTTGGAAGGATAAATGAATGCTATGCAGGAAACATTCAATTACCGTCAAATATTTTTAACTAAATTCTTTCTATAGTATGGCAACTGATTAAACACAGCAGTCTTTAATTACACTTGTGGCTTCCTATTGGAATGGTGACATTGAAACAGAATGAATCAATTTATATTGCCATCAACATGCTAGGAAGAACAGTCAAAATAAAGAGTCACTTTATAATTGAAAAGCTTGTTTTTCCCAAATACCTGCACAAATGTAAACACAGGATTAAATTCAAAAGCCATTGTAGTTACTGAACTGACACTATCTTCCAAAAACAAATTACTATTATTAATGATAACTAAGACAACTGAGAGAACCAACAGCTATCAGAAAGTGACTAAGTAATACTAGATAATACACAGTTCAGCATATGGCATTGATTCAGTAATTAAATTACCTTTCAAGGATGTTTCAAAGAGAAATCAAGTTCTATAGAACCCTGTATCTTGTGAAAAAATGCTATTTACGATTCTTATGCAAATTTTGGTCGAATGATGGTAATAAGCGGTAATTAACAGTAATAGAGCAGCATCAGCAACAAGAGGTCGGTGGAATGTTGTAAATTCGTATATTTCACATCATGCACAGGGGCGTCAACGATCTGCCGGGCGCCGGGGGGCGGATGCGAACACAACAAGTTATTAAAACAGGATTCCAATAAGATACCTGGACCGCAGACGCGAAAAGATCTTCGTCATCCCTGTTATCATTGTTGATATCCACTGTGCTGAAGGGCGGAGTATCAGGCTCTTCCGACATGGTTAAATTGCACTAAAAGTAGACACGACCGCAAATAACTGAACGAACAGTAGAGCGTCTAGTCAATTTTTTCCCAAAAACAGCGAGATAACTTTGCGATACCAAGGTTCGCTTGACAGAAATGAACAACCCCCCGTCTGTAATTATGACTCTTTAGTAGTTGCAGTTTTTAGCATGTTTATAATGACGTTCTCAATAAATCCATAAGGTGTGAGAGAGATAAAGTAAGAATAATGTTTAAAATGTATACGCTTTTGAAACCATGGATCTGTCGGATGCCAATTGTCAGATTTTTAGTGACGTATCCAATTCTGTTTACGAATACAGCTTCGTTTAAAATATTTAAGATAAATTGTATTCATATCAGAATCAATAAACTTATTAAATTACAGTCGTTGTATCATACTGATTTCTAGTTTAATATTGTTTAATATTACAATAATATTATATAATAATAAAGTTTAATTTTTCTAGTATAATCAATAAAATAATGTGTTTGATTAGCATATGTAAACGTTTGCAGAAATGCAACTTTTTACTGTCAATGTCAACCTGTGCCTTTCTTATAACAGCTGTCAAATCGTAAATAAATCCACGAAATTGTTTTGTTGTGAAGGTAAAAGACATGTTTTTTGACATTTAATGTGTGCTTACTTACATATAATTGAAAATAATTATAGTTATCGTATATTTCTTTCTTTGTAGTCAGTAAAAAGGTAGGTTTGACGTTGTATTTTTTAGTTGTTTTGTCATTTTGTAGTAGTGATAGGAAACAGCGATACAAAATGAGTGGGTTGGATAAGAAGCCGAAGATCCCTCAGCCACCGGCGCCTGCAGGTGGTACCGGTAACCTGCTGTCAAGTGTGGCCCCGCCGTCGCAGCTGCCGAACTTCGTAACTGCTGGTCCCGTAATTCCAGTTGCCGAGGTATTTGACATTTGTTTACAACTACGCTAGCATATGTTTTGAAACAAAATCAAGTATTTGGTGCGAAGGGACCATTTATAGAATTAAAGTATCCAAGAAAAAAAAACAAAAAACCATTTTCTTGTCGTCTGATAATTCTATTAATGTCAGTCTGTCTGCCAAAATTTTCCAGATTTTACTATGATTGCAGATACCCCAAGCACCAGTAGGCCAGTTTCTACCAGCCCCGGTGCCAGTTCAGCCAATCATAGTGCAGACTAGAGATGTACCTCCACCGCAAGTTGAAAATGTGGAGAAATTCAGGTAATGAGGAGTTTTCTTTCTGTTGCATAATGTTTAATAATATTTCTGATTGAAAATAGTTTATAGAAAACTAGACTATTATTACCTAGTAAAAGTAAGTTTCTAATAATAATCCTCTTGTAATCAATTGTGATTCTTATCAGGATATCCTGTATCTGTGACCAATTATATTATAAGGCACTCAGAATAACATATTTAATTAATTTAAAAGATTTCACTGTGGCCAAATTTCCTGGATTTCTCATGTCATCAATAAAGCTGTTGTAACACAGAAAAATACACACACTATGTCTACATCTCTTTTTATCTACTCTCCTTTCGCAGGTGTGCTGGAAGAGATTTCTTTAGAAATAAGCATCACCTTTGTACCTATTTTTCTATTCCTTTCTTCTTTACACTACATACACAAGCAACACACATTATTTAATGGTTTATGTACATAAACCGTTTAATAAAATAATAATAATAATATCGCTGGACATTAACTCACAGCGCCATCTAGTGCCACACTAAGCAACAAGGCTTGTGTCGTGGACACCAGATAGTTGATACACTACATAGATAAAATGATGAAATATATCAGTTTTCCAATATACACATTTAAAAAATGTTATGTGCTTACCTGTGCTAAATGCTTTCTGTAAAAAACTGTTGCTTGTGCCAATTTTCCAGTGACTTATTTTCACAGTAGTGTTAAGGCAGTTTTTTTTTCAATTAGAGACAGGATAGTTATGTAAAGTTAGTTAGTTAAGGGTATTGGTGTTGATTCTGTTGTGCACAAACTAAACTTAATTTAGGATATTGCTATCATTTTCTCTCTAATATACAGGAGAAAGAGACGGACGTAATTCAGAGCTGTCAAATTTAGTTGGAACTAATATTTCCATACAAATGAAGGGTGCACGAAAAACATAACGACTAAAAACACGGTGAAGTGCAAGGCATAAACTAGTTGACATCTCTAACTTAGTTCATAGCTATAGCCGTCCTTTTCTCCCATTACCTTTTAGTAAAAGATAGTAATAGCCAAATTTCAAAATCCTTGAGTTCCTGAGAATTCTGTAATCCTTGAGTTTGAGTTTGTGCACAACAGAATCGACACCATTATCTAAAAAAATAATATTTTTGTGTTATGACAGTATTTGTAGAGATCATGAAATATTATAGAGGTTTATAAGAATTGGTTATGCAAATCTTAGCTGATAATAATTTAAATAACTAACTGTCATATCTGTATTTTAGAAACACTTCAACAATGAGTTGAAGCATGTACAGAATCTAATGATAAATTGATAAGTACTTGAACACAGTCATAAAATAGTATAAATACAAGTAACTGTCAAACAACAAAACAGAATACAGAACATTCAAAGCAGAATTTGAATTTGATTTAATGCTACAAATTGTATTTAAATGTTTACATAATTTGCAAGTTACCTTTTGATTTGAGAATACCTATAATAGTAACAGAACATTAATTTGATTTGTTCTAAGAATTGGAATGTTTAAAACAATTACTGTTTTGTGCATCCATTCCATATCATGAATGCAAAAGTAACTCTGTTACCTTTTCACAACTAAACGGCTAATCAGATTGTAATTAAATTTGGCATGAAGATAGATTATATTATGGGGAAGGACATAGAGTATAATTTCTTTTTCTCACTCGTCAACATCAACATTTCCACACGCATGAAGTCGCAGGCAACAGCTAGTACTATTATAAAAGGAATCAAGTTTGTATAAGTTAATGAATTTTCTTGGTTGCAGCCCAGCAATTCCTTTGAGTAAAGGGGAGCCACTGATGTCAATTAGGTCCCCTGAAGACTCACAGGCCACACCATCTCCAGAATCATTGCCTGACTCCACATCAGATGTTGATAAACTTGGTGAGTTGTTAAAGGCGTTATAGGCACATATTGTAGACTACTTTGAACTGCAGCTATTGTTCACGGACATCCATCGTCATCTGAGGCTTGCAGCGGTGTCCTTAGCCTCTACATCACCCAAACATCAGTCTGACAAAACTGATCTGTCATTTCGTTAATGATGTGGTTTGGTTAACTGAAGCAGCAAATATTATGCACTAATATCGAGACTCTTTTAATTGGCTTTTATGAAAGTGAATGCAGGAAGATAAAATGGTCAAGGCAATATAAACCATAACTGCTGAGATTTAGGTTTTTTTTTTCAAAAGCAGAAAAGGTCATTCTTATCCAATTAATGTTTTATGGTTGTTTTTAATTTCTTTCGATAGAGCTGATTTTTCGCTTTTAATGTTTTGTGATGTTAATGGTTTTGCTGAGCGACAGAACTATCGTCTACAGTGCTACAGGGATGTTATGACGCTTGAATGATATTGATAGTGGGGCGTGGTTTGTAAACATTACCTAGTTTATTTAAAAAAAAATAAGACAACGGCTATTTCCGGTTTTCGCCACGCGCCAATATACTGCTATAAAACTACACAACGCAATTGTGGTTAAAGTCATCAAAAAAGGGGCTTGTTTTGAAAAAATAGTTCAAATAATAATTTGAACTTCACCAGCCTAAAACTTTTTTAGGTTTTAGTAATTCTAAAAGACCCTGTCTATTCAATAAACTATTTTAACATAAGATTCTGAATAACCAAGTCGCAGATGTATATCACAATTCTAATGACCAGGTGACATAATGCCAGGAAGTGGCATTTTCACTTGGATGAAGGGCGCAGTCTCCACGGGAGGCATCCTGCAGCGGGTGGCGGAGAAGGCGAAGAGTTCCGTCGACTCCATGATCACCACTCTCGATCCTCAGATGAAAGAGTATCTTAGTAAGTACACTCGTGGAACGAAAAGGTCAATGTGTATCCATATGTTCTGCCTAATGTTAGTATGAGAGCAGTGGTTTCCCAGTTCCAACCCAGATGTACTATCCAGGACACTCCCGCCTGATCACCACTAAGCTAATTTTTGCTTGCACTTACAACAGAAACGCTCTCTAGCCCCGCCCCGTTGACTTTGTATAGAAATAATGAATGAAAAGATACCGATCGGCCGAGCGCACTGACGACGCACGCCAAACGACAGTTATTGTTATTTTGCGCGCCAAAGTTGGCGCTTTCCTAATAGGCCTAAAGTTTAAGGGGGCGTGGCTCGGCGTCTCCGCATGATTGAAGCGAAAAATGTTTTAACTGATCAGGCGGAAAAGACCACGACTGTACATAACTTTGCGTTATTTTAGTGCGACTGCTCTCAAAACGTTGAAGGGGATATTGTGAGCCAATGAATTAAAAACATTAAATACAAGAATGTTCGAAAATAAATTATACTTGAAATGGCTTTTTAGTGTTAAGGAGTTCCTGGAAAATAAAATTGCATGATGACTGATTGTTTCATTATGCATGTATTTGCACGCAACAAACATGTTTTGCTTAATAATACCTAGATATAAATCTAGGTATTATTAAGCAAAACATGTTTGTTCACATTATTAACATTAGGTACCATCTTTTATACCAGGTTTTTAGCAAATAAATGATTATGATTATGAGGGTTCCCTTACAATATGCATCATGTCCTAAATCCAAAACTTCTAAGAAATGTGACCACTAGCCGTTGTCCCAGATATGTAAATATGTACAGACTAATATAACTTTATGAGACATCCATATTAGTCATCATCATCTGACTAGCCTTTTCCCAACTATGTTGGGGTCGGCTTCCAGTCAAACGGGATGCAGCAGAGTACCAATATTTTTCACGGAGTGACTGCCTATCTGGCCTCCACAGCCCAGTTGGTACTGGGTAATAAGATATCCCTTGTGTTGGAATCCCAACGATAAATACTAATTATGTTGGCATCCCAACACTAAATTAGTAACATCGCGAACAACACTAGCGCGTCCGTTTTGGTCGCCACTCGCCACATTTAATTCGGCTCCCTTTCACTTCCTCCCAAGCCGGGTCCGCGATAGGACACTACACCGGATCGCCTCGTGCTGACGTGCTCCGACCTTACATTTTGATGGTGAATTTGTTGATTGATTGGTGAGAATACATCTCCTTACAAGAACCGGCTATTTCCTTTTTACATCCACTCTACAAAACTCTACACCTTGGTAAGACTGGTTGTCAGACTTTCGGGTCAAAAATGAATAAGAACGGTTTAACATGCTTTCCGAGGCACGGAGGAAACTCTGTATGTAATGGTCACCCATCCACGGACCAACCCAGGCAAGCTCGGCTTAAACTAAATATCGACCCTACCGGCTGTTATTATTTAGCCACGAGCTCCGAGCCTCCGAGCTTCGAGAAGTCCGTATCAGCACGAACCTTCGTTAGGTACTATAGTTGGTGCCAGTTAAGATGAGTATAGCGGTCATTGACCCACCTCATCATCATTATCGTCATCATCATTTTAGCCGAAAGACGTCCACTGTTGGACATAGGCTTCCCCCAAGTGTCGCCACATTGACCGGTCCCGTGCGACTCGCATCCAGCGGATTCCCGCAACCTTCACCAGGTCAGCGGTCCACCTAGTGGGACGCCTTCCAACGCAACGTCTTCCGGTTCGCGGTCGCCACTCCAGAACTTTTCGGTCCCATCGGCCATCCGTTCTGCGAGCAATTGCCACTTAAGTTTGGCAATTCTTCGGGCTACGTCGGTGACCCTGGTTCTCTTGCGGATGTCTTCAATTCTGATTCGATCACAATCAATCAATCAATCAATGGAAGGAAACGCAAGGAAACTCCGAGCATAGCCCTCTCCTCCAGGCTTAAAGTCACCCAAAGGGCAATCTTTGGGTGACTTTAAGCCCACCCACACCCACCTACATTTATTAAACTTCTTAACTTTGAAAACCTAAAATAAGTCTGTTCAAGTCTGGAATCGTCATCTATCGTGATCTTCAACATTTTTTGTAATGAAAAACGATACATGGTTTATTTGTTTTGTTTCGTACGAAGAGATATTAGGGAAAGGGCAATGACCGCTATTCTCATCTTAACTGGCACCAACTGTAGCTTCTGCCAGCGGCTTCGCCCGCGTGAAGTTAGATAATTGTCCCATGGGATCTTACTACCGGGATAAAAAGTTGTGTTAATCCAGGTTATAAACTATCTGTGTGCAAAATTTCATCCAAATCGGTTTAGTAGTTTTTGCGTGAAACAGTAACAAACATCCATCCATACATCCATACTCACAAACTTTCGCATTTAAAATATTAGTAGGATTTAAAGCCTATGTTTCAGATGTATTAAATGTCTGAATTTGTTTCAGGAAGCGGTGGAGACTTGTTAGTGATTGTTGCATCAGATAAAGAAGTAAAGGTCTCACCAGTCAGAGAAGCATTTCAGACTGTCTTCGGCAAAGCAAATGTAGTGTAAGTACGCATTTGAACATAGATCTCTCTATCTCTTTCATTTTCAAATTATTGATAGAAATAGAACGATGATTTAAATTTCGTTAAACATATTTAATGATTGGTAGTGCAAGCCGGCTTTAGTCAAGCATTATTGGAAAGAGAGCCTTTAGCCCTCTATCTTTTAGACCACCTTTTTATTTTATATTTAATAATCCACCTTATGTCGTACTGAATAAGCAACAATTTCCAGTGGCTACGCGGCACAGAGTGACGTCACAGCAGATCAGCCGGTTGGCTACGCGGCCGCATACGCAGCGGCCAAACAACGCATCGCTCACATACGATCCGTGCACGGAGAACTGAATAACAACGTGCCTGTGCTCGCCATAGAGGGGTATCTACACGAGTCCGTTACTGACAGGTTAGTACCAAAGAGATAGATTATCAGGATTTTGAAAGCTAGCGTGTAGGCGATATTTCATTTATAAAACTTCGTATTGATAAGCCTTTCTTGAAGAAAGTATGATCTAGTGTAATCTCTTTGGCACAACTTTGATAGCTCATAACTCGGAAACGTGACACTTTAAAACATTTTGTCTCATACAAAACTTGTTTGTATTGATTCTAGCTATCGATTGATGCAAGTTTTATGCGTGGCGGAAGTTAGGCCAGCCATTAATTTGAAACCCCTTTCTTACGTTTTTTTTATAATTTGCAGGTCACTGTTTGGTTGTACCCTCTAAGTTCATTTGATCCCACTGAATGACTTTTTCATGAGATTGTCATTCAATTGGATTAAATGAACTTAGAAGACGTAACGTACGACGTATTGATAATTTTTTAATGAGTATAATTCTGTATATCCATACGTGTTACGGTCGTAAATCATATTTTTTTTTCATTAAAAGGTAAGATACAGATAATATCAGGGTTGGGATCCCATCTTGGCAGTAGGTTTCACTCGGCATACAGTTTCAGGTGTATCAACCCGAAAAAAACTTGTCTGGGAAGCCCAATCGCAACAGGCTTTCATCCCGAAATTCTATTTTTTTAATTTTTGATGTGAAACTTCTATAGGCGCGGGTAAAACCAAAAAATGGCGTGGCGACGCATGCCCTGGCGACGCGTCGCCAACTGTCAAGTTGTCAACGCGACCCGAACAATCCCGAACATTACCGACCTGTTGATGCAGCATAGATCTACATATTCGCCACTGTTTACAACAAGCCAGATGGTCTCGAGGCACAGCGCTGGGTTACAATCTCGTGACTTCGAGTTCGATCCCAGCATAAGGATTTTCTTTTTGTGAATTTATTTTATGGGTTTGTTTTTTATAGTGACTTTTTTAACATATTACTTGTACAAAATAATTTCGATGTTTCACATCTGCCAGGCGTACCATGACGGTTCACTTTTTTTTATTTAACATGTAACTGTGTTAGTTCAAAATAATTTATGGATTGAAAGGAAACCCGTTCATCACACATACACATACATCACACCCAAATTATCGCATCGCCGCCGCGTCGTCGCAAACATACACTGATATTTTACGTATGAACCATATAAACCATCTCTTCTTTCCCCCAGATGGTACGACATGTCCCTGCTGATCCTCTCCCAGCCGTCCCTCGGCATTGAGCTGCAGCTGCAGTCCCAGGGCACGCCCGTGCCGGCCGCAGCCGTCGCCGCCGCCAGCGCAGCCACGCCGCAGGACTATGCGCACGTGCAGACCGGGTACAGCGTCACGATCGGATCTATTATGGGAGCTAGCTTACAGGTAAGGCCACTATGAGATGCATGAATAGTCTCAAGACACGCCGGTGAATGCCGCGAGAATATGTCACAGTTTAGAGAGCCATACAAAAACTGTCGTACTGGCAAATGAAAGAGCAAGGATTGTTCTACGCCACGAAACGCCCTCGAAAACTATAGAATCATATCCAAAGCTGATGAAACATACTTAATTTGCATACTTTCCCGGCTGCCATTTTGTTTTTTTTTTTATTTTGTCCGTATTTCCGCATAATAAGAGCCACTCGGGTCAATCTTTAGGTTAAGCCGTGCTTGCCTAGGTTGGTCTGTGGATGGGTGACCACCCATTACATACCCGGTTTCCTCCATGCCTCGGAAAGCACGTTAAGCTTTTGGTCCCAGCTGCCATTTGTAGATCTTTGGCAATCGTTACAGGTAGTCAGTGGCCGAAAAAGTCTGACAACCAGTCTTACCAAGGGGTTTCGTGTTACCCAGTACTAACTGGGTTGTGGAGGTCAGATAGGCAGTCGCTCCATGTAAAATACTGGTATTCAGCTGCATCCGGTTAGACTGGAAGCAAACTCCAACATAGTTGGGAAAGGCTAGGCAGATGATTATTTCCGCAATCAGTGACAAAAAATAATGAAAAACCATAGTTTGGTCGACAGCTGCGCTTCTCGCACGTTTCATCACGGTTCTCTGTCTTGAGTAGTCGCCTTCGAAAAAAGAAGGAGTATTTATGTATTTCACTAGCATCTTTTTTATTTGTCATGTAGTTTCGTTTAGTGTTTTTTAGTGTGTTTTTGGAAGGAATGTATTTTTTTTTGCAAAAAAGAAACCTCTGGTTTTTCGTCGCATCACAAAATCATAGCAATTTTTATCCTGGATGCAATAAGCTGCTATATTGAACAAGTACCAGTCAGTCAAAGTCACAATGATCTTTATTGTCGCCAGTATAAGGTTGCTTTTGGGTTGTTGCTTACAGAGAAAATAACTGTAAAAGTATTGTATTCCATCCTATCGTCCACCAGGTACCCCACAACCAATGGCAGGAGGCTTCGACCGGCATATCAAGGCGAGAACTGCTGCAGCTAGCGGCGCGGTCTCTGGCGGGCTCCTACAAGAAACTGCTAGCTGTGTCGGCGGCCGAGGCGTAGAGCAAACACTGGATGATTATCGACAGATTTGAGAGTGGAATGTACAGTAAGTATTTACTTGTTACATATGGTATATGTCACAGTCAAAACTGTTCATCATCATCATCAGCCTATAATGTTCCCACTGCTGGGACACGGCGTCTTCTCAATGATAGGGAATGGGCTATAATCCACCACGCGGGCCCAGTGCGGTAGATGTCACATGTCTTCGAATTTTTGGTTCTAGGACATGCCGGTTTCCTCCCCGGACCAGCAGGTTTTATGGTCATTAAAATCGCCCGCAATAATAGTCTTTTTTGGAAATATTGAAAAAATATGCTCCCGATCTAATTGAGAGGTTCTCACAGAGGACGGGCAGTATACCGAAATTATATTATGATTAAGATTAATTTATAATTAAGAATTTTAATATGTAATATTTCTATACTTACCTGAATTAGTCACACATATGGGAACAATTAAGGTTTTTAACGATTTGTGTAAAATAATCGATACTCCGCCGTATGAGTCATACCTGTCATTTTTGTATACATTGTACCCACTTATACAGGGTGTTAAAGTAGTCGCGTGCCATAGCTTAGGGGTAGGTTCAGCAGTGCAAGTACGAACTTTGCATCGATAAGACATCGAGATCGCTTAGGTTGTCATTTTTATCGATCTTGCTAACGAGTTTGGAAGTACGTAACACGCGACGGTAAGATTTATCGTATTACGAATCGAGTCGATAAGGATCGCTTGTCAAATGGCAACACTGAGGACGTCCAAAGACAAAACATTTAAGGTGGGATTTCTGTAGCACGACTAATGTCAGAGATATTTAAAAAATCCTTTTTTTCATAGATGTTTGACATTGTAAACAATGTTTAAGGGTTTATTTGAGAGAATCTACCAGTATTTACCAAAATTTCCAATTATTTTAGTAAAAATACAGAAAATATCCCATCTTCATAACGTCGTCGTGTTTACCTTTGCCTAAAAAAAAGTTTGTTGTTGACACTTTGACAGTTTACAATAACATTACTGTAAAAAGGTTTGAGAAAAAAACTTTTGTTTTGTGTTTCGAAAATTTAATTTTAATATAAGATAAATACAGTCATACAGTCAGTGGTTCGTCTTTACAATAACAGGAATATTTCACTTTTCAAATTTCTCGGAGATGGCTGAATGAGCAAGGTACGTATTTTTATATGTATGAAGCTTTGGAACTATTAAAAACTGTTCAATATTTAAGTTTCTTTAGAACATTCAAATCTTGGGACTAATCTCTAGTTAAGTAATATAGTCCAGTCAGTTATTTTGGCTGAAAAACCAGCAAATAGCTGTAACGAGCAAGCAAGGATTCAAGTGCTTTATTCAATTCAATCCAACCAACTTTTACAATATTTATCATCATCTTATAGCATTTCACATCACAGGCATGTTCACTACTGGAAATTGGTTCCTAACAACAGAGTGATTACACTTTTAGCTTTTTTTCAATAAAAAGGCTGCTGGATGTCAATGGTTTGTGTCATTAATCCTATGTTTACTTTTAGGCGGCACTGTAACATGCAACAAAAAGATGTTATAGTCAATTATATGGTTCAACAGAATGAAAAGTGGGCCAAATTGGCAGAAGAGCTGGCAAACCTTGGCCCAAACAAGACTGTGGATCAGTGGTTTACTGTGAGTGATTTGTAGATGTTTTAATAACAAACTATTCTTTAATATTATATCATTTGTTTATAATTTTTTCAACTTTTGTTTCCAAAGAATTTTTTGTTTGATCATAATTATGAACACAACATTATATTGTCACAACATGAATCCCCGAAAGGGTGTCAGAGGTGTTCCCATGTGTTACTATGGGGATTGAACGGACAACCTCTGAGTTAGCAGTCAACTACCTGAGTAGTAGACTGACTGATCACAGAGACAGTCATAATAATTACTGTAATTAAGTTTGCAAGGTTATAATGCTGCTAATGCTTTTCTTACAGACATGGAGTGATCTCAAATCAAGGGCCAAGAGTGCGAATGCAAAGAGGGCTCGAGCTCCTGGGAATCTTGCATTTACATTTAAAAGCCTGCAGTTAACATCACACACCTAAAACAGTTGAGGAAAATTAATTAGCATACTTGTATGAGTAGCTCTATAAATTGATTGTGAACATTGTTGGGTACCTAGATACTGGGATGGAATAAATATATCCTCTGAATGAGTTATTAAAATGTTCTGAAACACTACTACACCTAAATGTACACTTTTGTAATACTTTTTAAATAAATTATTCTAATTCTTATCTAACTTGAAAGAAATATTGAAAGATTTAATTATGGCTTTTCAGTGACTAAAGATTGTTAAATAAATAAAAGTAAATTGGAAATTGGAAAATAAATAAGTACTAACAAACTGTGTGTTATTGCTGTAGTACCCTGTTTATACCCATATGAGGGCTCATCGGGATTGTTGTTGTAGGGTGTGACTATTGTAACATAGGTGCAATCAACACAACCAAGGCAATCTTGCTTTCCAGTGCTGGAATCCTTCCACAATGGCTCTCCTTTAGCTGCAGTTCCTGGGAACTTCACGTAGGTGGGTGTGGAAGAGGCGGCGAACTATTGCCCCCGAAACTTCTCGCACAACCTTGCTCACAGTTTTGTGGTCAAGGGCAAGATTGTACTCCTGCCCAATGCACCTTTGGTAGATCCCAACTGCATAAAACCTTACGGCTGTCAAAACCTAAAACAGTAGGTGCTTACCAAGTTACCACGCTATGGACAGGGAATCCAGTGGATCGTGTCCTCCGTAAATCTACCTCTATCCTTTGTATTAAAATGACTGCCACTTCTCGAGTCACTCGAAAAAGACTAATCAAATCTCCTGGAAGTTCCAGAGGATTGTTCGTGTCTCTGAGACGTCGCCTCCGAATACGCATCACATTGTGATGGTACTGCCGTTCTTCCTCATCACCCAGCAATAAAACCATAAGTCCTAAATCAAGCCTAAATCCATTATATTAATGATCGGTAAGCTTATCGCGCTTTTAAAAGGTGTCGATAAATTACCGAGCTCGACAACGTAATTGTCGATCTCAACTGTCAAAATGTCGTTTCGTACTTGCATTTTCGTTAAAATCGTTAAAATTTTAGAGTCTAGCTATCGATCGTTAAAATAGTAGTTATGTACTTGCGACATCGATTCGATTCGATATAAACTCATTTTGTCGAGATTAGCTGTCAGATTTATCAAATCGATTCCTACGTACTTGCACTGCAGTATCGATAAAGGAACCCAGGAAAAATAAAAAAAACATCCAAAATTAATTCAAAAAAAAAAACAAAATATCTTGCAAGACCAACATAATTTAGTACCTACTAACTTAAAATAGCAATCGTTCAGAATTTAAATTATTTTATTTGTTTAAATGCTTCAATAATTTTTTTTGCTACTATCAAACGTGTTGTCATTTTGTCCTTCACTTTTCGCCGTGCGGTGCCGGCGCATTATATGCTCCTAAAAAGGGCCGAGCGCGCGCTCGCTCTAGCGACAGCTGACTGCGGCGCGGTCGATGACCCCGAGTGGCCGCCCGGTCTCAGCCCGCGGTCAGCTGTTTCCGAGCGCATTAGGGTGAAATGATCTTGAGGAAAATAGTGAATTTTCTTCAAAAAAAAAGAGCTTGCTTTTTTCAATGGTTTTAGGTTCTACTAATGAAACTAAACCACTGGTTTCAAGGATAACGGTGTTCACACTAACAAAAAGTATTTTTTTTTTTTTGTTACGGGTTCCTTTATCGATACTGCAGTGCAAGTACGTAGGAATCGATTCGATAAATCTGACAGCTAATCTCGACAAAATGAGTTTATGTCGAATCGAATCGATGTCGCAAGTACGTAACTACTATTTTAACGATCGGTAGCTAGACTCTAAAATTTTAACGATTTTAACGAAAATGCAAGTACGAAACGACATTTTGACAGTCGAGATCGACAATTTACGTTGTCGAGCTCGGTAATTTATCGACACCTTTTAAAAGCGCGATAAGCTTAACGATCATTAATATAATGGATTTAGGCTTGATTTAGGACTTATGGTTTTATTGCTGGGTGATGAGGAAGAACGGCAGTACCATCACAATGTGATGCGTATTCGGAGGCGACGTCTCAGAGACACGAACAATCCTCTGGAACTTCCAGGAGATTTTGTTCGTCTTTTTCGAGTGACTCGAGAAGTAGCAGTCATTTTAATACAAAGGAAAGAGGTAGATTTACGGAGGACACGATCCACTGGATTCCCTTTCCATATCGCAGTAAGCACCTACTGTTTTAGGTTTTGACAGCCGTAAGGTTTTATGCAGTTGGGATCTACCAAAGGTGCATTGGGCAGGAGTACAATCTTGCCCTTGGCCACAAAACTGTGAGCAAGGTTGTGCGAGAAGTTTCGAGGGCAAGAGTTCGCCGCCTCTTCCACACCCACCTACGTGAAGTCCCCAGGAACTGCAGCTAAAATAGAGCTATTGTGGAAGGATTCCAGCACTGGAAAGCGAGATTGCTTACATAAAACTCGTCCTCGTAACAGTTAAATGATTATATTATTAACAGCTGTACCGATATAGAGCAATTATCTTCTTGCAAACACAATTTATTCTAAGAATTAAAACCGTTTATGGAATGCTATAAAAATAAAACTGTATGTTTTGTTTCAGGGACACGAGAAGGATGTAAAGAATCTATAGAAGAATATAATATCGTAAATTATAACTTATTAATTATAAAAAAAAAAACTATATATAGTTAAGTGTTACTATAATAAAATTTATTTGGGGCCAAATGTGTTTTCTTTCTGTTTTCTGCGTTCCGGTTTTAGTGGTTTCCTTGAAAAAACATAAATAAAACCATAGAGCACAGAAACAACATCGACGAAAGGCTAAAGGGTGTAAAAATACTCTTAACGAAGCCGAAAGGCACTTTATTTAAACTTCATGTACAATAGTGGTACATAGGCGGACTTAATGCCACAAGGCATTCTCTACCAGTCAACCTTAACGAAGCCGAAAGGCACTATTCTCCCTGTCTTTGCGATATTTTTTTTTGTTCTAGACCATACCTGGGAACCTTCTAGTTACGGAGATATTGTGAGTCAAAGTTCCAACTTTTCCACAAGTTTTTTTTTTAATACAGGTTTTTAATTCAAGATTTTTAAACCTTCACGTTCCAATCAATCCATCCATCAGCTCAATGTTTTCGGTGCGGTCAGTGTGTTTTACCGGAAAACGTGATTGTTCACCCAAAAAAAAAATCGTTTCCCAGCTTTTTTTTTTTCGCTTGGTTGACGACGGCTTCGTTCACGCTAAGACCAAAAAGAGCGGAGCATCAATGAACAATGTTGCAAAAACAGGGAATATAGAATTTTCGAAACAATTTCACGCGGAAGAAAGTCGCGGGCAACAGCTAGATTAGTATAGTATAGTTCTCCATATTCTACCGTCGCATGTGCATGCAAATAATATTCAATAGGGATGATTCCTGACAAAAAAAATATGGTTCTGTTTAGTTCGTCAGATCCATTATCGAAAAATATTGGATACGTGTTTTTTGTTGTATCAAATTAATAAAAAGAAAAATAAAGACAGGTAGCTGTGTCGCTATCTTATTATTTTTCTATTACAGCCAAGAACTTGGCTAATCAAGTTGCCTCTGTTGATCAATGCAATATTAAGCTAAATTACTCTGCCAATAGTTTGTCAACAATGAATGAATCAGTGAATCATTTAAATTAGAAATTGAGACAACAGAGGCAACCTCTTGCAATATTATAAGGAAGCCAGATAGTAAATCAGGCGAACGTTTTTTTTTTGAATTTTAATATTATCAACCTGGTTCATCAAAATATTCAAGGATTTTTGAACAAAGAATTAGAAGTAGAACTTTTCATGATTTGTAATTGCATAGATATTCCTTGTACAACGGAGCATTGACTCAAATGTTGCCAATTAATTTTTAATTTTAGTATAGGTACACCAGGTTGCCCGCTGAACTGAGAAGATAAATAAAAATAAAATGGCGTTGTTTTCAGTTACGTGATGGCACAGGCGCCGGTGTCGGTCGCCCCGCCAGCAGGCCTAGCCAAGTTACAAATGTTTCGTATCGATTCTCTTTCTACAATCGTAAACGCCGCGGCGTAAGCGATTGTAGAAAGCGCTAAATTGGTAGCCAAGTTGACACGACTGAGTCGATCGCTCGTTCTCTAATGTCTGTAGACAAAACATACACTTTTTGGTTGGTTTGATTGGTTCGACTGCTCGACTCGTTCGTGTGCGCAGCACAAATAACGTTGTCCGTGTTTAATATTCACAAAAACTATTTAATAGTGTACATATAAAGTCAGAAGTTATACCAGTGTGAAGCTCAAGAAAAGTTCTGTGCTCTGTGATAGTGACCATTTAAATCGGACCCATATTACCGAAGATATCACAATAATAAGTGAAACCAAAGTCAGTAAACACTGATCAGCTGCTTGTCACGGGTGAGTCACCGCATGCGCCGACCGATCTACCCGTCACACTATCGCTGTCGCAGCCGCTTCTGTGCGTGCGGACTATTGCTACGCTGCTCGCTCGCGCACCACGCACCTCCACGCACTCTACGCGTGTACAGCTTGCCAGTCTAGCTATTGACTCACCGCCTTTGTTTACGAACGAGAACTTTATTTGCTGTCTTTTAAAATGAATACAATCTGTGATGCTTGTAAACAAGATATTTCTTCGAACAGATCGGTTAACTGTACTCTGTGTGAGAAAAACTACCACACGATTTGTGTAAATGTAACACTTGACTCCTTAAGGCAAAAGGAGAACTGGGTATGTCCTTCTTGCCGCTCTAAAACACCACGGACTGACAACAGCAACACGCCTGTCTGCCCACCTGCTACATCTGCTGAGCTTGACGTCTCGCGCGTCAACACGCAATCTCGCGCTTACAAACGTATGGCTATCGGTTCACCCAGCCGGGATGGCATTGAAGGTTCCGTTTCTTTTTCTGAGCTGGTTACAGAAATTCGCCTTATGCGCTCGGACATGGCAGAGGTCAAACTCACTCTAGAAAAATTGTTTGATGGAATGGATAAAAATGTAATGCCCGTCTAGACCTTTTTGAGGAGCGCATCGCTGCGCTTGAACAAAACTCCACTCAAGTGGCTGAAATGACCGCAACGATATGCTCATTAAAGGACCAACTGAATCAGCAGTCGCAAGCGGGCATGAGAAATGAAATTGAGATCATAGGAGTGGAAGAAACTAACAATGAAAATCTTCACCATATTGCTATGGTTGCGGCAACTAAGATTGGGGTCAATTTAGCCATAGAGGATATCGACTGGACCGCCCGTGCAGGCCTGAAGAAGAAAGGCCCAACGTTTACCCCTGACTTCAATTTCCCCCGACCAGTAATAGTCAAACTTCTGCGCCGAGCAAAAAAGGACGAAATTATTAAAGCATTTCAAACAAGGCGCAATCTATCATCCCAGGATATTGAGATTCAGGGCCCTATCAGGAAGATTTTCACTAACGAACACCTCACTAAAGAAAATCGGATCTTATTTCGGGAAGCTAGAGTCCGGGCTAAGAATGCTGGATTTAAGTTTTGCTGGACGAGCAGAGGCCAAGTACTCGTTCGTCAAATAGAAGGGAAGACAGCTATACAAATTAAAAACAATAGAGACCTGGACCACTTTCTTGGCACAATCCCCTCAACTTCACCTCCCTTTCCAGATGTCTCGAATTGAACTCTGTGATTGTATAAAGTCCCGATACTTGTGTGTTAGAATTATCCGAATTTTCCATATTCCTGTTTCCATAAAAAATGGTTATTGTAAGTATTACTTAATGACTCGCTTTACGATGGGTGACGGTTGCTTTAATGTACGATGTACTTTAGATAATAATGATTATGTTCGCCTAAACACTTTTACCTCCGAACTCTCCACACTCACAGAGCTAATCACTATACTCACCCCTAAAAATCAAGTTCTACATTTAAGCAACAGTTTCTCATACTTACTGTTAAGAAATCAACATAATATCTACAAATCATTCATCCAGTTATACGCTCACTCACATCAGATACACAGCAAACTCCTTCCCAAACACACTGGTCAACGCGACCAATTCTTTCCCTCTGGCACAAAAGCGGCAACAAACTCCCCTAAACCTTATTTCAGTGTTTTTACAATGTTTTTAGATAATGGATAAAGTTGATATATCAGACGAAATCGACGAAACGCTTACGATAGCTTGCCGCATCATTGATAGACCAGAGTTGTGCCGAGATATATTAGCGGTGCACGATTTTAAAGTACTAACTTGCAATATTAGAAGCTTACAGAAGAACTTTCCTGAACTTGTAACGGTACTCCATCGCCTCGACTGCCAATTTGATGTAATAGTGCTAACAGAGTGCTGGCTTAACGACAACTCTATGGTCAATCAGTTACCAGGATACAACTGCTTTCACACTCGGAAAGTTATCAACAAAAGTGGTGGAGTAACTGTATACGTGAGAGATACCTGGCCAGTTACAGTTAGCGAGCCGAATTTTGATGACGCCAATTGTCTTGCTGTCAAAATTAACACAAATATGACACTTCTGGGAATCTACCGCTCACCTTCATTTAGTAATACAGATAGATTTCTGAACTCATTAGAAAACTCGCTAACCGGTCTGAATAGTCCATGCGTGATTGTTACAGGGGACATGAATATAAACCTCCTTGATAATAACCCCAATGCCACTTGCATCGCCTATCAGTGTCTCCTGTCGGAATATGGATTCCTTCCTACAATCACTAAACCAACTAGAGGCGAAGCTTGCTTAGATCACGCGTTTATTAGAAGTAAATGCTCAACTCAAGGAGTAGTCTGTAAATCCTCGATAACGGACCATGACATTATCTTAGGCACAAACATGCTAAAAGTTAGCAATCCACCACGCAACAGATTTAAAATAAAAATAGATTACGCTAAGATCGCCGAAGATATTAGTAAACGCGACTGGACCGAAGTTACGTCTAAAACCGAAGTAAATGACGCGATGCTACTGTTCAACAAAATATTGACAGAGACCATAAACAAACACACGGAAAAAATCAAAACTACCCGCTCTAAGTTTAACTTGAAGCCGTGGGTCACTCCTGGCTTGATTCGGTGCATGCGCCATCGAGACACGCTGCATGCTCAAGTGAAGGCGCAACCATCAAACCTACAGTTAAAAGCCGTTTATACTCGATATAGAAACCACTGTAACGACATCCTTCATAAACGCAGGGTCGAGTTTGAGGGTAAAGAGTTGGAGAATCACAGTAGCCAACCCAAAAAACTCTGGCGAGTCATAAAAGACATTTGTGAATTCCCTAGAAAAATCAACGACAATCAAGAACTCCTAAAGTCGGCAGAAAATGGCAACTCATCCATTAACTTCTGCAACAGTCATTTCGTATCGGTAGGTAAGAGCTTGGCACTCAACATCTTAAACAAACTCCAGACTACAGAGAACAAACTCTGCAATGATGCCACTCTTGCAGACCGATCCCGGGACTCTCTATTCTTTCACCCAACAGACAACTGTGAAGTTGGCAGTCTCATTACCGAAATGAAAGACGACAGCGCACCTGGATCTGACGGGATCCGTCCACTCCTTCTCAAGCACATCAAACCATTTATACTGAACCCCCTAACGCATATCTGTAACTTGAGCATGTCAACGGGTAAATTTCCTGACTGCTGGAAGGTCGCCGCTGTAACGCCGATTCACAAGAAGGGCGAAAAAGACTATCCTGACAACTACAGGCCTATCTCTCTACTATGTGTACTCTCAAAGATCTTAGAGAAGCTCGTTAACAACCGTGTCATCAGCTTTCTCGAAAAGCACAGCCTTTTGTCCGAACGCCAGTACGGCTTTAGACGCGGGAAATCCACAGAGCAAGCCGTAGGGCTTTTAACTGATATTGTCTCTTCGAAGGTTGATGGGGGAAAACGGGCAATTGGTGTCTTTCTTGACCTGGCCAAGGCATTTGACACAGTTTCCATTCAAATACTATTAAAAAAGCTAGATCGCCTTGGCATTAGAGGCATCGCTTGGGACTGGTTTAGAAGCTATTTAATGGATAGACAGCAGTATGTTGTGATCGCGGACAATGTCAGTGATAGCCTTCCAGTCACGTTTGGGGTGCCACAGGGAAGTGTCCTTGGGCCGACATTGTTCACCATCTACATGGATGACATATTGAGGTTAACTATCCCACGGTCAGATATGATTTGTTACGCAGATGACACAGCAGTCATATTTCACGGTGACTCATGGGAGGACACCACAGATGCCGCAGAAAGTGGCATGCGTACTATATCTGACTGGCTCGATAGAAATCTCTTAACCCTAAACGTCGAAAAAACTAATTTTATAACGTTTTCCATCAGTCGTTCCTGCTGTCCGGAGATCGATCATATCAAAATTCATAACATCCACTGTAATGCAACAACTTGCTGCTGTGACAATATAGGCAGAGTCAAATCAACCAAATATTTTGGTGTCACAATTGATCAGAATTTGTCTTTTAAGGAACATATCTCGTCACTCTCTAAAAAAATCCGTAAGTTCATTTATATATTTAAATCCCTACGTGCTAGTGCCCCGAAAGACATATGCAGGAAAGTTTACCAAGCACTTTGTCAATCGCTGCTGCAGTACTGTGTAGGCGTTTGGGGTAGCGCGGCCAAGTCCTATATGCTTGAACTAGAACGTGCTCAACGGGCTGTTCTTAAAGTTTTCCTTGGAAAACCGCGTCGTTACCCAACAGACGAACTATACAAAGAAGCAGGCGTCTTGCGTGTCCGACAGCTTTATATCCAAAAGTCCCTTCTTAAACTGATTGGTGCATCAGGGAGTCAATTCACATACATCCAAAGAGGTAGGATCGGAGCTGATAGACTACCAATCCCAAGAATTAGAACGGTTTTTGCTACGCGCTTTTCACTCTTTCTCCCTATTCGAGTCTTTAACACTGTCAATAAATCCACACTAAAGATCCCTGGTAATATACTCGAAGCCAAAATTACTATAAAGACATGGCTTCAGGACCTGACCTACGATGAGACAGAAAATCTCTTGTGCCCCTTGAAATAACTAGCACTCAAACGGCACTCACATAGTCAAGACCTTTCCCTGCCCCTGTCTTAAACTAGCCAACACACAAACACACACGCGCGCACACGCACGCTCACTCTGGCACACATACTTGCCATCATGTTTGCAATGATGATTGATTTGAATTTGTGATTTGGATGATTTTAGTTAGAATTATTGAATGAATTAAACAATTTTTAATGTTTTTTTTTTTTATTATTATTAATTATAATTTGAATAATTAATGGTGATTGATTTTAATTTGTTATTATTTATTGATTTTAGATAATTTTAATTTCAATTATTTGAATTATGTTTGTTCATCTTCTTGTTTATTTTATTTTATAATCATTTATTGATTTAGATAGATTGATATTATTATAATGTAAATATATATACCTGTATTTATATATTTATATTTTTAATTAATAATTTTCAAAATTAACTGTCACTTGTGTCTTGTTGTGCTGTGTCACGCTGAAGAGTCAGTTACTCAACCTGCCTTTACTGTCCGTATTGGGCCACCAAGATACAGGCTGCGCCTAGTTTGGGGCCCACGGTTTCGTCTTTGTAGTTTTGAACTCCTTTAGGCTCATTGTTTTTGTTTTCTTGTTTGTATAATTTGTAACTTGTGTGTGTCAATAAATTGATTTATTTATTTATTTATTTATTACTTTAGTCTATGGTGAGCGTTCCTACCAAAGAGTTTAGCGATCAACATTGTAGAAACGATAACATTCTACTCTATCATTTTGAACGATGTAAACTTGTCTACAAATGTTCTTTTGGTTTGTGTTGATCACGTGATTTAACGTTGAGATGATGTCATTCCCATTCATTTGAATAGTTTTCTACTAGAGTTAACGATTGTAGATTGTCAACTTGGCTAGGGGTGCAGGACATGCTGCGCAGAAGCCATTTAAATTGGGGTGTGAGCAGAAGAATAATGATACTCGTACGTTCGGGAAAAAGCTGCTCGGTTTAGCGTGAGTTGAAGGTAGATGCCGCAAGCAGTTTGCCGATCAGCACGAAATAAATTGTATGCCGAATATGTTTAGTAATCCACCAGGTTGGCTTTAATCGTCATCTTCCTGCCCTTCTCATTCTACTTGGGTCGGTGCATCACGTCTGCTTCCTCCGTTCTCATTTCAGACGTCATTTACTCCTCTCGCTTTCATATCATTCCTCACACAATTCATTCATCTTTTCTTGGCTTTGCTGTTCAATAAATACTACTGAACAGTATGTGACGACCCGAACGTTATGGATCCCCTTACTCATCAATATGAAGACTTATTATGTTTCTACAGCTTCATGAAATGATATTAAGAACTTTGGTCACAGTTCAAGTGTCAATCGATTTGACAATGTACATACATAATGGTACAATTTCTATCTTTCTATATACACAAAACAATATAAAGAAAAAAAGAAGGATTATAATCACGTGATTTAACGTTGAGATGATGTCATTCCCATTCATTTGAATAGTTTTCTACTAGCGTTAACGATTGTAGATTGTCAACTTGGCTAGGGGTGCAAATGTTTGTAAACAAAGCTGCTTTACGACTCAAGCTTCTTAGAAAGGGTCGCTAACCGTTGTTTTTTTGTTATGGTTTTTAAGTGGGCTTTACGATAGCGAGCAGTTCGTTTCAGTGAGCGATTGTTTTCATTTTCTAAAATAAGTGGTAAACCTGAACATTGATAATATTGATGGTATGTTTCAAATACGTATTTAAAAAAAAAAAAAAGTAAATTGATGACATAGATGTTTAAGTTTTTAAATGCATGGTGTGTATATTCTTAGCATAAAAAAAAAAACATCTACATTGCAGAGTGCAATATTTATTATTTACAAGCAGCCCAAGTTGAGGAAATTGTAAAACGCCGCGCGGCCGTTAGGAGTACTTAGGAGGCCTTTATGTAATTTTTGAAAACAAATTATCTGCGTAAATAAAATTCAAGCACTAAGCCTAAATAAATTCAAATCGTTTATAAAACGAAAGCTGTGCCTGAAGGCCTACTATCATGTTAATCACTATCTCGAAGATAAAAAAGCTTGGGATTAAGCTGCTCCAATAAAATTTGCTCTGTGAATGTCAAAATTTCAGATTTCGCTTGTTTATTATTAATTCCTTTCTTTTGTACACTCTGACATTAAATGATTTGACATGAATACTTAGTTCAGTATTTGATTATTTTTTACTTTATTTTTTATTATTATTTTATGTTGTGACATTTACTGATTTGACATGAATTCTTATTTTAATAAGTATTTTACTTTTTTATTATCATTGTGACATTTAATGTTTTTTGTTTTTTTTTTTATTTACATTCATTTGAAAAGTACTTGTTATTGATTTTATTTGATTATTGTGAATGTGGGGGACCATGTGGGTCACATTTTTATTTTTTCCCACAACTGTCTGGCAGTTTGAGTACTATAAGCGACCTACCCAAATGTCCTTTCTTTGGTATTTTTCGTCGTTTCGTTGAGCTCCTTGTAGACCAGTGCAGATAATTTTTCGACTTTCGCGTACAATATACAATTACAAAGAATTCAGATACAAACTAGACAAATAACACCCAGCAATCTAGACAAATTTAATAATAATTTAATTAACAAGTTAAGTATACCGGGTCATATTAGAAACAATGTAAATGTATTTTATGAAGAATTCTTTTCGGTAGTGCACACCGAATTTATAATACTAAAAAAAAGAAATCTAAAACTATTGGCCCAAAGTTTATTTTCAGTGACTGGGCAACACAGGGTATTAGGAAAAGTAGGGAACGATTGTTTGAGCTGTACGGCCTTAAGCCTTACATCAACACTGAAGCTTTTAATAAATATGTTGCTACTTACTCGAAAATTTTTAAAAACACTTGCAAGGTAGCCAAATCCTTATTCATTAGCAACAAGATTAAATCAGCCGACAACAAAGTAAAGACTGTTTGGAAAATTATCAACAATGAAACAAATAGAAATAAAAAACAAGGTAATGACTTCACACTAATGACATCGCGTGGCCTTGTGAGCTCCAACAATGAAGTTGCTCAAGAATTTGTAAATTTCTTTACCAGTATCCCACTTAAAACTACCTTGCCTTGCTCTCTATTGATTTATTGAAAGCGAACGTTTCAGCCTGTCCAAATGAATTTAAATTTCAGCATATAAACCCCTTAACAGTCATAAAAGGTTTTAAGCAAATCAAGATCAAATTAACGGAAGATCTATGGGGTATGTCTATCAAAGCTTGTACCTCAATTATTGAGACTATAGCGCCGTATTTAGCCTCAATATTTAATTTGTGCGTGGATCAAGGGGTCTTCCCAGATCTAATGAAATTCAGTAAGGTAATACCGCTTTTTAAATCTGGGGACAGTAAGGACACCAATAACTATAGGCCCGTATCCGTGTTGCCGGTTTTTAGCAAGGTCTTTGAAAAGATAATGCTCAATCAAATGCTTAACCATTTTAACACCAATAAAATATTACACGAGCAACAGTATGGTTTCACCAAAGGACGTTGTACAACTGACGCCGGTGTCACTTTATTAAAATACATATTTACTGCGTGGGAAGAGGCACAAGATGCCATAGGAATCTTCTGTGACCTTTCGAAGGCATTTGATTGTGTAAATCACGAAACCCTGATCTTGAAACTTGAGCATTACGGTTTAGGTAAACTTGCGCTCAGTTTAATAAAATCGTATTTGAATGATAGACAGCGGCAGGTACAAATAAATGGAGTCAACTCAATGGGTTTAAAAGTAAAAATGGGTGTACCACAAGGTTCGATATTGGGTCCCTTCCTCTTTTTAGTGTATATTAATGACCTACCCCATTTATTTAACAACCATCCGCATATGGTGTTGTTTGCTGACGATACTTCTTTAATATTTAGGATAAACAGACGTGCCACTAATCTTGACGACGTAAATAACGCCCTACTGCAGGTCCACAATTGGTTTACCGCCAATAATTTAGTACTAAATGGAAAAAAAACTAAGTGCATTAGATTTGCTCTACCAAATGTCAAAAGTAGTGATTGTGACATAATATTGAATCAAGAGAAACTAGAATTTGTCGATAAAACGGTTTTTTTGGGAATCACGCTCGATTCAAGGTTACAATGGGCTCCTCATTTTTAACATCTCTTGCAGGACGGCTGAGCTCAGCAGCATATGCTGTTAGAAAAATCCGTCAATTTACTGATATTGATACCGCGAGGCTAGTCTATTTTAGTTATTTTCATAGTATTATGTCATACGGTATTTTACTATGGGGACGGGCTGCAGGCATCGAGTCTATATTTATTCTGCAGAAAAGAGCCATCACGTCTACGTAATTCATAAATGGCTCCATTTATGAATTACGTAGACGCGATTCTCTAAGAGAACTGTTTAAGGAAATTAATATCATGACAGTACCTTGTCAATACATCTATGAAAACATCATGTACGTTGGGAAAAATCGGCATTTATTCAGTAGAAGAGGTGACAGACACCACTATAACACTAGCAATAGGGACCAACTAGTTCAGCCAGGTTTCAGGCTTGCTAAAGTAGATTCATCTTTCATGGGGTACTGTTTTAAATGTTACAATAAAATACCTCCCCATATTCTTCAACTGAACGAGACGAAATTTAAATCTTGTATAAAACGCACACTATGTAGGCAAGCGTATTATAAGTTGGGGGATTACATTGATGATAAAAATGCTTGGCTAAATGCTGGTCCTGCTCCACAACCATAGGGGGGGTGGGGGGGCAAATTAATTGATTGTTCGGGTTGGGCATTATTTGAGTCCATCGACACGTAAAGAAGAAGATGAAGAATTGATTCCCATGTTAATGTATTGTGGAAGCTGCAGAAGATTGTAAAAATATACTTGCATTATATAGATTCCAGTTCTTAGTATTATATAATTGCATACATGCACATGTGTGAGTACTTTGTATTGTTCAGCCACCATTTACATTTATTTATCTTTCATTGACTTGAATATGCCTTGGTGGCTGAGAGAATGTCATGCTCACTTAAATGTCTCGCTGATGGTGGCGGGTGTGTCGGGTCATTTAGTTCCCTTCAATATGGTTGAGTTGAATGGCGCCGGTACATGCGTCATGTTTGTGAACGGGCGCTGTCAGTTGGGACTGGTCATCTCTTAGCTGCCAAATTTCATTTTAATTACTTTATTCGTAAATTGTTGATCTAATCTTTTACTCTGGACGCTCTTAGTGTGCACGTCTTTCTACATCGTTCTCACATATATGTATAATCTCAAAATTAATGATGTAACCAAGATTTTGTAACAATATTTTGATTATAAAAGAGTATCCATGGAGTTTCTTGCCCGTTCTTCTCCATAGAGATCTACGCTAGGGAATGGGCAACTACAGTACTTTCTCAAGTTATTATGCCTAAAGAAAATCAAAGCTACAGTCCCAGTCACAACTGGGACTGTAGCTTTGATTTTCTTTTTTGTATTTTTGACATTCAAAAGTGCAGTAATGGTCTAATTGAAATAAATGCTTTGAGTTTGAGTTTTTGGAAACCAAAAAAAACATAGTAGGATAAAAACCCATTGGGAAAGAAAGAGAATAATAGAACAAAAATGAAAGGAAAAATAATTTACGAGATCTGAAGTCGGGAAGTAACTCGAGATAAACCATTTGTTACCCTTAAACCCCCCCCTGCCCTGGGAGGGCAGGAGGGGGTTTAAGGGTAACAAATGGTTCATCTCGATTTCCGGCAAAACTAGTCCTACTAAGTCCTATGGAAAAGAGTTAAATGACAAAGTTGTAGGTAATAAAAAGATCTACAACTTTTGTGTTTACACTTTTATCACATAACCTCAAAATTTATGTGAAAAATTCAAATAACCAAGTTTTTGGTTTTTTAGTTTTATCTGTTACAAAACAATTTTTTTTCACGAAATTTAGTGAAAACTTACCTTTTTATGTCCCAAACACGCTGTAATTTTTTTGATTTAAAATTATTTATGGTAATAAAAAGATCTAAGTACATCTTTTCGCCCGTAAATTATTTTTCATTTCATTTTTGTAATATCATCTTTTTTTTCCAATGGGTTTCATCCTACTGTGTTTTTTTTCGTTTTTTGACCATTTTCAGAGGTATCTGCACTGGTCTTTGAGTTATAAGTCGAGCTACACGATAACTGACAAATGCTTGCACTGACTGGACAGGTCCACTCAAATCTGTGTGGTTCTTTCTTCAAAAGACCATCTCAGACACTAATCTGCAGTCCTCATGTGAATTGAGCAAGATTATGTCTGGACTTCAAAAGAGACTATGACCTCTGAGTTTTTTTCGGCTGTTTCTTCTCAGAGTAGTCAGGTACGAAACACCGGCCCTATCTTGTTTTAAAAAATCACGTGTAAAAGTGTTTGTAAAAACCTTTTTGCAAAATAAACATCATTAATAAAAATTGACGAAGATAAAACGCGTCATAGATCATGAGTAATCACTTTTAGGTAAAAAATATAAGTACTCAAATGTGGCGACACACGAGTTTTGAACGCACTGTATATTATACTAAATTTTTTGTTTACGTGAAAAAAAAAAACATGTAGTCAATATTTTTTGGAAATCTATCTGACGGACTAATTAGTTTTTTTTTTGTCATCTTCCCCCTTTACGTCCTAATAAGTAGTTTTACCAGTACCGTAAAACTACTTAATAGGACGTTTGTAGTTTTACCAGTACCGTAAAACTACTTATTAGGACGTAAAGGGGGAAGTTGACAAAAAAATCGTCGTTTCCTGCTCGGCTATTACTTGCTCTGTGGTACTTACTTTACTAACTTATCAAAAGATAAACACAATTAGACCCTTCGTAGTGGGGGGTGAGATTCCAAACACCCTTTTTTAAGCTATCAACAAAATAAAATATATCTTTTTGATATAAATATGATAATATTTAAGACGACTGTTGACTTGGTCGGTCATTGAACTGTGAGAATCGTGGAACGTGAATATGTCATTGACCATGCAAGCTTTTTTTTAAAATATTTTGCTAATAATATATATATATATTATTTAAACTAATAGCTATAGGGGTTCAACGACCCAGTCATGTATTTCTAATTATGGATAGCCTTAACGGATCTATTTAAAAAAAAAGAAACTTTATTAGAACATAAACATAACTGTAGATAAACACATCTATAGACATGTAAACAACAAAAAACTTGATCGGGCAGTCAACTGCAGTCAATAAGATTAATTTATTAGCGGATTATGGATCTCATTTTTATTAAATTACATTTATGGTACAGTCTCATGATAAAATGTTTAGTAACCTCTGATATTTCTAATTCATGTGCGTCAATACGCACATGAATTAGAAATATCAGAGGTTAGCAAGGTGAGGTGAGGTGAGGTGAGCAAGTGATAATCACACAATTGTGATTATCACTTGCTTCGGTGAAGGTTAACTTCGTGAGGAAATCAAACCACCATGCCTGAGAGATTTTTCCCGACGGCATGTAAAGTCAAGTCAGAGGTCCCTAAGCGGCATAGAATCTCTGGTACCAGGTTATAGGCACTAACCACTCGAAAAAGAAAGGTGTTTGTTAAAACTCAGCCTAAAACGTTCCGACTGATGAGATACAGGATTCCTCTGTCTCTCTCCTCTGGTAGTGGCTCGTAATCTATCACAAGGGCCCAGTGCAGGTTGGTTTCGTCTAATTTAATGTCTCGGTAAGGGTCAGTTTTCTTTTCAACAAGCTGAAAAATCCTAGCACTCTTTTTTGATGTCACTAAATAAAGGACTGTATGTGTATTGCCTTTATGTATAAAATTGGGCGCTCGCGCATTCTCGAGTAGGTACACGCGAGGAGACCCTTAATTCTCTTAAGGCTGATGCTCCAGGGTAGCCCGCGAAATTCAAATATTTTCACGTTTTTTGCTTTTTGATGTGACTATTTCATGGAAAAGTCATTAAATCGAGTTACATGAACTTGGAGGATTGTATTGATGATTTTGATGATTATAAATATAATAATAATATTTTAATCAACATACAACCTAACACTGGCCTGCAAATTGCAAAAGAGTTAGAAAAGTAAAATTTCGCGGGCTGCCCTGGAGCATCCACCTTAATTTAAACTATTTTATAGTACATTTTGATACATGTGTGTGGAGAAAGTTTATTATTGTATTCGAGGCGGAATTAACTCCCGAGCCGCAGGCAAGGGTTGTTATTGATCCGAGAACTGCAATAACAAATGTCCACGTGTATCAAACGATGTTTTTCAATACACTTTTGAAGAAATAAAAAAAAAACGACATATTTTTGTCATGAATTATTAGGAAACTATGATTTAAATTTCCTTTTTTTCCGCACTTTGCTTTCGCCAGGTTGAAGGAGAAGCAAAGGTATGAAGCCGCTAAACAGCCTAATATAGTTATATATATTGTATATATATATATTTTAAATTTAGGACACAAATAAATGTTAATTTGTTTATAAAAATAAGTATTAGTTTTAAATAATCATGTTTATCTATGATATTCTATTTTATAATCACAATTTGAATATTCAAAAAATATTGACGCACTACAGACGCATAAGCTTTGACGAAATTAAAAAAAAAAACATTCTACCTCCGATTATAGGCATTGAACCAAATTGGACTAAGAATAGGTATAGTTATCTGTGGCAATTTTTGTTCCCGCACACGTGTTGGAAAATGCAGTAAAACGCACACGCGTGAAATACATTGCATGTTGAACCTAATCGTAGTGCGATAACAACCAGTTTTCGAGGAAGTGTATTGAAAAGATAATTTAAATTCGACATTATCTGCATCGAATTTTATTCTTAAAAGACAATATTGCTACAGTCCTATAATTAGTGACGTAATAAAAGTGCGCAATGATTTTTCAGCTTAGTGGAAACTGTCCCTAAGTCAGGGCCGTCATGACTGGGACACCACTGCCTATCTCTGCAAAATCTTCATGTACGTAGGTAGGTAAGATAATTATATCATTGCAATATAATAAATATAAATAATATAATCAAATCTCCGGATTCCTGACTATAATTCGACCTTACTACACTACAACAGCCCATAACGTCCACTGCTGGACATAAGCCTCTCCCATGATGGGAGGAATTTACCGTAATCTCCACGCTTGGCAGGCGGATTGGAGATCGCAGTGATGAAAGACTAACAGAAAACGCTGCTGCCCATTCTCTGGTCTACGGAGGCGCAAGGTGTTCTGCCTCAGACATTAGTCGCTTTATACGACACCCGTGAGTGTAACAGGTTGGTTCGATTCTACTCTGCCGGATACCACACGGCCAATTCGACCTTATTCGTGTACAAAACCACCAGACAAACACACAGACACAAAACAACCAGTTTTATTCAGAAATTCCAGTGAACTAGTAACTAGTTCCAAGCTCGCTTAAGTAGTAAAGGATTGTCCCGAACATCGGATTGCAATTAACTACTTAATACGCACTAGCGGCTCGTGGAATTTATTCTCGCTTTTCGTTACAAATTTTCACTACGATATTTCATAGCACTTACTGTGCACGAATGTACCTACTTATTGAATGTTTTTGTTATACTTGGGTAAGGGACGGAGAACTAATAAAATAAAAATGCATCAAGGGACAAAATATATGACTACCTATTAGTAAGAGAATTTTGTTTTGATTTTAAGCAATACCTACAATGCTTAGATTCCTGTTTAATGAGTTCCTGTTTCTGTCGATGACCGCAGTTAACAAACATTTGCGTGTCTTTATGCGATTTCAATCGCGAACCTGACTTTTAATGTGCGTTAAATTCCGGGGCTAAAGGCCCCAAGTGTCCAAATGCCCTTTGTTTATTATTCTGAAACATAGGGAGGACCGCATCTTCTTTTGTCTCCTTCTAATACAGTGTTAAAGAAAAGGTAGGATCAGATGGTGTTAGGCTGCGTTTTCACTAGAGATGTGCGAGGATGCGTAGCGAGAGATGTGTTTGTTAAGAACCAATAGAATCACTTCATTTTATCAGCTCTAGTGGAAACGGTTTAGCGGAGCGAGGTTTTTGTACATACAAAACAAGGGAAGGATGTGTGCGAGGAATGTGTGCTAGGTACGGACGCGAGCGAAAAACTAGCAGTCACTAGACGGAGTGGTTCCCGCTCGCATCTGGTGGCTCGCAACTCTCTAAGTCCGTCAACGAAAATACGGGGTTTACTTATGGCTTTATACTTTGAAATGAACCTACTCCCTTTTATTTTCGTATTTATGTTTTTGAAAACACATCGAGTTTTGAAAACACATCGAGAGTAATCGAGCTGTCATTAATTTTTAGTTCGGGCCCCTAACGAATCTTATGTCCTTAAATGATACGGAGTAGGAATCGCCCCGTAACTTCGGCCGAAACTACTCAAACTCAAAAACTCAAACTCAAAGCATTTATTTCAATTAGACCATTATGGCACTTTTGAAAGTCAAAAATACAAAAAAACAAAACAAAGCTACAGTCCCAGACACAAGACATAATAACTTGAGAAAGTACTGTAGTTGCCCATTCTCTAGCGTAGATCTCTATGGAGAAGAACGGGCAAGAAACTCCATGGACACTCTTTTAAATCAAAATATTGTTACAAAATCTTGGTTACATCATTCATGTTGAGATTATAGATATATGTGAGAACGATGTAGGAAGACGTGCACATTATGAGCGTCCAGAGTAAAACATTAAATCTACAAATTAAAAATAAAGTAATTAAAATGAGCCGTGGCAGCTAAGAGATGACCAGTCCCAACTGACAGCGCCCGATCACGAACAAGACGCGTGTATCGGCGCCATTCAACTCAACCATATTGAAGGGAACTAAATGACCCGACACACCCGCCACCATCAGCGAGACATTTGAGTGAGCATGACTTTCTCTCAGCCACCAAGGCATATTCAAGTCAATGAAAGATAACTAAATGCAAATGGTAGCTTAACAATACATGGTCCTCACACATGTGCTATGCAATTATACAATACTAGGAGATGGAATCTATACAAAGCAAAGATAGTTTTACAATCTTCAGCAGCTAGCACAATAATTTGCCCAATTAGTTTTCCCCTATGGTTGTGTAGCAGGACCAGCATTGAGCCAAGCATTTTTATCATCAATGTAATCCACCAACTTATAATATGCTTGCCTACATAGTGTGCGTTTTATACAAGATTTAAATTTCGTCTCATTCAGTTGTAGAATGTGGGGAGGTATTTTATTGTAACATTTTAAACAGTACCCCATGAAAGATGAATCTACTTTAGCAAGCCTGAAACCTGGCTGAACTAGTTGGTCCCTATTTCTAGTAGTATAGTGGTGTCTGTCACCTCTTTTACTGAATAAATGCAGATTTTTCCTAACGAACATGATATTTTCATAGATGTATTGACAAGGTACTGTCATGATATTAATTTCCTTAAACAGTTCTCTTAGAGAATCGCGTCTACGTAATTCATAAATGGCTCTGATAGCCCTTTTCTGCAGAATAAATATAGACTCGATGTCTGCAGCGCGTCCCCATAGTAAAACGGCCTGCTTAGAGAGTACTTAGACCCCGAACCGGGCCGCTTCACATCCTAAAGCGGAGACGAGGGGAGGGAGAGGAGATGTGCGGAAACCCACCAATCACATGTAGTGGCATGTCTCTCGTCTATCCTGTGATTGGTTAAAGCTTGCACTTCTCTCCGCTCCGCTCGTCTCCGCTTTGGTGGAAACCGGGCCACACACCACTCATCTGCGCACCGTTTCGAAGGTGTCGCTACGCATCCTCGCACCGCCCAGCTACCTGGCACATCTCTGGTCAAAACGCAGCCTTATGAGCCGTAGATTTTATGCTAACCTAACGTAAGTGCCTTATTACACGGGTAGGTTAGATTATTGGGCTATCAAGGTTTAAGTAGCGGCTTATAACTTCATGTTTATTATGATCCGGGATGAGTAGAATAAGCCTGAGGGAATGAGACTGATTAAATGGGATTTCTACTCATGTGGTTAGAACAGCAATATGGATAGGACCTATTTTTTGTTTGGTTTTGCAGTCTAACCTAGTTACTTCCCTATCAGAAATATGCTACTCAGTAGTATATTTGGTATATAGATGTAAGTAGCCAGTCGAATAGGGATGATAACTGACTAAAAAAAATATGATTCTATTTAGTCCGTCAGTTAGATTATCGAAAAATATTGGATAAGTACGTGTTTTTTGTTTTATCAAATTAATAAAAAATTACGAAGATAAAACGTGTCAAAGATCATGTGTGGGGGCTTGTGACGTCACATTTGAGTAAAAAATGTACTCAAATGTGTAAAAGTAAAAAATGACGTCACACGAGTTTTCGACGCAATGTATCGTCTTAATTTTTTGTTTACGTGAAAAAAGAAAAAATATGTGTCCAATATTTTTTGGAAATTTAACTGACGGACTAATAAGATTTTTTTGTCATCTACCCTATTATCAATGCCCAAACCTTGTCCAATTTGGGCATTGACACTTATCCTACTTTCAAAAACTAGACCAAAAACCACTACCTCTCTCCATAGACAGCTCTATACATACATGGTTTTCTGCTTTTGTTACATGATATATTTTATAATTTATTGTATATAATTATATAGATTTGTATATTATGCTTTGTGTATTTTGATGTGTATGTAATTGGTACACAAACAGACTACCTGCAGTATTGTTTCTCCCTCTTCCTGTAATCAGGTGGTCTTGATAAGATCGCTTTTAGCGATAAGACCGCCCATTGTTTCACCCGATGTGAAATGTTTTCTCTTATGAATGTTACTTGTATAGTGTACATAATAAAGAATATATAATATAATATAATAATATATAATACATATGGTACGCAAAATAAAATGAATATGAATAGTCCATTCTATTCTATTCATTGCGCCATCAAAAATGGTCATGTGTACAAACACATGAACTAGCAAGATTTATTTATTTATTTTCGACTCACAACTATCAACATGCCTAAAAATGCATTTGTTTTGCATGTAATGGTGTTTCTAAAAACAATAATATTAAGGCAGTGGGTCGCGACACTAATGTTCAAGACGATTATTTTCCTCAAACGGCCATGTACCTTATAGCAATATACGGTTATAACGGGTTATACTTAATTCTGAACTCTATTGCTTAAAAAATTAGATTGATTTTTGCGTAACACAAGTAAGATATAGGTATGAAGCTCACGGGGAGACTTAAAATTCATATTGGATGTTATTCTTCGAATGTGCTTAGTATTGTGCGGGTCGTGTTGGTCGCTGCAAGTGTATTGGCGTTAGAAAATATTCATTTATTTAAATTTTTTGTAAATTCTCGAGGTTTATAGGGTGAGTCTTAACACTTCGCTATGTGTGGTAGATTATTTCAAATTATGTATATTTTAATTTAATTAACATCTAACTTCAAATTGTTATGATAGGTTCTATTTGTTTTTAGTAACAAGAGAATATTTGTTCATATAAGTAAGTACCTTATGGGTGGTAAAAAGAAAAAACCGCAAGGCACGTTTTATCCCCGCGTCGCCGTATTTTTTTTGTACTGGATGATACCTGGGAACCTTCTCTCTCTACCTTAGTTTCTTCTCTTTTTCTTCTCTTCTTGTTTTTTTTTTTAAATTAATCTACTCCATATGCAAAATTGCCAACCCCGTTTTCCGCATTTTTTTTCCGAGAAAGTCAGCGCCACGACGCGCGCCGGCAGCAATTTCAACAAACCGCGTTGTCAGCTAATTTGTAAAAACTAAGGTACTCGTAGATTTGTCTAAAAATACATCAATCGGCAGTCCACGGCACAAATTGGAATCAATTTGGCCACGTTAATAAATTAGTCTTCTTATAGTATTAATATGGTACCTTTAAGGTGAACGCACACTTATCCGCGCCGAAAGAAACATTTTCTCATCCGTATAACGTTATCTATACGTCCAATTCGACGCCGATAAGTGTGCGAGCTTTTATAGGATTCCATACAAGTAATTCTAAAGTTCAATTCTTTCGGCGCCTTCGCTTTCTTCGGCTGTGACAAGTGTGCGTTCACCTTTATAGAGAACATCGCTAAATACTCTATTTCTATGCATTTTTGTCCACAGCAATAATGAAGGTGCTAGCAGTATTCTCTCTGGTCCTGGCTGTAGCCACGAGCTACCCAGTCGTGAAGACCTGGACCCTCTCCATGCTGTCGAATGCCATCGAGACCAAAGCTAACCCTCAAATGATGCCGTATCTCGAAGATGCGCTAAATCAGATCATGTATTCGCTATTTACTGGCACAAATGAGGTTTGTGGCATTTTGAAGTACTTGATTTTTATAGCATCAGGATCCGTGAACCTTACTAACGGCCGTTTTCTATAACTTACTAACGTTTAACGGTTAGTTACTATTCCTACTCACGTAGCTATCGGTGTTTCTATAAATAAAGTTAGCTTCGAATATCCTATCCTTCCTGTCACTCGGAGGACTGTGATTCATAGAAAAAACAAAAAACACTTTTCTGAGACGTTTTGTTTCTAACGGTTCGTAAGCTAAATGTCAAATAGAATAGACAGCAACCTTCCGTTACTTGTGAGTAAATTTTTGAAAATAGCCGTAAGATTTTACTCGTAGATAGGTAGTAATAATTCTGCTGGATTCTCGGTGCTCTGATAGAAATCCCACATCCGCAAATCACCCATTTATGAACCACCACCTGTACAACATTTGTTCTTTTTTTATTACAAAATGGGCCTGCTCTTGACCTCGATCACTCGTTCAGAGTGAGAATTGAACTTGTGGCACTGTTGGCTCAGCTATTTCATCATCATCATCTAAACCCAAAGACGTCCTTCATCACCATCTGCCTGAGCTTCTCCTATTTTACTAGAAAACAGTAAAACACGTTTTCTTCTTCTATTCTCATTTCAACCGCCTCGATATCAATGGCTGTCATATCAATCCTCACACAATCTATCCATTTTTTTTTCTTTTCCTTAAGGAGTCGAAGGCATTGAGTCAGCCCAGAACTAACTAGCTGGTCTGTTGCTCAGCTATTACATCAAATTGAAGTCGCCATTTTTCATCTCCGTGTGCCTGGTGGTAATTCAATAGCAACTTGTACACTCGTAACATAATGTTAAAATTGTGCAAGTTGATTGCAAGGATTAGCTTGCGCATTATATATTAGTTCGCGCATAATTGGACGCTTTGTTCCATATTACAAAAAGAGGTTTTACTAACCTGATGGCTGATCTAGGATTCACAAAAACTCCCACTCATAAATTTTGTTATTTTTGTAAAATTTCTGCGTAGTTATATATAGTAGGTATCTAAATAATGATATGTAGATTAAGTCCATTTGTCAATATTATTTTAGAAATAAAACTCGTTTTTTGTAAACTTTACACTTCCAACAATAAACTAATATCGGTCAAGTGTGGATCATAGTTTTGCATTGAGAGTTTCGTACCACGTTTCTACCTAGTTTTTTTTTTTTTAATGGGTAGGAAGTTCAAGCACATAAATATAGAACAAAGGCAGACTTAATTCCGTAGTGATTTTCTATCAGTCAGTATAAATCACGTACTATTTGTACTATCTAGCTAATTACCCATAGGAGGGAGAGAGCCTCATGTCCCGGCCGCCCACGCCGCCGCGAGAAACGCCCCGGGCGTCAGGGTCCACGTGGCACCCGGCCACCGTAGGCGCGGGCCTGTGGACGGAGAGCTATGGGCTAGCTCGCCGTTCGTCCGTCTCATGACGACAGGCCGTGTCGACGGCGCGTTCGTGTTCCACGCGCGCCTCAAAGAGAGTCAGCAAAAAGGAAGGGGTCCGCAAGGACCGATGCCTGCAGGGGCTGCGGGACGGGACTGTTTGAAAGAGATAGCCCCGGAACACAAAGGGCGATGAAGGAACATGGATGGCTTTTATAGTCAGTAAAAGTCTGACACTCCCTCCTGCTCCGCCCAAAGCGGGAGGAGACATTTGATGATTTCTCATCCGAAAAAAAAATGACGGAACTCTGCGAACAGAGAAGTACTCAGGTAATATGTAACTGGTGGGTACAAATCGATTTTATGGCAAAGAAAAAAAAACCCGACTAACAAGTTTTATTTTTGGTCCGTTAGCTCAATTTTATGGGAGCAATTTAAGGAACTCGTGGCTGAATAATAAAAGCCGCTCGGGTCGATCGTTAGGTTAAGCTGTGCTTGCCTAGGTTGGTCTGTGGATGGGTGACCACCCATTACATACCGTGTTACCTCCGTGCCTCGGAAAGCACGGTAAGCCGTTGGTCCCGGCTGTCATTTGTAGATCTTTGACAGTCGTTAGGTAGTCAGAGGCCCAAAACGTCTGACAACCAGTCTTACCAAGGGGAATCGTATAACCCAGTACTAACTGGGTTGTGGAGGTCAGATAGGCGGTCGCTCCATGTAAAACACTAGTATTCAGCTGCATCCGGTAAAACTGGAAGCCGACCCCAACATATATAGTTGGGAAAAGGCTAGGCAGATAATGAGCTCAATTTTATGGAACCCAAACATTTTAATGTAGGTACAAACAATTTACCTACGTAAAGTTGTATGTTTTTTGTAATTTTTCAAAAAGGTGACAAATAATTATGTCATTTACTCATATAGGTAGTATTGTGATTTATTATCACGGACACGGTTGTTTTGTTACTCCACACGTAGAATATTAAGTAAACGTTGTCGGCTGAGGTAAGAAAGATATACCTACCTAATAATTTAATTATTTTTAGCTATTGGTAATTAAAGCAGTAGGTTGGAGATTACCATAACGGGTTATAAATTTATTTAACATTTTAAACAACCACATTAATATTAAAATAACTAAGTAAGTATATACTGCCTCATTTGTCAAGTAGTCGCCAGCATGACTGGTAAGGGGGCGTCCATTAATTACGTGACGCATTTATTGTCGTGCCGAATCTCACCCAATCTCACGAGGGTGAGAGGGCGTAATTTTTTCCCTCAAGAAACAGTGAAAAATGGCGTGAAAACTAGGTTAAATCCTACACGACAATATTTAATAATAAAATATTCAATGGAAATAAAATTGTCGTTTTTTAAAATAAATCCAACGCAATCAAGCACAGATTAACGCATTTACACAAAACTACGAATTTTATAAATCTCACGAGAGATTAGCGAGAGGGTGAGGGGGTCAAGCCAAACAAAGGGTCCCATGGGTCGAAAAATCGCCAAAATAGTCTCACGTAATTAATGGACGCCCCCTAACGTTATTGTTCTGATCCCCTAAGCACGAGGTCCTGGGTTTGATTCCCATGTCGGGCGTGTTACAGCGGTTTTCATATTTTTCAGTTATTATTACTTTTCGGGTACGTATCTGTACCGAATACATACCATCATTATTTAGTATTGACGTGTAACTTCGGTTTTTCGCAAACCGATAAAAATACATTAATGTCTTGTCTAAACATTTTTAGTTGTTGGTTTCATGCCGTAGGGGTTTTAGTTTTTTCTCCTCACGTCATGCACTGCCGATGTTTCAACGCCAACGTTACTTAATGCCATTAACTTTTGTGTAGACACGATTCGATTTGGCGGATTTATCCAAAAAGGAAAAACTAAACCACGTTTATTTGATATTAAATCCATAATTATTACGCACATACGGACGTGTTTTTGTGACCCAACGGTCTTCAAAATATGGCTGGGTCAAACTGGATGTTGAAGGCAGAGAACAGGGCGTGGTATCGCGCTTTTGAAGAGGCCTATGTCCAGCATAGAATAGATTACAAATAGATATAGATTATTACAGGTGCATTTGGCGCAGTTTGTCCGGGGGGATCTCTTGCGACTATTATGTCATTCTTTTCACACACGGTTGAATTATACAGGTTGTTTGGCGTATGGACCGACACAATTTTTTCAGGGTTTTGGGAGGTCATTAGCTAGGTCTACCCATACATCCTATGTCCCAAATGTCACGGTTGGTTTCATGTTTGTTTTTAATTGAAAAAAATACTCGAAATGTTTCCTTTAATTTGAAATAACTTTTCGTTTGTGGATGAAATGGCACAAATTCAATATTGAGTTAATTCTCCTAACTAATATTTTGAATACTTAATGAATTGTTTTTTATGACATGTAGCATACCGTTAGAAAGGGTATCAACTAAAGACCTTTTTAAATAAAGCTAAGTTCAAAATGGCTTTCAGTTTTTTTTTATAATGAATTTAGAAGTTGTAAAATTTCATACATTTAAAAAACAAAATAACTTTGGTAGCTCCCAAATCCCTGAAAAAATTGCGTCGGTCCATAAGCCAAACACCCTGTATAAAGCAAGTGTGAGAAGTTTTGGAATTAGGATCCCATCAGGTGAACTTATTAGTACACTAGGAGTGACTGTACGAGTCAAAGCCTATGTCCAGCAGTAGACTGCGATAGGAACAAAACCTGTTGCTTCCACATTTATTAAGCGAACCGCCAGTCTATGGAATTCACTGCCGGCTTCTCAGTTCCCCGATAATTATAATCTGGATGGATTCAAGGATCGACGAATCAGTTTCTTCTAGGCAAGCGTGCTCCACCCTAGGCCGCATCATCGCTTCAAATCATTCGAGCCGCGGGTTTGTTGCGTGTAAATAAAAGGCTGAGTAAATTGATGTGATTGATGTGTTTTCAGAAATTCGTCCAGGCCGTAGTGCCGTCCCCTACTGGTGGCAGTTACTGGACCGTGGAACAGCTGAAAGCGGCCCTCGCAGACCCTGCGACAAATCAGGAGTACAGGCCAGCGCTGCTGCAAGCCATGAGCTTCGTTCAAATGAAGAATGAAACTGGAGATGTACAGGTAATCCTGGATACTGTTGACTCATCCTTGAACTTAATTAATTTAAAAAAATGTTAATGAATAAATATGGTGTTTTTGGAAACTTTAGCAAATCATAGAAATCAGTTTGCGCTACCACTTCAAACATTTTAATTACCTTTTTAGGGTTCCGTAGTCAACTAGGAGCCCTTATAGTTTCGCCATGTCTGTCCGTCCGTCTGTCCGTCCTCGCTTAATCTCTGTGACCGTTAGCACTAGAAAGCTGAAATTTGGTACCAATATGTATATCAATCACGCCGACAAAGTGGTAAAATAAAAATTGAAAAAAAATGTTTTATTAGGGTAGCCCCCCTATATGTAAAGTGGGAAGTGTTTTTTTTTTTATTTCAACCCTAACGTGTGATATATTGTTGGAAAGGTATTTATAAATGAATAGGGGTTTCCTAAAATAATTTTTTGATAATGTCAATAATTTCGGAAATAATAGCTCCAAAAGTAAAAAACAATGTGTCCCCCCCCCTCTAACATTTGAACCATAAATATGAAAAAAATCTGAAAAGTAGAAGTTTATAAGGACTTTCTTTTTATAAGGAAAATCATTTTGAACTTGATGGAAACAACAGTTTTTGTACAAAAAAGACAAAAAGTTGTACAAAATAATTTCTGGACTAAGTTTGTAGTATATTCGTATATGGAAGCATTTTTTTTAACTTCGTTTACATATTTTATTATCCTGAACGTATCTTTTTTCAAACAAAAAAGAATTATTAAAATCGGTTCTCGCAATCCAAAATTACCACCGAAAACTTCTGGCACGTCTATGTATTAATTAGTAACCCAATTCCCCGAGAGATGGCGCTGTAGGTACTTATTACATTGGGTCGGGTATTAACGAATTGTTCGGTGGGTCTCTCCTTGGCATTGGCGGTTTAGATAATGGTACGGAACCCTTCATGCGCGAGTCCGACTCGCACTTGGCCGGTTTTTTTTACAGTAGTATAGTCATTCCAGAATTTACTAATTGAATTATTGATATTTATTAGTGGTAAGTAGGTAATAACATTATTTGGAAACTGATTTAAATTTGGATACAAATACATCTTACCCCGATCCTAAAATCGACGCCCGATTCCTAAAATTGATTTAGGTAGGTACCGTCCGTTTTGATGTTATAGAAGACTTCTATAACAATTCAAAAACTTCGTTTTAATAGCTTATCCGCTTAGCACAGTAGAACCCTTGCCATTTACTGGGACATAGAACCTAGGTAGCAAGTACTTATAGGGTGTAGTGTAGTTGACATCCTATTACGAATGTGGGCTTTTATTAGCTTTGTTGCAAAATACTTCATAGGTTTTGAATACTTTATTAATATTCTCGTTATAATACCGTACTATGCAAAATGTACCTACCTAGTGCAGTTGGCTCTGCTTATGTTTTTGACCACAAAATAATTCTTTAGTCTAAATAGGTACCTTTTCTTATTCTTCACAGGATACAGTGGAGGTGGCAATCCCAGCTTTGGATATCTCGACCTGGACTCCGCAGGATCTGATGGAGGCTCTCAAGAGTCCTACCACGAAGTCGGCCCTCATTCCTTACTTGGAGAAGGCAAACACTGAATTGGAGGCGGCTCTTGAGAAAGGAGAAACACGGGTAAATACGAGTACCTACTACGAAGATTTCGTCAACTCATTTTGAATTTGAATTGTCACAAAATTCAAAACGTGTTGTTCTGTTTAAATCACCACTGCTATAAGGATAAAATCAAATCTCGATACCTAAATATACACTCACGGATCCGACAGGGTTTTTTTAACACATTGTATTTTTTATTGACTACAATTTCTTTTAGTAGGACGTGTGTGATAAAAAGGTACGGTAAAAGAACCGGTACAACAACGTGGTATATTATATGAACAGCTCCATTTCAATAATACTAATAGTTACGACTTTTTAAGAGTAAATGAGAAGGCTGACGATTCAGTTCTTCGGTAACTAAAACTGTTTTTTTTTTCAGGAAATGATATACATGGTGACACCTGTTGGTCTCATCCCTCCGAAGGCAGACTACGACTATCTTCCCAAGCCTTTGAAGAACCTCATCAAGAAGACGAAGAAACGGCTATAATGGGTAATCATCATGTTATAATCTTGAGACATACAAAATAAGCAGTTAGTGAATGGACTTTGAAATTCGCAGATAACAAGCTTGTCCATTTTTATCGTTTTTAGTCTGAACTTGAAATTTTCCTTTTATCTTTATTCTCAGGTAACAAATTTGCGAAATATTTCAAGAAAATCGACGAATATCGTGTGAAGAGATTGTGATATAAGTTAGGTCTTGGTGGTCTTAATAAGTTGACTAGGTTTTTAATAAATTGGTAAAAAAATATTTCTGTTTTATTTAATATCATTTTCTCACAGTCCTCCGAGTGACAGGTAGGTGACGCGGATAGGATATTCCAAGCTAACTTTGTTTATAGAAACATCGATAGCTACATAAGAGACGTATAATACATATTAACTAACAGTTACACGTAAGTTATAGAAAACGGCCGTTAGTAAAAGTCGTAAGTCGCGGCTGGATGCGAGAACCGCAGGACCGGTAGAGGTGGCCACGCTTGGAAGGCCTATGTCTAGCCACGGATGTATTTCGGCTAAAGATGGCATGAATCATTAAATAATCTATACATATAATAAAACAGTAAAAAAACTGTGTCTGTACATTGAATATATTAAAAAATAAATAATTGAGGGGGGGATTTAGAAACAGTAATAGAGCACGAATCCAAAAAAATATATCTGTCTGTGTGTCTGTATGTTTGTACACGCTAATGTTCGGAACTACTGGACGGATTATAATGTTTTTTTTTGTTGTATAGGTATTAAGTCTGGGCAATATAGGCTATAATTTATCTTGGAAACGAACACCTGATGCAGAACCGCAACAGACCAGCTAAACTATAAGAGATACAAAAATGATACCATAGCAAAACATGTTCCACGTGATGAGCATTTTATGCTGAGAGAATAAATTTGAAGATCTGGAACACCTGATGTGGAACTCCAAGAGCCCAGCTACACCATAACATATATATAGGAATGACGTTTTAGCAAAAGTTGTTCAACCTGATGAGCACTCTCTGTTGACTTATAAAAATCGAAGATGTGGAACACCTGTTGTGGAACTCCAAGAGCCCAGCTACACCATAACACATATAGGAATGACGTCTTAGCAAAAGTTGTTCGGTCTGATGGGCATTTCCTGTTGACTTATAAAAATCGAAGATCTGGAACACCTGATGTAGAACTCCAAGAGCCCAGCTACACCATAACATATATATAGGAATGACGTTTTAGCAAAAGTTGTTCAACCTGATGAGCACTCTCTGTTGACTTATAAAAATCGAAGATGTGGAACACCTGTTGTGGAACTCCAAGAGCCCAGCTACACCATAACACATATAGGAATGACGTCTTAGCAAAAGTTGTTCGGTCTGATGGGCATTTCCTGTTGACTTATAAAAATCGAAGATCTGGAACACCTGATGTAGAACTCCAAGAGCCCAGCTACACCATAACATATATATAGGAATGACGTTTTAGCAAAAGTTGTTCAACCTGATGAGCACTCTCTGTTGACTTATAAAAATCGAAGATGTGGAACACCTGTTGTGGAACTCCAAGAGCCCAGCTACACCATAACACATATAGGAATGACGTCTTAGCAAAAGTTGTTCGGTCTGATGGGCATTTCCTGTTGACTTATAAAAATCGAAGATTAGATGTTTCAAAGCTGTCACTAATTTCAATGCATAATTATAAAATAACATAAGCTGGGAGTACCTCCACGCGGTGAAGGCGGTAACAGTTTAGGACTGATTTTCGATGACGATGGTATATCATTGAAAATTTGACTGTACTGGCCAAAACTCCCATTTATTTATTTATTTTATCGAATAAAAATGCCATCGGGCTTATGTTATTTGAGTGTTTAATTTTCTTTTCCATTTATCTTCGTGACACGGCAGCCTACCCGGTAACGCAGGGGAGCAGTCACTTAGATTTTAAAGAGCATTTTCTGCTGTGAGAATAAATTTGAAGATCTGGAACACCTGTTGTGGAACTCCACAGCCCAGCGACACTATAACATATATATAGGAATCCCGTCTTAGCAAAAGTTGTTTAGTCTGATGGGCATTTTCTGTTGACTTACACTAAAATGAAAGATCTGGAACGTCTCGAATCGTCTCGCGCATCCCGTTGTCTTCCCGTCCCCGGGCTCTTAGAATTCGACATCAGACGTTTCAGATCTTCGATTTTGTCCACCCCGTTGTCGCTGGCATAAGCAACAGGAACCGCGTACGAGTTGCGGGCAGAAGCTAGTAACATATTTTTATTATTCTTTTTGATACCTAGATAATTTTGTAAAGCGTTTTTCTGCCATAAAATACACGTGATTATTTATACAAGACACGTAGGTATTCTGTCATTAGACACACACAGGTGTATTTGTGAGATAAATTAATGAAACTAAATATTTGTTAACGGAAAAGTACAAACCAACAAGACATTTACAGTTAACAGTAAAATTCGATGATTATATAGGAAAATTGCTTGACATCATTTTCATGTTTGTGTATTTTTTTTAATTGTTATGGAACCGTTCTTAATTCTCGTGAGGATTTTTAGGCCACTTTTATGTTGAAGAAATAATTTAAAATAAAAACGGACTTAGTGGAGACAAATTCGCGTCGCTCGGCTTTTTACATGATCTCACAATTTCATTCTATTCATTATTGGTAAAACCATATTACACTTCACAATTAAATTACAATTTTCGTTAAAAAGACACGCGAATGTCCCTTTTTTTTCTGATTGGAAATCGTAATAACCCCTCCCGATCTTGGCGGAGCAGATCCATGTTCTTTCTTAGCCCTATGTGTTCCAGGGCCGCGGTATCAGTTTCGAACAGTTCCGCAGCCCGGCAGGCATCGGCTTTTGCGGACCCCTTCCTGTGTGCTGACATCTCTTTGAGGCGCGCGTGGAACACGAACGCGCTGTCGACACGGCCTGTCATCACAAGACGGACGGACTGCGAGCTAGCCCATTACTTACCGTCCACAGGCCCGCGCCTACGGCCGGGGGCCACATCTCCCGCGGCGGTCCACAAACCCCCCTTGCATATGATAACGGATACCTAATGATACCCACCAGAAGAAGACATGCTGTGCCGACTCGAACTAAATTGGGAATTGAATAAATTCAGAATGATGACGATAAATTCTGATTATGAAGTGTTCAGTCATGAGTAGGTGTTGCTAGTTTTTTTTTTTTCTAATAAAAATCAAATTACTACACTACTACAACAGCCCATGACGTCCACTGCTGGACAAAAGCCTCTCCCATGATGGGAGGAATTTGCCGTAATCTCCACGCTTGGCAGGCGGATGGGAGATCGCAGTGATGAAAGACTAACAGAAAACGCTACTGCCCATTCTCTGGTCTACGGAGGCACAAGGTGTTCTGCCTCAGACATTAGTCGCCTTATACGACACCCGTGAGTGTAATGGGTTGGCTCTATTCTACTCTGCCGGATACCACACGGCTAAAATCAAATTAAGTATATCAAAACATTAATTTGCATAAGGGTAGATGTATGAACACTGTTTTAAGCTTTCACGTTTCATAACTATACTTAAAACGTCACTTACGGGATATCTTCCGTGATTACTGTTTATTTTTGAGCTCCCGATATTTCGACGCTGTTGATTTTCCACTGTACCTACAACGCCTAAAACATTCAGTAGATTAAGAATGTTATATAAACATAATAAAAATAATATAAATAATTCATTTATAGTTCACATAGGCTTATGAGTGTACCTACGTCATCAATGATAAAAGAGACTTGTTTGTCACAGCATTTCGTCATCTATGAATGATAGATAAGGGTTGCGACTTTATAAAACACCTGTGGAAGTACTTATACAACTACTACTGGGGAAGTACTTGTACTTGTACTTATAATATCACGCCTGTGATCCCCGAAGTGTTAGGCAGAGGTGTAGGTACCTAATAATACACCCACACGTCGCCAGATAAGTTTTTAAGTCCCATGGGGGCGAGTCTATTACCATAAACCGGGCACAAGTCCAGACTCCGTAGCTGCTACTGAGAAATTCCTGATAGAAAATCCCAATAGCACTCTGCTTGACCCGGAAATCGAACCCAAGACCTCATGTCACTTGACCAACGAAGGTCTAGTCCAAGTCAGTAGAAGTAAAGTACTACTTAAATATTTACCATATCTATTTATGACGCCAAACAGCGCCCAGTTAACAAAACTTGGTCTTACAAGGTATCAGCCCATATTTTTCTTACTCTTTTATTACACTTACAAACGTTGGTAAGAGTAGAATTGGGCACAATTGGTAAGAGCGTTTGCCCTTACTGTTATTGTATTAAGGTCTTATGAAGAGTGTTTTCGATCTTACAGTAGTCTGATCTTACAAGTGTCTTTACACTGGCATGGTGTAAGTATAAAATGGCATTGTGTAGCCTTACTAATACCGTTCTTAAGTGTGATTCGCTTTATTTTGTATTTACTTTGTGTTCTCGATATAGGAGACGACTTACGGCCGTTTTCTATAACTTACTTAAGCAGGTATAACTGTTAGTTAATATGCCTGCGTCTCGTAGCCATCGGTGTTTCTATTTATAAACAAAGTTAGCTTAGAATATCCCATCCGCGTCACCTACCTGTCACTTAGAGGACTTTGATTCATGGAAAAAACAAAACATGCGGTCCGTAAGCTAAATGTCAAACAGTTACAGATAGCAACCTTCCATTAACTGTTAGTAAGTTATTGAAATTGGCCGTTAGAGGCGTTTGTGCAATATTAGCCAAAAACCGCACTGAGAGAAGAGTGGAAGGCTATGGAGGAGACAGCAGTGGGACAATCGAGGTAAAGTAAAAATAAAAAATGTAGTGAAAAAAAAAAATTAAAAATCCTTTTTATCAACTTAAGTATGTCTGCTTATGTACATCCCCTGGAGCTTTCCCAGGATTAACCCAAGATTATTATGTGCCGATCAACACGTGTATCTTTCTTTCATAACAATGACATTATTTTATCATGATTTATTAATAAGATATATCTGATCGAATGCAATAAACTGCTCAAGATATAGTTTATTGCAGTTTCGATTAAAATCTGTATAAATATTTCTGTCACGCAAAATATCACCAAATTACTCGACGGTAGGTAAGTCGGAAACATATTAAATTTTAACACTAAGTACTTATAAGTATAAATAATTATTAACTACTTTAATTATTACAAATTATTGGGACCTGACTGAGCCGTTTTCTGGTCGTAGCCAGCGCCACTGCTGTACATGGGGTCCTAGGTTCGAGCCCTTGGTGGAGGGAAAAGCGTTGTGTTATATATAATTTTTCCCGTAATCCAGAATTATTTTTGTGCCTATTTCTTGGCAATGGGGTTGTCCCCTTTTCATCGTGCTTTTTTAAACTGATATTTAGGTGTACCTACACCTCTGCCTTAACATATGTTATATCATTCTGTTAGATAGTGTCTACATAATCTAAGTATTGATAAAATATATTTTTACCTATACCAGATACCAGGAAAATTCAGCTGCTAAATTTCCAACCAACCAGAAACTGTTTCTTTGCCTTTAATTTCTTCTAACAGTGCCTAAATGTCCCTCTTCACCAGCAGCAAAAAAAACTCTTGAAAGATGAAATTCTTCGCTGTCTTCGCCGTCGTGGTGGCCGTGGCTGCCGCTGACTTCAGCTCCTGGACCCTGCCCCAGCTGTCCGATGCCATCCAGAACCCTGAGACTGACCCTGCACTCCTCCCGGCCATGGAAGAAGCTCTCAACCACCTGATGGACTCTCTCTACGCCGAGCAGCCCGTGGTAAGTCATTCGTGCTTTCTTATCTTTGCAGTAATATATTTGTGAAGCGGAGCGAAAAATGTTAGTTAGTTTATATGAAAAACTTATAGGACTTATCATAACCGGAAAAATGTGGGTGCAGGTGGAGAGCCTTTTTGATGTAAAACATATATAGGCTCGGGTAAAACCAAAATATGGCGTGGCGACGCGTCGCCAACTGTAAAGTTGTCAATCCGGCCCGAACATTACCGACCCGTTGAAGCAGCTTATGATCTACAAATCTACAATCTCGCGACGTCTTACAACAAGCCAGCTGGTCTCGAGGCACAGCGCTGCGTTACAATATTGTGACTTCGAGTTCGATCCCAGCATAAGGATTTTCATTTTGTGAATCGAGTCATTTTGTTTTTATTTTCTTTTATTTAATTTTATGTGTTTGTTTTTATATTGACTTTTTTTTTTAAGCATATTATTTGTTCAAAATAATTTCGATGATTCACATCTGCCAGGCGTCCCGTGACGGCTTAATTTTTTTTTTATCTCTGTTCACCTCTTCAGGGGACACAGTCATAGGTTCTCTCATAAGACTATTTTTTCTGATAAAGGCACCCGCAGACGCCCCCGTAGACCTGACGGGCTGGACCTTGCACGACCTGTCCCTTGCCCTGCAGAACCCTGAGACCGACCCCGCTCTCGTTCCATACCTGGAACAGGCCCTCAACGACATGATGGACGCCATCCACGCTGGAATTCCTGTTGTGAGTTATTACAGTAAAACATTGTTAGGGGAATCGGTACAAGATTTCATATGAAAAGTTGCTTCAGCAATCTCCAAGCTGTTTCAACAATGAAAGTAGGTACTTGCTTGTTTTGTATTGTCAAGGTTGCTTTGGCTCTGTTCTGGCGACGTTCGTTTTATGTTTTATTTTGGAAACACGAACACCATACATTTTCTGTTTAGAGGTTGACGCGAATCATATTTTAATCAACACACTACACACCGACCTGGCCCCTTATTCACAACGCTTCGATTCGATTTTCGATTCGGAAAGTCGTCGTCTATCTCGCTCGATTTCGTAATGCCAAAAAAAGATAGACATACGACTTTCCGGTTGTGAATAGCCCTGCTGAATTACAAAAAAAAAAAGTTACTTACCTTAGCTGTAGGTACTTACCTCATGTGTCATGGTGACATATAAAGTTGACGGTTATTACATCCACACGACCAACGTCGGATTGATGCATGAGTGACGTCGGGACATATCGGCATGGTCTGGTGTACAAAAATACGATGGACGTCCATCAATGTCACTGACAGTAATAAATCGTGTGGTTCAACACTATGGAGAACGGTTGTGAAGTGGCTTTTAGTAATTATAAAGGACTTCTTGTAAAGTTGTTCCAAACTATGATTCTGGATAACACAACTAAACTTAATAACATAAAACCGGATTGTGATTGTCCTACAACCCGGTTTTGATTTGATAAAAAAGAAAACGAGATTTTATTATTTGTAGTATTATACACCGGATTCTCTAAACGACGGTGAAAATGGCATTAAAATTAACTGTGTAATTTATTTTCAACGTAATTAATCCTATAGTAGCTTAAAAATGTCCTCGGACGGTTGCACTGCCAAAAATGTATACCCACATAGATCCTTAATTTCGCACAACCACCATTTTTCATTACAGGAGGCCGTCGGCGTTCCCGCCAAGCCCCTGGAGGTGTCCTACTGGAGCCTGCAGGAGCTGGACGCTGCTCTTTCGGACCCTGCCACCGACCCCGCCCTCATCCCCTACCTGGAACACGCCCTCAACGACATGATGTATGCTCTGATCGCTGGCAACCAAGTTGTAAGAACAACAATATTATCTGAATAATTTTGTACTGAAGCTAGTACCTGAATAGGAGTAGACAGAAAAATACACTTTCAAAAGAACGAATGTAATGTGACTGATTTCACACGCAAAAAAAGTCATAAAGCATCTACATAAGTCACGTTTCGGGTTTCCGAAAAATTATTGACAGAGGTAATACGCTCAAACTATTGCTTTCCGGTATCTACAATATTAGAGAGCTGCATGATTCTTTTTTTCTTTTTTTTTTCTTGGTCCTTGACTGACATTGACAGTGGTGTCGACTCTGTTATGCACAAACTAAACTTAATTTAGGCTATTGCTATCTTTTACTAAAAGGCAGTGCGAGAAAAATACGGCTATAGCTATGAACTGAGTTAGAGATGTCAAACTAGTTTATGCCTTGCGTTTCACCGTGTTTTTAGTCGACATGTTTTTACGTGCAGCCTTCATTTGTATGGAAATATTAGTTCCAACTAAATTTGACAGCTCTAAATTACGTCCGTCTCTTTCTCGTTTTATTAGGGAGAAAAATATAGCAATAGCTTAAATTCAGTTTAGTTTGTGCACAACAGAATCGACACCATTGTCACGTATCCAAAGAACAATGCAGCACAATTTGTTGTGTCTTGAAAGCTGGAACTCACACTTCATCTTCTTGTTTCACAGGAGGTCGTCGCTGTCGTCGCCCCCGCTGGTCTCGCCCCAGTCAAGCCCGACGCCGTCGTCGTCCCCTCCCCTCTCCCCGTGGTCGAGGTTGAGCCCTCCCCCGCCACCCCCACCGTCACCAGCCCTCTCGTCCAGATCATCGTGAATGTCCAGTAATAGGCTTTATATTGTTGAAGTAATCCTCTAGTGATTTCTACTCGATTAAATGTGGCATAATTATTAAACTTGTTGCTATTTGGCCCTTAATTCTTCTAAACGTTCATACAGTCCATTTTAGCTCACAGCTAGGGCATACCACCCGGATATCCGAATTATCCGGATATTCGTGAAATAAAATATTCGGATATCAATTGTATTCTATTCGTATAATATGAATAAAACGGATCATCTTCATCATCATCATCAGCCTATTAATGTTCCCACTGCTGGGACACAGGCCTCTCTATAAGAGGTAATGGGCTATAATCCACCACGCGGGCCCAATGCGGATTGGTGGATAAAAGGGATATTTCTGTTTTATTATTTTTATGTATGAACATACAATATTTTTTTGCACAATCTATCGGGTATTTTTTCGGAATTGGGAACACTGAACTGGACCCCGCAGCCATGTTGTGGACGCTTCGTCCGGCATTAGTTGCGGCTCTGAGTGAAATTTGTACGGACGTGTTCGTTTATGTAGTGTTGTGGTCTGATGTATGTGCTGGATTTTGAAACAGATGGAAAAATGAAAACACCGATTGACTTTAAAAAACGACACTAACTTTTCTAGCTCTGAAATAGAAATATTAAAAGATCTGTCTATTTATTTGAATGTTATAAAAGCAAAAGTAGAAGCAATCTGTAGACTGAGGATGCTAATTTGCTTACTGCCGAGACTACCCTGAAATTTACATGATTTCTAAACTTACTGAAAGAGATAACACAATAAGCCAACCTCTAGTAGAATCTTTAAAAGCACGCATTATTCAACGCCGCCAAAAGGAATTTGTTAGTACATTAAAATACTTGCACAATCCTACGAAATTCAATGAACAACAGTCAAGTGACGTATTCAGAATTTCTTGTTCTGCCAGGATTCGTTGTTGAACTATTAAAAAAATACTTACCTACGAGTCCTGTTGATGATGCCGTCGCACTTATACATTTAAACCAGAGCAAAGAACATCTGAGGAATCTTTGTCAATTAAAGAACAATATATTTTTATTAGTGTCCAGAAGGCTGGCAGCATTGCCACGTTGGATTTCAATGCTGATTCTTTGGCCAAAAAACAGCCCCTCTGAGGGCGGGCCTGTCTTTTGGGCAAAAAATTTTTGGGCCAAGTTGGGTAGGCCTTTGGTGTGGTATGCAACTTGCGTCGACACCCTTGCGCCATCCCATCTTCCTAGCACAGTGTGCTGCGCTGGGGCGGCTGCTGCAGGTGCTGAAAACCTCAAACGGCGCAAATACAATAATTAAAATGGTAGTTAATGTGTTTGAGCTGTTTGGGGTTGAAACACTAGGGCCGTGGGGTCCGAGTGCCCACCTAGTATTTCGGGAAATCGCCAAACAGTTGGTCGAAATAGACACAAAGAAGACAGGAACGCTGGTAAGCTAACACTAGAAATTTTGCGGACGCCAAGGCCACCAAAACGAATTGGATTGCAGCCGCGCTCGGTCGTCCAGAGCCACATTAAGAATGGATGTTAATGTGTTGCGAATAATTGGATTTGGTAATTTTTGTCCAAAAGTTGTGGTTTCTTCTAAATAGGAGAACAACGGAGAAAATACATACAATTTGTACTAAAACAGCTATATCTGATAATGGTGAATGCTGAATGTAAATTAATTTTGGAGAGTCTATCCGAAATATCATTGAAATGTTTAATTTTGTCGTTGATGAAAGATGAAAAACTTTCTTCTAAAATAGGGGAACCTAGGAGGTGCAGGGATTTTTTTTCAAAAATTTTGATTTGTGGGGCTATTGCATTAATTTTATCTGTAGTCGATTGTCTGTCGGTAACGTCAGAGAGGTAAATTTCGCACTTTGAGGGGTAAAGGTCCAGGCCAATAGATTTAAATTGATTTTTGAGGAGTTGTAGGTCAGCCAAAAACCGTGTTAACATGGTGATGATGTCCTAGCGTTCCATCATCTAAATACCACACATTAAATATTTGAATTTATTTGTGGAATTATGGGATGAATAGCCAAACTGAAAATAACAGGCCCGAGAGGGTCACCTTGTTGGCAACCAACTGCAGTTTCCAAAACGTTGTCCTTGTAAAGTAATTTTGAAGGGTGTTATAACATTTCCACAAAAAAAGCATAAAGGGAAACGCCCATTCTTGGCCATGTTTTGCCCACTAATGTGTAAAGTACAAAAAAGATACCCATTTTGTAACAAAAATATTGCTATTGGTGTCGATTCTGTTGTGCACAAACTAAACTTAATTTAGGCTATTGCTATCTTTTTCTCTTTAATAAAACGAGAAAGAGACGGACGTAATTTAGAGCTGTCAAATTTAGTTGGAACTAATATTCCCATACAATAATTGAAGGGTGCACTTAAAAACATGTCGACTAAAAACACGGTGAAGCGCAAGGCATAAACTAGTTTGACATCTCTAACTTAGTTCATAGCTATAGCCGTTCTTTTCTCGCACTGCCTTTTAGTAAAAGATAGCAATAGCCTAAATTAAGTTTAGTTTGTGCACAACAGAATCGACACCATTACCTACTTATTATGCAATTAAACCTCCGCGAATTAATCAAGAAACTCAATCGTTTATTGCCTCATCTAACACTTCCGGTCGTTGGTAATCCTGTCGAAGTAGAGATGGCACCTTTTACTGAAAAAAAAAACGATAAACTAAAAACGGTTACCAAAAATCGATTTTTGGAAAAAATTTTTTGCTTATGTAAAAAAACATTAAATAAAAAAAATAAAAAAAAATTTTTTTGCTTTTGTGCTTTTGTTATTTTCATTAGAGACAAGAAATGCTTGTCCATTTTTGGGCTTCCAAATACGCTGTAATGAACCGGAGCCTCGTATTTTCCAGTTTTATTTAAATATCGATTTTTCGATAAATCAATCTCATTTCTACATCCCTACTGATCAATAATAATCGTAATTGACATTTTGACATTTCACATTTAGTTTGGTGCTGTTTGCTGTTCTCTTGCGGGTCGTGATTTTTTTCTCCTGCATTTTACTATTTGATTTTCCGACGACTTTGATTACGATTATGGACCCTGTAACCGCTCCCGATGACGACCTTAGCTTTGCATTGGATTCTGTTCCCGCCTCGCACGACGACACCGGCTTGCAATGGATACCGTACCTGTTTCTCACGAAGGACCCGACACGACTATGGAACCTGCTTTAGATGAACTTACCAGCTTACCACGGAGCCACCTCTGTGTCAGCTCTGGCGTGGATACACGAAGACTTAACAGATTTACCTTAAGCAATGTTTTTTAACCTGGAATTCTTATTTATGATTTATAAAAGTCCAACCAAGTTCTATGTACACAATAGTGTTTGTTTCTTCATCTGTGATGTCAACCCTAATCCTAGTTGGTTTCTTTCATGGGCGTCATTTGGCCAAAAGCTCTTCATCAAATGGGCATTTCCCTTTCGGGTAGTACTTTTTTGACTTCAGCCAACAAAGTGTCCCCACAGAGTTGAAGGCATTTTTGACGTCAACCTTGAGGATGACCACACCTTTCTTTGAGTGTAGAAAAGACGATAAGGCATGTACGGTTGCCTCACAGCCGCCTCTGGAACCAAAACCAAGTTGAAGGGGCTGGAACTTAGTTGCAAGCGTCTCACTGTACAGCTTGCAACATATTTTGGCAGCCATACGCCTGTAGGTGCAACCGACGGCAATTGGACGAATACCGCCGTCCTTCTTGCGCAGGGCACACAGGTTAGCCCCATACGACCCCATCGACGACGGCATCTTTGACGCCGCCGGAGAGCATTAAGTTGATCAGAACCGCAAGCTCATTCAAGAGCGACTCACCAGCTTCCCCGGCGCCTGAACTCAACAAATCTTTCAAATGCTGTGGAGGCAGGCCGTCGAGGCCGCCGGCAGAACCACTCCGGAAGGAGCTCACGGCTGCGATCAATTGCAGGGCTGTAATTAAAAAAAAGGTGGATCCTGAATGAGGGGGTCAGGAAGGACGGGCGGATCGGGGAAGGTGAGACCATCCGCAGGCAATGGATGTTTACTCTCCAGGGCTGAAAGAGTATCTGGAGGGTAAGGCGCCACCACATCACTGCTGAACAGTATTCTGGCTGCCCCCTAATGTCACCGTCACTTAGCTTGGATTCCACATGATCACAAATGTCTTTCTGTTTATTAAAAAAAGGTAATTTGGAATCTAAAATACGGGCCGAATTGTTGCAATTATCTTTAATTGGGTTTGTTAAAGATTTTTGAGTAGACACATTTTTTTGGACATGTAGAATCCTGTACGGGAAGGTAAGTAACTTCTCCTAGGCACGCTGCGAGTTCTCCTCGGTCGCCAGACGGACACATCGCACTAAACTCAGCGCAACCGAGTGTCTCGCGCCCCGGGAAACTCTTTTTAGGACTGGGGTGGAATTTTTGAATTTGGACAATGTTTTCCACAAATTTCAGGTTGACTGGCACCAAAGAGATTCAAATATATTACTCATCATCATCATCATCAGCCTATTAATGTTCCCACTGCTGGGACACAGGCCTCCTCTCCATGAGAGGGAATGGGCTATAATCCACCACGCGGGCCTAGTGCGGATTGGTAGATGTCACATGTCTTCAAATTTTTGGTTCTAGGACATGTCGGTTTCCTCACGATGTTTACCTTCACCGTTTTGAGAGCAGTGGTGATGAAATAAATTACACAAAGTACTGCGCCTGTCTGGGTTCGAACCCACGACTCACTGTTCGTAAGTCGGGGCCACCACCACTGGGCCACCGCTGCTAATAATAATAAATACAATACGTAATACACGTAATATATTACTAAGTCTTTTTAAATCTCTTTGACTGGCACTAACTGTTTTGGCGTCGCTATAACCGGCGCCGACGCCACTTTAGTAAAAAAATCAGAACTCGTTAAATACACAATTAATGTAAAATCTGATTGACAAAATTATTTACGTCTGCTTAACTCATTGAAACATAACTCGCTGTTGTTACACTATACAAAATGGAAAAAAACGGCAGTTTTTAGCAATTTTTCTAACTGTAACTACAGTGAAGTATATTTGAATGAATTAAATAGACGTCAATAATCTAGAACTCATTGATTTTGTCAATCAGATTTTATAAATTGTGTATTTAACGAGTTCTGTTTTTTTTACTAAAGTGGCGCTAGTGTGCATGGGGGAGCCCCTTAAAATGTATATTATTTGTGCAATTTTATGACTTGTTTTGTGCCTACTTAGGTTTGTTTATTTTATTTTTGCCATGGTTCGTTAGACTGATTACTGAATATAAATGATTGACGATATTGTATTGATATACAGTGTGTTTCGCTACCGGTTACCTATACTTTATATTATAAACTCATTTCTATCGAAAAATACACTTTTAAAAATACTCCTTAACCCACACCCCGTGAATGGCAGCCATTTTATTTTTCTAATCGGCTGATCTAGGGTATGTTCAATAAATCAAAATCTTTGAATTCTTAAATCCAAAGATATTAGCACTAGCCTAGAGACGTGCAAATGATCTTATTGTAAGGGCAAAAGACAAAGCTACCAAATGAATAAATAAATTTTCCTAAATAATAAGCACACCCTAAAAAAATTAGAAGTTACAAAATTTTACTCAAAAATTACTTATTTTTTTTACATTTTCTACTCTAGTGCAAAATTAGCCTCGGAATGTTGGTATGTTTTTATTTTAAATGAAAAGTATTCGAGTCAACCTACAAAAGGTTATCAAAATATTGACTCAACATCAATTATTTTAATCAAGTTCTAGGTACTTACCTAATGATTAGGTAAACATAACAAAAGAATCGACTACATCTTGGACTAAGTATTTTTAGACGCTGTCTTTCAATCTATGGGTTTATGGAAAGAAACAAACATAAACAAATGCGCATCAAGACATGAGGAGATAAGATAAGGATGATAAGAGATAAGATTGACAGATTGATTTGTCTCCGGAGATATTGATAACTTATGAGGGCTGAGTATCATGCAGTTGCATTGTGTGGCTGAATGACATGTCACGATGGAATGTCTGACGTGGCGTGTCTTTGAACCGCGTGACCGTTGCATGTCGTCTCTTATAGATTTATCTGTTTCCGTGAAAGCTGTTCTGTTTCCTCTCCTTGCCGATGCGCGGTCTCCACTCCAAGACTTGTAGGCGCCATCTGCCAATAACTATCTGTCGAATAAGACGTTCCGAGGAACATCAATACCTACAGTTAATAGTAGAGAAGGTAAATCTCCAGTAATAATCTCCGGTAATCTATTATCTAAGATTGACCGGTATCCTAGAGCGGCACTCAAATATATAGACGATCGATAGATACGGTCAAATATCTAAGTTGATTGTTATCTATGGTTGGTAAAACCCTCTGTCCCGTGAGTTTCGATTTACATAAACAAAGATAATAAGCCAACATCATATGAGGCTTTATAGCATACATATTTATATTTACCCCTCTAAAATATTTAGAGGGGTAAAAATCAGCCTTAGAGATGTCCAAGGCTGATTTTTACCCCTCTAAATATTTTCCAAAATCAGCTTAAAACCACAGCGAGGAATAAAATTGAGGTAGGAAAACTGTAAATGGCTGCAACTGGAGGATACGTAAGTAATTTTTGCAATAGCCTACCCATCGCAATTTACTCACAAAAGTGTTTACATTTCTCATTTTATGAGTGGAAGCTATCTACTTTAGGAGCTTGTGGCTAAATAACAACAGCCTCCCGGGTCGAACTCCAGGTTAAGCCACGCTTGACTAGATTGATCCGTGTATGGGTGACCACACATTACATACTGGTTCCTCCGTGCCTCGGAAAGCGCGTTTAGCCGCTGGTCCCGGCTGTCATTTGTAGATCTTTGAAAGTCGTTAACTAGTCAGTGGCCCGAAAGTCTGTCAAGTTTTACCGAGGGGTCTCGCGTTATCCAGTGCTGACTGGGTTGTGCAGGTCAGATAGGCAGTCGCTTCATGTAAAGTACTGGTATGCAGCTGCACCCGGTTAGACTGGAAGCCGACCCCAACGTAGTCGGGAAAAGGCTAGGCAAATAATGATAAGTGGAAACTATCCTCATTTTAAACTGCGGAGTAGGTACGAATCATGAGACATGCATTATTCGTCATTGAAATGTGTCACAGTGATACGTGTTCAGTTCCATTGAAACCTTTGTTATCTCGGCTTTTGTGTCCTTTTATCTATAAGTCAAATATTTGAATGAATTGAACGTTTAGTCCCGCACTCACAGCAGCTGAAAACATTTTCAGTTTATTGATGTGATACATTTAAAGACGCGGGTAAAACCAAAAAATGGTCACAACTGTCAAGTTGTCAACCCGGCCCGAACAATCCTGAACATTATCGACCTGTTGAAGCGGCATAAGATCTACATATTCGCTACAGTTTACAACAAGCCAGCTGGTCTTGGGGCACAACGCTGGGTTACAATCTCGTGACTTCGCTCCCAGTTTAAGGATTTTCTTTTTGTGAATCGAGTCATTTTGTTACTTTTTTCTTTCATTTTATTTTACGTATTTTTTATAAATTGACTTTTTTTTAAGCATATTACTTGTACAAAATAATTTCGATGTTTCACGTTTGCCAGGCGTCCCGCGACGGCTCACTTTTTTTTAATTGAAAAATTATCTATTGCGTCATTGGCAGCTACTGGTAGGTACTAGTGGTTCAAAGAGATTCCTAGATTGAGCAAAGTGGAGTTTCTCCATTAGCAATTTCTTAGTAGCAGACTGATGTGGTTTCCCGATAGCTGTCGATGGCAAAATATACCAGTTTCTACTGACCGGATTTGGGTGAAAGTTGGCACACAGGTTGTTTATAACCTGGATTGACACATAGGATACATTTTATCTCGGTATTGCGATCCTGTGGGATAACTATCGAACTACTACTCTGTCAAGAAAGTACCGGGAAAAGATCAATAATACACAAAATGTCTGTTATTCATCCAAATTTATTTTATCACCTTTAAAGTATGCTCCTTTAGAAACGATACACTTGCGCCAACGAATAATCCATTCATCAAAACATTTTTTAAACGCTGCTTCCGGAATTGAGTTCAGTTCTCGCCGCGAATTCTCCTTTATGTCTTCTATCGATTGAAAACGGGTGCCACGAAGTGGTAATTTGAGTTTAGGAAAAAGAAAAAAGTCAGCAGGAGCCATATCTGGTGAATATGGTGGTTGCTGGATGGTATTTGTTGAGTGTTTGGTCAAAAATTCGTTCACAATGATAGCCTTGTGCGAAGGCGCATTGTCGTGGTGCAAAATCCAAGAATTTTCTTTCCACAAATCTGGCCTTTTTCGTCGAATTTGCTCTCTCTTAAACGCCGCATAACGCTCAAATAATATTCTTTATTTACCGTTAGACCTTCCGGTAAGAATTCAGAGTGCACAACACCGCGATAGTCAAAGAAAACAGTCAACATGACTTTGACTTTTGATCGACTTTGGCGTGGTTTTTTCGGTTTCGGTTCAGTTGGAAGGCGCCACTCCGAAGCTTGTTGACTAGTTTGCATGTCAAACTCGTAAACCCACGTCTCGTCACCAGTAACAATGCGTTTCATGAATGTTGGGTCCGAACTGACTCGTTCTAGCATGTCCTCAGCGACTTTCATGCGATTGAGTTTTTGGAGAAAATTCAGATCTTTTGGGACTAGCCGAGCAGCAACATGTTTCATACCCAAATGATTAGTTAAAATGGTACGGATCGACTCGTGAGATACAGAAAGTTCGGCGGCTATCTCTCTCAGAGTTGAATGGGGATTTTCAGTCACTATTTTCTTCACTTTTGCGATGTTAACTTCAGTTGCAGACGTTGACGGCCTACCAGAGCGAGGCAAATCTTCCATCACATCTCGACCGCTTTTGAACGCTTTGAACCACTCATAAGCACGAGTTTTTGATTGACCGTTGAAGTCGATTCACCGTAAGCCTTCTGTAACATTTTCAGTGACTCCGAACACGAAATTCCATTGGCGATGCAAAATTTAAGACAAACTCTTTGTTCGATATTTTTGTCCATTATGAAATTCGCAATACACACTATATATGATATTACTAAAACCAGCACTGTATTTAATATAAATAACAGATGCAACTCAAACTCCGCGCCAAAATGGAAAACAGTTGTGCCAATCTAACAACTACAAAAAAACAAAAATTTGAATTTGGAACCATAAACAAATTATCCATTCCCGATACTTTTTTGACTGAATGTATGTACTTAAGGTTGAACTGCGCAACATATTTTCCATACAAATTTCGGGCGGCTATTACTCCACTGTTTGACATGGTAAATCTAAAGTTAAACATGATATCGTTTTGTCTCATTATTAATTGTGTCTGTGCGGAATCAGAATAGTAAAATAAAAAGCCATTCAAAAGTTACGAGCTACCAAAGACTCATTTTTATTGCCAATTTTAACGTAACTTTGGGCGTAAATTAGTAATAAAAGAAGTATCAAATTTCCAAAACAAAGTCCGTACCGACACAACACAATTATCGAAGAATTCAATAAATTTTATTTGATAATGATTTATGCAGTGGTTTTTTCATAAAATTCGATTTCCCAAAAGCCTTTTCATATTTTTTTACGCGCGCCTTTTACTATGAATTTTCGTGCATCTCACTGAATAATGTTTCCCCCGGTGCGGTGCAGGAGGGGGACACGCGATATTGACATGTACTTCGTTTGATAGAAGAACAAGACCTATATTTCTTTCCTTGTCATTTCATGCATGACGTCAGTGACGTGTCATTTGTTTTTCGCTGAAGTTGAAGGGCCTGTGCATTTTTATTGCACTCCTCTAATGTGTGTTTCGATGGCGCGACCACGGCATTTTTTTTTTAAACTATGGCAAGATTTTGAAAAAAAATTAATTTGAAATTAAATTAATTAATTAATTAATTTCAAATTTAAACTTCACATTCAGAACATTTTGAAGGTTATAAGCGATACCGTACGTATGCTCCTGAAATATAAACCTAGGATTTTTTATATTTTTTTTACAAATTCAATCTGTTATTTACCTAAATTTCAGGTCTCTGCAACGCTTAGTTTTTAAGATTTCCGTGGCCGCGCGGTTCTCCGCGTTTCGATGGCGTGGCCACGTTCAAACCCTTATAACTTTTTAACCATAACTTTGACAAATTTAAGGTTTTGGGAAATTTGAACCACTTATGTACATACATATTTTTACAAAATCATGGCAGTTATTTAAAAAAAAAAACGCCGTGGTCGCGCCATCGAAACGCACACCCTATAATATGGTGTAGCGACCTACTTATTTAGAAACTTTATATACATAAAACCTTCATGATATAATTTTTACTTTTCTTCTGATCTGTCACTTCTCTGTCTTGTGTTGATTAAATTTATATAGAATTATGAAATTTTTTAATTTAATTTAGATAGTGTACAACAACCACTAAATTGGTGACCCCGACTTGATACGCCCTGAAAAGAAAATCCTAAACTTTATCAGGCCACGGAAATCCACAGTACCACGATGACAATATAAAGCAGTCGTCTGCCGACCAACGTCCAGACTCTGCTGGCTTCACAGCTATTTATTTCTCTCGAGGGATATTATAACAAACAATATAGTTAGGTATACAATTTTATTGTTACCACTAATCTCGCGAATTGTGTAGTGACGATGACGTTATAAGTTGATAGTAAAAGTTTTAAAGAAAAAGTTTATTTTATTCTTTTGAGCGCATTTAAAGAAAAGGTCAGACGAAAGTATTATATAACTTCGTTTTTGTTCGGAACGGTTCGGGACGCTGAGTGTGTGCGTACGAACTAGACGCGCGTGAAGCCTAGCGCCTAACTGCTCGTCACTGATACTATCTCTGTCGGGCACGATGCCAGGTGAGACAGCGTGCTTTTTGGCCACGCCCACCAATGAGTTCGAGCCCGTGTGATGTGTCACCTTAAGCTGGTTATTTACATATTTAGAAGACATTTCAGCACCGAATAACTTTGAGTTGAGTATTCATGTTTTCTTGTCAAATCTTGGTTTTAGTCATTACACGAAAATAACCGAATGCGCATGAAGGGTTCCGTACCATCGGGGTAGGGGAGCCCCCTTTAATTTTTATTTATTATTTGTTGTTATAGCGGCAACAGAAATACATCATCTGCGAAAATTTCAACTGTCTAGCTATCACGATCCATGAGATACAGCCTGGTGACAGGCAGACAGACGGACAGTGGAGTCTTAGTAATAGGGTCCCGTTTTTAACCTTTGGGTACGGAACCCTAAAAAAATAAACAAATACATAGATGTACGAGTAACTTCAAATTCTGTTAGAATATGAATTCACAAACATCTATCAACGTCTATGAATACGCCAGTAAATCAGTATGAATCATTTAGTTCAAGATAAAATGATGTAAAGACAAATTTATTGGTATCCTATCGGTATCGTAAATGTCGGGTATCGGTATCGTAGTATTTTATGACGTAACTTTACTCATTTAAAGTTTCCCCGTCTTCCGCATGATTGGACGTGATTGAGGTGCACATAACGGTTATAATAACGTTCAACTTAACTGGGACAGTTGAGAATAATCTTAAAATATACCCTAGGAGCTGTTGGAAGAATGGGGGGGTAATATATGCGTGTCCAGATCAGCATAGTTTGGTACAACCATCTCGAATATTATGTCCATATACTTTCGAGAAAAAAAATAAGTAAGGAAGAACAGCAGGCCTATCCAAGTTACAAACGTTTCGTATCGATTCTCTTTCTACAATCGTAAACGCCTCGGCGTAAGCGATTGTAGAAAGCGCTAAATTGGTAGCCAAGTTGACACGACTGAGTCGATCGCTCGTTCTATAATGTCTGTAGAAAAAACCTACACTTTAGCGTTCCTACCAAAGAGTTTAGCGATCAACATTGTAGAAACGATAACATTCTATTCTATCATTATGAACGATGTAAACTTGTCTACGAATTTTCTATTCGTTTGTGTTGATCACGTGATTTAACGTTGAGATGATGTCATTCCCATTCATTTGAATAGTTTTCTACTAGCGTTAACGATTGTAGATTGTCAACTTGGCTAGGGGTGCAGGACATGCTGCGCAGAAGCCATTTAAATTGGGGTGTGGGCAGAAAAATAATGATACTCGTACGTTCGGGAAAAAGCTGCTCGGTTTAGCGTGAATTGAAGGTAGATGCCGCAAGCAGTTTGCCGATCAGCACGAAATAAATTTTATGCCGAATATGTTTAGTAATCCACCAGGTTGGCTTTAATCGTCATCTTCCTGCCCTTCTCCCATTCTACTTGGGTCGGTGCATCACGTCTGCTTCCTCCGTTCTCCCTTTCAGACGTCATTTACTCCTCTCGCTTTCATATCATTCCTCACACAATTCATTCATCCTTTCTTGGCTTTGCTGTTCAAGAAATACTACTGAACAGAATGTGACGACCCGAACGTTATAGATCCCCTACTCATCAATATGAAGACTTATTATGTTTCTACAGCTTTATGAAATGATATTAAGAACTTTGGTCACAGTTCAAGTGTCAATCGATTTGACAATGTACATACATAATGGTAGAATTTCTATCTTTCTAGATACACAAAACAAATTAAAAGAAAAAAAAGACAAGATAAGATGAAATAAATAAGAAGTTTTAATTCCTGGAAAAATATTAAAAATATTTAGGTATTATTAACTAATGAGCTGTTTTAATCTACAATGTTATGTAATTAATCCCAAAACATGATAATTGTATCTTTCAAAATTATCAATATAATTCAATGCTTACATGTCCGTTGACATGCTAAATAGCTCTATCTTATCAAATTTCATTGGTACGATGTTCATATTCACTTTCTCAGATTTTAAACAGGTAATAAATACATTATTTAGAAATACACATGACTGATCCTTATTTATTTACATTGAAAAAATGATGAAGATAGTCGATCGATTTTCAGCACAATAGAATGACAGTCTTTTGTCCATTTGTTTATCAAATCCAGCCTAATTTGGTACCTTCAAAATATTTTGAAGATGAACAATTTCATACATAATTGAGCTTTATGATTTTCAAACTAAGGCGAGCTCGTGGTTTAATAATAACAACCGCTCGGGTCGATCTTTAGGTTAAGCTGTTACATACCGAGTTTCCTCCTTGCCTCGGAAAGCACGTTAAGCCGTTAGTCCCGGCTGTCAATTGTAGATCTTTGACAGTCGTTACAGGTAGTCAGTGGCCCGAAAGTATGACAACCAGTCTTACCAAGGGATCTCGTATTATCCAGTATTCATTGGGTTGTGGAGGTCAGATAGGCAGTCGCTCCATGTAAAATACTGGTATTCAGCGGAATCCGGTAAGACTGAAAGCCGACCCCAACATAGTTGTGAAAAGGCTAGGCAGATGATGGATACTTAAAACTAGGTCATACCTACCAAGTGAACAAAGTCGCAGGCGTAAGATAGAGAATGGTAAAAGTATGACACCATTCAAGTGTTCTCACAGAAAATTTTATCAATTCGATATGCACTTTCGCAACGCTGCATCAGTATTTTATCATTTTTTTTTGTTATCAGTGGGTTTGAATCATGTGTATATGTGCGAATTTTTGGCTACGGGTTGCGAAATGCTTATCAGTTGACTGATAGTGTGCGGTGACTTTAGGGTACCGTATAGACATACGAAAACGGTTAAAATGTTTCATGTGAAAAACAATGTTTTTTGAAAAGATAATGCTCAATCAAATGCTTAACCATTATAACACTAATGAAATCTTACACGAGCAACAGTACGGTTTCACCAAAGGACGTTGTATGACTGACGCTGGTGTCACTTTATTAAAACACATATTTACTGCGTGGGAAGAGATACAAGATGCCATAGGAATCTTCTGTGACCTTTCGAAGGCATTTGATTGCGTAAATCACGAAACCCTGATCTTGAAACTTGAGCTTTACGGTTTAGGTAAACTTGCGCTCAGTTTAGTAAAATCGAAAAATATTTGAATGATAGATAGACCATGTACAAGTAAATGGTGTAAATTCAATGGGTTTAAAAGTAAAAATGGGTGTACCACAAGGTTCGATATTGGGTCCCTTCCTCTTTTTAGTGTACATAAACGACCTACCCCATTTATTTAACAACCACGCGCAATTGGTGTTGTTTGCTGACGATAATTGACGTGCCACAAATTTTGACGACGTAAATAACGCCCTACTGCAGGTTCATGATTAGTTTACCGCTAATAATTTAGTACTAAATGGGAAAAAAACAAAGTGCATAAGATTTTCTTTACCAAATGTCAAAAGTAGTGATTGTAACGTAGTATTGAATCAAGAGAAACTAGAATTTGTCGATAAAACGGTTTTCTTGGGAATCACGCTCTACTCAAGGCTACAATGGGGTCCTCATTTAACATCTCTTGCAGGACGGCTGAGCTCAGCAGCATATGCTGTTAGAAAAATCCGTCAAATTACTGATGTTGTTACGGCGAGGCTAGTCTATTTTAGTTATTTCCATAGAACTATGTCATACAGTATTTTACTATGGGGACGGGCTGCAGACATAGAGTCTATATTTATTCTGCAGAAAAGACCCATCAGAGTCATTTATGAATTACGTAGACGCGATTCTCTAAGAGAACTGTTTAAGGAAGTTAATATCATGACAGCACCTTGTCAATACATCGTTAGGAAAAATCTGCATATTTTCAGTAAAAGAGGTGACAGACACCACTATAATACTAGAAAAAGGGACCAACTAGTTCGGCCAGGTTTCAGGCTTGCTAAAGTAGATTCATCTTTCATGGGGTACTGTTTAAAATGTTACAATAAAATACCTCCCCACATTCTACAACTAAATGAGACTAAATTTAAATCTTGTATAAAACGCACACTATGTAGGCAAACATATTATAAGTTGGGGGATTACATTGATGATAAAAATGTTTGGCTCAATGCTGGTCCTGCTCCACAACCATAGGGAAAAACTAATTGGGAAAATTATTGTGGCAGATGCAGAAGATTGTAAAAATATCCTTGCTTTGTATAGACTCCATCTCTCAGTATTGTATAATTGCATAGCACATGTGTGAGTACCATGTACTGTTAAGCATTTGCATTCTGTTATCTTTCTTTGACTTGAATATGCCTTGGTGGCTGAGAGAATGTCATGCTCACTCAAATGTTTAAAATAAAGTAAATCTGCTGATGGTGGCGGGTGTGTCGGGTCATTTAGTTCCCAATATGGTTGAGTTGAATGGCGCCGATACATGCGTCATGTTCGTGTACGGGCGCTGTCAGTTGGGGCTGGTCATCTCTTAGCTGCCACGGTTCATTTTAATTAGTTTATTTTTAAATTGTTGATTTAATCTTTTACTCTCGACGCTCTTAATGTGTGTGTGTCTTTCTACTTCGTTCTCACATATATCATTTATAATCTTAACATGAATGATGTAACCAAGATTTTGTAACAATATTTTGATTTAAAAGAGTGTCCATGGAGTTTCTTGCCCGTTCTTTTCCATAGAGATCTACGCTAGGGAATGGGCAACTACAGTACTTTCTCAAGTTATTATGTCTTGTGACTGGGACTGTAGCTTTGTTTTTTTTTTTGCATTTTTGACATTCAAAAGTGCCGTAATGGTCTAATTGAAATAAATGCTTTGAGTTTGAGTTTTGGACAGTCATGGAAGCACATCGCTATATTTGCCCTCAAAATGTTATCATTTCAAATAACTCCAAACCAATAGAATATTCAGTTCTATTAAACTTACTTATATGTAGTTCGACGCAATGTAAAAAACGTTAATGAAATAAACGATTTTCGCTACGGTTTAAGTTAAAGCTTTCAATTAACAGAAGTGTTAAGCAAGCAATCATGTAAGTATATTGAAAAACATGCTCGATGAAAGCATAACCAACGATCAATTATACTACATTTTATTTAAAATAGAAATTGATTAAACAGACGAACCGCGAAAGCGAGGTGCAAATGTTCTTTTATTTATTTTTCAAAACACTTCCTCGTAAACTGGTTCTTATCGCACTACGATTAGGTTCAACATGCAATGTATTTCATACGCGTGCGATATTTTTCATTGTCCAACACGTGTGCGGGAATGAAAAATTAAAATGATAGTTTCAATTCACGACAAAAACATTTTTCGTTCTTTTATTTTATTTCTTCAAAAGTGTATTGAAAAACGTCGTTTGATACACGTGGACATTTGTTATTGCAGTTCTCGGCTCAAAAACACCCTCGCCTACGGCTCGGGAGTTAATTCCGCCTCGGATGCAATATAATAACAAACTTTCTCCAATTGTTTCAAAATGTACTATTCTCGTACATATCCGTTGCCCGAACGCTGTTGAGTCATTTCAGCATACCTTTTTAATGATTTTTATTAAAATTATTGCAACAATAATAGGCAATCGGTCCATGTAAAATACTGGTATTTAGCTGTATCCTAATAAACTGGAAGCAGACACCAACATTGTATTTTATACCTTTTGAGATTCTGAACAAAGATTTATTATTATTATTATTAGTTGGGAAAAGGCTAGGCACATGATGTTGATCCAGATCGTTTGTCAATAGAATGTATAGGCTTACCCCTATCGAAATGCATTTTTTTTAAGAATTACTCTACGGAACCTCAAAGAATTATCGCTAGCGCACTTGACACACCCATGACAAGTTGACACGTCCTACGCCCATATCTCGTACACTCATCGATTGGGTGTGATTTATATACTGGGACCCAAACTATCGACGTCAGTACACCACTAAAGTTCCAAGGACTGAGTTAAAGCAGTATTATACAAGTGAGTAATCATAGAAGAAGAATTTCTTCCCTGTTCTTCTTCTCTCTTCCTTTGGATTCATTTTACTTGTGAAGAATTTGTCTAGTTGTGTGTTGTTATTGTTTTTGTTATATTATCGTTGGTATTAAAATGATTTACTTTTAACTTCCGATACGGTTGATTATGGAATTGTTTTATATGTAGTTGATAAAGTATCTTATCCTCTAAATCCGCCATACTGTTTATTTGATTAATGATTTAAATTGGAAAGTTTCCGAAATTGTTTTCACGTCTGTCTACTTGGACTATTTCCTTTAATTCAGTTCACTGTTCATCATCATCATCATTTCAGCTCGGAGTCACCCACTGTTGGGTATTAGGTCTCCCCTTTCTTCTGCCATTCTTGTCTGTTCTGTGCGTCGCTTATCCGCGATTCCCCGCGATTTTGTCCATATCGTCAACCCGTTCACTATTTAATTAAATTTAATTTGCGGGTTTCTTCTAATTAGACTCAGTAACTGTTTACTTAGTAATGTTTGCCACAGTTCCAATACTACAAATATCAGGTTTTGGTTTCGTTTTTAATCTCTCGTATTTTCAGTTGGTACCTAAGTAAAGATTGTCTGCTTTTTTAAATAGATCCGAAAATAGAGCGCGCCTTTACAACAAACCTCGTAAACATCATATTTCAGGTGTTTATTACATTATACTTACAAATACTTACTTTATCTAACATGTGTACGTGTCTTTCTGTTATTGTTTAGGTTGGGTTAGTATCCTGTTTATTTAGAGGAGCTCGTTGCTACATAAGAACAGCCGCTCGGGTCGATCTTCAGGTTAAGTCGCGCTTGCCTAGGTTTGTCCGTGGATGGGTGACCACCCATTACATACCGAGTCTCTCCCGTGCCTCGGTAAGCACGTTATGCCATTGGTCCCGGCTGTCAATTGTAGATCTATGACAGTGGTTAAGTGCCCGAAAGTCTGACAACAACAAAAAAACGAAGACAGTCCGACAGTGTTACCAAGGGGTATCGTATTACCCAGTACTAACTGGGTTGTGGAGGTCAGATAGGTCGTCAGATAGTCGCTCCATGTAAAATACTGGTATTCAGCTGCATCCTGTAAGACTGGAAGCCGACCCTAACATAATTGGGAAAAGGCTAGGCAGATGATGAGTATCCCGATTTTTTTTGCAACCGCAGTGTATTACGAAATGTTTACTAGCCGGCAAATATGTCATTCACGCGTTAATAAAATAGATGTATCGCATAGTATGCATATCTGGTCCATGATATTCTAATAAACAGATATGTTATACACCTACAAAACCACCGAAAAAAGTATTCCGCGGGGCAGAGCCAGCTCACATACACACAGTTACGCAGAATAAAGGCAAAACGAGCCAATTGGCCCGTTTTCGAGTCTTCACGATTGCGCGCTCACAACATATCTGTTTATTAGAATATCATTGATCTGGTCGAATCAACTTTTAAGTCATTAATTTTTATTGACCCAACACTGCCGACGGCATGGACGGTGTCTGCGGAGACGTCGTTTTAACTGATGATTTTTTAAAATGTTGAATAGCAAGTTAGTGCAGTATTGTGTTATTAGGTAAAGGTACCTAAAACTAAAGATAGAATCTACAACAATACTTTTCGTTTTGTAATCGTTGTCGAATTGAATTATCAACGCGATATTTTCGTTATCTAAAGTAAATAAACACATTTGGTGATAATTGTTACACGTGCAGGTATAATCTCAAATTATTCTGCATTAGAAGTTAAACTCGTGAACTCGCGAAATTCTTTGTAGTAGTCAGTAAGTATATAGCTTTTACCTGTATCTTGTCTATATATTAATGAAATATGCATGTTTGTATGGAAACATGTACAACATATGTTATTTCAAATATCAAACGATTTAAATCCTCGAAGTCGACGAAATCCCCAGAGACTCGTACTTAACAGTGCTCCCAGACTTGCCAAATACAATAAAAGCTGTTTAACTATGTGTGTACAAATTTACAACAAATTACCTAGTAATCTGAAAATGCTAAACTTGAGATATACTTTTAAGAATAAATTGTATGAATTGTTAATTAACAACAATTTCTATAGTCTAAAACAATTCTTAGAACGAAAATAGCGTTGTTGTAATATAATAATATTAATTTTGGTAAGGAAAGTGTGATTATAAATATTTGCATGCTATGTGTAATCTTTTCAAAACATGTCTGTTCTATTTTATACTGTAAGACCTTTTTATACCATGTTTTACGCAAATAAATTTATTATTATTACTATTTTACCGCCAAATAGCTATATACTTTCTTCACATGTATAATTTAAAATCAGATAATTCTATCAGATCCAATGTTAATTTGAGGGCCTAAGTTACGACCTAATTTAACGAAGTCTTAATTTAACAACTTAGGGAAGTCGTTTAATTACCACTTCCTAAGTATTTGCAATAACATACAATAGGGAATATACACGTTATTTTTTCTTTACTTAAATCAATAAAATACAGTATTATCAACCCAAGAAAAGTATTAAAAGTTAAGTTCAACTACTGCTTCGGTAATTCGCTTCGCTTCTACGTCAGTTCAAACGTCCGTAGCTGTCGCGGCCATGATGTGACGTCATTTACCACAATCTGCCTTGTTTACATATTTTTTGCCCTTATTAGAATAGGTAATTTTACTAATTGTATGTGCTCTAGTCAAGTAAAAATTGCAATAACAATAATACTTAGGTATAATAAAATCTTAGTGAAACTATAAGCACTTTTCAAATAAAAGTTTTTGTTTGACATTCGATTTTGACGTCACTACCGGCGTTATCAAAGACGACGCGTTTTGAGAGCCATAAAACACCAAAAACATGCTACATAAAACCGTAAATTGTGAAATAAGTGATGTATTAGAAACTTAAACAAGTATACCACAGTGTTTTTATGCGCCAATACAAGGCATTTTTAATAAATAAAAAGAGTTTTGTATTTCATGCATATTCCCTATTCCTTCGCTATATTCAAAAAGAATAAACATATTTGGTTTTGTTTTTGTTTGGGTAAAAAGAGGTTGATTTTCATTTGTCCTGGGTTTCCGGCTCGGGCAAAGTGTTATTGGGTTTTTCCATGAGGAATTTCTCAGTAGCGGATTGTTCTGGATTCGTGCTCCGTTGATGGCAATAAGCTTGCCCCTTATTACTGGCAAAATGTGGGTGGACCATTAGGTACACCTATGCCTAACCCTTTGGGAATAACTAGCGTGAAGTTATGTTTATTTTTTAAATAACAAAACAAACGAATAGATCACGAAAAGTGCCTTCTTGGCAAGCTAGGTGTGTATTTATCCAAATGGTATCTGATGTCTTATCATGGATGCTTATGCATTTTCTACATTTGTACAACATAGTTGTGTGTTGTGTATAACTTCACACTAAAGTCCCAAAACACTGATAAGTTTATTTAATTTGTGGCCTTAACATTAGTAGCGATAAAAACCCATGAAATCAGAAAGCAAATAACGCGCTTGACTCATCACAATGTGATGACTTATCACATTGATATTGAGATAACATCACGCTTAAACCCCGAAGCGTTAGGCAGAGGTGTTCGTAATAGCACCCCTTATTTCACTAGCTATGTTTAATCCCGCGTAAAAAGGGGGGAGACTAGCAGCCTTATTCATAAAAAAACCTTAATTGAGGTTTGATGGGTCTGCTAGCAGTCAGCTAGCAGACTGTTGATGGGTCTGTTAGCTAGCAGACTGACGCGTTATGTTGGCCATCTTGACAAAACAAATGACAAAAAAGTTCCGTAGCAGCAAGTAACATAATATAAAAGTTCTTGTAGTTCGTTGAAAGTGTTTTTTTTTTTAATTAAGTTAAAACTAGTTTTCGGTGGAAGTTTACATGGTAATGTACATCATATATTTTTTTTAGTTTTATCATTCTATTATTTTAGAAGTTACATGGGGGGGGGATACATTTACCACTTTGGAGGTGTCTCTCGCGCAAACTATTCAGTTTAGAAAAAAATTATATCAGATACCTCAATATCATTTTTGAAGACCTATCCATAGAAACCTCATCCACCAGGACGACGACGACGACACTCCGGTAGTGACTGGGGTAGACCTGAGAGTGGCGGTACGCAGGCTCAGTGCCAAAAATACCGCCCCGGGACCCGACGGCTTGCCTGGCAAAGCCTGGGTCCTGGCCTCGAGGCTCTCGGGCCCCGACTGGAGGGGCTCCTAAGCGCATGCTTGGAGAGAGGCCAGTTCCCGCTTCGTTGGAAGACGGGGCCTCCTCCGGAAGCCTCCTTGAAGGCTCCTTGAATGCCCGATGCTAAAAAACATGATTCATAAACGTCTATTAACGCTAATCAGTCCATCCAGGCTCTGCTAAAGTTAGACAGCCTTATTCATAAAAAGTTAGAGCCTCCTTGAAGGCTCCTTGAAGACCCGATGCTAAAAAACATGATTCATAAACGTCTGTTAACGCTATCAGTCCATTAAGGCTCTGCTAACGTTAGTGGACCATTGACCCTCCTTTATCTCCCTGCTAAGTCACAAAATGGCCGCCGGAAATTTGAACAGCTAACTTTGACAAGAGCAAAAAACCATACCGAAGATATATTTAGTGAAGGGAGGGTTACGCAGATTAAAAAAAAAAACCAGGAAAATTTATTTTCAGCAATTTGTATTTAAAAATCCTCTTAATTAGGTTTTTAAGATGATACGTGTACTAACAATAAATATGAAAAAATATAATTACGATGATTAACATAGTTACAGCTTTTTGCACTTAGGTACAACATAAACATGCGGATCGGAAATGGCGGGAAAACAAACATCTCGCTTTTTATAAAAGTTGATCTTGGGGTTGTATCGTCAAATTTTATCTATTCTTATTGGTTTATCATTTCTTTTTTTGTTCCTTTTCTTTTTTCTCGTGTGTATTTGTAAAAAATTGCGTTTTCCCGCTAATTTGCTGTCACTGCTGTCTTTTTTTTTTTAAATTGTCGATGAGGCCTTTTTTAGGGTTCCGTAGCCAAATGGCAAAAACGGAACCCTTAAGAATTCGTCATGTCTGTCTGTCTGTCTGTCTGTCCGTCCGTATGTCACAGCCACTTTTTTCGAAATTATTTGGTAAGTAGATGTATTCTGTGAACCGCATTAAGATTTTCACACAAAAAAAAAAAAAAAAAACAATAAATTTTGGTGGTTCCCCATACTTAAAACTGAAACTAAACTATTTTTTTTTCATCAAACCCATACGTGTGTATCTAGCTAGCACTACCGGAGTGTCGTCGTCGTCGTCCTGGTGGATGAGGTTTCTATGAATAGGTCTTCAAAAATGATATTGAGGTTTCTGATATCATTTTTTTCTAAACTGAATAGTTTGCGCGAGAGACACCTCCAAAGTGGTAAAATGTGTCCCCCCCCCATGTAACTTCTAAAATAATGGAATGATAAAACTAAAAAAAATATATGATGTACATTACCATGTAAACTTCCACCGAAAACTAGTTTTAACTTAATTAAAAAAAAAAAAACACTATTATTAAAACATCGATCAAAGTTACAACGAACTACAAGAACTTTTATATTATGTTACTTGCTGCTACGGAACTTTTTTGTCATTTGATTTGTCAAGATAGCCAACATAACGCGTCAGTCTGCTAGCTAACAGACCCATCAACAGTCTGCTAGCTGACTGCTAGCAGACCCATCAAACCTCAAATAAGGTTTTTTTATGAATAAGGCTGTTATTATTTATTTAAAACTTGGGCATAGACCGTGGGTGGATAAAAAATGTCTATTTAACTATTAATTGTGTTTATTTTAGAAGGCCGGCAAAAAAAACCCAATCCCAATCTATCCCAATCTGGGTGATCTCAGAAATTTTGTGGATGAATAACTTTTCGGTGAAATCACCGACTTACGACTTAAGTTTAAAAATGTTTATTATGGTATGCTCTATCCATATAATAACTTTATTTTGAAAATAGCCCAAAAATGTATGGGGGCTGGGTGATCTCCTTTCCGATGGAAAAATCAATTATCACTAGGAACCAATCGTATTCGAACCAAATTACAACCCCACAATCGGACCAATAAATACGTCTTAAAATAGTCAGACATTTTCAGTTTTTCCCACATTATTAAGAACCTAATATAAGCTCAAATTAAATCACTAATCACACCACTCTTCTCCCAACAGACAACAAACCAACATGGCTCTTCCTACCGTCACAATTCGCGAACTTTCCGACGCGACTCAGGACAACACACTGTGTCCGAGCACCAAGAAGGTGGTCGAAGGCTTGCTCAACGACTACATGGACTTGCAATACGGGAAGGAGACACCGTACACAACTGGAAAACAAGTCGTGCCATCAGGAGCAGAACTTCCAGACGTCGAAAAAGCAGCAGCTGACGAAAGCGCTCCAAAGAACTTTCACGATGTTTTTGCCCTGATCGAGAAGACTGCTAAGAGCGGGGACCTCACCCCACTTTCCAAGAATGACGGCACATGGGACCCCAAATACACCCCCGTCTTAGTCCTCATCACCCCTAACCCTTAGATTAAGCCTAGAATCTGTTTTACTATTTATTTTTTATCTTATGTTACTTTTATTTTATTTTGATTTATGATTAAAGTTATGAAATGAACTGTTTTTGTCTTATTTAGAAAAAAAAACGATTGAACAAGAATACTTACACCTTAAAGGTCCGTGTCTTGTTTCTTTACGTGCCCTGATACGTTCCTAGCACGATCATGGTATGATACGGTGTTGGTAGTGGGCGCAATCCTTTATTAAAAAACATTAACCTAGATAAACGTAGGTAAATCTGAAGTATAAATAGTAATAGTAGTGGTCGCAAGCGCTAGCGAGCTTGAGGTCTTGGGTTCTATTCCCAGGTTAGGTAAAGTGCGTTTTTCTATTTTGGATTAGACTGAAAGCCGACGACAAAAATAGTTGGGAAAAGGCTAGGCACATAGACAAATACACAATGGTTGACTTTAAATAACAGGGAAGTGTTGAGATTCATTTGGTAACAAATATAAGGGGTCTATTCATCTGAATGAAAAAACGGAAAAATGTAACTGAACACAATGTTGTTCGTGCAAGCGTTTCGAATACAAACGCTTTTGTATTTTTAGGCGGCTCGAGAACCACACGCAATAGTTCAGCCTGAAGTCAAAACACGAAATCTATTGGAAAAAGTCTAAACAAATCGGTGCACGCACGGAATATTTATCAAAACCCATGTCGGAAAAATCTTTGTTATAGAAATGACAAACAGGGATTAAGTCTATACTCTATGTTTTCTGACCCTCTCTGTATGGAAGGCTTGTATCACACATCACACTTACTTATATGACATTTGTTTTCAATTATGGAAAGCAAGCACACGGCTCGTTTCAGCCCGTCTGATGGCCAGTGGTCGCCAACGTCTATAGAGACTACGGATTAGTGATTCACAACCCGATCGATTCAACATACTGTGATACTCCGGTATTTTGTCTCGATTGCAACGAATTTCAATATACATTTATATATTTATATTTAAAATTTCAAATAACAAAATGACCTGAAATGTATGAAAGAACAATAAAAAAAAAAATTAACCGACTTCCAAAAAAAAACCACTAAAAACACTTTTTTGTGTTTTCTTTTTGGAAGGCGGTTATTTTTTGCAAAAAAGTATTGGTGTGATACCAATACTTTACTTTTTGTAAGTTTTGTAATAATGGCACGGCTCGTATTGTTAGGTTATAGGAGGTTCCTGTCTCTGGTACCCTGACCCGGCCGGTAGCTTGGACCCTGTTCCCGATACCGATGCGATACTATTTTTTATTTGTATAATGTTTTTTTAATAATATTTTATATGGGAATATTTAAAAATGTAAATCATATGTATAGAAATTAATAAACGCTATAATATTAAGACGTCTTCTTCGATCGGGTGCAGATAGTAAAATTGTGTGATTAGTAGGTACTCGTATAGTTCCCCTACAATGCCCTAAAAACCCTAAAATGTGGTAGCAATTATTAAGTGATGATGTTGAGGAAATACACGACGTTTAAGTACGTCTCTTATTATTTCTTACTAAATCGTGTGAAAATATCTTTTGACAATTGTTTATCCCATATAATTAAATAATTTTTAGCCGTCAAAGTATTCTTGGATCCTATTTATTTTCCTGTCTGTTATGTAAACTGAATTGGTGTAAATTAGTTGTTGTGGGTGATCGTTAGGAATCACATTACCTCGTGCATCTTATTTTAGCTGTTCGTCGACCACATGAACGAATTTTCTCTTTTTTTCTTATCTTGCTGGTTCCTGTTGGCAAAAGCAGCGTTTTCTACTGGTTTGCTAATTTTGATAACTCTATTTTCATTATGATCTAGCTTTAGTTATTGCCGCATTTTTGGCACATGGCTATGCTGCCCGAAATAACAGATAAATAGAAAATTGTATTTTTCGTCAAGACTCGTAGTGTTAGTTGCGGTTATTTAGTGACGGATACTGGTCGTTGTCCGTCGCAATTTCACTGCTAAACGCTCTCGCGCTGGCAATATGAGGTTAAGTTTGATAGCACTATTTCTCTTATCGTTGACCGTCGCCATCGCAGATCCGGGCGTTCGTGTCGCGCGTTCACATAGGTCACACCATACGTCACATACGATTCACCACTGGCATCCGACAGTGCACATAAATAAACCGAGTGTCCATACTAGCCATAGTGGTCATTCATACCCTGTTTCGTCTGGAAAGTCTGGTAACTCATACAGCGGCAACGTGCATCATAATGTGGATAGTAGCTACAGCCTGAGAAGAGAAGTCCATCACTACTACCATTACAATCCGCCTCTGCGAGTAAGATACGGGTCTACCTTCCACCCTGTATATCAAGGACAGCCGCCCGTCTACGTGTATGAGTACCGAAACTCTGGCAGCAGATTCGACAACTTGCTAACTGGACTAGCTCTGTACAACTTGGGTCGCAACAGTAACTCTCATAATTACGACCCCAATAGACGGTACAGTAGCGCCCCGGGTGAGGAATGCAAGCTGTGCATAAGCAAAGGACCCGTCGAGTACGAGGAGACACGCATCGACTGCAACCTGATGTCGAGTTTTATTTGGGATGGCACGCAGAACACAACACGGAATGAGCATCCAGTTGTGATGAACACAACGCAGGTGACAATGATGCAGACTGTGAACGGAACTGGAAATTATTCTGTATCGACGATGACGACGACAAATAACACTGTGAGGGACGCTCTGAGCGTGAAGGGCCCCTCTATACAAGTGACGCCGTACATGACTTGTTTCCTGATCAAAACTTTGAGAAACACCATTACTATGCGAAGAACTGTAGATTGTGGACTTTTACAAGAGTACGCTCGAAGCTCATTGCAGCGAAGTATTGCGCAATGTGTGACGCCCCTTAAGACGATAATATTTACTTTCCTGATTATATATTTACCTCGTAACATATTAACGGCAAATTAATAACAGTGTAATACATTTTGTGTTTTGTTGATACTTAAGTTTGTATTTGATTTGTTGTAAAATTGGATGAAGTTTTATTTCTAGCTATGAAAAAAAATTGCAACTCTACTTATATACGTTTAGCAGTCGCTGCGACGCGACGTTGATTCACAAGATAATATTTTTGTTCTTCTGACGTCAGATAAAAACCAAAATAGTTCGAGTTAAGGTCAACCAATTTGCACATGCTCGTGGCAGCAAAAACTATTAGTCCAAATGGTTTAGATGCTTTTCACATCGAGTGTATTCAGTCCAGTGCAATGTAGAATGATGGATAGGCATTCCAAAATTGGTGTTGTCTGAATGATCTTGTCTTAATCTTCACTTATACAAGATGCTTTTGACATCGAGTGTATTCAGTCCTGTGCCATTTGTCTTACAAGGGATGTTTAAAACCGATAGCTGTGTTTGCAAATAACGTATTACTGCCCTCAAACCTCTCGATATTAGAACCAAACTTAGGTGCTTGCCCCTACCTAAGTATAGGCAGGTCTAGTTTAGTACCTTCATACTAGAAAAATACTCATGGGTAGCAATGTTATTAGATTTATTTTAAGAAATAATAGTACATTATGGTACAAGTGTGTAATGTTGGTGATTACCGCTGAGGCGCGATTGAGACCCTCACCTGACGGCTGGGGTCTCAATCGCGCCTCAGCGGTAATCATCAATACACACGTGTGTCATACGACGTTTTTCAACACACTTGTGAAGAAAATAATACAAAAAAATCATTTTATTTAGTAGAAAATAGATATTTTTGTCCTTGGAGTTTCCATAACGCTTCACATCTTATATCGGGCGGTGTACAACATACTCGTAAATCATTTTCTTCATAACTAGTACTTGTAGACATTTTTTTTTTCATACTCGCTCACTCACTTTTCATCACTCGTTTTCAACAGTGAAAACGAGTAATGAAAAGTTTTTCGCAATGGCGGGAAAATTTAATCAGGTTTCCTATGCGCGCGCATCTAACAATCGCGATCGGCCATAGACTAAAATAATGAGGTTTGTTTTTTTGGCTTTTCGCGGATAGCGAATCCAAGTACAAAATGTGGAATTCAAAGTTTTCTTTATTACAGAGAAAACAAAAGTTACATTTTAGTGAAATGAGCAAGCAATAGGTACATTAATTTATTTGTACTATTGAACACGATTTTTTTTATTTAGATACTTTTGTAGGAACAAAGCAACAAGCACCTCAACCAAAAAATAAAAACCCTGTAACTCACTTGTGAATAATAGTAATGAAAAAGTCACAGTTTGATTATACGAGTAGGTGTCATTATGTGCCTAATTGCGGTGAAATTAGAGCCATTTTATGAGCAAGTGTGTCGAAAAGTCTTTTATTTTTACACTTTGATTTATTATGGGAAGTAAATCCATCCCGTCCGTAATTTTTTGTTCTACATATATTCCTATAGCCAAAATAATAGAACATTAATAGCTATTTATATTATACTGGCGGACGTCACGCGGTTTCACCCGCGTAGTTCCCGTTCCCGCAAAAGTACAGTGATGAAATATAGCCTATGTTACTCAGGGTGAATGTAGCTTTCTAATGGTGAAAGATTTTTTGAAATCAGCGCAGTCGGTTTTGAGTTTATTCATTACAAACATACACACAAAAATACAAATCTTTGCTCTTTATAATATTAGTGTAGATGTAGATGAGTAGAATAGGAAAGTATGTAAAATGTTAATTGTTGGGAAAAGGCTATGCAAATAATGATGATAACCCCGGTTACTGATGACGTATGAGTTTGAATTGAATAATAAATAAACGATGAATCGACAGTGTAAAAAGATAATGATATCATCTTTCACATTGTCCACCCATCATTATACAGCTAGAAAGCTATATTATACTCGTTGCTAGAAAGGGGATGATGAGATAACGACTATTGAAATTGAAATTGTTTGAAATTGAAATTGTTTGAAATTGAAATTGTTTATTGAAATAATTGAAATACAAAAATATTACAATAAGGCTTTTAAAACTATAGGTATACAATAATTGGATTCTACCTGAACTAGGAATAAACCTGTATCTCAAGTAACTCACTCAAGCGCTTATACATAAATATTATCTAAGATTCCTTAAACAACTAGTAAATAACTTATATAGATATAATATGATATATGCTAGGTACATAATTATTATGTGTCTATTCATCATCATCATCATCATCATCATCAGCCTATTAATGTTCCCACTGCTGGGACACAGGCCTCCTCTCTATGAGAGGGAATGGGCTATAATCCACCACGCGGGCCCAGCGCGGATTGGTAGATGTCATATGTCTTCTAATTTTTTGGTTCTAGGACATGCCGGTTTCCTCCACCGTTTTCCTTCACCGTTTTGAGAGCAGTGGTGATGAAATAAATTACACAAAGTAATGCGCCTGCCTGGGTTCGAACCCACGACTTACTGTTCGTAAGTCGGGGCCGCTACCACTGGGCCACCGCTGCTCTCAAGGTCTATTCAAAGTAAGAAAAATAGTTTGTTTAGCAACTTCTCTGCAACATTCTATTATTTTTGCAATGAAGCATAATACTATTAAAGAACTATGGAAGAAGATTTGAAGGCATACTGCACCGAGCCCAAATAAACAGCGATAAGGGCAGGTTACTGATACAACTTTGTTTTATAATTGTTTGTATAAAATAGATTTGTTTATTTGTGGTTTAAAAAACTTTACTGATTATTTCATACATAAGCAACTGATTTTTGTGAGATTTTCCCGTGGCGTGCCTAAGCTACATCACTCAATGTCAACTAAAGTGACAAAGGTCCCATATAAGACAGATATTGACTTATTGAGATGGTGATTCTATTTTCGTATTTTTAGCAGGAAACAAAAAATGTTGTGTCATTGAATATTTTATGATGTCTTCTTAGTTTGTAATTAATGCTTAGAGTTATCAAAGGGCCAAATCAGAAATGTATTTTATAATTTACCTACTACCTCAATGCTACTGTCACATTGCTGTGTTATAGAATCAGGCGTTAGTTTATAAAAGGTGGAAAAATAAACGTACCTAGTTAACGAGGCCGAAAAACACTTGTTCTCCTCGTCATTGCGATTATTTTTTTGTTCTACACCATACCTGGGAACCTTCTAGTTATGGAGATATTAGGGGGCAAAGATCCAATTTTTTCAAAAGTCTTCTTTTAAATACATGTTTTTAATGAGGACTTTTACTTTAAAAACACCTCCACGACCCCCGTACTATTCAATCCATCCATCAGCACATTGTGTCTTGTCAGTAATTTACATTGAGTCCTACCGTTAAACGTGATTTTTTACCCGCAGCCCCAGCAGGCATCGGCCTTTTCTCTTTGAGGCGCGCGTGGAACACGAACGCGCCGTCGACACGGCATGTCGTCATGAGACGGACGGTAGCCAGAAGTGATGAGAAGGAACACCGTGTGGTTTTAGTCAGTAGGAGTGTGACAGACTCATTGAGGATTTCATACGAAAAAAACAAGAAAGATAATTTTACCGCAGTAACATTGCTTCTTAATTAGTATCAGCTTAGACAGTAACTCGATTATGTAGTCTAAACACAGATGGCGCTACTAAATACAAAGTCAAAGTCAAATATTAATAATATATTTGCGGTAAATGTGGTACAAAAGGTGGTAAAAATAACGTGTAGTGCAATGACACATTTCGCCATAAAAATAGAATGCAAATATTAATAAACATTAAATTAGGTAGGGAACTAAATAAAGAAGGATATTTCTAAATTTAATTACCTCAGTACAAAACAAATTTTGCTGATAGATACTTCAAACGCATTGTTGAAATAATAACGTATTTTTAACATACAACAAATTGTTACCACAATATTAAAATACACATTCATTATTATCGTAGTGATGGGTATTAGGGTGTCTTGAAAAATATGTAGCGCTTGGACGTCATCTTCATGATGCTACGACATTGTCTCGAATTAAGTTTTTATTACATTGGTAGTGCAAGAAGCGAGACATAGATGGCGTTAGTAGTCTATCATTTTAGTCTTAAAGTAGCAAACAGGACAGCACTCAGTCAGACAGGCGTAACGTAGACAACGGAAAATTTAAACACAACTCAGTTTTATTATTTAAAATCTTATCAACATAAAACTTCAATAAAAAGAAAACAGTATCCAAAAGTAGTCTAATCTTTTACCACCTCTAAATAATGCCAATAATGTTTACAATGGATAATAATATATTTATCGTTTATATTTAATAGTCTTTTTCATAATTTTGAATTGTTTGCTGCGGGGCATACGTCAAGGAACCTTTGTCGTGAAAACGTGCAGTAAGTTTGTCTATGAATTCTTTGACAAGTGTGACATCATGACAGAATATTTGGCTCTACATTGCTATTCAAACTTTTGGTTTACAAAACTAATGTTAAAGTCTATTTTAGTTTAAGGTCGTTCCAAATGAAAGCGATATTTTTGGCTCTGTTCGTCATGGCGGTGACTGCCGCCCCTGTGCCCGAGGACGTGTCAGAGAGTGATGCTGTTGAGATGATCGTGAACGGACTGCCTTATGGGGTAGCTTTCGGAGCCAGTAACATGTTCGAATTCAATTTGAAGGAGCACGTTGGTGGTGAAGTGGTGACTACCGACCTCCTGCATCCGTATTCTGCTGTTAGTATCGCTGAAGCTGCTGCCGCTACCACTGCAGCTACTTCAAATGATGTCTCAGTCGTTGACAAGATTATGGCGGAGTTCGCACGTAATCTCCACCCTATGCGTATTGTGATACCTTCCCCGGCATTTGAGCCTATTGAGATTCCCAAGCCTGTGATCCCTGATCCCATTGTGATGCCGCCTCCCGTCGTCCCCGTGGTAGATGACAAGCCGGAACAGCTACCAATCGCCGCTTCTCAGCTCAACAATGAAGTGTACAATGATGGACACGTTCAGGTACAGTACAATGGGCCACAGGAACCAGGCATGTTGTCCACACTTCAGGATTGGTTCCAAGGTGTCGTGGATTACTTTAGCAAAGCGCTGCCAGGGGGCAGCGCTCCTGCCGAGGACGTTTTCGAACCTAAACATTTTCACATACATCATGATTAGAAGAACGTTTTAGGCAGTATAATTCACTACATTTTTTTGCCTAAATTATAAGAGCAGATTTTTGTAATGTTTTGCTTTTAAAATCGTGTGCTGTTGATGTATTGTATTTTGAATATTAATAAGGAAAAAAGTTGAAATAAACTTTCTTTTTCAGACTGAGTGTGTTTGATCTCAGTCGTCCTGTCTGGTTCCTGCTACTAACCTGCTGCTGAAAAAATGCATCAAATGAATAGTAGTTATATGCTATGCATAGCATCACGCCTGTAATTCCCGAAGGTTTAGGCAGAGGTGTACCTAATAGTATTTACACCCATATTTCGCCAGTTATGTTTTTAAGTCTCATGTGATAGAGGCCGGATCTATTGCCATCAATGGGGCAAAAACCCGACTCCATGGCTGCTGCTGAGAAATTCCTGATGGTCAAACTCATTAACACTTCGCCCGATCTGGGAATCGAACTCGGGACTCCATGCTCAGCAGTCGCTTGCGAGTACCAGACCAACGAATTACGACACAAAAATAACAACAAATAGTGTATCTACAACGAATAGTGTTACTCCAATCGAAAAGTTTTTCAAAGCTATTTTTAGTCTTTTTCAATTCGACTATTTTACCTTAAGGTAAAGTTCATCATTAAGGTTTCCCCTCACGAAAACAGCCAGAACGGCATGCGTTATAGTAAACTATTCAAGTATTGTGTGAACTAGCTTAGGGGCTTGGCACGTACTCGCCTAACTTAGCCGAACTTCACTTATAGTCCTTTCAAGGATAAATTACCTCTGATTCTGCACCATACCCAAAATAAAAGAGAACTTTATCTTCATTGCAATAAGGTTTCTTTCGGATTATTGTTACTCATAAGTGTCAAAATAATAATGATCTTTATAATTCAAAACAGACCAATCAAATCAAAAATCATTTACTTCTTCAGCAATCGTTACACAACTGCAACATTATTGATATTAGCAGTTGTGAGATGTTTCGTAATTTTAAAAGGACTGTACCTACTTAGCTCGCTAGTAAGTTCAGTAGTCCTGCTACATAATGATCGCTTCTATTATATTTAATAGTTTAGTGTACAACGCTGAGAGGACTCATTTTGAAATGTCTTCCGAAAAATCAAGTCAAAAGTCCGGTTTCTGTTTGAAATTGATATCTACTATTCTTTTACTGTTTTTCGTAACTAAAGCTTGGATTTCATAAAAGGCAGAGGTAACAGGACACCCACATTTTCAGAGAAATGTTGACGTCTCGTGCAATATCCACGAGAAGGCACAAAACATCGTGCAAGTGACTAACATAGTTTTAAGTTGCTTTACTAACACAAATGTTATTAGTATGTTTATTTAGGTTATGGGTCTTTGTTACCTGAAAATAAATAGATTATTATTAATATGGGAATCGAACCCGGGTTCTCATGCTCATCGTTAGCTCTTGCGGCCGTTGAACCAATGAGATAGTCAGTATTGATTCGTCTTGTTGTATTTATACACACGAACAAGATCAAAATACTTCTACCATTTCAATTTTGCCAATTGCGTAACGGTAGGATTAAAGTCTCTTAATTTATTAAGTTACTTAACTTTATGATTCTTATTGCACATAATAAACAAATATGACTCTCGTACTCCCGTATCACAGATTTTGATAAACGCAACAAAAAAAAACAATAAAATGTCTGAATGATTATCATTTATTTGTATGTTCAAGATGACTCAGCTATAGAACATTGATTGTCGTCAGTTTTAAAGTTCATGAAATCAACAACAACCTGGGTATTAAATCGGAAATCCCTACCCTGTATAGCATGTAAAGCCAAGTCAGCACTCATGGGCAGCTTAAAAACTCTGACACTAGTTTAGGCACTAACCGCGCTATAAGGAAAAAGAAGAACAAAAAAACTACCCTCCTTCTGGGACAGTCGGGTAAGACGCTGCACTCCGGAGGCCAAACATGAACAGCAACAGTTCAAGCCGTCTCCAACTATACCTGTAAAACTCGTAACCAAACTTATGTTATTATTTTCTGATTAATTTCGTTGCAGGATCCAATACAGTTAAATTGTTTTTCTGGGTAGTCCCAAGGCAGGCATGGTGATGAGATGATGAGCATATCAGTCATCATTTGCCTATCCGTTTCCCAATTATGTTGGGGTCGGCTCCCAGTCTAACCGCAAACAGCCGAATACCAGTATTATACATGGATTAGACAATAAAACAAAATTTATTGATTATTAAAGTTAGTACTAGGTAATACAATATCCCAGATGCAACTGTATACCAGCACCTACACGTTAGTCATAAAAACTTTAAAACTCATAACCCAACTTCACAAAAATCGGCAAAACAAAACCTACATACAAGTGTATCTCGGATGTGCGCCGGCCGCCGCCCGTTGGTCAGCCGTGTGCCGTGTGCGAGTTTTAATACGTTTTTTAAGAATCACAAATAAAGTAGAAAGTGGCACGCATCTGCTGTCACGCGAGGCTTGCACGCCACCGTGCGACGTGCGAGCTGGTCGATTACCCGCAGTGCCCGGGGATCGAACCTGCTCCTACTGGATTTATGTCATTACATTTAATTAGGGGTCACTGGGATTTTGGCCTTTGGATTGGTATTAAGCTGCATCCGCTTAGAGTGGAAGCCGACTCCAAAAAAGTTGGAAAAGGCGAGGCAGATGATGTTGTGTTTTTACATGAAGCGACTGCCTATCTGAAAATAATGGTATTCGGATGCATCCGGTTTCATAGGAAGCCGACCTCAACATTGCTGGGATAAGGCTAAACAGATAATGATAACTGCCTATCTGACCTCCATAACCCAGTTCTGAAGACTAAGAATCCTACAGTGAAATATAATAAAATTGAACCCCGCGGTGAACACATTCAGTTTATACATCTTCAGAATTTAGTTTTTCGATGGCACGCATTTATTTACCTTTGACGATGAATTATATTCAAGCTAAATATCATTTTCGATTTACACAATAAACGATTTATTTATTTATTTATTTGCTCTCATGCACATCACACATTTTACAATATTACTGTCGGTTTTTGTACATGAACCCTGTCAGGGCACTGCAAAGCACAATGCTGGTTTGCTGTTGAGTTTATGAACAACAATTTACACAATTAACTGACCCAAATGAAAAACTTTTTTATAAAAATATATAGAACACATAAACAATTAGTAGCAATAAGTATGGACTCCAAATACAACGAATTATAACATTCAAAACTTTTATATTATTTAATATTCAAGCAAAAATATCTTACAAGTATAAATTTTACAACCATTTCCTTTATTTCTACTTTCGTCGAAATATATTATTATTATTATATATAATATATTATTTTTTGTCAAAAGCGCCTGCCATTACCACGAGAAAAAATCATGATTTTCCTTCGTAGCACGTCGTAGCGCTGACGTCGTAGCCGCGTCGTTTCTCGTAGCACTTGCCTACGAGCCTACGGGCCCGCGTAGATAAAGGACAAAGTATAGCTTTATTTACGTAGCCTTTTTGTAGACGCCTACAGCTATTTATAAAACGAAATTATGGCATAAAATTCGATTAGAATAAAAATATTTCGGCGTCGTAAATTATTTTATTAAATATTTTTATTCAAGGAAATGTGTTTTTTTACTAACCATAATAAAACCCACGTCTACTCGTTTGTTTAAAATCATTTTCCTGTTGCTACAGACTTTCAGGGCTACGATAATTCGTAAGCTTATTTTTTATTAAAGCAATCGTAGAACTTGCTGTCGTTAGTTTGGATATTGTCCGAGTTAATCCTTATAATAGCCGTACAAGTCAAAGGATCAATAGTAACTTTTAAATCGACTTTGTGACCTAGAAAACGACTGGATCGCGTTTTCAGAAAACCGTTGACCGCATCGTATTCGATCGAGTTAACTTTTTACTTTCACGAAACGTACGCGCCATGAATCGATAGGGTGTGCGGCCGTCGCGGCTGCAGGCAGCGGCACGACAATTATTGTGCCGGCGGTAGCGCGAATTTAGGGCATCGGCGCGGCGGCGCGGACCGCCGGGGGCGCGTGGGGCGCCGGGGGCGAGGGCGCCGGCACGCCCGGGCCAGTCCGCGCCGCGCCCCGCGCCGGCCGCTCGTGTGCCCCGAGCGCGCCCCCCGCGCCCGCGCTGCCGCGCCCGCCGCGCCGCGCCGCGCCGAGCCGGCGTCGCACGCGCCGAGCGCCCTCTGCCTGCTCCGTTCGCCGCCCGCTAACATGTTGCGAGTGTTGTGATACCGGGCACAGGTGAGCATGCACTAATAGTGAAACTTTACAGTTTTTAACGTGAAATCGATTGAACTTTTGACGCTGAGATCGATATTTGTTGGTGAGTCGTGTTACTGATACATTATTTATTAAAGGACTTTTAATTTGGTGTTACCCTTAATTATAGATTTGGGACGGCGCAACTTGTATTTTTGTTTTTTTAGGTTGTATTTAAAATTTTCTTTGGTGAAAGTTTGTTGTCCGCGTGGGTATCGCATGGTGTGTGGGATGGTTGGATGTATCCCATGCTGGTATCCTGACCTACTTCAATAGTGCAGATCGATGACGGCATCAGTCGTCGTAACGGAATATTGGTAGGCACAACACTGCTCCTAATAATACAATAAGTGCCGCGACTACGCGTTAAAGGTAAAAGGTCAGCAAGTCGAAACTAAGTTCGTTACGTCCTGGTACTGCAGATGTTTCACCTATTTATTATTTAATGACAATAATTATACCAAATATACAATACATCAATTACATAATTAGATTATTCAATTGAATTTAAAATAAAAAAATATTAAAAATCACAAATTTTCTATGGACCTTTAATGAATACGTAAGCACATAATTTGAAACAAGAAGCAACACAAATAGTTGCGTCGTGTTGCGCTCACCAGCTCTCTAGTTCGGCATGGTCAAAGGAATTCTTACTCTTATACCGTAATCCAAAGTTCTATATACACACACACACACACGCACACACACATGTATGCATTCATTTTATATAAAGCTAAATGTTTGTAGCATTCTTTTAATTTTCTTGTTTTCGAGTAGGTCGACCAATGAACGAAGAATCATTCTATTTTTCATTTTCAGAATGTGATTTCCAATAGTTTTATTTGCCGGAGATTGGGCTGGGCACAGGAGCAAACAAAGACCGAGTTTTCTAATAGACTTTTCAAAAGCCCTCTCAAGTGAATAACAAAGATATTTCTTTTTAATCTGTTGCTACATCTTTGTTATATGTATCTAGCCTGTTGACAGAGCCTAGTTATTGTTGGGCATTTTATTTATTCGGGTTTTGTGACGGAACTCAGAAATAATCACAATCAAATTCTTTTTCTAAAGGGGTATCGTATTACCCAGTACTAACTGGGTTGTGGAGGTCAGATAGGCAGTCGCTCCATGTAAAACACTGGTATTCAGCTGTATCCGGTTAGACTGGAAGTCGATCCCAGCATAGTTGGGAAAAGGCTAGACAAATGATGATAACTATGAGCTCCGAAGTTCTCTATCCTCGAGTCTTGGTATTCTGACTTTGCTGGAACTATAGTCTCTATTTTCCTTATGGTTCTTTGGAAGCCAAGCTTTTACAGTTTAAAAGAAAAGTGACAAGTGCAAATGCCAAGTAAAGTGATTGTCAATAATGTTATCTTACCAGAATTTTATTGACCTTACAATATGAGTGTATATGCTAACACCCTATGGGCCTTGATGCCTGACAATAAAATATTTTTATTTTTATTTATTATATTAGTATATTGTACATAAACTCACGCCTTTTTCACGTGGGGGTAGGGAGAAACTATAAAATGCTACTTGCTGTGATTCTTACATACTCCAATGGCTTCGTCCGCGATCATACTTCTGGTATACACGCACGTCGGTTAGTTAGCTAGTTGTCTACAAAGCTCTTCTCTAAATATTTTAATTAGTAAATATTGTAACAAAATATTCTAAATAATAACTTAATCGAAGGTAAACTTCTTGAGAAACTTATGGAATTCCCTTAAGTATTTAATTAGAAGTTAAGAAAGAAAAACAAAACCTCTGTGATCCGAGTTATCCGAACAAGTTTCGGAACTTCGAAAAAGGGCAATACTTTATTGGTTTTAGACTTGAATTACTTCTCGAATATTGGGTTTTATTACACTTTTAGTGATTAACTCTCACCTTGTAAGCAGAAATTGTATTGGCTGATTATATTTTTCATGATTTAGTATCACAAGATTAGGGCCATTTTCGAAGTGTTTTGTTATCACTTGTTAATGAAAACTACTATGATTTAAATATTATAGTTTATTATCGTGTAACTTTGTAAAATAAAATGTAGCAGTAAATGTCACTCAAATACATATTTATGCAATCAAAGCTTAGATATCTCTTCAATAACTATTTCCAATAACTCAGGCAGTAGCTAAATGATTTTCCCCAAAAGCGACAGCAGTTTTCTTCCAACTTCCTATATTGCCTCCATGTTAAAAATACTTTATGAGGAAAAACGCCATTATTCATTTTAGCACAATAAATTGGAAAACCGAACGTGTCCTCTTCACTTTATACTCTGGCTTTTATTACATTTATATTTTCAATTAATAATCTTGGTAGAAAATAAAATAAAGCGTAACTTGCCTAGCTTTTTCCCAAAGATTTTTCGACAATGATTGATTCGCAATTTTTTTTTTCAGTCCAACCTGGTACAGCATCAAATCACTCTCTGACAAGCTTTAAAACTTCTTAGGTCGTATTTGACAAAGCTTTAATATCTAAATAGTTTGATAAGGTTATCCTAAATGAGCGAATTAATTATTTCGATTTTTGCCTTTCACAAAACTTTAGTGGATATTATCCACTTTAGTGGACAAAACTTTAATAATAATAATAACAATAAATTTATTTGTTAGAATATTGTTACATAGATGTTACACATAATTCGAAGTCCATAATATTCTGCTGTTTGCAGCATACAAATATTTCAAAGAATTAAAATTAATAATAAACAATACAAAGCCGAGAATAAGAAAAACGTTAACTACTATCAAATACAATGCCAAGGGTTATCAATTAAAATGTTAAGAATGATTAAATACAATGTCAGGGGTTATCAATTAAAATGTTAAGAATGATAATAGCCTTGGACATTTTGTGGACATTTAGCCTTGGACATTAGATAGCGGAAAAATAAGCCCTTAAAAGAATAATGTTAGGGGTACTGTATCTACTAGCCTACTAAATGTAGGTACATTCATACAGTGTAGGAAATCGGATTGGATAACGACATAGCTAATTTCGCTTCATTTTCAGTACGATTTGATTTTCGAGGTACTATTCTCGCCACTCTAATTTGTTGGTCATTTTCTCTGACCAGCACTTCAATTGTGTAACCCAATTTCAATTGCTATGAAAAGGATTAGTAATGGACTAAGAATTTTTTAACAATCCTTTTCATAGCTTCGATAATGGCTCGGTGCAAAATACAGTAGAAGTAAATTAATAAAACAATTAAAGTGGTTGTAGTTTCACAATAGAAGACAGCCCCATAGTCATCACTATCATCATTAGGGTCGGCGCAGCATGTCTTCTTCTTCCATACTTCTCTATTAAGAAATTACCCTGTGGCCTAACAAAACAATACCTGTGAGTACATCTAGTCACTTTGTTGTTAACATGTCAAAACTGAATCAAAAACATTCGTGTTGGCTAATCTGATTGATCTCGAACCTCGACAGGTCCATCAAGCCGTTGAAGCTCTAGTCTGGCATTATCTCCCGATAGGCCAGGCTCATCCCGTCGGGAATCCTTAAGTCTCACCGTACTTGGCTTTTAAGAACCGGGACAGTCCTATTTGTCCGGGAATTTTCGAACTTACGCACGATCACGACCTCAGGTGCTGCAACGGTTTCCTTGCGTGATTGCCGCCGGTCCGCAAGACTCGTGGCATGCTTTCAAATAACTACTTTCATTTGTTTTCTCCGTAGTCCCTGTCGCAAGACGCGTGTCGCTTGTGCGTAGGTCGTGGTCAAGGTATACATACCTCTATCATATATCTTGACTTTAAGGATTGGGACAGCCCTATAAAATATTTGTGCGAGAATTTGATACACTAATACCCAGTTAATAGGATTAATTGCACTTAAATGATTTTAGTGCTTCAAAGTTATTAAGACTTCAAAGTAATTATCTCTGATGGGCCTAATTGTAGGAATACCACTATAATTATGTATTAACTCAATTAGCACAGGATAGATTTTTAAGTGACATTAATGACGTCAGTGTAACCCTATTTTGTTGCTAAAATTTATCTTTCTCTTTCTATGTCTAAATTATAGTTGCAAGATTCTTGGCTTGTCGTTACGGCTAGAAACCCAAAGGTCTGTTCGTATCATCCAGTACTAATTGGGTTGTCGATGTCAGATAGGAAGTCGCTCTATGTAAAATAATAGTATTCAGCTGCATCCTGTTTTCAGGAAGCCAACACCTGGGTGTACACAACCTCATCACGAAGCCGTCAACCAAGCATTCTGTACATCAAAATAAGTAACTTTACGCAAAAATTATTGCTGGGAAACGAAATTTTTTTTTAGGTGTAATATCATGTTTTGTGGTAAAACTCAATGTAACGTACTCAAAACATTGTGCTGATGGATGGATTGAATAATAAAATCTTACATTTAATGTAAGAACTTGTATTATAAAAAAAACTTGCCAAAAAGCTGGAACTTTGACCCCCAATATCTCCGTAACTAGAAGGTTCCCAGGTATGGCGTAGAACAAAATAATGATCGCAATGACGAGGAGAACAAGTGCCTTTCGGCTTCGTTAAGAGGTTTTTACACCCTTTATAGTTGAGAAGAAGCTAGGCAGATGATGACTACCTTGTGACAAGATTTTGAATATTAAGGTATTACTTTACAATGCGTTTTGCAATTTTTTTGTCCTGCTCTGTCCCACTCCTGAGCAAAGGCCTCCCTCCACTCTTTCCTTTTCTCGCGAGCCCACGCGTTCTCCTTCCAGTTCTGACGGAATCTGTCCAGTTCATCCCCGAGGGGGCCATTTTTTTTTTTTTTTTTTTTTTTTTTTTTTCGGATGGGAAATCATCAAATGACTTCTCCCGCTCTGGGCGGAGCAGGAGGGAGTGTCAGACTTTTACTGACTAAAACCCATCCATGTTCCTTCATCGCCCTTTGTGTTCCGGGGCCACGGTATCTCTTTCGAATAGTCCCGCAACCCCGGCAGGCATCGGTCCTTGCGGACCCCTTCCTTTTTGCTGACTCTCTTTGAGGCGCGCGTGGAACACGACCCCGAGGGGGCCAAAAGTACTAAGTTTATTTTAATCCGATTCCATAAACAAAAAATCTTATTTAAAGTTACGAACTCCCTTATGATGTAAAACATACCTTACAACCTCAATCTCTGAAGTCTCCTTCAGGAAAAGCGCGAAAATATAATTTCCCGTCTACCTCTTACACTCTTACGAAATCGTGTATTCCACATGACTTACGAGGTACCTCGGCTTCGTACTCGCGGCCCAAAGCCTGATATCAATGAGCAGTAAATTTTACGCCCCTCTCGGGGCCCGCGGATTGATTGCACCGAAATTGTTGGGCTGTGCATACCTACTTACTTTTATGTTGCTGTATAATATATAACTTAACGATCTTATGCTAGAATATTGATTTAGTCTAACTATTCTTTTGTTTGGCTGTTCTGGAAACGAGGAAAACATCGTGAGGAAACCGGCATTTTTTAAAACCAAAAATTCATGATAATTATGCGACATCCACGAAACCGCAGTGGGCCTGCGTGGCGAATTATCATATATAGTCCGCTGGTCCCGGCAATGGGAACATTATCCTTCATTAGGCTTACTTTTTTCAATTTGTCAGGCTGTATGTTGAACAAAATATGATTCGCGACCTTACGGTCGAAGTTTTTTATTTTTCACAAATGTATACTTATTATCATTACAATAATCAATAAAACAATTACAACTTTGTTATCCTCAATAGGTTCTTTGTAAAGTTAATTGTAATTAAACCTTCAATATTTTGCGGACCTTAATAACATTACAATCAATTAGGCACCTCCATTTTAAACAGGTGCTTTTCATAATTTATTACTCCAGAATTACAACATTTTCATTCAAGTACAATCATTAATTTAAACCTTTTTTCTGTCATTAAATAAAAAACTCTGCTTAAAAACGAATCGCTGTATATGCTTTTACCTTTTTCAGTAAAAAGGTTCCATTGTGAAAGGTAACTGTAACGTAGGGCGGGCGGTATTCATGGTAGGTACTTAGTGGCACAGAAAACTGCAGAAGGTCAGTTCCATACATTGAGCTAAGCCAGGCCCACGCACACATAAACGCGTACGTAAGGCGATCTCAAACAAATGACAGTCGCGAGTGTGCTTGCACGTGAAGCGAGTCGGTGGGTGTAAGCCGAGAGTCATTTATTCTTCCGTCATAGCGATTTTTTTTTGTACCTACTATATACTAAACCTGGGGGCTGGGAACCTTTTAGTTCCTATAGTATTTTATTAATACAAGTTTGAAATGTTTTTATAACATTAATTAACTCCACGACTCCTGTTCTATTCAATGCATCAGCATAATGATTTGATTGCATTACAATTAGTGTAAACAGTGATTTGCACACTAAAAAGTTGCTTTCCAGCAACAATATTTCCGCAGTATTACTTAGTTTGATGTATAGCATGCTTGGGTGACGGTTTTGTGATGGCACCTTTAACACCCTGTATGTGTGCGTGCGTTTTCGTTTACTGTATAGAACTTACCTTCTGTGTTATTCTGTGGAGTGGTAGGTATACTGCCGTATCTCTAAGTTACAATGTCAGCTTATCAGGGATTACTATCCTTCCGAAGTGCCGCCTCTTTCTTTATATACTTGTAATCTAGGTAGGTGAATGGAGAGAGGATTCCAACGGAATGGGTGCCTTACTTAATGGGACATGATGATTTTTATTGATATTTTACTTGTAAATAGCTTGTATACAGTGGCGTTAGCCGTGTGGTATCCGGCAGAGTAGAATAGAACCAACCCACTACACTCACGGGTGTCGTATAAGGCGACTAATGTCTGAGGCAGAACAACTTGCGCCTCCATAGACCAGAGAATGGGCAGCAGCGTTTTCTGTTAGTCTTTCATCACTGCGATCTCCAATCCGCCTGCCAAGCGTGGAGATTACGGCAAATTCCTCCCATCATGGGAGAGGCTTATGTCCAGCAGTGGACGTTATGGGCTGTTGTAGTAGTAGTAGTGTAGTAGTGGCGTTGCGGACTTCTCTTTTTCTGTAGGCGATAGAATATAAGAATAGTTAATATTAAGATCTCAGGATGATTCTAAGAAAGAAAGGTGGGTGTGCGAGCTACGCTGTACATTGACCTTAGTGTAGTTTATCCGTTATACTCATTAATGTGATATTGTTTACAATAGGTGTGCATTTCTCTAACTTAGCATGACATGTAATCGTGTAGTTATAATTCAGTAGCAATAAATCCATCAAGGGAATTGAAACTCGTCTATTCATTTATATCAACAAAACATACCTAACAAGTACATAATATTTTCACTGTTGAGCATCATAGCCCAACAGTAGGGTCAACTAAGTAGGAAAATATGACAATTAATGTCTAATGTTCTAAGATTTAATGCAATTATTTACGAGTATTTATGTACACACAAATATTTATGTGCACATAAACATAAATAGGCTTGTGTCCTGAAAAAAATTAATTAGTCCGTCAGTTAGATTATCAAAAAATATTTGACACGTATTTTTTCTTTTGCTACGTAAACCAAAATTGACGAAGATACGACGCTTTTAAAATTCTCAATACGTCACGCCGTATTATAATTTTTAGTGCGTTGTGACGTCACGTCACTCTCGAGTTTTGATGCGTTTTATCTTTGTCAATATTCATTGATTTACAAAAACAAAAAATATGTGCTCATTATTTTTCAATACTCTAACTGACGGACTAAATAGATTTGCAATTTATTAATGCTGGAAACTAACCTATTAACATAAAAGACAAAAGAGCACAAAGGTGCCGCTTATTTCGTTTAGAAATATCTGCCAGCGGACCTGCGAGAGGACAGATAGACAAGAAACGTATACACAATGTGTAAAAAGAATAAATTAAGCCTAAGTTATTTTAATTTTACGGCTGGTTATTCTCAGTAGTACCTAGATACGGCTTCAATAGAAAAAATAACACATTTGTATTACACAATATGTTTTAATAACACATATTTAAAGCTCCTTTAAAACTTACAACCACTAAAACTCAAAAAACCCCGAGTCAAACACAAATAAAACTATCGTCCATCAAAGTTTATTTATTGGGCACCCAACTCGATGGTTTATGAGCAATAAAGTGAATAAAATCAATAGGAATGGACCATAAACTATTTATATGACGCCTAGACCACAGGTACGTTCAGGCTTAGACGCATGTTAGCTTTGTAAAGGTTCACTTAACCTGGAGTCGTGAGAATTTATTTGTTAGTCTTCACCCTCTTTGGACATACAGTTTTAGAAAGTCTCAGTTTTGTCGAATATCTTCTTTATCACTTAATCAATAGGTATATACAGGGTGTAAAAGACCTCATGACGAAGCCGTCAACCAAGCATTCTGTACATCAAACTAAGTAACTTTATGCAAAAAATATTGCTGGGAAACAACTTTTTTTTTTGGGGTGAAAAATCATGTTTTGTGGTAGAACTCAATGTAACGCACTCAAAACATTGTGCTGATAGATGGATTGAATAGTACGCGGGTCGGGGAGGTGTTAAAAAATCTTACATTAAAAAGTTGTATTAAAAAAAAAACTTGTCAAAAAGTTGGAACTTTGACCCCCAATATCTCCGTAACTAGAAGGTTCCCAGGTATGGTGTAAAACAAAAAAATGATCGCAATGACGGGGAGTACAAGTGCTTTTCGGCTTCGTTAAGAGGTGTTTTACATCCTACATGTGTGAGGCTCTCTCCCAAAAAAAAAAGCTCCATATCAACGCACGGTATGAATCTGTCGCAGTAAGATACTCGTAGTTATAGCCGTGATATAGTTAATATCCCGATATATGACGGAAGATTATAATGACTATGATACGAGCACGATCTAGTAATATACTTCTCTATTTTGATCTCTTGTTTCTTCAGCGTTTGTGTTGTCTGTCAGTTACTTAGTCATCGTCAATTTTTTGAGAAATATTTATTTCAATGAGACTTATACCTTTGCGTGTTTCTATCTTTAGCTGTGAGTAGCTAAACTTTTTCAGTCATTCAATTAATTCAAGATGTATTAGCAAAACATGACACATTTTAAGGTTTTGCTTATTTTCGAGTCCTGCTACAATTTCATCAATTGTCTCCCATAACCAATACTCTTACATAACATTGGATAACTAGGTGATATGTACATATATTCTGTCTATAAAGGAATGGAGTAGGTGTGACGTCAGAGCCACCACAGATACGCAAGCAATGCTCGATCTAACGCATACGCCATGCAAATCCAATTTTCCAATAGAGTAGTCTGCTCTGCAACGGAAAACTATTCTTATTTTCACGAGAGGAAAGGGTTCTATTTTTGAAAGAGAAAACAAAGGCCTGTATCGGGGAGTGAGAATCTTGAATATAAATAGTAGGGGCTTTTAATGTGTGGCAATCTGAATGGAAGTTTATGGAGGAAATTGGTGCCCAGTTGTGGGGCAAAAAAGGTTAAAAAAAGACGAAGCCCTAAAGCATATGAGAGAAAATATCTAACCGTTATTTCAGACAGATACCTTCATTATTTTTATGATTTTTAAGCAAAAGGGAAAGGATTACCTAAACTGTTCTGTCCAATAAAAATGTTTATGAACTTTGATAAGGTACGGTCGACCAAGCTATTTGGTTTACATTTTAACATGCAAATTACATTGTAAAATGTAAACCAAATAGCTTGGTCGACCGTACTATCGAGGACACTCCCGCCTGATCACCACTAAGCTAAATTTTGCTTGCACTTACAACATAGAAACGCTCTCTAACCCCGCCACATTGATTTTGTATAGAAATAATGAATGAAATGGTACCGATCGGCCGAGCGCACTGACGACGCACGCCAAACGAGAGTTATTGTTATTTTGCGCGCCAAAGTTGACACTTTGCTATTAGGCCTAAACTTTAAGGGGGCGTGACTCGGCGCCTTCGCATGATTTAAGCAAAAAAATTTTTAACTGATCTGGCGGAAAAAACCACGACTGTACGTCGTACAATCAGTTCTTACGAAATATATTGTACTGAATTTGCCTAGGTGGGCCCGTGGATGGGTGACCAACACATGTAATGCATACCGAGTTTCCTCCGTGTCTCGGAAAGCACGTTAAGCCGTTGGTCCCGGCTGTTTTTTGTAGATATTTGACAGTCGTTACAGATAGTCAGTGGCACGAAAGTCTGATAGCCAACCTTCCAGGAGTATCGTATTCCCCAGTAGTAACTGGGTTGTGGAAAACAGATATCTGACTGCCTATCTGGTTGAAATACTGGGATCGGAAGCCGACTTGGGGTCGGCTTCCGATTCGAGTATTACAGCCAGATTCACATTTGGCAAAAGGCTAGGAAGATGATGATATTGGACAAAATTTAGTCATAGCAACAAAGAAGAAGAAGAAAGAAGAAAAAAAAAGAAGTTCTAGCATTTCTTTGTCGCTTTTCATTCGATCAACATCCCTGCCCTATGTTTCCGGGTGACTCACAGTTAAGGAAACATGCGAGTGCGATTAGGGAAGCCATCTACAAAATTGATCTTAGAGGGTTCTTAAATAGTCGCTAAGTCGACAAGTTTCGTGTTTTTGTGAATATTCTCAGGATTTGGAGCAGCATTTAGCGAAATGATATTTTCTTCTTTTGGATATTTGCAGTAGTATATGTTTTGTTATATTAACAATTTCTTATTGATCTATTGGACAGTGAACAACAAAAGTGCCTATGAAGGTTACATAAATGAGCTTTTTTTTCTTTTTTCGTATATTTCAATGAAAGATATTCCCAACCACAAGCTATGCTATGATGTTAGTTATTGCAAATCAGGACGCTAACTATTCAGCAGAACGTACTATTCTTACTAAAATAGCAGTTCAAATAACTAAAAGGAAACTATAAAATTAAGAAAAAGTAAACAAAACAATTCCCGTGAGACCAATAACTAAGAACAGAAACCCTTTTAAAGTTAGGTAAGTTACATTTACAACATTATAGATCGGATACTTGATCACTATGTTCGTATGATCACTGTGTACGTACTGCATTATTATCTGAATCTCAGAATATATACATTTCCATGTCAAGTATTACTTGTAGTGAACGAGAGGAAATTGCTATTGCAACGTTTAGTGGTTTGTTGCACAAATGAGATCGGAATAAGATGCTCCTGGTTTGCTGGTACAGTCGAGGGCATAAATATGTATACAATTAGGGTACAGTCAATAATATTTTGTCATCAGGTAGAGATCATGTGTCGAGGCTTTCCCAACTATGTTGGGGGCAGCTTCAAGCCGCTGAATTTTAATTCAATGATAATATTGATTCAGGTGTTAGGCATATAACTTCTTCGTACTTTATAACTAAGTACGTGAATAGTTGTATTTTAGTTATTTCAACAATAGTATCGATGTAAAACCAGATTTTTGCCTAAAAGGGAAGTGTACACATATTTTTGTACCGTTGACTGTACGTCAGGATTCTGCATCGGAAACTCGAGTAAGTACATTTTGAGATGTTCAAGGAAATCTATTGTCTATAGGTTTTAGAGAATCCATCTCTGCTTTTCTCTCTTCCTTAGCTCGCATCTCAGGTGTACCTATTCCGAAGTACTATGAGGAGAGCCAAATGAGAGTATCGTGATAATAATGCAGTACGTAACATAGTGATCAAGTATCTGATCTATAATTAACGTGTTCATCATCATGATAAGATTGGTTCGTTATAATTGATACAAATATAAAATCGAAATATGTCCTTAAAAACGCACTAAAATATGCTATAATCGAATACTTTGTAGTGAAACACGCTTCTGTGTTTAAATAAATTTTTACCAAACGATTTGTAAACCATCTCAAACTCCTTTGAAACCGCTCAAACGCTGAGAAGAACGGGCAAGAAACTCCATGGACACTCTTTTAAATCAAAATATTGTTACAAAATCTTGGTTACATCATTCATGTTGAGATTATAGATAAATGTGAGAACGATGTAGGAAGACGTGCACATTATGAGCGTCCAGAGTAAAACATTAAATCAACAAATTAAAAATAAAGTAATTAAAATGAACCGTGGCAGCTAAGAGATGACCAGTCCCAACTGACAGCGCCCGATCACGAACAAGACGCGTGTATCGGCGCCATTCAACTCAACCATATAGAAGGGAACTAAATGACCCGACACACCCGCCACCATCAGCGAGACATTTGAGTGAGCATGACTTTCTCTCAGCCACCAAGGCATATTCAAGTCAATGAAAGATAACTAAATGCAAATGGTAGCTTAACAATACATGGTCCTCACACATGTGCTATGCAATTATACAATACTAGGAGATGGAATCTATACAAAGCAAAGATACTTTTACAATCTTCTGCAGCTAGCACAATAATTTGCCCAATTAGTTTTCCCCTATGGTTGTGGCGCAGGACCAGCATTGAGCCAAGCATTTTTATCATCAATGTAATCCACCAACTTATAATATGCTTGCCTACCCTATAGGTTTTGGGTCGAAAACCTATATCGTAGTACCAGTTGACGTAGAATCACGAAATTTGGCAAAAAGCAAGGTCTTACAGCACATATTAAGGGAAAAATCTAAAAATCGTAAATATGTAGTTTAATAAGAAAAAAAAAGCGATTTTACTATTACAAACTTATTATTTGCGGTTGGTGCAATAGCCGTTTCTAGGGATCGAACAGCAAAGTGAAGTTTGTCCTTTAAAAAGTTTGTACGGAACCGTCGGTGCGCGAGTCCGACTCGCTCTTGGCCGGTTTTTTTATTTGAACTCAGGATTCAGATACGATAAAAAAAATTAAGATGATTTGTAGATTAATAAAATTGGGGGGGTTTATTAGCTAGTTTAATTTTACTCTAATAAGAAATCAACCTTCTGCACCTCTTTTGTGCTACTACAAAATGGTTTCTTGTTTCTGCCACACGGGAAAGCGTTTCATGGTGCTTAAATATGCACAAACGGGCTCAGGAAACGGTCTTCTTCGTCCAATCTAAGTTTTGTACAGTCCGACCGGTAACGCACCATTCGCAACTTCAGGCAATGCGTCTTTAGAGGCGGCTAGTTTCATCACGGTAACATTTATTATTTTCAGTTTGTTTCGCCGCACTGCAGTGTAAAGGCTTTACTTACTTCCAATACTCTCCTGTCTGTAGGCTTTGAGCTCGTCGCGCCATCTTCGTCTGGGTTTGCCACGATGTGGCAATGCTCTTAGCTATTTCTTTTTTTTCATTTGTTTTGCCCGCAGCCCGCAGTCTCTGTCGCAACACGGTCGGTCGGGTAGATCGTGGCCAGGCCGTAAGTTTGTTTAGTATTGTTGTTTATAATTATGTTAATGTTGTATGGGCTAGATTTATTGGTGAAGTTTACTTTGCTGGGGCTTTGTTTTGTCTCACTGCAATAGTTGATGATGTATTCTGTGGAAAGTTAAATGAATTCCATTATTATGCTCTGTTTTACTTTAATATCATTTTATCTTCTAAGTTTAGTTTTTTTTCCATTGAGTTATTAAAAACAAAATAGGTACAATGGGCCAATGACTTCGAATCCCTGGTAATGGTCTAACCGTGTTTTCACTTTATTTAAATCTGTTCAGCCGTTAGGTGGAACAGATTAATTACTAGACGAAATTAGTTTCGCATTGGTATGCATGTCTTGCCTACCATTGAATAATGTGTAATCACAGGGTAAGTTACCTACTGTAAAGGTATATTTTTACAACCCTTGGTTTTTATAACAAGGGAATAACAGCCTAATAATAAAAAACTTAGAGCACACAACGGAATTTAAAAAAACCCGGCCAAACAGCAGAATAAACGTAAAAATGTCCTAAAAGAAAGTGTGCAACATTAAAATTCATATTTTTTTGTTTGGTCGTTCATACCCGTCAGGCAAGGGAAAAGGTCGAGTCTGACGTATATTGTTGTAAGGTGGGTCCATTTGGCAGAACCCGAAATTGGAATATTCTATTTCTATCTACTGAATCAAAAGTATAACTAAGGTATTAAAAGCATTTTCCTACAATTAAAATCAACGGGTTGTAATCAATAATGTACATTTACTAATATCTTATTATATACTATATTTACTCATCTATCAAACTTGCTACTTGTAAAAACATCTTATTTATAGATACTGGGATCTGGGATCAAAGTATACCGCATATCTGTATTATTGAAAAGTATTGAATTCTAATATGAACTGTTTTCCACCGTACCACGCGATGAAAAATATTCTGCCTGTATTGACTTATATAATACTAAAAATTACGAAATCAGGCGTTACTTTGTTTTTTGTTCATATAATACTGTTTCAGCTTTGGCTTTCTTTTTTGCTGAAACATGTTCGTAATAAGTTAATATCGTACCGTTGTATCGGACAAAGTGTTATGGTCAAATTGTGGACTAGCTGCGGACACCAGACACTGACCAATACATCAGTACATATCTGCCGGGTTCCAGTGCCCGCAGCTAGTACACAAACTCTCCGAACTGCTTTGCCCGAACCCAAACCAGCACCCCGATCCCCCATAACTCCCATAAGCTTGTTTCTTTATAAAAAAGATGCTCCACAATAACAAACAGGGGTTCCAGTGGTCATGTTTAACCACTGTTTTTTCTACACAATCCCTTGGTATTACTGTTTATTACGATTTTATTCAGGTAAGTGGTCTAACAGATTTGTTATTATTAGGGAAATGGAATCGGTTTCAAATTCCCTATTGGATCAGGGGACCAATAACTTGTGATATTTCGAGTTTGTTTTATTTAAAAAGTTATTTGGCTTTGGTTTTGTTTAAGTATTTGTTTTCGTTTTATTATCTTGGATTGGAATCTCTATGATGGGCGTTTGTTTGTTTATAGAATTTATTTGGTTAGGGTACGAAATTGTATGATCTTTGAAAAAGTATATCCTTTGTTATTGGAACGTAGTTGGAGTTATGGATTGATTTAATTAGTCAATGAAGCAATCAATTGAAAACTGATCTCTAAACGACTAAGCTTGTGCCCGTAGCTTCACCCGTGTCGGAGATTATTCCACAGAAAACAATACATATAGGTAACAAAAAAGTAACTCCAGCAGGTAACCTGACTCCACAATTTCACCCAGCGAGCTAAAAAAAATAGAAATCTCTATTCAAAAAACTAAACTAAACCATATTTTTAACCTATCGCTATTTCACGTCACATTATTTCTGCATATATTTTTCAGACCTGTTGCAACACTACCTACCGAAGTTTGCACTCCACTGCTCTTGAAACACTCTTTCGCGAATATTCAGCTAAACTGACCGAATTCAATCCGTTTTAGAATACGGTTTTGAATTCTATATGATAAAAATAAGAGTTCAATTTGGCAATGTTCGGTTTTTGAATTGGTAAAAGGATGAAACAGCATTGAAAGCAATTGTTTTACTCCGCATTTCTGTCCATTTTAATTTTCTCGTTCCGAAAAATATCATGGCATTTATTTACGTTTCAGTATACACTTTTCATGACAGTCGGGACCAACGGTTTAACGTACATTCTAAAGCACGGAGAGTTTTCTCCATGCGGTATGTAATGGGTGGTCACCCATCGACGGACCAACGCAGGCTAGCGCAGCTTAACCTGCAGATCGACCCGAGCGGCTGTTTTTTAGCCCCTAGCTCCTTCCTCCCTTTACCTTCTTTATATCAGTTTATAACTAATCACCATTGACTTAATGACTACTGTATTCTTGTTTATGTGTTGTTTCCCCTTAGTAATCAGTACTAGATAGCGATCCAACATCTCGCCTGTGACGTCATATTGCATGCTGACGTACATTGCGCTGGAAAATTACTGAACACGTAACAACAATGACGTAGGAAGAAGGGGTATGCGTTCCAACGAGATGCTGCGACGAGTCGAGCGGGGAACCTGTTTAAATTAATAAATAAATAAAATTTATTTATTTCAGGTCATTGACCCATATTAGATACAAAACATTTAACAACACTTTTGTCAATTTTATTCAACTGATTGAATAATAAAGAAATACAGTTAATTCAATGACAACAATAATTAAAATATTAGAAACAAATAAATATCAGATCAAATCAATTAATGTCAAAGGCACAAAACAAAATTAAATTAAATTAAATAATTTAATTTAATGGTTACCTGGTAGCGAACGCCTTGTGGCATTAAGTTCACCTATAATTACTTACGAACCATAACAGCAGAAACAGGTGGCCAGTGAATTACAAAAACTAAAGGCAATTCCACTTTTTCAGTTTAGTAAGCTAGAATAGTAACAATTACTTAGGGTTTTCCTCTTAAAGTGTATCCTAAAGTGTGTAGTCTTAACTTTCTAATGAATAGGTACTTAATCAAAAAACTACGCCCGTACGGATCTGTAATCATTGTAACTAAAAAATATTTTGAACTACGTTTAACTTGAAACTCAAACTGCTAACAGTAAACCACTATTAAAAGTTATGTGAACTTTACTAATTCTTTCCATCGTATACCAAGCCTGAGGGACCGATCGTGTAGGCTTCCTCTCTAATAAGTTTTTGTACAAACTTCAACTTGGCTTGTAACTGTATTTGAAACTGAATCGGTTGGAAAGAAAGAGGAAATAATTCGTAAACTGGATCCTAATTTTGTTTTTTACATCCTTTATAAATCAAGGCAATACTTAATATATATTTTATTATAATATATATTAATATATATTTATTATGCGACACTCACTCACTCACTCACTCACTTATGAGTTTAAATATAAATTATATGAAATCCTCTTACTGTAGCAGTTACTTGAATGTGCACAGACTACCTACAGAAAAAGAACACAGTACCACAGATAATAACAGTACCTACAGTTCCTTGTTAGCGATTTTAGTCCATAATAATATCCAGATTTCCTGAAGATAGTTGCCGTTATTGTTGATCTGTGGTATCTTATGTTACAAAAAAACAACAAAGTAAAATTATATCAGCGATAACAATGACAGAAAAGTTAAAAACTAATGGTTTGACATAAAACTCGTGCAGCGGTTATGGCTACGTGACGCAATAATAGACTCTGTACCAATTACACCAGGCCATTCATCTCACTTGGTAAGTGACCTTTTTTTTTTTTTTTTTTTTTTCTTTTTTTCCGATGGGAAATCATCAAATGACTTCTCCCGCTCTGGGCGGAGCAGGAGGGAGTGTCAGACTTTTACTGACTAAAACCCATCCATGTTCCTTCATCGCCCTTTGTGTTCCGGGGCCACGGTATCTCTTTCGAATAGTCCCGCAACCCCGGCAGGCATCGGTCCTTGCGGACCCCTCCTTTTTGCTGACTCTCTTTGAGGCGCGCGTGGAACACGAACGCGCCGTCGACACGGCCTGTCGTCATGAGACGGACGGACGGCGAGCTAGCCCATAGCCCACCGTCCACAGGCCCGCGCCTACGGTGGCCTATGGTAAGTGACATTGCAGATATGTTCTATACAGGTTGACAAAAATCATTATCATCTAAATCCATTTAGCCTACAATAAGCTAGCAAAAAAGACAATAATTTTAAGAATCTTGAATCACGTATCTTTTACATAATAAGATTTCACAATTACCGAACAGAATCCTGCTTGACTTTATACACTGTTTTTCACGAGACTGGAGGTGTAATGTGAAAATACGTTCATTTGTTTCTGCGGGATGTGAGGCTTATGGAGTTATGAGTAAATGTTCCTCCTGCCAATGCATGGAGCCCTGGTACTTTATGTTCCGCACTGATGGAAGTAATGTGTAACATATAATAAAGATCGCAATAATGCAGGTGACAGCTGGCTACTTATTACTGTACTAAAGTACCTGTAAAAGTCAATGGGACTCTTCGAGTTTTACAGCCGTCGAGATGAGAATTTTTCGTTTCGTTTATTAGCTTCTGAAGGTATTTCTAAGCAGTACTGTAAAGCTGTGCTTGTGGTGTTGGGTTTGATTCCCGGGTCGGGCAAAGTGTCATTGGGTTTTACATCAGGAATTTCTCAGTAGCAGCTACAGAGTCTGGATTTACTTCCGTATTACATGGGACTTAAACATAACTGGCGAAATGTGTACTATTAGGTACGCCTATGCCTAAACCTTCGGGAATTACAGGTGTGATGTTATGTTACGTCACTGTAAGGCTAAGTATTTTATTAAATTTAAATATAAACTGATACTTCTGTACCATCTCAAGTTACACTATTTCAATTCAGAGCTTCCTTAAACGATTCTCGTTTAAAATACGTCAAAGTCGTCCCACGAAATCCACCGGTTTGCCGCGAACTGGTACATTGAACGAGAAACACTAAAAAGTACAACAAATCAAAACTTTAACCTCAGTCTCGGTTTCATTTGCCATCCACGACACACACAAAGTTGTCCCAAGACTCTAAGAAGTTTGCCAACGGCTAACCAATGTACAGTTGCACTCAAAGTTTTACTTTTCGGCTTTAGAGCGGTTAGCAAGTATTAAAACGTCAGGATTGAAAGCACGTTCAACTGAGGAAATGAAAAGACAAGCGAAGTGCAATTAAGCATTAATGAGTAGATAAATGGGAGCACGTTCTGTTGAATACTTTTTTCAGCGACTGGTACTTTTTATGTTTCTGTGGTTTGAATGAAAATTGAACATTTTTGGGAACGAGTTATTAACGTGTCACGGAAATGAAAGGCTAATTTGAATCATCGAATAATTAGCAGGTAATTTACCATTGTTATTGGGTTTTCCATTAGGAATTTGTTAAGTTGTGAAGTCTGAATTTGTGCCCGGTTGATGGCAATAGGCTCGCCCCCTATTACATGGGACTTAAACATAACTGGCGAAATGTGGATGTACTATACACATCTCTGCCTAATCCTTCTGGGATTGGTGATGTTATGTTATGGAATCGTCTGTCTTTCATATTTGATAGACTCCTGGAAGATTACGAAAAATCACTTTTTGCACTTCATTGGCAAAAGTTAATCAGGAAAGGTAATTTACACATACGAGTAGGTTAGCTAACAAACTGGCTAGTAGATATAGGTATACGAAACAATCAATTAGCTTTCAATGAAAAAAAAAAAAACTCCAAACAATTTAGCCACACAAAACCGGATATGAAACCTGGTTTTCTCAAGAACCGGAAACATCTTCATCCAGTCCACGACGACGTCAATACCTGCTCTTACTTACCATTTACTTAGGCAATTAAATAAAAATAAATGTGTAGCTGCCACAAAGTTACTGGCACAAAAACAACAATTCCACGTTTAAAAAAATGTACCTAAGTACCATAAACACAAGCTAATCGTTTTACCGATACCGGCAACGGTGGCTAAGAATGTGCCAAAACGGTTTTTCTGTAATAATATTTAGTCTGTGTGTACGATGCCGGGACCGGTTCCGGAAATGACACGAACGGAGCCACCGGTATAGCTTCGCCCTCACCATTTGTAATTAAGTTTTTGTCGGCGGAACCTACACTTTGTTTTGTTTACTTTTAATGAAAGTTTTTTTGATGTTTTGACTACGTTATATTTCATTTCTTGGGGAACTCTTCGTGTGTTTTTTTGGATGTTATTAATCAAAACTAAAATAGTCGAGTGGTGTGACCGTCGGACTGCTAAGTCATAGGTCTCGAGTTCGAACCCAAGACACACACTTCTGATTTTTCGGATTCATGTGTGTATTGTACAATTATCAACTACTCTTTTCTTGACGGCATATAAAGCCAAGTCAGGGGCCCATGAGCGGCATAAATCTCTGTCACCAGGTTAGGTACTAACTACATAATAAAATAAGGAAGAAGAAGAAAACTAAAATAAAAAACACATCCATTATATATTCACATCGAAATGAGAACAAAACTAGACACTGTAGAAGGTATATGAACAGTCCTTTGAAATTACACATTCATTTCATCGATTTAAAATCTATACAAAAAGGCATTGCATACCTACATTTCTTAGGTCGAACAAGCTATTTGGTTTACAGTTTAACCCACAAATTACATTGTAAAATGTAAACCAAATAGCTTGTTTGACCGTACGTACACAGTATACTACATGAGCGCACAGGAAAGCACATAGCACTTGAGTACCTACGTAAAAAAGCCACTCATAGTTAGAACCGTTTTAAAACTTCGTGCGTCGATATAGCAAACCGGGAGTTACCCGTTGTAACGGCTGCTGATAGAAGATAGAAAATAAAACGGAAAAAATAGCGTTTTTAACTCCGATCGGTAGGACGCCGCCGCCGCCGCCGTCGCGTTCAGCTTTCTGCCAAGCGAGTTTTTACTATATTACCGTTACGCAGCCATTTTGAATTTTCGTCGCCATTTTGAGTCGGAGTTTTGTCACAATGACGTGTGGTTTGTGAGGTAGTATACATACAAGTTAGGTTGTGAAACGATTTTATTCAGTTTCACATCCGTGGGAGAAATGTCTGAATGCTTTTTAACTATTTTCTGTAAATATAAGTTTTGCACACCCATCGTTCGGATATTAAGTACAACCATTTTCGAATCGTATTGCGGGTCATTTAATCTGATCGCAAAGGTAACGCAAGTTGTAATAATATGGGCTATGAACTCCAGGGGTAAGCACATTTTTGGTGGTTATAAAAAATCAGTCATACAAATTACGCTGATGGATCCAGCTACTGTATTCGTGGTAATAGCTTTTACGTTCATGTTCCTTACAAAATGTTTATTTTTGGGACAAGCTCGCCACTCTCTTCCTAAACCACTGCAACTCCTGAAATCCAGGATCAACAGTGGCGACCATCCAGAAAAGCGCCGAGCCAATAAAGCTCGACGAAGTCCCAGAGAAACAATTTAACTGTCGTCGATCCCGCAACGAAATTATTCAGAAAAGAATAGCGGAGGTGTAGGAAAAACATAATTTACACCTTGAAGTATACGTGTAAGTTTATGCATGTGTATATCGACGTTGGGTGGAAACGGATACAAAAGTATTTAGGTTTCTACAGCCATTAAATTCAAATCCCAGTTCATTGTACGGAAATCCCAGTCGATATCGAAGGTACTAAATAATGTACAATATGTACTGTCTTGTAACGATTAGTTATTTATAGTAACCAGCCAATGGCCATGACCGCTCTAAAGTGTTCCAAAAACACGTGATTGTAACATGGAATAGGTGGATTTTTGATTTACCAAGTTTCCATTATTATTTATTTATGAAAGCGCTACTTATACTATTTTAGAATTAATCTACTATTATTCCAGATGTTTCGAGACTTTCCCTGGACCTGGGTTCGATTCCAGGGTCGGGTAAAGTGTTATTGGGGTTTCCTATATAAGAATTTTTTTAGTAGTAGCCACGGAGTCTGGATTTGTGCCCTGTTGATGGCAATAGACTCGCCCCGAAAGATAAGATTTTTTTTCACTTTTGTTTGGTTGTTGGTTATTTTTGTTTGCAAAAAACATTAAAAATTAAATAAGTTGCTGGAATACATAACCTCTTCCTTTTTTAAAAGTCGTCTAAAACGTTTTTTTCATTACACTTCCTTGAAAACTGGTTCTTAACGCACTACGATCAGGTTCAAAATGCAATGTATTTCACACGCGTGCGTTTTTTTTTGCGGCGGGCAACACGTGTGCGGGAATGAAAATTGCCACAGATCCAAATTGGTTCAATGCCTGTAGTCGGAGGTGAATGTTTTTTTTTTAATTTCGGCAAAGCAATATGCGTCTTGACGGCGTAAATATTTTTTGAATATTTCAATTGTGTTTATAATTAGAATATCTTATATAAACATGATTATTTAAAACTAGTGTTTACTTTTATAAACAAATTAACATATATTTGTGTTCTAAATTCAAAAACATTTTTTATAGTAGGTTGTTTAGCGGCTTTATACCTTGCTTCTCCTTCAATCTGGCAAAAGCAAAGCGCGGAAAAAAAAAGAAAATTAAAATCATAGTTTCTAATTCATGACAAAAATATTTTTCGTTTTTTTTTATTTTATTTCTTCAAAAGTATATTGAAAAACGTCGTTTGATACACGTGGACATTTGTTATTGCAGTTCTCGGCTCAACAAAACTATTAATTCCGCCTCGAATCCAATAACAAAATTTCTCCACTTGTATCAAAATGTTCCACTTGTATTTAAAGTTATGATGCATAACTTTAAATTCACTGTCTGAAACCCGATTGTAATACCAATATCCTAAGAGAACACATGCCGGGACTTAACACATGCCAAGCTTAAAACATATTTTATTTGATGATGAATGTTTCAATAGATCCGGGGGTCTACACGGGGTCTACGCGTGCGTCTTAGCAGTGATTACCTCGGGGAGGGCGAGCTCATGCATTCGTGATGCCGGCAAACTAACTCTAATGTGCTGCTATATAATTGTGGGGCAGACGGACTGAATATTATATCGAGGACTTGTTTGTTATTTTTGAAGGGGTTATACGTTCTTTTATGTTACATCCGTATTACTGTTTTTGGATAGGTAAGTACTGGGACTATAATTATACGATATTTTTATCAAAATATTTTTAATCGACGAAAATATAAGGAGGAGGTCCTCAATTCGTCACGTATATTTTTTATTTGGGTCCAAACAATACTTTTTACAGAGAAGCCCGATTTGAATGATTATTTTTAATGAAACTTTTGTGCTTTTGGAACTTTACTGTTTCAATTTATTTATCCAAAATAAGTTCCGAGTTCCGAGTTCCGAGCAGTACCTATACATCAAACATTCAACAGTAAAAATGTATATATATTTTACGGTTCATAAGTAACAATTACAGATGTACACAACTTTCTCTTAAGTACAATAAAGCATCGTAAAGTAATATAAAATTAAAATCAAATACAACAAAAGTGAAAACAAAATGTCTATGACTTACAAAGATCAAATAAGTAACAAAATAGAGTTTTAATTAATCAAATTTCGAGTTTAAAGTAAAACTAAAAGTCATACTGAAATAGTTCGTTTCCATTGTATTAACGAGAAATTATTTCTTGTAATATAAAGAATTTAGCAAGAGTTACCACAATCCATACATTCGCAGTAACATTAGAAGATGTAGTTTAAAGCCTCCTGAAATGAAATACCTAAGTACTGATTTTAAACCTCTCCCCGTAGATAAATCCTGGCTAAGTCTACGATAGCCACTTAAGGGAGCTGAGCACAAGCGCTCAAGCAGAAAGCAAAAGAGAAAAATAATATTTTTCCTCTTAAGGGTCAGCTCAGAGGAGGGCAAATTGCCAGTGTTGATTTGAGTGAGAGTTTCTGGTCATATGGGAAGTAGCGTAATAATGTCAAACTCAAAGCATTAATTTATTTGATTTAAAACATTTATACTACCAACACTTTGAATGTAAAGGAGTCGGTAACTTAGTCAAAGTGTAACTGACTATTTAGTATAGGCGTTCTAAAAAAACAGTGTTTAAAATAAATAATAAATGTCTATAGAAACACAATTTGACTGATACCTTTTTTAAATCCTCCATAAAATCGACACGTACAATCAGATAAACGTTTTGTTTATTAGTTTGAAACACTACACGAATTTACCGTGTTAAAGTCATTTCTTGAAAAGAATGACAATGAGACTTTTACGAACAGTCATTTTTACGGAATATCAACTAACCAATACATTTTCCTGACCGATCATTGATAACTTCAGACCTCTTCGTCTTTTCGTTTCCCAATAATGTATGCAACCTAATCAATTACCCTTTTGCATAAAATAATTATAATACAAGGGTTTTAAAAATAAATTTCAAAAGCCCTTTTAGCTGGTCAGAAAAGAGTTATTATCGGCCTCGGTGTGCCAATTTCATATTTATATAGCCTGCGTCGGTGTAATCGGGTTTTCAATACATCATGTAGCCGCTTGATCGTCCATTAATAGCCAGTTATCCCCGGTGTTATTTTACCAGCATACGGTATAACGGTACCGAGTACCGTAATGAAGCATAAATTTTAACGTTTAATTTTCATTTAAGCATAAATAAGTTTTGAACGATTTAAATGCTGTTTTGTTTATTTTAGGGATGTGGCATGTCGATTAAAAGGTCGAGTGGATATTATAATAGCAATATTAAAAAATGCTTTGATTTAAAGCTTGCACATTGAAAACATAAAATTTCGTGAATTAAGGGGGTGGTATCTGCTAACGAGAGGTTTTCTCCATGTAACTCCTCCTTCATGAGTGAATATAAATGTGCAAAAAAAATATATGTTGCTTATTAGACTCTAAACTTTAATTGGTACAATTGAAATAATTCGAACTTTATTATTACTATATGAAAAAAATATTCCAAGGGAAGAATTTTTTCTTTGAAATTTCGTAACTACTCCTAAACGGCATTAAGTTTTAGTATTTTTTTTTTCACACAAATATTTGTAACTTTTTTCTTCACAAAGTGTACATTTGGAATTTTAATCTGATGATTTATTAGGCTACAATTCAATAAAAATCACTCATTCCGCACAATTCGCCCCGCAGTGACCGATGTAACAACCACTTTGTAGTGCAAGCTGATTAGAACTTTATTGTAACAGTGTTTCAAACGAAGTTTGAACCACCACAAATAGAGTTGCTAATTTAGCAGATACCACAGCCTTAAGAGCGTGGAATCCGGCTATTTTAAGTTAATATGGTAGAAAAGTTTCCTAGTATCATTTTAAAATTGCAGGAGGAAACAAGAATTATTTATGAATCTGGCTGCATACAAGTATAGATTCAAATAATTCCTGATAAAATTAGATCGACACAAAAATGATAGAGTTAAATAAACGTACAATATTATTATTTATGTTTAAAAAAACAGCAACTTAACTATAATTAAACTTATTTTGTTTGTTGTAGAAAATACACTGATTGTATATTGATAGAAAACATCTATGTTACCCATGTTTGCAAAGAAATAAATGATGATTTGATTTGATTTGTATAAAAGGACAAAATAAAATAAATAAAAAGAAGTTAAAAGAGTGTCCATGGAGTTTCTTGCCCATTCTTCTCCATAGAGATCTACCCTTTGGATTGGGCAAATAGAACTTTCACAAGTAAAGGAAATTTTCGCTGGTTTTTTTTTGACATTCAATAGTGCCTGCAACGGTCAAATTGAAATAAATGCTTGAGTGTTTGAGTTTGAGTTTGACAGCTTGATGGGACTTCCCATTGGCCAAATTCACCCCCTATTTTATTTGTTTCCAATTTATTCGACTGCAATTCTACTAATTCTAAAATCACTCAAAGAGGTATCAAGATCACATCAGTATCGCGTGAGTCTCAAAATGGCGTCACTATATCATTATCTTCCCATAACCCGCTAAGTGGGTAAGCAGATACGGTGATTTAGATTGTTTACCCGCAAGGCCTCGCGCGTAAACTTCCATATTTTCTTCAGTAAACGCCTACGTGATAAGAAATGTATGATGCTAGGGATGTAAGTTTATTTTCGTTTTGTTTCTGTATTTTATACCTACTGTGTCTTCTGATCTCCTGGTAGTCGGGTCTCATTTTTTGCATAAGAAAAGTAATATTTTTTTGTTTTAGTTTGACTGGATTCCATTTATTTTAGTTGTAGCGTACTTTTGTATTGAAATAACTGGCTTTTATATTTAGTGCTTTCTGTCTGTCTGCCTGTATCATCCCACTGCTGGACAAATGTCAGCTGATTCATCCATCTCTTCCAGGGGTATTGTGGTCGTTTATTTCTTTTCAATAATGCGGACTACGTTATTTTGCAATTAATAAAGATTATGGCCTGTCATAATGTGACCCTAATTACCCGTCCACATTATACATAGGCACTACTTTGTGAATTCTTTGGCCTGGCTCAATGGCGAGGCCTCGATGACAAACTATTTAGGATCGATAGAGGAATGGATTCGGGGGCTGTCTAATTACTGTTTGGGATAATTTAGTTGATTTTGATTGACCTATATTTGAATAGTTTTTTGTCTATGTATTTATGAAGTTTTTTAAATGTTTTTTTCTTCACATATTGTTGCCTTAACGGGCGACGATGAAGAATGTTTTTATTTAAGTTAAGTAGCTTATATTATTTTAGTTAAATCATTTTCTTGTAAAGTAGGTGTTCTAATAGACCTAAATCTCAGGTTATCAAACCTAGAATAACGGACTGAAAATCTACACATGGCATTTAACTTTGTTAAAACGTAGACACCAGCTTAGCAAGTGCACATTTTATTCAGAAAACTTTTGGCAGGGCATCACAAACAAAAACACGAAAGGTACAATATTTTCCAAAAGGAATAACTGAATACTAAAACTAGCTCTATTTCAATACTGGTCACAGAAATAGGAAACTGTACCGAGCAATATCGAGCCAACTAGTTCAAGGGCACTCCACGAGACGAACCTATTTTGGCACAAAACGAACAGTTATGGACAGAACAGATTACAAAGTAAAAGTTAATAGAAACTCTGATAAAGTCTCCAACGATTTCGGCTACAGGCGAGGAGAAGGTTAAAAGTTAAAATGGCCGACATGCGCAGTACAACCCTAGCTCATTAACTCGACTCGTTAGGCTCAGCCCTATATTTTATAAGTACTTACTAGTGAGGTTTATGAGTGTATACCCGCCTAGGTATATGTAGACTTACAGTAAATATAGAAGCTTTTTATAGCACATTTTAAATGCAAGCTTTTTACGAGAGCAGGTTGCGGTTGTAATAATGTGTCTACTTGAAGCATTTTGTTTAAAAGCTATGCACTGAAGTCTGAATAATGATGTTAACTGCGTCAGAGAAAAACGATTTTATGTAATTAGTTTTTTGCTGTTTGTAGGGAGGTAGATTTACAAAATATTAAGTTACGCTAGGAGCAAATATTATGTATTAGTATATAATATATATATATATAAATATATATATTAAATATTAGTATCTGCCAGCCGCATCGTCCCCTTGGAAAGCGAAATTATCTCAGAGAGACATACTATAAAGATAAAAATTGTCCTATGGCTTAACCAAATCTATCCAAGTGTCAAGCATTCAAATCTGTTCAGCCGCCGAGGTGTGAAAAGGCATTAGACAGTTAAAGGGTATAAATATAGGGAAGCTGAAAGGCACTTGTTCTTTTTGTCATTGCGATCATTTTTATGTTCTCAACCATACCTGGGAATAACCTTCTAGTCACGGAGAAATTGGAGGTCAAAGTTCCAACGTTTTTACAAGATTTATATTTTAAATATTAGTTTTAAGGTAACAACTTTACTATACCTCTTATTCAATGCACCCATCAGTACAAATGTGAAGAGTGCGTTACATTGAGTTTCACCGTAAAACGTGATTGTTCACCCCATAAAAAAGTCGTTTCCCAGCAATAATTTTTGCGTAGGGTTATTTAGTTTGATGAATGCTTGGTTGACGACTTCGTGAAGAGTCCGTTTACATCTTGTATACAGTTTATTAACATTGTATGGACTGATTAGTACCATTATACTACTTTACTTTGCCACTGCTAAAGCGTAGTAAACAAAAACAGCACATAACGCAAAACTGTAATAAACCACATTGATCTTAGCATCTACAAAAAGTTCTTTGTGCTAATTATCTAATGGACAGATTCGGTTGCAGAACCTCATATGACGTAACGATGTCGTCTGCCTTTGTTTTGCAGTCGGTACAATCTGTGGGTGTTTTATTCTCTTTCTATATTTATTATGAAAGTTTGTCGTGTTTTCTCGGTTACTTATGCCTAATACGAGACCTCTAACACTGTTTGGGTGCTAATAAAGAACTAGCTACTTTATCTGATTGGGTTGTGTGTGAGTTTTAGATAAATATGTATGTAATCTGAGTAGTGTATGCTCCTTACATGGAATTTGCTCTATAAATCTGATTTATATGAGAACTTAACGCCACTGTAATTCAAAATAAATCAGTCAAGATGAGTTGGACTGACTGCCGAGGTCACCGTCTTGTGGTAGGACAGTGGACACACTAATAGGTACATAATGGGTGTAAAAATACTCATAGCGAAGTCGATAGGCACTTGTACGCGCCATCATTGCGATAAGTGTTTTTTTGTTATAGACCATACCTTTGAACCTTCTAGTTATGGAGATATTGGGGGTCAAAGTTGAAAAGTCTTTTTTTTTTACTTTTCCAACCTACTATTAAATGCATCCATCAGCACGATTTTTTGAGTGCATTACATTGAATCCTATCGTAAAAGGTGATTTAACACCCCAGAAAAAAGTCGTTTCTCAGCAATCATTTTTGCGTAGGGTTATTTAGTTTGATGTACAGAATGCTTGGTTGACGACTTCGTGTAGAGTCCGTTTACATCTTGTATACAGTTTATTAACACGTTTTTACGTTCTTACATTTGTCACTTAGTTTCGTTAAGAGTCCGTTTACACCTTATAGTTTATAATAGTTATATTTGACCATCATCATTATCGGGCTCATAGTCTAATTTATATAAGTTCGACATGGCATTTTTTCTTCTTACATACCTACTTATTAATTTATCGTCAACTCAATAGCTGCCCTATTTCTAATCTGCACCCCTAGCCCAGTTGACAATCTACAATCGTTAACGCTAGTAGAAAACTATTCAAATGAATGGGAATGACATCATCTCAACGTTAAATCACGTGATCAACACAAACGAATAGAAAATTTGTAAACAAGTTTACATCGTTCAAAATGATAGAATAGAATGTTCGTTTCTACAATGTTGATCGCTTAATTCTTTGGTAGGAACGCTCACCATAGACTTAAGTGTAGGTTTTTTCTACAGACATTAGAGAACGAGCGATCGACGCAGTCGTGTCAACTTGGCTACCAATTTAGCGCTTTCTACAATCGCTTATGCCGAGGCGTTTACGATTGTAGAAAGAGAATCAATACGAAACGTTTGTAACTTGGCCTGCTGTCTATTTACCATAAACTAGATTTTAAAAGAATTCGTCACAGGGCTCCCAATAAACTAACCAGGTGAATAACTGATTATTAAACTTAAATATCAAAGTTAATGATAACATCATCCTGGTAGTATAAACTTTGAAGTTTACCGGCGAACAAGAACAAAGGATCAAGCAATCGGTTCAACCAGCTTATTTGACTTAGAACTAACTTAGTCCATGTTCCCGTGGTTTAGTTATTAGTGGGGTGTTTAGACGACTTTAGTGGAAACAACTGGCAAAGTCATCTGTTTGTTAGTGGCAGGGACAGTTTGGGATAACAGAGTATGAAGGAGATGTAGAGTGTCGAGAATCGCTAATCAAAATTTTTTTTCAATTTTGTCGCTAATGTCTTACTTTTGTCTGTCTATGACCCTGCTTCGCTCGCTGCTTCCCTCCCTGTTTAGATGGTTAAAAAGAATAAATAAATATTTATTTGTCGCAGGACCTTGTATACAATATAAACAAAAAACATACAACGCATAACAAACATTTATAAAGATTAGCACAGCTCTTTATCAAGACGCGCAATACAGTAATTACGATAGACCAAAGGCCCTAGCATGAGTTTTGACGATTCTTTGTTACGTAAAATACGTCGATATAAAAATAAAAAAAATACTCGTTTCACAAATAATATTTCATAATTTTAAGAATTTATTCATATCTATGGATTATACTGATTGTGCTTGTTGCAAACAATTTAACTAAAAAGCTAAAGGATAATTGTATTTTCGATAAAAAATCGACGCATTTACGAGTTTGAGGTGATCGTTTCAAAGACTCCTCAAGTGTTCAGTAGAGGTTGGGTAGGAGCCTTAAATTGTGCGAATCCAACTTGCTCTTGGTCAGTTTTTTCTTTATTGGGATCCTTTCGTTTTAAACATTTTCGAAATTTTATAGCCTATAACTTTGATGAAAGGTTAGTTCTTTAACACTTACACATAATGCGGCTGATAGCTGGTCTTATTAATACGTAAAGGCCCAGTCTTTAGTTCCAGTGATTAATGAGCCATATTGTCATCACGTTTGAGTGATTCGCTCCATGTCTTTGCTTTTGTTTCACGGAGTTTCTGCGTATGGGAGCTATGGTGGGACACATTTGTCATTTTGTATTTGATTTATTGTGGCCATGCGACTATTTCTGATGTTTTGTGTGTATTATCACGAGTATGGGTTTGTAGGTTATTTTAGGTTGGTTAAATCGAAGTTAAGGAAAAGAACTAGATAGGTATAAAAGCCCGCTTGGGGTCTGGTAATTATCCCATGGGATCGTACTACCAGGGTAAAAAGTATCCTAAATTTATATGTTATGCAGGTAATAAACTGTCTGGGTCCCAAATTTCAACCAAATCCGTTCAGGATTGTTTGCGTTAAGGAGTTAAAAACATCCATCCATCTTCACAAACTTTTGCATTTATAATATAATATATATATATAATTATATAATCATATATAGTAAGATAAATCTATCTAAGAAACAATTATCAACCTACTCATTTCAAAGTTAATCAGCTTTACTAAGGCAGTCATAATTTATTTATATATACACACATCAAAAGTATCTAGGGATCAACATATATTTTTGCAATAACTTTTCTCCTGATTGATATTAATTAAAATTTTCTTTAAGGATTCATCAAATAAAGTGTTTTCGTTTGTCACAGTAACGATAAACCAAGTCACCTTTGCATTAATAAAGAAATTTGCCATTTTCCTAATAAAGGGATTTTTGACATTTGAACCACTAACATTAAAGTTCGAAAAAAAGACTGAAATAACAGTTTTCTTTAAAATTTTATTGGGTAACTTAAACAATTAATAATCCGTGTTTCTACCGCGAACACTAACAACACAAGAACATCGGTTTGGCATACTCAAAATGAGTTCATCCAAATCACGCTGTGGAATGGCCGCCCATGTTCGTTGCAACAACAAAAAAAGGTCTTCTTGCGACTGGATACCCTCCATATTCGGCAGAGCTCTTCTCTGTAGCATATCCCATGCATGCTCAATCGGGTTCAAGTCTGGCGACTGAGCAGGCCAGGGCAGGACATTGATGTTAGCTGCGGCGAGAGTCTGTCTTACAACTCTTGCGGTGTGCGGTCGTGCATTATCATGCATTAACTGAAATAAGGGACCGATTTGCACTTGTAGAGGAACGATGACGTCTGATACAATCGTCTCAGCATAAATTTGAGCGTTGAGGTTGCCTCTGATCCAAATCAACTCAGTTCTTCCGCCGATCCAAATACCCGCCCATACCATGATGGTTCCACCACTATAAGGATGGACTTCCTGGCAGGATTTTAATCGCTGTTGGCGTCCAGGGGTTCTCCAGTGTCGTATACGTCTTGTATCCGGTCTCATACCAAAACGAGACTCATCAGAAAAGCACACGAAACGCCATTGTTCTTCTGCCCAATTTCTGTGTTCAAGAGCCCATTGATATCGAATCCTACGATTGTGCATTGCTATAGGTGGTACCCGTAGCGGTCTTCGGGAATGAAGGTTCACTTCATGCAAGCGGTTTCTGACTGTTTGGTCGCTAATTAAGTTCCCTGAAGAGTGATGAAGCCTCACGGCTAACATCATGGCGGTTATTGTTGGAGCTCTTCGAGTTAAGATTTGAATGTATCGGTCTTGTCTCCGTGTGGTGCAGCGATACCGTCCTCCATGGCGCTCAGCCACGGTACCAGTGCTTCGGTAACGTGTCCAAAGTCGACTGATAACACTCTGACTTGTATTCAGAGCTAAAGCTACAGTACGTTGCCGGGAACCAGCTTCTATCATTCCCACGGCTCTGAGCATTTCTTCCCTGCTTAAATGACGTCGCCGCTCCATAATAACGTTGGTTTTAATCAGTAGTAGGGAAACAGTAGCACTAATAATGTCTTCAATGCGTTGTATGTTTTTATAGGGAAAATATTGACAGCTTATTTTCATCTTTTACTCGAATTTGATTGAGAGTTCCTGATTCAAATTATGAAATGCACCAAAAAGGATCCATATAAATTTATAAAATCATAAATTTATTACAAAGCCACATCTCAATCTCAAGAAATCCGCATAAAAATGCTTGATCCCTAGACATTTTTGATGTGTGTAATTGGATTTTCCGAAAAAATCCTCTTCCTTAATGCCACTAATAATATCAGTGTCCGGGAACTGCTTGATCTTCGGGAGTGCAGAAACATTGCAGGAAAGCAGCTCATTATTCTGCCCGACTTACGACAGCTTACTGAAGGAAACAACGTTATATTATGAAGTCTTCCTAGAAACTGAACAACGTACTATGCAGTTCTGCGAAGCGGTTTTGTGATGTTTGTGTAATGCTGTTTTTGTTGATTTATGTTTTCAACACCTTTTATCGTACTTCTGGAACAGGTCTTTTTTTTTTAAATGTTTTCCATTATTTTCTGCACTTTACAGTGTCAGCCCAATCCTTTTTTTCCTGTCTCCACATATACTCCAATTCATACTCCTTTTTAGGGTTCCGCACAAAAAATGAAAAAAAAACGAAACCAGGATCACTCGTGCGTCTGTCACAGCCAATTTGCTCCGAATGTACTGGACCAAATCAGTTGAAATTTGGTAGGATGGTGTTATCCTATGACCCAAACACAGATGTGCAAAGTAAATAAATATATTTTTAAATAAGGGTAATTTTCGGGGGACAAAATAGGAAATTAAAAAAATAAAGTTTGGCAAACCTTACTGTGTCATGTATCAAATGAAAGGGCTCGTTATGAGAACCTCAAGTATATTTTTCTTATTATTATAAAATAAATATTCATGAAAGAAGACGAAAATTGACCACCCCGCCCCCCCGTTTCCCCCTGATCTCCGAAACGGCTGAGCCTAAAACTTTGAAAAAAAAAAATACAAAATATAGTCAATTGCTTGTAGATTACAGGAAAACCTAGAGTTCTATGAATTGAAAATAAAGTGGTAAACTCAATTTAAGACTGGCATTTTTCGGAACCCTCTCCACGCGAGTTCAGCTCGCACTTGGTCAGTTTTATTTCATAGTATTTCTCACACAATCCATCTTTTCGTTGGTTTCTCTCTCTCTCTCTCTCTCTCTCTCCATCTAACGATATTTATATTCATCACCCTTTAATACGAGAATACAGGTTTTGTGCACGTTTGATGGTAATAGGCTCGCCCCCATTGAAAAGAAACACCGAAAGAAACTTATCTGGTTAAATGTGGGTGTATTATTAGGTGCTCCTCTGCCTATGCCTTCGGTGATTATAGGCGTGATGTTTATAAGGTTAAATATTTCATTAATGACTAATAGTCAAAACTGCACACCAGTTATGATGGAGTTAGTTAAAGGAGGAGGAGGAAGGAGCAGCGGTGACTTACGAACAGGAAGTCGTGGGTTCGAACCTAGACAGGCGGCATTACTTTGTGTAATTTATTTCATCACCACTGCTCCCAAAACGGTGAAGGAAAACATCGTGAGGAAACCTGCATGTCCTAGAACCAAAAATTCGAAGACATGTGACATCTACCAATCCGCACTGGACCCGCGTGGTGGATAGCCAATTGCCTCTCATAGAGAGGAGGCCGTGTCCCAGCAGTGGGAACATTATAGGCTGATGATGATGAAGTTAGTTAAAGGATAAGCATTCACCGCTACCCCAAGACCCCCAGGGTACTGGAGCGTCACAATTACATTATGTATCTGGTTTTACCTAACGACGTTTAAGGACGTAACTAATTTAAGATATTCCTAATTGTGATCCTAACTGTCTAAATAGTTAGTTGAATTTCAGCGTTTATGTAACACTAAAGCTAATCATTGGCAAAGTTGAAGCTTTTATTTCAATTAAAAAAACACCATCTTGGATCGTTAAAAAGTTTGTTGTCTCGTTAAGTGTAAAAGATTATTAATGAGATGAGTGAGTATTTCTACGACAAAATGAGGGTGATGGATATCAATGTTGATGGATGGAGAGGGAGAGGAAGACCAAAGAAAAGATTGATGGACTGTGTGAGGAATGATATTAAGGAGTAAATGATGTCGTGACATCTGAAAGGGTAGAAGAAAACGTGCTGCGTCGACCCCAAGTAGAATGGGACAAGTGTAGGAAGAACTGAACTTGAACTTTCAATTTACAAGAACTAAATGTAAACTAAGTCAGAACAAAAACTTACAGTTTTGGTTTCTACTACTAAAATTCACTTAGGTCTTACAATAATCAGATTTAATGTCAATAGCGCCTTAATAGTTTTTTTTTCTTTCAAACAGTCTGTTCCTTAACTGAAGCATAAAAATGAAAGACTAATAACTTTAATTAAGAACAAATACTATTGTTACGCAACTTTTTTTTCATTCAGCTTCTCTAAAAGATTTATTCAAATTCATCGGCGACGAAGAGGGCGATTAAGAAATCCAACCACGATCTAGCCAACTTTTGATTTGAAAAAGGAACAAAATAACGAAAGAGTCTTTATGCAGTATTGTTAAGAAAGACGGCCTTGTTCACGGATTTTTTCTTTTTCTTTACTTTATAGCTGGCCTGTGATTTTAGTTGCTGGAAAGGCTTACTTTTGTGGGAGGAAAATATTCTTTTCAATACACTTCCTCGAAAACTGGTTCTTATCGCACTACGATTAGGTTCAACATGCAATGTATTTCACACACGTGCGATTTTTTTCAGTTTCCAACACGTGCGCGGGAATAAAAATTGCCACAGATAACCATACCTATACTTAGTCCGAATTGGTTCAATGCTTATAGTCGGAAGTGAATGTTTTTTTTTTTTTAATTTCGGCAAAGCAATAATGCGTCTTTACGGCGTAAATATTTTTTTGATATTCAAATTGTGTTTGTAAATAGAATCATCATCATTTGCCTAGCCTTTTCCCAACTATGTTGGGGTCGGCTTCCAGTTTTACCGGATGCAGCTGAATACCAGTATTTTACATGGTGTTTATTTCTTCAAAAGTGTATTGAAAAGCGTAGTTTGATACACGTGGACATTTGTTATTGCAGTTCTCGGCTCAAAAACACCCTCGCCTACGGCTCGGGAGTTAATTCCGTCTCGGATGCAATAGCAGTCTTTCTCCACTTGTAACAAAATGTACAATTTTTTTAAATTGAGATCGTTCATTGTATTTTTACACATAGTATATCAATGCACTTATATTAAGCCGTAACATTGAAGAACACAATTACATGAACTAACATCTGTTCATATTAAAGTTGCTCTTGCTTTAATTGCGATAAGATTTACTATCATCTCTCCGTGTTTAATAGGATAAGTTAGAAGGTAGTTTCATATCCTGGATAATTATACTACGTACTACAATTTATCAGTAACTTCTACATATTACCCATGTTGAGTGTTGAGAGGGATTGGTTACTTCTCAACATATCGACGATACTCGTAATTACTGTGGTAGTAGCTACAGGACTGAGGGATAAGCTTAATTATAGCTGAATTAGTCGAAATGACTAGAATACCAGAGTTCTGGACTTAAATATGGCGTGCTAGTTTCTGCCCACGGCTTCGCCCGCATGAAGTTCGATAATTGTCCCATGGGATCTACCGGGATAGTTTTTTGCACCTTTAGGGCGTATACACGTCGAACGTTGGCTACCAGCGCTTATTGGAACCGGTCCACGCAGGTAGTCACCATTACGTGTATACGCCCGTGCGATTGATAGAAAGAGAATATTGTGCCAACTTTTTTGAATGTCGACCATGTTAACCCTCCAGTCGCGGACCTACTACACTCTTATTTCCTAGTACCCAGTACAGCATCCATTCCTACACTGAACCAATGACCTTCCATTTAAAATACAGCTAGTAAAACAGTAAGTTTACGTTCAAATGTGTGGGGTTGGTCCACAGCAACCCGTAACCGATCGTGTTAACAATTCACTCGTGTGTTTTATACTTCTTTGTTTGCGAAAGAAAATTCTATTTGTATTAAACATGGAGGCTGTATTTGAGGGTTATTAATTTATGTAACTAGAAATCTCACTGGGTTTGTGAGCAGTTTTTTTTTTGAAGGAAGGGGGTACAAATTGGAGGTTTTAAAAAATCGTTTGATCAATGTAGGAATTTTGTTTTTAACGTGTCTAAGGTTACTGAATAACCATTATTTAAAATGTACATTCAGGTGTTATAGATACATAGGTTCTAAGTGCATATTCTGTTTACTAAAATTCAGCATGCATATTTTGCTATCTAAAACTAAGCTCACAATTACAGTTTATTTTTACCGAATATCAAATAAAGCTTTTTCTATGCTTACAAATGTAAATCATGCAATGGTCACGGACTTATTCACCCTCACAATATCGAAACTGTATTTACTCTCCACCATAACAAAACATACTTTTTTTGACGAAGCCCGGTTCTCGTTTATAATTATTATGATTTATAAATCTTTATCTTTCATTCTTTGTTACTATAAAATAGAAGCCCCGTTTTTTTACAAGCTTTATTTAACTTGCAATGTTTGTTTATGTCAAATATTGGAACTATGTTTTAAAACTGTTATTCCAAACCGATTGAGACATTTACACGTTTATTTTGGATGGCAATGCATGATCATAGTTTACGTCCTTCTAAATCCAATATGGCGGGACTTCTAAAGATGGCGGACTATTTATTTTTCATGCACCCATGATATGGGTAATAATTAAAAGGATTTATTGAGAAGAATACGAAAAAAAAAAAGAAATCACACCTATATTTAAAAACTTATTGTTCTTATAAGGTTGTTGGTACTTTGTTCAAGTTTGCGATAAAGAAACACATCAAGTTTAACTGAAGGTGCTAACGCATTTCAACTTAATGCAGTCTTAAACAAAGATAAAACATCTACCCATAGACCAAACAAACTATGACGTCATCACGTCAACGAACAAAACCACTCTCTATCTACTAAATGCTAAAGTTGAATCAGAAAAGCATTAGGGGTAAAACAAACAGCTGTCATTAAGCACATACAGGGTGTTTCGAAAAGTAATCATTGCTGCTTTCAATGGCTGGGCTGTATACAGGGCGTGGGTGTTTTGAAACGAAGCTCTTTGAAATTCTCAAAGTGGAATGAGTAAAGCGGAACGTTGGACTATGTTGGTTGGATGAAGTTAGGTATTAGGGCAAGTTTGAGTTAAAAAATGTTGTATGTGTGTAAATAGATTCTTGTTGCATGTGGTATCTGTTTTGTTTTATAGTGGAACTTTATGGTCTGGAAACCCAAAAAAAATTGGGTTATCATTAATCGACTTTAAAAAGGAAGTGGTTCTATGTTCGACTGTATAAAAGTACTTATCTATGCTCAGCGATATTTCCGTCAATTATGAACCGGTTTTGAAATAATCGGAAGTCGGTGGAAAAAACGTTAATGAAACAAACAAAGACACCGACTTCCGATTGTAAAGTTATTTTTGACGTTTTGAGGTGTTTTTTGGAAGTCGTTTTTTTTACATATTTTCGAAATTTCGTGTAATCAAGGCCACATTTATGCATAGGCATGAAAGGGTTACTTAAGCTCTTCTTCATAAATCAACTCGGAATCAACCACTGCTGGGGTCAGGCCTTCGCTTTCTTGTGCCATATTTTCCGGTCCTGTGCGCCCCTCATCCAGTGTTTACGCGGGACTTTGCCGATATTTTCAAGGCAAGCTTTTACTTTATCGAAAAATATCTCTATTACATGACTAAAACATAACTGTGGATGTACTAAGATAGTTCAGAGGTGTTCTCCAGATCTTCTTTTCTTAAACATGCTTGGAAATTTTGACAACCTTCTTTGAGATAAATCGAAATTGCTGTACTGACCAGAAACATGCGACCAGCGGCCGGCAAAAGTTGTATGAAAATCCATATCTGCCGTGTTTAGTGGCCAAATAAATTACATATTAAACTCATATCTGTCGTGTTATTTAAAAATGGAAAGATCTTTTACTCTGAAACATGGCAACCAAGGAGGTAACTTATCAAAGGTTTTTTTAAATTTCGAATTGGCTTGCAAATAGAAGGCGGTTTATTGAAAAAAAAAAAACAAGTGAACATTTCAACACGAGAGTTTTAATTTCTTCGCATTATTTGAGAAATAGTACATTACTGCAGCGGCCAGCAACAGCGGCATTGATTGAAGAACGTGTAAATGTGGGTCGAGGCGAAGCTGGGAGACACATAGTTACGTTAGTCCATAGCACATAGTGTTAAATATGATTTTTGCTTGGATGTATGTTATTTTTATTCTGGTTTTCGTTTATATTTTTATATTGTATGCACTTATGACTTAAGTGCCAAATAAATGTATTTTCTTTCTTTCTTTCTTACTTACTCCATCCGGAAAATTCAGTCATAATGTATCATGTTATGTTATTAAAAGTCAGTTCGTTCGCAACAAATACCCGTAAGTCCAGTACGTGATTCGTCTCCGTTCAGTTGTTAGGATAATCCTTCACTAGCCCAACAATACCGGGAGTGAAATTTGGGAGGGTCGGGAGGCTTACCGGACCTCAGGCTATGTATCCAACCGTACATTCCATTACCAATGACTTAGTTTGGGCCATTTCTTTCGGAATGGTTGAGAAATTACTAGAACGGGAAAGCCTTTTGGACTAAAAGGAATGATAAATGATGTGGAGTCAGTATGTACGAGTTGAATTTTCAGTTGTGTTAAACTAGTGTTACATAGAGTACCCATATTGCAAAGCCTAATGATTTATTGAGTGTTAAGAAAATATAGGCAAAAACCATAAAATAAACATTTACATCATAACCATCGAAATTAATAAAATAAATAAATATCGCTGGACATTACACACAATGCCATCAAGTGCCACACTAAGCAACGAGGCTTGTGTCGTGGACACCAGATAGTTGATATACTACATAGATACTTTTTGTTTATAAATACATACTTATTAAACACATAAACATCCATGACTCGGAAACAAATGTCCATGTTCAATTGCATCAATAATAAAGCTACATGGAGCATTTCTTCTCCTTCCATACTTCTCTATTACTCGTCATTTCAGTAGTCATCTCCTTTTAGCCATATAATCCTTTACGCAGTCCATCCATCGTTTTTTTGGTCTTCCTTGACTCTGATAGCGATCTAAATAAACCTAGTTAACATAATATGAGCAGACCTAACCAAATCCGATGAACACATACCCAAAAAATATCAAATCTCCATTTAAATCAGATATAACAAGCACGTTGTCTAAAGCACACACCATAAGACCTCTTGTGCCAACCATTACCAAAGCTAAAGTTCCACAAATTCCAAAAGGGTCGGTTCACACGACACGGGACGTCCCGTTATGACAGTTATTGTCAATATAGCTGCATATTTGGATCAGTGCCCAACTCGACCCAACTCGGAATATTTAGGTCTGGGACGTGTCACGGAGCCGTGCCACAGAATATCTTGCGGTGTAAAGTAGCTGTCAAATGTCCATAAGATATAACATTGTAGGGATAGTGGATCTGGTTAGTATTAATGGGATTTTGAGATCGTAGCTGAAATGTTTTGGGGTATTTTTTTCGATGTTTCTTATGGATATGTAGATACAGTCTACTTTTCTCGAATAATTTTTGTATTTGCTGTTTTTTTTAGCTTTTATATTGAATTCTTATACTTGACAAAGTGTTTAATACCAATAAAACATAGACTACTAAGACTTGAATTTCCAACAATAATAAATGAAATAGGTCCTTTTATTAAAAATCAATTTTAGCTGCCTCGTTGATTGAGCATGGAGGTCTTTGTTTCGATTCCCGGATCGGGACAAGTGTCATTGGGCTTTTCCACCAGGAATTTCTCAGTAGCAGCCATGGAGTCTGGATTCGTGCCCGGTTAGTGGAAATAGGCTCGTCCCTTGTGGGTGTACTATTAGGTACATCTCTGCCTAATCCTTCGAGGATCACAGGCGTGATGATGTAAAGTCCCGACCCGAATGGCGCAGCGGCGTGAGGCTGCCTTACGTTCTTAGGGTCCCGGTAGAAGCAAATATTTGTGTGATGAGCATGGACATTTGTTTCCGAGTCATGGATGTTTATATGTATAATAAGTATGTATTAACAAACAAAAAGTATCTATGTAGTATATCAACTATCTGGTGTCCACGACACAAGCCTCGTTGCTTAGTGTGGCACTAGATGGCGCTGTGTGCAATGTCCAGCGATATTTATTTTTATGATTTATTTTATGTCTATTAAAAATATCCATCGGAACAATCCGGCAAAATATGAAAGAGTTGACATTACTTTACACCCTGTACACCCCTTCGTGGAACAAACGTGATGACTTTATAAGTAGAAAGCTAAAGCAAAAAAGGGTCTTCAAATGTCACCACATGAAATATCAAACCGTGTGTATTCACGTAACAAAAGCTTTTTTAATCCAGCCGTATATTGCAACCAAAGCCGATTCTTGTTTAGTTAGTCCCCATATTTGAGGGCTTAATTCTGAAATAATCCCGTTTGACGTGCGGCCGGTGTAAAGTTGTCAGTTGCCGGATTACCGTGTCGAATGGTTACCTTATTGCCGGAGGCTGAACGGACGGTAGCCAGACGACTGTCGGACGGACACTTTGTGCCCTTTATACCCGTAATTATCGGTATAAGTTTGCGGTGTAGGTTTGATTGGTTTACTGGGTTTATATTGATTTATTGTATATTGTATATTGTATAACGGGCTGGTGTCCGCAACTCCACGTCAAAGCGCGTATTTTGCGTATGGGCGTATCCACCACGCGGGCCCAATGCGGATTGGTAGATGTCACATGTCTTCAAATTTTTGGTTCTAGGACATGCCGGTTTCCTCACGATGTTTTCCTTCACCGTTTTGAGAGCAGTGGTGATGAAATAAATTACACAAAGTAATGCGCCTGTCTGGATTCGAACCCACCACTTACTGTTCGTAAGCCGGGGCCGCCACCACTGGGCCACCGCTGCTCTTATATTGATTTAATTTGGGGGTTGTCGCTAGGGTTTTTCTTTTTACGTTTTTTGTAATTGGCAGGTCAGTGTCAGGCTGTATGTTGAACAAAATATGATTCGCGATCGTAGTAATTGTACAGTTTAATTATCTGACTCCAATATCATATTTAGCATTATAATGATTTTATTCTGATAGTTCAGTCAAACTGCTTACATAGTTGCACTATTGTGTGTTAGTTAGTGCAACTATGCAAGCAGTTTGGCATTGGAGTCAGATATAATTAAGTGCCTAATCTGTATCTAATTGCAAAATAAATTGTTAATTTCCATATTCCTGCACCTACACACAACGGAATCATGTCCAGGACCTTTCAAACATTCAGAATCCCATAATTTCATTAATACTTACATAATTTTTTTTGTCATTACTAGATATCAATTCTTGGTAAAACATACACTGTCAGTTAATAACACATTACTCAGCTTTGATTACTTCGAAGTTAACTTGCGAACTCACTGACCGACAAATAAACTTTCTGTGTAGTCATTTTGACGCTAACCAATCGAAATTTACTTGATTGCTGTTTTACGTAGGCTTGGCTTATTGGTTATTGAATGAATTTGATGTGTAAATACGCCATTGACGACGTCATGTCATTGTAGTATCTTTCCGTTTTATTTTACTGCGGATTTTACAAGTACAGTGGCTTTTATTCTGTTGCCTTAAGGTTTAAAATAGCTGTGAAAGGACTCTAGAGTTGTGGCCTGTAAAGAGTAGGTTCCGTGTGGGTGTCTTTGAACGTCATCCAAGTTTTGCGACAAATAAATTCGCAACACCAACGGCAATAGCATCGATTTTACGTGAACAATTTACTTACATGATAAGTTATATAAAACTTACCTAATTGCAAAAGATAGTATCAATTTTCTTATAATTCGGCGAAGTTCCTCTTGCTTAACGTATTGTAAATTAATATTGCTCTTTGAAGCCTACGAAAACTAAAACGTCTCAAAACAGCTTTCATCAACAGATGATCATGAAATTTATATTCATTACATAAGCATGAACATAAAGCAAAATAAAATAATTTAGAACTTGTTTCCAAACGGATCACGAACTTTTCCGCTCAAGAAACTCATTTCAATACGACTAGCCGATCAAAATCCGGTCAATACCGGTGAAATCCGGATACGTGGCAGTTTTGTGAATGAGAATCTTGAGCGTTCACCTGTATTACAATATGTTGTCGGCTTAAAATATTTTCATAAAGCATTTTTGGAGATTTTCGTTGTACATAGAACATTTTATTTTATTAAATATTTAAACAATTTTGCTCGCTATGTCTGTGGGGCTGGCCTTGAGCAGGCCTGGTATGTGAAACTTTTTTACTTAGAAGTTACGACGAACTACTGACAATTGTTTATTGTATTACAGAATGCCGGTATCTTAGATGATAATATTCTTAGAAGATTTTGTCTGGAGATGGGAGGGGACCAGGAATTTTGTAATTTAAGCCGTTTTGATTATATAATCGTGGATTGTTTGAGGTGTCTGATTGACTTTATACATTTTGGTATCAATCTAAAGTTTGGGGCTAATCGCATGTGACTAAAAGAGTGATGAATATAAATGTTGATGGATGGAGAGGGAGAGGAAGACTAAGGAAACGATGAATGGTTTGTAAGAGGAATGTTGTGAAAGAAAAAGGAGTAGATGATACCGGACGGTTGACAAAGAAAAATAGAAGAAAAAACGTTGCGCCGACCCTAAGTGACATGGGACAAGAGCTAGGAAGATGGTGATGGTATCAATCTGAAGTTCAATATATCGAATTTATTTTTTAAGCAAACCCACTTGTAAAGTTCATAGTAGCAAAGGGTAGCTTAGCTTCCTTGTCACAGCACGTGCGAGGCAGTAGCACGGCATTCTGCAGCTGATTGTGTCTCGTTCAGATTGCCCTATTCATATCCTGTATATGACTTTTTTTTTAAAGTCAACCGTGAACGGAGTAGACGAAAATGGCATGCTTAGTTTTTATTTTAATTTATTTTTCGAAAAAAAACGCAAAAAAAAAAAAGAATTTGAATTCGATATTTTTCATTCAAAATTTCTCTTTTTTTGTTCTAATATGAAAAGTTTACTTGAAATTTGTGGCGTTTTTTGTTGATGGATCAATTTTTTTCTAAGCTGTGGAAAAATGAAAAAAAACTAGGTATGCCATAAGCTTCTACTCCGTTCAACTAATATACCACACACATTTTTTGGAAAGTGATAAAAAAGTCATCCGGTATATAACAAATGGATACTTATTGTTTTGGGCCCTCACCAACATATTACTTATTTAATGTCGATACTAACACAATTTTAATTTTATTGTAATTTATTTAATTTTATGTAAGTAATGTACAAGTTGATTTTAACTTTTAAATTTATTTATTGTATATTCTGGCCAATCAATCGAGTCTAAATCATTACGCCAGCGTTTCTTGGGCCTGCCTCGGTGACGACGAAAAAAAACAAAGGAAAACAACATGAGAGTTGGAAAGGAATGCGGGAGGTCTTTGCCCACCAGTGCGACAGCAAAAGAAAAAAAAAATTATTATTTGTATATTATATCTCGACTTTATGCAAGACTTTATACCAAAATTATGGTGATGCGGTGCGGTTGGAATAAAAAATGCGGGAGATTGATATGTGAGCGAGGCGAGGTATGGTACGCTAAAAAACCCCAATCAGACGAATGCTAAAGAAAACAATCCACTCACCATGCAATGTCGCCACGATGTCCTGCCTGACGATTTCTTCTTGGAGAATTGGAAATAGGTAGGTAATATTACTTTATGCAAAATGCATTTAGTTTTCATGACAACTTCATTTTTTAATCTTTCTTTCGATTCCCTAGAGCGTCAGCCCTGTACAAAATTCTCTTTCAGTTTGAAGGCATCACTTGAATGCCTCGTTGAGTGTAGCGGAACAAAACCAAGTGTTCATCGCACTCGTGTTTCGTGTGTCCTCCATGGGGTCCCAAATTCAATTGTCCCTTCAGGAGCCCTTGATGGGCATTTCCTTTCTTTTTTACAGCCGTATATTGAAATATCTCAATAAGTATAAGAACGGTACATCCGTTTGTGTAACTTAGGGATAGAGGAAACCGCTGTTGAAACGGGAAACAGATGTTTTGACGTGAAAACGTCTTTAAAATCGGGTACCATACACGGGTCGGGAGGCCATGTCAGAAAACCCGACCGTAACATAATGAATTGATGAGTGTTGGCCAAAACGCTTAAGTGACGAGTATTCCACGGCGCTTACGACCTTTGGGTCGCGAAGTTTTTAGCGAGCCGCATTACACCGCTTCTCATGTGAATTCCATCGCTTTATTCTACTTGGCACCGCTAGACGCCGCTTGCTTGGTGCTCCGCTGAAGCACTTTATTATCTTAAACTGTTTCAATTGTACTAACAAAAATGTCAACAAAAACAGTTGTGCGGGTTGTTTGAATGATTTTAATGCTTGCAATGCTTTATTTGCCACAAATGGTATGAATTGTTGTTAGAAGATGATAAGGAATCAGGCTGGACTACAGTTCGAAACAAAAACATAACATAAAGATGTGAGAGTAGGCACAAAATTAAATTTAGACGTTTCACGTTAAAACCAACGGCCTTGTGCACCGACACGGCCTCACCCGATTTTTTTTACTTACAACGTCTCTGCTACCAACAAATGTTTTTGTTTTAGGTAAATGAATTAGCGCGGCAAGAACAAAAATTTTTCATTATTTTCTGGTTCGCCTGGTGTTTAGTGTTCCGTACGAAACGTTACGTACCAACGGGACTCTATTACTCCGCTGTCCGTCCGTCCGTCTGTCTGTCAGCGGGCTGTATCTCTTGATCCGTAAAATAGGTAGACAGTTGAAATGTTCACATCAGACTGAATTTCTGTTGCCGAAATGACAACAAGAAATAAAAATAAAATAAAAATTAAAGGGGGAGCCCCCTATTGCGATGGTACGAAACCCACCATGCGCGAGTCCGACTCGCACTAGGCCGGTTTTTTACTCTTGATATGTCTACTTTCTAGATTTTTAACAAAACTCTAAATTCTAAACTAAGTTTTTAAACTTAGTTTAGAATTTAGAGTTCCATTTTACTGCCAATGCTGCCTCGTTTTTAATCAAAATCACAACGAAAAGCGGACACCAATGAAATCACCCCTATATTTTCCAACGATTTTCCGATCGGCTTAAGCGCTGCAAAGCGCTGCAGTTTAAAGCTGTTCATTTTTAATCACAGGCGAGATTTAATTCAGCGTCGACGATTTAATCCTATAAAAAACAAAATGTTGAAGTCTTCGCCAAAGCACGTATAATCAGAAAGTCGGCAATTTTCAGGCTTTACCGAAGACGCAACGGTCCCACTAATTATTCAAATCTCCTTTGTCATAAGCTCATTTTAAAACAGCAAAAATTGTAGCTAATAATTCTTGACAGTTTGTTGTTGGAATAAAAACCCAATTCCGTGGTGTTAAATGTTAATTTTCTTTGGTTATTGTGTAGTTTGAAAATGTTTAAGGTCATTCAAAGGTCGTTGGCTGCTGTTTTCGTAACGATTTCTTTATTAGTTATTGAGTCTAGAATTAGAGTTGGTTCAACATTTGTGGTAAAGGAAATGTTGGTAGATTTGATTATAATGTTGATGTGGTTCCAAATTTGCCTGCGATTTCACTCGCGTGGTTGTCCGAAAATACCAAAAGGGATCGTATTACTGGGATTAGATATACCTATGACTTAACCTAGGACGTGTGCCACCTTAGTAGACCCCTTGTGAAGGCTATCCAGCCTATCCCTGAAGAGTGGGTACCAGTGGCGAAGGATCCATACAACTCGATTCCTACCAGGTTCCCTTTGAAAAATGGCACAGTCAGTTTTCTATAGACAAATAATACAATCACATTATAGATATGTACTCCGGCTTACCTCTTACAAAAATTTACTCTTCGCTACTGGTGGGTACGGTGGCGACACGGGACGTTGGACGTTGCCCTTCCGTCTGGTGCAGGTATTGTCAGGGCAGGACAGCTTTGGCGAATACCTGCACAATGTGGCTAGATAGGAGGTGACTCCCTTGTGTGGCTGCAGTGAAGACGGCCCTTCACACCCTCGAGCATTGTCCAGCTTGGGTGCACTTATAGCTGTAATCAAGGCAGACCTCTCCTCGCCAGCCGTGGCCAAGCCCATGGTCGACCGCAGGGGGGCCCGGGAGGCAGTAGAATAGCAAAGCAACATAGCGATGATTTAGTATGAAACCTCTTCTAGCAAATCTGCAAAACCTGCCGAAAAATATGTTGTTTTTCAGAAAGGCTGTGGATCCCAAATATTCACTATATTGTTATCACCTTAGTTATTAAAACGTCCACATTAAATATTGCTGTATGTAAAAGCAATGAATTGCAGTGTAATTATGTTTATAAATATATACTTACGTTCCCCAGGGAGGCTACTGCCTCATTTCCATCCCTCAACGTGTCTCTGTAATCCGTGTTGGTATTGTGAATAAATAATTATTGCTGCTAATTGGTTTGTTTGATCGCTAAGCTTATTTATTAATAATGTGGCATTATTAGTATTTAGGAGGATTCATTGTATGGTTTGATGGAGTTCATTGACATTATAATTCAAGTCAATTCTCAAGGATCCACAGTTTTGTTAGTTAGTTAGTAATGAAATAATCAGAGACAAATACACACCATACAATACTATTATAACTTAATTTAACATCATCATCTGCCTAGCCTTTTCCCAACTATGTTGGGGTCGGCTTCCAGTCTAACCGGATGCAGCTGAATACCTGTATTTTACAAGGAGCGACTGCGTTTCTAACCACCGCAACCCAGTTACTGGATAATGCGCCCTGACAGTGCCTGGAATCTCCTACTGCTGGGTATAGGTCTTGCCGATGACTTGCCCAAGTAACGTCGAATTGAATTTTCCAGCTCCAAAAGATAGAATATTCCTGATCCTGTGTATTCGTGTTTAGCCGTATGGTATCCGGCAGAGTAGAATAGAACCAACCCATTACACTCATGGGTGTCGTATAAGGCGACTAATGCCTGAGGCAGAACACCTTGCGCCTCCGTAGACCAGAGAATGGGCAGCAGCGTTTTCTGTTTTTCTTTCATCACTGCGATCTCCAATCCGCCTGCCAAGCGTGGAGATTACGGCAAATTCCTCCCAGCATGGGAGAGGCTTATGTTCAGCAGTGGATGTTATGGGCTGTTGTAGTAGTTGTAGTAGTGTGTGTATTCAATATAATCTAAGTTCCTGAGTTCTTTTAAGGACAAACAAAACGTAACAGCTACCATATTAAACTCGCTATCAAACAAATAACTGCATCGAACTATATTATTCTCTAATAAACTAAGGACTAGTACTAGTTGCGTTTCCACGAAATGCTAATAACGCTCGAAGCCCTATGCTAATATCAAGTTGGATGTCAAAATAGCAAAGTTATGGCAGTGTTCCAATACGTTGACCACATAATAGGTGAACTGAGGACCTATTGAACATGACTGACAGAAGTTATTGTTTTGTTGTGAACACTAGCAGTTTTTTTTTCACCTTGTTTTACAAGTTGGCAGTACGTTTATTGGAGGCTGAGATTGCAAAGTATGATTTGATCATTTGCAGTGAAAATCTGCTAAAATTTACATAGGTTAGTGTTGTTTAGTGACGGCAGTTTTATTAATAAGCCTTTTATGTCCCACTGCTGGGCAATCCAACTCTCCCAGTGTTTTGCCTTCTCTGGTCAATCAGTAAGGACGAGTCCAACTAAAATAATAATAATAATTATCGCTGGACGTTACACACAGCGCCATCTAGTGCCACACTAAGCAACGAGGCTTGTGTCGTGGACACCAGATAGTTGATATACTAGATAGATACTTTTTGTTTGTAAATACATATTTATTATACATGACTCGGTAACAAATGTACATGCTAATCACAGAAACATTTGCTTCTACCGGGATTCAAACCCGGGACCCTAAGAACGTAAGGCAGCCTCACTACCGCTGCGCTATTCGGGTCGTCAAAAATGAAATTCAGAAAGTTGAAAGGAATGAAGTGAGTTTCATTTCATTCTAATTACAATTTACTTGTAAATAACTTTTTCTTTCTTATCGTACGTCCACACTAAAGTTACTTTTTGTAAAGCAACATTTTGGAACATTGTATAGCATCAAGTAAGTTACTATACATTTTGGGACTTTTGCTATTTAAACTTTTTGTTATTCTTGGGTATCTTTGTCCTCAGTGTGTCAAGTTTATTTAGAACCAGATTGTGTGGTTCAGGAAAGAATCAAGCTTCGCATTGACTAGGGTTTCTCATAAAGCACCGGATGACAGGCAACATTCTCGTAGAAGTTTCCAGACACCAAAGTGTTGGCGTCTTTAAAAATCGATCGATCTTGGGACTTTCTGAGTCGAATAGACAAGGAGTCAAGCTTCCACAGGGTATAGCAGCCGTACGTGTACTATTAAGAGCAAATGATGTTAAAGCGTCTAATTTGTAAGATATCGATCTCTTGATTAACTTCTGAAGTTCAATGTATTTGTAGCTACTACAGCGCTAAACGGTGCCGGTTGAAATCAATAAGTTATTTCACTTTCTCGACATCTATACTAATAACTTTAGGAATTGTTTTGTTTAATCGACGGAATAATCTTAACTAGATTTTGTCCTTTTATCGAGGTTTTGGACTTCGGAAATTACCCCAAGGGAACCTAGGTACCTGGATGAAAGTATTTAACACCCCTAATTCATTTCATGGTATATCTGTGTGCTAAAGCAGATTGGCAAACGCCCATAGTAAGACATATCCTGGCTTTTGTCAGGCTTTCGGACTTTTAACAAACAACGATTATTATTACACAAAAATGAGCTATTTAACTCATTTCAGCCCTGTTATTGGGCCTATTTTCGCCATTGAAATTTCAGGATACGTGCAGTTGCAAAAGCCTAGAAAGGTAGTTAGATTTTGGGGTCCATTTCCGTCGAGTTATAGGGAAATATCGAGTTGCAGAGACCATGTTATCACAGAAAATGGTGAAGTTTTTAGTTGAGCAAAATCTAGACGAATCCTATAACATCACTATGTACATACCTACTACCAAAAATAAAATAAGTCTGTAAGGTTGTCTGTAATTGATACCGAAAGCAATACGAATAGGTTGAAAGTCATCGCTCCCCATACTGCGGGCTGGTTTATTATAGCAATAAATTATTTATAGCTTCGCGTTCAATATAGACCATAAGTTACTAAGTGGATGTTAAACGGCTTGCCGTGTTATATTTATGTTGGGGAATATTTGGGAAGCATCCATACCCGACATTCTCGTATTGAAAGGATTTAAATATGTGAAAACTTAACATAAAATATAGCATAACGCCTATAAATCCTGAGAGGTTGGTAAACATAACTAGCCAAAATTTGGCTAATTATGTTTTGATATAAATAAGGGAAGAGCGTATTGCCGTCAATAGGACAGAAATCCAGACGCCGTGGCTTAGAAATTCTTGATGGAAAATCTCAATAACACTGCTCGAACCGGGAATCGAACCCAGGACCAGATGCTTAACAGACCAACGAGGCTTGTGTTATCAATCTAGTGAAAAGATTTATTTGTCAGCATGGTTGGTAAAGGGTTTCGATAAGGTAGATCATCATCATAAGCCTACAGCAGTCTATTGCTGTACCTAGGCCTCGATTATCGACCGAAAGGCATCTCAGTTTGTTTCTTGCCGGTTCTTCTCCATAGGAAACTACCAACCCTAACCATGCACCTTTTTGTCGACGTTTTATAAGTGCCCATGACGCTAAATAAAATATTTTGATTTGATTTGAGTTCAGCCATTCTCACCCAGCTGCTACGAAACGGAGCACTATTTTTTAACTACGACCAATTTCGAGGTAGCTCCGTACCTAGTCGGTCACAGTTCTAACCTAACATAACCTATGTGGTCGGAGTGAACGGAATCCCGTCGACATCGTTTTTACAACAAACGGTTAGTCGGAGACAATAAACACCAAGATACTTTAGCCTTATATTTAGGTGTTTTATACGATAAAATCGAGAAAATAAACGATTTTCGAAAATAACACTTTTTTGGCAAAATTTTCCTTTTTCTCCGTGTCCCGATACGTACACTCCAACCGCTACCAGCCACCGTCGGCCAGCGTCCTACCTTTTAGTTTGCCGATGCACGGTGTACATTCAAGAACACGTCTACCCTAATCGTCATCAGTTCTACGGTTTACGTGGTCGGCTCATTGGCACTTCAGCTTGTTCATTATTTGATCTATGTTTCTATTTTGATTCTGTGCCAGATCACTTTGGTCCGGATTCGATCCCTCAAAGAGACTCCAATTTTAGTTCTTTCATGTTTATATACCTCGCCGACCACGTTTTTTTCTAACACGAACGTCTTTTCTCTTTTCTTCAGCTATTCGGCTAGCGCTGTGGTGAGGGGAGTTTTGGGTAGGTCTACGTTCAGTTCAGGTACATTCGTCACCCCATCAATCTACCTGGAACTGTCTAATTTTCCCAAACAATCTTGAACCTAATGCTTTATCGATAAAGTTGAAAATCTATTAAAGATATTTGACAGATTGTAGTAGTTTTTTGTGCTGGCGTCTGTACGGGTTTGGGTTGTTATGATAATAACTATTATGTACTTCTAACGTTATGTGCGTACCTATGTCTGAAGATAAACGAATAACTCTGTAAAAAGGATTAAAACCGTGAGTAAAAAAACATGTTGTAGCTAGTGATTTAAATAAGGTCACGTCCTGGATAGCCAATGTGGCCTTAAATGACATGCGACAGTCTCGGGGCTATCATAATTATTGACGGGCAGATTTTTCCTGTTAGAAAATAACATAAACATAACATCACGTTCATTTTTCTTGAAGGCAGGCAGGGGTGTATTTACCACCACATTTTCACAAGTGACCATTCTCTTTATATTCTTTATCGTGTGGTTAGTGCCTAATCTGGTGTCAGAGTTTTTATGCCGTCAATGGGGCCTCTGAAATGGCTTTTCATGCCGTCGAAAAATATCTCTTAGGCATGCTGTTTTCCAACTCGTGTACTCTATCTCCATTTGTATCAAAACTAAAGGGGCATGGCCGGTCTAGGCCACATTTCGGACTATGAGCTGCTACCGAGAATGTTCTAATGTCTGCAGGCCATTTATTTCAATTAGGTCATTAAAAGTACTTTTGTATGTTAAAATGTACAAGGAAAAATAATTGATTGTAGTAGCCCGCTCTAAAAGGTAGTTTCTTAAAATATCCAAGAAAACGTTCCCTGGCCCGAAACTCATTCTTAAGACTAAATTTAATAGTGCTTGTTATTCTCGGAGATCTAAAACAACTGTAATAAAACCACTGTAACTCCAATCACTCTTGAGTATATTTCATATTTTACTTCACATTTTATACAAAATACAATAATTATAACACTTATCGGCTATCGGACATATATTCGACTATTAGTCTAAACACCACACTTTCTTTCAACGAACTGCCCTCTCTCGGCCGAGTGCCATGCTTTATAAACTACACCTTCCCGCTACAACATTGACAGTTAGGCAGTGTTGTCATTTCACAAAAATAAAACGAATTATTAAAATCTTTAAAACCCTACGTAATATTAGTTTAGATTAATCACAGTAGATCTTATTAATTAATACATATTTGAAAATCATGTCACAACTAGGTAGAATTTCTAAATTTTATAGAATGATTTCAATTGGAATAAATGTACAGCAGTTACCTGATAGCTAATATACCGTATTTGTAATTTTTTGTATTTTTTTTTTTCATTTTTACACTTAGGTACATAATTTATTTTAATTATTAGGGGCTTTATTTATTAACGTTATTGTGCATGTTGTGGTCTCCTATAAGTGAAGGAGTACACCTACTTAATACCTTGTGTCTTCAATTAACTAATAATGCTTTGTGTATATCTTTTGTTGGAGATCCTTAAATAAATAAATAAAAAATATCGTTATGTAACATTTGATTGTTGCAATTATAATATCTAAAAGGTCACGTCCATAAGAATGGGGTCACTGGGAAAACGTGTCATAGTACAGTCACGAGCGCCAATATTTAAACAGATATGTGTGTGTGTGTGTGTGTGTGTGTGTTATCTTTTAAAAGTGTTTTTTCCTAGTGTTTTGATTAAAATTCCATGTTGTTACGAACATAATATTCTGGAACTCATATTTCTATGAAAAATATTCTATCTCCAATACACAATCGTTATTTCTCGCGAAAATTGCTTTTAAAGACAACTTTTTCCTTGAAAAAAGTTATGTTATTTTATTTTTCGTATTCTTTTCAGCAAATTCTTTCATTTGATACCCACATCATGAGACTGCATAAACAATAACTAGTCCGCCATCTCTATAGGAGTCCGTCATATTATATTTAGAATGACGTCACTTAGCTAACCATGCATTGTCGTCCAACCTAAACATGCATGCAAAAGGCTTCTAATAAAATCGTGTCATAAAGGGGACCAATCAATACCTACCAGGTTTCGCTCTATTGCCACCTTCATATGAAACTATACAATTTCATAATTCATAATTCCATGAATGTTTTACACTCCAAACGCGTCCAAATTGCCTTTAACACTACGTTGTTATAATTTCGTTTTAAAGTTAGACAGTAGTTCACAAAATTTAAAATTGTTGTCGTATCTACTACAACATTGTAATATTCTGAAAATTATTTAAAAATGGGAAGGTAAAGTGAAAGTTTTTTGTGAAAATATTAAATAAAAGCTGTCATGGCTGCGGTGACCAGATGATAGTGAAACAAACGGAAACTTGTTTCGTAAAAAAATATAGAAGACTTTCTAATGACAGTTTTCTTTAGTTAATTAAAAGAAAATACTTACAATTTGCTAAGATAGGGCGAAGGAGAAAGACAAAATTTAAATAAAATAACCAAGACTTAGATAATTGAGAAACAATCGTAAAATAGAGCAGAAGAATTCAGATTCAGAGTTTTTACTTTCCATAATTCCCTGTTTTGGAAAGTAAAAGTTCTGGATCTGAATATTTAACACTTTAAAAACATGATGTAAACATCTGATGAAGTAACAGGATATAAGTACGAGGCCTTTAAACTTTTATTCTGAATTCTGAAAAGTGAGTTCCTTCATTCTTATTCGACGTAAGTAGGCAAGAAACATAATCTGCCAATAATTTTCCCACTGCTTTCACACAGGCCCGGGCCCGAGCCCAGGCCCTATGAGGGGGGGTGGGCCGTAATCTCCCACGTGGGCCCAGTACGGGTTGGTAGATGTCACATGTCTTCTGAGTTTTGGTTTTAGCTAGAACATGCTAAAAGACTTTTTTTTTTTCAAATAATCCGCGTAACTCCTTAAAACATGGTCCCAGTATAATCGTATATAATTTTTCCGCATGGGCGCGCAGTGTAGCCACACGATCGATAGTTCCCACGACATCCGCTCGCTATAATGAGTATGATGACGTCATTATTATAATTAAGGCTTTACTTGTGTGAGCAGACGCGATTTGTGTACAAACTCACACCTTTTTGGAAAGGGGTAGGCAGAAACACTACGCTACGCTCTCCATAACATAGGTCAAAAGGCCTTGTTGTTTGCTTCGTCCATATTTATCATAATTTAAATAAATATACACATGTATTCATTGCTCGCAGAACGAATGGCCGATGGGGCCGAAAAGTTCTGGAGTGGCGACCGCGAACCGGAAAACGTTGCGTTGGAAAACCTCTCACTAGGTGGACCGATGACCTGGTGAAGGTTGCGGGAATCCGCTGGATGCGAGTCGCACGGGACCGGTCAATGTGGCGACACTTGAGGGAGGCCTATGTCCAGCAGTGGACGTCTTTCGGCTTCATAAAGAATGTATATTAGAATATATTAAGCTACATAAATATGTTATTTCATTAGGAATTACTCAATAACAGACCAGATTCAGGATTTGTGCCCGGTTGATGGGAACCGGCTCGCCCCTTATTATATGGGACTCAAACAAAACTGGCTCAGAAATGAGGGTCTACTATAGGTACACTTCTGCTTAATCCTTTAAGGGTTACAAGCGTGTTGTTCTGTTATGAATGCATTAAAAAATATGTTTTTCTCGTTATTTCCACCAATGTAGGTTAAGAATAACTTTTTTTTTTTTCGGATGGGAAATCATCAAACGACTTCTCCCGCGCTGGGCGGAGCAGGAGGGAGTGTCAGACTTTTACTGACTAAAACCCATCCATGTTTCTTCATCGCCCTTTGTGTTCCGGGGCCATGGTATCTCTTTCGAACAGTCCCGCAACCCCGGATAAGAATAACTTGAAACAACAAAGTAAAAGTACAAGAATTTGGTCTTACATTGTGGACTACGTGGTAAGCCATTTGTTTAAATTTTTAATCAATCTGGTTTTGTTGCCAAAGTGTATAAAGTTTTGTCGGTGTGAATGGTTTATTATTTAGTACTGCGTATAGTCAGCGTTTTTACGTCGACGACGGTCGGACTAGAACCTTTTTTTAATTTAATTTGTTGGAAGACAGATGTAAGGCAGACTCTTTTTATTGCAAATACTTATCTCTTGTTCTACAGTCCTTTCAGTTAGGGCCGGCACACACAACGCGTTGCGGCGACGACGACGCGACGCACCGCCCATATGGTCGTTACCGTGTGAAATGTTGACAGTGTAAAAATTTGCGGTGTGCAACGCGCCGGCTTATTCCACAAATCCCCCCTAAGAGAATCCCCCTCAAAGGGGAAAACTGGACTTCAATGTAAAAACAATCCAGAAAATCCCCTTCTCATTTTGAGTTATTCCACTATTCCCCCCTGAGAGAATCTTCCTCAAAAACTGAACCATAATGTAATAAAATCAATAAATTCAAATGTTAATTATTTTCATTTTTATCAAGAACTGAACCATAATGTAAAAAAAAAGAATGCTAATATTATATAATTATGAATGTAAAATTTATATACATTATGTATCAGACTGCAAATAGAACTATGTTAAGTGCACTTTTCATAGCAACCCCCCCTTTTTTTTTTTTTTTTTTTTTTCGGATGGGAAATCATCAAATGACTTCTCCCGCTCTGGGCGGAGCGGGAGGGAGTGTCAGACTTTTACTGACTAAAACCCATCCATGTTCCTTCATCGCCCTTTGTGTTCCTGGGCTACGGTATCTCTTTCGAACAGTCCCGCAACCCCGGCAGGCATCGGTCCTTGCGGACCCCTTCCTTTTTGCTGACTCTCTTTGAGGCGCGCGTGGAACACGAACGCGCCGTCGACACGGCCTGTCGTCATGAGACGGACGGACGGCGAGCTAGCCCATAGCCCACCGTCCACAGGCCCGCGCCTACGGTGGCCGGGGGCCATGTGGTGGCCCCCGACGCCCGGGGCGTCTCCGACGCCCGGGGCGTCTCCGACGCTGTGAGGTTCTCTCCCTCTCACGTTCCGCCACCTCCTTCTCTAGCATTACTGCTTCGCAGAAGGAGGTGACGGCGTCCCCTTCCGTCTCGCTCCGGACCATGGCTCGCACCAGGGCCGGACGCGAGAGGTCGCCGCCGCCAATCGCCGCTTCGAGGACACGGCGGTGCTCCGCCCACGCGGGGCACACCTCCACCGTGTGCTCCACCGTGTCCTCCGGTCGATCCTCGCAATGGAAACACTCGGGCGTTTCCTCCCGCCCGATTCGGTGCAGGAACCTCCCGAAACAACCGTGTCCGGTGAGGACCTGCGTCAGGCGGAAGGTGAGGACGCCGTGGCGTCTCTCAAGCCACTCCTCAAAGAGGGGACTTACCGCCACTATTGTGGCGTGCCCTATAGCACCCCCCCCTGAGGGGAACTTTTAGGGGGGATTTCAAGAAAAAGCGGAACGCGCCAAGCGTTTCATCGTTCTGACGTCTCATATTCATGTAATATTTTCTAAATAGAACAAAAAAAAAAAACAATATGTTTAATACGATCCACGGCAGAGACCTACACGTTCAGCAGCTTTCAAAAACCACAAAAAATCGTCACCTCACGGAACGGTAATACAGGACGCTTTGTTTCGCGAACGAGCACTTGTTCTCCCCGTTATTGCGTTCATTTTTTTGTTCTCGACCATAACTACTAGTTTCGGAGATATTGGAGGTCAAAGTTCCAACTTTTTCAGAAGTTTTTTTTCAAATACTAGTTTTTAAGATTGTAACTTTATTTACGTTTATATACCCTTATGACGAGTTTACTATTCGATGCATCCATCAGCACAATGTCTTGAGTGCGTTACGTTGAGTTTTACCATAAAATTTGATTTTTAACCCTAAAAAAAAAAGTCGTTTAAATATATTGTGTCGTATATTTTTTGCGTAGTTACTTAGTTTGATGTACAGAATGCTTGGTTGACGGCTTCGTGAAGGGTCTGTTTACACCCTGTATTACCTCTTAATTTTTCAAAACCTTAATGACCTTTAAATTTGTTCCAGGTGAGTTGCTGGTTTGCGTTGCAGTAAGAGGTAAAATAAATATGTACACAAACAAAATAACTTTTCAGCAAAACCAGTAGTAAACTGACTTTATACGCTAAGCTAGCGCTAGATAAAGTGTTACTTGCATTCGATCGTAGGCATATCTTAAACAAAAAGTTTTGTAGATATTTTTACAATTCAAGTTTAGTTTAAAAGCCAGTTCAGTATGTACAGTTTGTCCAAACTAAGCTCACGATGCACCGGCCCTTTTTTTATGTGTTGGAGTGTCACTCAACGCTACGGCTTAAAATGGAAGCCCAGAGTAGATCGCGAAATTATAATTTTCTAAAGTTTGTTGCAATTTGCCAGTTAGTGTCAGGTTCTATGTTGGTTAAAATATGATAAGCGACCGTAACACGTATGTAATTACAGAATAACAATCATTAAAATCATCAATATTATTATAACCTATAAGTTTATTTAATCCCTTGAATTACTTTTTCATGAAATAGTCTAAATTAACTTAGCAAAGCCATTTTTGTTACGTTCGTGCACCATATTTTAATCAACATACAACCTGATACTGACTTGAAAATTCCAAAAAAACGTAAAAAAAATTGAATTCTCGCGGGCTACCCTAGTGCTTACCCCTTGACACCGGGATTTGAAATCAAGTGAGTGGTTAAAACGCATCGGTAGTGCTTATCCGGCCGACCACTTTACCAACAAGCTTTACAAATAGCAACTGGATATCACTCCTCGGAATTCCAAAACTCGTTTTTGATATTTAAACAGTTTAAAACATTTCGAATAGTAGAACTAAAACGACATAACTTTTCGTAGTTTCCGTTTCAAAGTCCACTTTCAGGCACTAGTTCAGAATATTCTAGGAAATTCGTTTACCGTAAAAAGTTCAACTTAAGCTTAGTAAACTGTTAGTAGTTTTTATATTATATGTATTTTGGTAACTTTCGGAAACTATTCATGTTAGTTCACTAATGTTTCCGGTTTGGCTTACGTGGTTATCTCGAAATCTCCCGACTAGTTGTGAACTCGAACGGAACTCGTCATTGGCTAATCAGTAGCGATATTATTGCATCTTTGGCTACGTTTATATATTTTTCTATATTCGATGTTTCAATAAGTACGATTGAGTGGCTAATGATAAAGAAACATGGAACGTATTAATTAGTCTTTCTGGGTGTACAAGTGCTCTAAGATTTTGTTTCAAACGCCCGTCCATCTTTGCTATAACATACCATTGTAACAGTTTATAAATTAAGAACCTTACTAAATTTATGTTCCTCTTGAAAAGTTAATATAGCAACAACACCGTGTATTTTATAAAAAAACACTCAAAATGTCCAACAAAAGCAGTTTCATTTAACATCTTCTACGTCCAACAGTTACACAGCCATTGACATCGTTCATCTGAAGTGGGACCTCGGGCTTCAGATCTTGAAGCGGCTCTCAATAAGGTATTGTTGCTTGTGTCATAGTGAGCGTTCAAGCTGCAATACTGCATTATTGAACGGTCACTACTTGATCTATTGTGGTTTGAGATCCGTTCAAGATTTGTGGTTTTTTCGGTTTTATTGGTTGAGGATTTTATAGTGGCACCGATCTTGCATTATCATCTGCCTAATATTTTCTCAACAATCGAGGTCGGCTTCCAATCTAACCAGATGCAGCTGAAAACTAGTATTTTATATGGACCGACTGCCTAACTGTCCTTCACAACCTAGTTAGTACTGGGTAATACGATACCCCTTGGTAAGGCTGGTTGTCAGAATTTCGGGCCACTGACTATCTGTAACGACTGTCAAAGATCTACAAATGACAGCCGGAACCAACAGCTTAACGTGCTTTCCGAGGCTCGGAGGAAACTCGGTCTGTTCGGAGTAAATCTGCTTTAATCTAAGATCAAAAGACTTTAAGCTGTAGAAGTGTAGAATAATATTTTTTCTCTTGAAAAAGCCATTTACACGACTCATAAAAGCCACAACAAAGTGTAAAACACAGGAAGGAAGAAGCTTACAGAGTATATTTGCATTAAATATAAATAAACTCTCTATTTTTAAAGCCTTCGTTATCCCTAGAGGGACCACGGACTACGGTCTATGTGTGGTTAGATGAAAAAATGCAAATTCCCGTACATGCGACTACAGTTGGCCAGTTAGATATTGATCGTGGCCTTCAGTGGCCCTCAATGGCCCACAGGTGTTGCCATTCGTAGCTGGCGTCTTACCAAAACCTCCTTTGTTACAATTTCGGAATTCGGTTTTTAAATTCGGATTTTTATTCTTCTTTTCGTGTCTTCGATGAGAACACAGGTTGGAAGTTCAAATTGAAAAATGAATTTCTTCATGGCTGGAGATGGCATGTATTTGTAAAAGAATAGTTATATAATTGCGACTTTCCATAAACAAAAATATTATGTGTATTTTGTTATCTAGATTTGTGTCCGAATGATGGCCATTGGCTCGCCCCTATTACAGGTGAAATATTTGTGTACTGTTAGTATGCCTCCGTCCAACTGTAATGTTTTGCTGCGTTGTATTATATACCTTTTACTAAGAAAGAAAGACTATCACACCACATTAATTTATTATTTATAACCTTAACATAACGACACCCGAAGTTCTCTCAAGATCGTACGTGCACCATCAAAAATGCATCAATTCCAACTCATATAAAAGAAATACGTTATTATATTGCATGTAAATGTTCCCATAACTATTGACAAAAGATCATGAATATATGGGAATTATATTTATTTACATAAATATGTAGGTACTTTTACTGCCGTTGAGTGCACGTATGCACTTGATTTATGTTACAAGTTCTTAGTATTTATTTTATGGGCAGTGTTCAGCTATAAATATTGGTTCGGAGAAAGCTTTTATGTGGGAATTATTTATTAAATGACGTTTTAAATTGTGGAAATGGAATTTTAATTAAGATTTTGCGGCCTTCAGCTGTTGTATTGCTGTGTGAAGTGTGTTTTTTTTTATGTGATAACGTCTTATAAGTCTTTGAACACCGGCTGCACGAAAAAGTGTCACGAATCCTGCGATCAATGCCCAGCCCAAACCCTTGGACCTAGAAAACTGAAAATTCTTACAGAGGTTCCCTTTATAATGTAGACAAGGAATAAGGAAGGATTTTTCGAAATTCAACCCCTAAGGTAGTTAAATTGGGCATGAAAGTTTGTATGAAAGTTCGTCAGTTAGGATTCTAAAATTTTGTTTTTAGGCTGACGATTGAAATTTAATTTATAAGTGTCTCAGCGTTTTTAATAATTTCACCCCAAAGGTTTAAAAAAAGGGATGAAAGTTTGTATGATCCTTAGGGGGGTGAAACGTGGGATGAAATTTTGTTTTTTTTTTTTAAGATAAAATCACTAATATCATGAAAAATGATGTTATAACGTAAAATTATCTTCCGTAAACCGACAACTATTTTTTTTTTTCAATTTTGTCAAGAGGTAAAGTTTCCAGTTAGGTACAGTCGTGGTCTTTTCCGCCTGATCAGTAAAAAAAAATTCACATAAATCATGCGGAGGCGCCGAGCCACGCCCCCTTAAAGTTTAGGTCTATTAGGAAAGCGTCAATTTGGCGCGCAAAATAACAATAACTCTCGTTTGGCGTGCGTCGTCAGTGCGCTCGGCCGTTCTGTATTGTCTTTCATTCATTATTTCTCTACTAAGTGAACGGGGGCGGGGCTAGAGAGCGTTTCTAGGTACTATAGTACATTATGGTACAAGCATGTAATGTTGGTGATTACCGCTGAGGCGCCATTGAGACCCGCGCCGTTAGGCGAGGGTCTTAAGAGAGTCGAGGACGGTAATCATAAATATACACGTGTATCATACGACGTTTTTCAACACACTAGTGAAGAAAATAATACTAAAAAAAATTATTTAGTAGATATTTTTGTCCTTGGAGTTTTCAGGTAGTAAACTTTCCATCACACACATCACACACACACACATCACACATCTTCACATCTCACTCTCTCATCATCACATATCGGTCGGTGAACAACATAAATAATTTTCTTCATAACTAATACTTGTAGACATTTTATTTAGTAAATAACTATAATTTCAACAGTGAAAACGAGTTGTGAATTTTTTTTTGCAATGGCGGGAAATACAATCAGTTTTCCTGCTCGCAATCGATGACGATCGATGCAAGCGCATCTAACAATGGCGATCGGCCATAGACTAAAAGAATGAGGTTTAATTTTTTTTGCCTTTTCCCGGATAGCGTTTTAGCCACGTACAAAATGGGGAATTCTACGTTTTCGAATCTTTATTACAGAGAAAACAAAAGTTATATTTGAGTGAAAGTTTTATTTATTAAAAACGTACAAGTTGAAACTATCTATTTAAATACGAAGTTGCATGAAATGAGCAAGCAATATGTATATTAATTTATTTGCACTATCGAACACGATCTATTTTGTATCTAAACGTTTTTAAGAACAAAGCAACAAGCACCATAACCAAAAAAAGAAAAAAAAAAAACTAACTCACTTGTGAATAATAGCAATGAAAAGTCACAGTTTGATTACAGGTGTCATCATGTGCCTAATTGCGGTGAAATTAGAGCCGTTTTATGAGCAAGTGTGTTGAAAAACTTATTATGAATCAAATAATCTACAGGTTAAATTAATAACCCAAACATACATAACATAACATCACGCCTATAATCTCAGAAGGGTTACGCAGAGGCGTAATAGTACACCCACATTTCGGCAGATATGTTTTAGTCCCTTGTCCCATGACCATGTCCCATATTCAATAGGGGGCGACCCTATTGCCATCAACCCCGCACAAGTCTAGACTCCGTGGCTGCTACTTACTGAGAAATTCCTGATGGAAAAACCGAATAACACTTTGCCCGACCCGGGAATCGAACCCAGGACCTCGTGCTCAGCAGTCGTGCTTGGCTTTCAAGACAATTAAACTGAAATACAAGACCGGTCTACCATATCTGCAGCCAAAGTTGATTCTGACGACGCAATCCGACGTCAGAACGTGTGGCTAACGAGCATCGATAAAATCCGATAGATATTACGAGGATTTGCACCGTGAACGGTTTCACTGCTGGCTTCGTGCAATTCGATGTTTTTGTCAGCAATACTGAGCCATCAATGTCATTTGCTTTTTGCATGCTCGTGAAAATACCCGGTGATGTTTCGGTGATTTTATTTTGTGGAACGATATTATTAGATTGCAAAAAAGACGGGTGCATTTTTTACTCAATATTTCATGTTGGAGCTGTGAAATTATTGTGTCGGCGCGGGCGACCCGATTAGTTTTTTGAATTTCGGTGGGATTTTTCCGCCTATTTTGTTTAAAATATATCATCGTCTACCTAGCCTTTTCCCAACTATGTTGAGCTCGACTTCCAGTGTTCCAGTCTAACCGGATGCCGCTGAATACTATTTTACATGGAGTACTGGGTAATATGTACCCCCTTGATGAGACTGGATGGCTAGTTGTGGTGTTACACCTTCCTATATATACATAGTATAAAAGTACGTATAGAACCGTTCAATCAAGTGCAAATTTCCATTAGAAAATTGGTTTCTAGTTTCGATATTAATACCTAGTATATTAGTGGTCTGGAAAATTAATTCTCAATGTCGAATAATTAAGTCCAATATGTTACCTGGCTCCCTGCGGGTGTACCCAGCCTCTATCGGAGATGTAATCTACAGGCACCTGTGGGCCAAGCCAATCAGTCTTACAGTTTTCAGCAAACGGATAACCCAGAGAAATGGCGCCCTCTAGGGACTCTTTTCAACAAAATTTAATTCAATTTATTATGCAAAATGGAGTAATATATCTTTTTTTAGTCCTCTAATGTTCGTAACTGTCAAAGCGAGGGTTTCTGAAGTTAATTGATGTGTATGAACGGCAACGCTGTTCGAGCGCTTGCCTCCGACGGGACTTAAGTTCTTGTTCACGACCTCGGCGCGATACTGCGAAACGCGCGTTCTTCGCTTGTTTCTATAACGTAAGTAGGTATCCAACGCACCGCAAGTTTTAGGTCGTGTCGCGGTGACGCATGGTATGCTTCTTTCATTTGTGTTTTCCGCACTCGCTCTGGCAAGGCGAGTCGCTTGAGCGTGTAGGTCGTGGCCACATCACGTCGGTCTCCGTCGAATCCCGCAAATAAAAGTTGGTGAGCCAAGCTTGTAACTGCGGCTAAATGGGGTAAAATAAAAGTTTGGTGTTTCGATAAATAAATCGGGTTTGGATTTAAACGTCTTTGCTTACTATAGAGTTGGTGAATTGACTGGCGAATTGAGAAAGCGGTTTTTGTTTTGTCGACTCCTTTGTATGCGTAACATTAAGGAAGCTCAGAACGACATTGTTTTAACACGTGTTTGGCTTTAATTTCAGCATTTTCAGTCATGATTATTAACTTTAGGTTATAAAATATTAACGAAAATTTAAAGTAAGTAGCTGAATCTTACACCTCTAAGTCCAACCTTATAAAATATCTGACATTCTGAAGCGCCATTTAAATAATGAAACATGTGTCACATTAATTTAGTGAGAACACAAAATTAGGAAGTTTCCAAAATAACGATGAAATGCGATAGATAACGATAACAATGCTTATTTTAAAAAAATACATTTATTAAGTTACCTAATGTTATTATGCACAAATTATAAATTTAATAGGCCAAATCATAGATATTAATATAATAGCCATCAAAAAACAGATATAAATATGCTCATTTTATATCTAAAGTACCAAAGATACTTGCTACTGGTAAATAGGGCCATCTCCTGCAACCATTCTCATTTTTTTTATTTTACAATACATTTATTATGGTACCTAATGTTATTATGCACAAATTATACATTTATTAAGCCAAATCATCGATATTAATATAATAGCCACCAAAAATAGATATAAATATGCTCATTTTACATCTAAAGTAGGTAGTACCAAGTATACTTGCTACTGGTAAATAGGGCCATCTCCTGCAACGATTAGTCGAAGAACGAACAAATAAATGGTGTGCGGAAATTAGCCAGACTGAACTGATGTGTTGCTCATTTCCCTTCTTCCTTTTACCTATCTTCAAGTCGTTTGCAGGTAGCATGACCGAGCAGAATCGCAAATGACAGCGAATCGTTATTCTGTTCTAATGATCGACACGTAATGTCACGCCTATAGTCCCTGAAAGGATAGGCAGCAGTGCAGACACCTACGTCTAGTAAATATAAGTGTTAGTTATTTTAATAGGATGCATTACCCGCACGCACATTCACAAACAGCCAGACCCGGAACCTGTTTGTTCAGCCACTGCGCTAACCGAATGAGTTTGTATTTAATGTTATGTTGTCATCATCATCAGCCTATTAATGTTCCCACTGCTGGGACACAGGCCTCCTCTCTATGAGAGGGAATGGGCTATAATCCACCACGCGGGCCCAGTGCGGATTGGTAGATGTCACATGTCTTCGAATTTTTTGGTTCTAGGACATGCCGGTTTCCTCACGATGTTTTCCTTCACCGTTTTGAGAGCAGTGGTGATGAAATAAATTACACAAAGTAATGCGCCTGTCTGGGTTCGAACCCACGACTTACTGTTCGTAAGTCGGGGCCGCCACCACTGGGCCACCGCTGCTCTAGTCGGGGCCGCCACCACTGGGCCACCGCTGCTCTAAGTTATGTTGTCATAATTATACGGAAATGATTTTCAGAAAAACCAGTAGTGTCGCTGCGGCCTCAGTTGGCCACGTTGACTTTAGACGCTACAGTTTGCGGTGTCTTGATTATATGTTTTAAAAAACATTCAAGAATTTAACTCAAGAGTTCTTGGATATATTCTGCTGAAAACTATACAAAAATGTACCGACAAGTTTCTCATTTTCGTGCAACTAAAGTTATTGGAGTGAAAAATGTGAGGACGTAGCTGTGAAACGTTCCTTGAAGGTGACGGAGAGTAATCTGTCATATTCGCGCTCGAGAAAGCTTCAAATTGATATTATGTTACAGATCCCTGACTCTTTCTTCCCAACCTAGCTTTGTTACGGCTTACTGCAACGGGTGAGTTTGATAAAAGGAACTAATACTTGTAGGTACCTATATGTTTGGGCTCTATACACATGTTTCTTTTTCCCACAGTGTTTGGTGTTGTTGACACTGCTAAAAATATGGCCTGAATAAGTAAATATTCACAGTTAATATTGCCACATTCATGGGCCTCGGGTGATGTGAATTGCGTTAAGAGACGCGCGCGCTTCGTATGTTTTTTTGTTTGGTGCCGTCGGGCGTCGCTTCGCGCGTGCCGTTTTCATAACAATTCTTTCATTTTAGTTGCAAGACGTGTGTAGACCTTGACTGGTCAAGAGGTCAAACCGGAAAGGCAATATTCTAACTCTCATTTTTATAAAATTTTACGAGTAGTAAGAATTACGTAATGAAAGATTTCTATGGTGTCTTGATAAGGGAGATTTTCTCACAAGATTTATGATAATTCCTACCGTCCATAACTTCCTTTATCTCAAATAGAAGCAGAGAAATGATCCGTTCACTAGAATTTATTAATCAATAAAAGTCTAGCGTTACTGGAATATTACTCTTTATTTTCATTTTACTTTGAAAACTCAACCGGTGTTTTGTTCACTATTTTATTGAAAGTATTGAATTGCATAAAGTTTTACATAAAAGTTTTACATAAAGAAAAATTATCCTGTATTGAAAAGTTGCCGCTTCTGATTTTTTTGTTGTGTAAAATGCTCGTGTTTTATAATATTTTTCCAAGAGTTAAAAAAAAATGTTCATTTATTTTCCTGTTTTCGTTTATTTTATGTTCGGGAAAAGCCTATTGGCATAGCTCGAATTGTGCCAAGCTGATGCGACCATGATTCAAATGCCGTACGCAGTTTTCCGATCAGCACGAGCCGAACGAAAACCATGAATAAGTGTAGTATTTACTTCGGGTCGGCTTGTTGTTCACACATAACATAACACCACGCCTGTAATCCCCGAAGGGTTAGGCAGAAGTGTACCTAATAATACGCCCACATTTCACCAGTTATGTTTAAGTCCCATGTAATAGGGGGCGAGTCTATTAACATCAACCGGGCACAAATCCTGACTCCGTATCTGGAAATACCCAATAACACTTTGCCCGACCTAAGGATCGAACCCAGGAAATCATGCTCAGAAGTCTCGATTGCGACCACTGGACCAACGAGGCAGTTGTTTAAGAGCGGCCAACCCGCCATACTTTTCACGAGAATTTTGACAAAAGCTCGTGCTTGATTATGCCGTTGTTACACATATATCTTTAAATTTTTTGAATTGATAGGTATATTGTGCACTATATCTAGGCTTCTATCGAAGCAAAAAATAAAAATTTGTAGGAACAAATTCAGTATAAGCCTCCAAAAATTGCTGTTTTTCTCAAATTTTACCTCAACTTTGCCCGTTCTTATTGTACTCATAAATTGTAAAACTAAAGAAAATAGCCCGATAGAAGCCTTGCGAATATAGTGGAGATTTTAAATAACAAATATTTACTTCACAAACTTGTAAGACTTATTCAAAAACACGTATTTCCTGGAACAAGTTTTATAAACTTTCGAACACAATTTTTCGTTCAATGTCCTCGCGTTAGTCGGTATGAGGTGCGTGGGTGACGAGTAGTACGAGGTCGGGGCTAGGTAAGACAGGGCAATTGAAAAAATATCGCCGCGATGGCTCTGGATGAAACAACAAGCTTTTCGACCATGCTCGCGTTGACGATAGACGCGCCGGGAAGGGCCCTCTTAACATACGCCTATACTTATTGCCATGCAACAACCAATGAATAACCTACAAAACTAAAAGTAATTTTTTGACCGAGAAAAGAAAATCAAGAAACCGAAAACATCATGTCCAACCCAACGCTCAACCACAACAACACAACCTAAAGATACCGTTTTCATCACAATAGATATCATGTAGCTTATGATTTTCCCTACAAGCAAGTCGTATCCATTTCGAGGGTACCAGGGCATCATACCCTTTCACGCTACCGCTAACATGGAAGGGACGACTTGTAAAACCTCCTTTGATGTGGAATCACTGTAAACGTTTTCTTGGGCTGAATAAAAGGACCTAACTATGAAATGATCTTTTTTTTGTGTATTTTTCCAACAAAGGTAAATCAAATGTAAATTAGGATTATCATCGTCTTTGTACCATGTTATTTGGGGTCCGCGCACGCGTTTCTTTTTTCCATTCTCACCTGTCACTCGTTACGCTATCATTTACTGCTTTCTCCTTCATATCATTCTGATTTATACCAGGATTAGAGCCTTAATTCCTGTGTGAGCCTTGCTACAGCAGAGTACAGTTTAGACTTGGAAAACAACATTTTTTCTGTAATATGTCACCTAAAAATTTTTGTTTTTCGCAAACTGTCCATTTCAAGCTATTGTAGTCCAGTCAGTTAGGTATTTCCTAAAAATCACGGTTCAGCTACATTCCTCTTCAGTCAAGCGCCATATTTGCTTGCTCAACATAGTGACGAATAAAAGCGAAACATTTTTCACATTGGTGACGTCAGGAGGAATTCCTCACGTTTCGTCTGCGAGCGTCATTGGGAACTATCTCTCTGAGCCACCTCGAATTTAAACCTGAAACTATGATAAATACTAGATCTATTTTTTTGGTTTCTTCTCCTTAAATAACTACGTAATCGCCGTAAATTCCGAAAGAATAAATTTGCTTCTTTTTCTCCTGCGCAATAAAATGAAAGAAACTAGTAACTACTATTTCTCGCGTATACGCTTGAAATACGACAGGATACTGACAGGATTCTGGGCCTTCATCGTACGACCAAAAATCTCAAATAATTTTTCGCGAAAACATCACGAAAAAAACTGAAGACACAATTTCCATTTTATCAAAGTATAAGAACGTGCTATGAAAACAAATTCACTCTATTAACCTCTAGGGGAGAATATAATACTAATTAATATTATCTACGTAGTGCGGGTTTTCTTTACTTTGCTGGTTCATTATTTTCAGGAAACTGTTTTATAATATTTACTTAAAACTGTATAATTTTTAAGTTACTTTCACGATTAGTTTACATTAACGTTCTCTCAGCTACTATCAAGACTAGCGTAAAATTTGCTTTCACCGAGTATACCTTAAATATAGCATATGTCGTCCTTCTTTCTTAAGCCGAGTGACTGAGACGATTCTACGGAGTCGAAGTTTATCTAAAACTTCATGTATTTATATATATCTTTTATATTTTTCAAAGGGCTACTGTCCCTCTTTTATGCTTATTTTGGTATTTTTAAATAAGATTTTCGTCGATTCACGGAGTCTGAATCTGTGCCCGGTTGTGCCATCTATAACTTGTGACTGTAAGATAACCGGCGAAAAATGTGGGCCATCTATTAGATACACCTCCACCACCTACCTCTTGGGGGTTTCAAACGTGATGTACTGTTATATTAGTCGATTGCTTGCATACCATCATCATCGCAGCCTGTCATACTGACGTTCCAAGTTTAAAAATATCGATGCACTGTATTTATAAAGTTTAAAAGCAAGATTTGTGTGAGTAAAAAAGTACGCAATGACGACTCATTGAATAGGCTTGTGTCCTGAAAAAATCTAATTAGTCCGTCAGTTAGATTATCAATAAATATTTGACACGTATTTTTTCTTTGGTTATGTAAACCAAAATTGACGAAGATACGACGCTTTTAAAATTCAGAATAGATACGTCACGCCGTGCTATAATTTTTAGTGCATTGTGAAGTCACGAGCCCCCACTCTCGAGTTTTGATGCGTTTTATCTTTGTCAATATTCATTGATTTACAAAACCAAAAAATTATTATTGATGGTGGAAACTAGCCTATTGAGAATGTTCACACCCCGTTCTACTCGGTTCTGTCAAGGTATTTATGAACCGGATGCATGGCCGAATTTCAGCCAATGAAATTGCACATACCTCTCTACCTACAAACTTACTAGCAGTTCAACATTTCAGACGTGCCAACGACGATCCCCAGACGTCGTGTTCAATTAGGCAGCACCCTTTGATCCAACATAATAGCGATTTGACATTAGATAGAACTTGGACGGAGATAAAGTACGACCCAGTTCCTTTGTCTGGTGTTTGAATAGAGTTAGATATTACCTGACAGCCAGTCAAGCAGGATCTATGTTGGTATAGATTGGTGAGAGAATCTGTAACTTAACTTCTGGAATATGAATCAGATACTTAGTATCAATAGAGTCAGAGGGACATCCCCCCTGTCTCCTAGTCAGTGAGATTAGTCAGATAGGCAGTCGCTCCATGTAATTCCGCTGCATCCGTTTAGACTGGAAACCGATCCCAACATAACTGGGAAAAGGCTAGACAGATCTAGTATCACCAATGCCTGGAGTTATCGTTGATATATAAAGCAGTGATACCGTTGTGAGCCGAGTGTGAGCCGCAGTGAGCCGATGGACTGTTAAGTCATAGGTCTCGAGTTCTAACCCAAGACACGCACGCGCATTCATGTGCGTATTGTTTAATTATCACTTGCTTCGGTGAAGGAAAACATCGTGAGGAAACCAGCATGCCTGAGAGATATTTCTCGACGGCATGTAAAGCCAAGTCAGAGGCCCATGGGCGGCTTAAAAACTCTGACACCAGGTTAGGCACTAACCACACGATAAAGAAATGTTGTTGATATACATATATTGTAATGGCCAGAGTTCATTCTTCAGTGATGATACCTCATTAGAATCTCTCGGTCTCTTTTAGGCAGGAGAAGTTTATGGGCTGCAATAGGCTAGTTTCAACCAATCAATAAATTGCAAATCTATTTAGTCCGTCAGTTAGAGTATTGGAAAATAATAGACACGTATTTTTTGTTTTTGTAAATCAATGAATGTTGACAAAGATAAAACGCATCAAAACTCGGAAGTGGGGGCTCGTGACGTCACAACGCACTAAAAATTATAACACGGCGTGACGTATTGAGAATTTTAAAAGCGTCGTATCTTCGTCAATTTTGGTTTACGTAACATAAGAAAAAACACGTGTCAAATATTTTTTGATAATCTAACTGACGGACTAATTACATTTTTTCAGGACACAAGCCTATTGTATTATGACTCGTAAGTTTTTTTAACATACTGATTATACCAGGCTCATCAATAGCTTATATTTCGCGTGTTGAGAAGGTAGTGAGCCTATTAGCCTGAACAAATAAACTGTCCGGCCAGTTTTTGATCCTAAAGTAAATCAAATAAGTAAATAATATCAGTCGGTTAAAATTGAAGACCACTGAGGCCATTTCACAAACAACACGTAATTCGTATTCGCCACTCACTTCATTAACAAAAAAGACGGAAACAGTCTATATAGTCAAGGAACTGCCGAAAGTAACGACCCTCCTAAGAAATTAGCTCTAAACCCGGTACCCCCAAGTTCAAAAATTAAACGTCTTATTTTTTACGTCGAAACCGTTCCCCCATTCTCCAAATTTTTATGGATCCGCAGAACTTGATTAAAACTCCAGTAATTAAGTGCGTCGTTAAAAACAGGTTGTTTTTCGGTGCGAGGGGGTGCGATGACTACGTACTATCCCCGGCTTTGTATCGGTAATCGTTCTTTTGTTTCGAGCCCACAGTTTTCGTGCTCCGCCGGGGTTCGACGTGGCGTGGCTGAAACTTCACAATTAGGCCTTTACAACCTTTGTACGGCGTCCGGTGAAAAATGGAACACCCTGTCTATGGGGCCAGTGAATTTACTAGACAATTTTTTTAAATCGTTACAAAATCTTCGTTACCTACTCTTTTTATTTTAAACTTTCTGTTGCCCGCGATATTCGTACGCGTGGTAATGTTATAAAAATATGACTTCCGTATTTGGATCGGATTTTGTTAACAATTTCAAGGGTTTTAATTTTTTTGCCTAATCCTTTTTCTAGAATAAAAGTAGCCTAAGTTGCTCCTTATAACATCAGCAATCTGCCAGTAAAAATCAAAATCGGTCCAGCCGTTTCGGAGATTAGCCGGAACAAACAGACAGACAGACAAAAATAAAAAATAAATGTATTGAAAATACAAGATGCCACAAGATGACGACGTGTCAATAGAACCATTTCTCACCCCTGTACAAAACGTAAATGTGACACGAAAACCGGTGAGAATTTAATTCTCGACAGAATGTTTAATAATTGAATTATCCCACCAAAATGGCCAACGCTTTTGAAGTGATTTACCTGCTGCCATTTTGTTTTAAGTTTGAAGTTATTTTAATGATGATACATGCTGTGTTCGTGTGTAGGAAAATAAATTTATGTTTGTTGGTGACACTGCAGTTATTAATTAGACGTTCCATTGTTCGATAGTTGTATTTGGTAATTTTGTGTTTTTCACTACACAGGCTGTTCGCAAACTGTTAAAATTAATTCAACATGATTCTAGAATCATAGGTTTCAGTGATTAAATTTTTCGTCGATAATTAGAAAAATAGGTATTGCACTTCTGTGTGTTATGGATTATTTAAAATAAACTTCTAGAATTTTCAACGCTACTAGTTTCTAAATTTTTCTAAAGTTATAAACATCATAACATCATGTCGGTAATCCTCGAAGGGTTAGGCAGAGTTGTGTCTAATATTATAGTACACCCACATTTTGTCAGTTATGTTTTAAGCCGCTTAGGGTCGCCCCCTATTACACAATAGGGGGCGAGCCTATTGCCGTTAACCGGGCACAAGTCCAGACTCCGTGGATGCTATAAAGAAATTATTGATGGAAAAACCCAATAACATTTGGAAAAACCCAATACCTAACACTCTACCCGACCTGGGAATCAAACCCAGTACCCATCATGCTCAGCAGTCACGCTTGCGGCCACTTAGACCAAAGAAGCAGTTTAGTTCTAGAATGTTCATGTTCGTACTGATTTCGTGATAACAGTACGCGTCGAAGCCCCTGTATTTATCAATAAAATATTAAAGATAAAAATAAGTAGGCAGTTAAAAATAAAAGTCGATTCATGGTAGCGATATTCGTGACGTTAAATAAAATAAGTGGTCTCATCATGAGAATATTCCGCTTACTCACGTTAACATTCACCTCACGTCTGACGGACGTTTACGTTGTTATAAAGGATAAAATGATGTCCCGGATATAATATGACGAGAATATAGATTGGCTGTAAAATATTTTCCGGTTCATTCACTTAATTACTGAAGTTATTAGGCACAATTTAATTACAGAGTTTTGTCCAAGAGAAGGTTTTAAACTGACCTTATTTGGTAATGGTTCTATCATTGGTTACAATTTATATAGCGAAATAAAACTCTGGTAAATTCAATGTAAAACAAGGAAACAAAACATATTTGGCACTTATATTTATTTATTTAAACTTCATGTACAATAGTGGTACATAGGCGGACTTAATGCCACAAGGCATTCTCTACCAGTCAACCTTTGGGTTAAATAGGAAAACATAGTGATAGGGTACAAAGTAATGTCTAAACAAAAACTTTTTGTTAACGAGAGTTTAGATTGATACTAATACACATAAACAGATAAAATAATCTAATAGATATTTTAACAAATACCAAAAATTAAAAACAAAATAACAAGAAACCTAATAATTATTATTATGACGACTTCAAATTGAGAGCTATGACAGGGTGTAAAAGACCTCATCACGAAGCCGTCAACCAAGCATTCTGTACATCAAACTAAGTATCTTTACGAAGAAATTATTGCTGGGAAACAACTTTTTTTTTTGGGGTGAAAAATCATGTTTTGTGGTAGAACTCAATGTAACGCACTCAAAACATTGTGTTGGATGGATTGAATAGTACGGGGGTCGTGGAGGTGTTTAAAGTAAAAATCTTACATTAAATACTTGTATTAAAAAAAAAGTGTTATTTAGGTTTTCCATCTGGAATTTCTCAGTTGCATTGTGGGTGTACATTAGGTACACCTCTGTCTTACGCTTCGGGGATTACAGGCTTGATGTTATGTTATGGGAAAGTGCGTGGTTTCTATCACTGAAGTCTTCTTGGCTATATAATACATCGACTATTGATAAGCTCTGCTCTGGTGGGCCAGGCTACTGGCTGATCATAAAAGTAAGTGTCACAAGAAACCATATAAAACAAAAAAAAATCGACACCACATTGCGCCACATTATGAAAAGAGCAGTCTTAATAATAAAGGTTTTCGTGACAAAAAGTCGAATGGCCATAAGGAAACTATGAAGATATTGCCTGGCTATGACATTAGACGTTGATAGCCGACAAATCGACAGGGTGTGGGCTATGGGGCTATCATTGTAACTGTTATTGCCTGATCAAGGGCTGAGTGATGGGTCGCAGTTAGTTTGTGATTTTTTCTTTGTTAAGTGGAAAAAATTCGGTCTCAATCGGTGGTTTTTTTTTGTATTAAAAGCGCTGTTCATTTATTTACAACATAGATAATTCACAATATCGATTTTTTTATAGTTTTTATATTGATACGTTAGCTACTTATGAAGTAACTTCGTTTTTAAAGTCAGCAATACCGCAAACCTGTGGAGCAGATACCGATACAGAAAGTGTATAGCAAAACGTGGCAAGGACGATAATATCGCCGCGATAATCTCGCTCGTGCAGGCGGCCCCTAAGGCTTCAAAAGTTTCGTCTACTACTCGTGGTAACACCTTTCGGGTGGAAGCACGGTATTTTTGCCAACCTATAGCCAAAACGAAATCTCCTATCCACCTTCCAGTTCTTCATCGTCATTCTCCTGCCCTTATCCCGATTTACTTGGGGTCGGCGGTTTTTTTTTTGGATGGGAAATGATCAAATGACTCCTCCCGCTCTGGGCGGAGCAGGAGGGAGTGTCAGACTTTTACTGACTAAAACCCATCCATGTTCCGTCATCGCCCTTTGTGTTCCGGGGTCACGGTATCTCTTTCGAACAGTCCCGCAACCCCGGCAGGCATCAGTCTTTGCGGCGCGCGTGGAACACGAATGCGCCGTCGACACGGCAAGGCGCAGCATGCCTTGTTCTCCCACACTTCTCTATTACTCGTCATCTCAACAGTAGCCTCATTTTTAACCATATCATCCTCCACACAGTCCACCCACCGTTTCTTTGGTCTTCCTCTACTCTTATAGCCTTATAGCCCATTCATACTCAACATTTTCCTCATTCCTCCACATCACATGTCCATCCAACCGATCATCGGCCCATTTACTCCCGGAATCAATTCTAATTACTATCTAACTCGTTAATAGAATGTAATTAAATAAGACGAACATCTACGACACCAGACTTGTGCAAACTAGTCCGGAAAACTAGTGGTTTGCACACGACAACTTGTTTACTGTTCCGTATTGACAAGTCAACGACGAGTTTACTAATGAGAGCTTGTCAATTCTGTATTTTGCGCAGTCGTGCTGTAATTAATTTGTATGTTTATAGCACAGTTTAGACGTTAATTGGAAACGTTAGAATTTATTGCACAATGCGAAGGATATGTCATAAAACAGATAAGATACAAAATTCTACCAAATAGATGAAATAGATAGAGGCCAAGAGCAGCCTTATTTTTATATTTCACACTAAATGGGTAACCTACATTTCTTACAAACTAACAAACATCAAATTTAAAGTTTGTTGTATGAGTTTGACATATTATGTCGTAGAGATCAAGCTATCTTTTACTCGAATGAAGTATAACCTCTGATTTTGCTTACATATGCAACGGGGAAATAAGAAAGCTTTTAATAAACTAATTCTCCTTTTTTACAACGCCAACTAAATATAATATTTTAAAGAAAGCGTTAAGTATAAGATCACAAAACTAGAATAGAATACTATGGTCATGCTTCGGAGGCAACAAGGCAAAGCGATATCTACCTATGTATAGAAGGGAATGTGTTGTAGGTATGTGATACTAACCACCTATAGGCTAAACTAATCAGAATTATCGCTGCGGGCGTGTCGGCTCACTGTTTAACATTTACAAGCCATCGACAAGATATGCAATCTAGTGGATAGCTTGTCTATGGGTTAGTGACGTAATAGGTTGTCCCGGAACTTGTTCGTAACTCTAGTACCTACCATGTACCTCTAGTACATGTATTGTGCGTATACATGGTGGATGTACCGATGTACCGTTGTAGCTACTGAAAACTTTCATAGACTAACTAATCGTATCTTTAATTTTCTGGTCTTAAATAACTTTATCAAAGGTACCAACAGTTGGCTGTTAAAACTTAATTTTTTTATGATGACTATCCATACAATTTTGTAGAAGGATTTGACTCTTCAAGATCAACGGACGTTAGAGTGTTACAACATCTCAAAAATCCACCATGTATCAGGCCGTAAATATGGCCACATTCAGTTTTAGAAATTTTCAAAGTATTTGTTTTTTTACTCCCATTTTACTTAATTTAATATGTGCTGCTCCTATAACCTTCGGATCACTGAACTCAACCAAACTTTGTTTAAAATAAATCCACGAGCAAATCCTTCCATATTATCAACGGTCAAAAGGAGTAAAATAAATACTCGTTGATTTATCATTAAACGCTGTGTGATATTTTCATGTGTTTTCAGCATGATCGCTCATTCCGTTTGACTAATTTATGTGCCATTGTCCTTTTTCAGAATTTTGCAATTCAATAATGAAATATTATCGTTTCAATGGCTTCGTAAAATCAGAACAATCCAGCCGAACATATTCCTGGAAAATATATCGCAGTCAAAGGGCAATTCGAGTTTATTTAAATTGTGTAAAGCACAGGTTAGACAAACTGGTCCAACCTGTGTGTCCAACAATTTAAGCCAAGCGTGAGTTGGACTCAAGTACAGAAAGGCCAAAGGAATTTACGAGTACACTGGATCATATTACCGGGATAAAAAGTATCCTATGTGTTTATCCAGGTTATAAATTACCTGTGCGCCAAATTTCTTTCATATTCTTTCAGTAATTTTTGCGTGAAAGAGTAACAAACATGCATCCATCCATCCATACAAACTTTCGCATTTGTAATAGTAGTAAGAATAGTAAGATAAGTTTAAGTCATCGTGATGAAAGGATTAGTCGGATAGACTCTACGTTACCGAGTGCTAGAAAGAGCTGTGCAGGTCGCTATTATACGGGTGGGGTGTTATTTGAGTCCATTTACACGCATAGAGAAGAAGAAGATGGTAATAAGAAATTTCACCTAACTCTATTAGGTACCTACTATTAAAAATATGTACCTATGACAGATAGACTGCAGGCTATGGCCAACGCCCCGTCTACGACTTCAGTGAAGCCACTAGCGTCAAGCGACGCGCACGTATCTCATCTTACTTCTTACCGTCGCGTCGCAGTGAGTCGTGCAAAGACTAAGAACGCACTAACAGGTGGCTTGCTTAGCACCTAGAGCTTGGCGAGTCGCCTTGCGAGTAGCGAAGCGAAACAAACGTTCTAGAATCTCTGCAACCGCACTGCGCACTAGGCGACTGAAGCGTGGAGTTTGGGTGGGTGCAAGCATGGGACCTGTAAGTGGGTCCGTATTAGCCTAAGCAATTTCATTAATTTCTTTTCTCGCAGTCGTTGTTGTTACATCCTCTTCATGAGCATTTCCTTCGTGGCCAAACGGTAAAGCTTTGGTCACACAAAGGCGAATCCCGCGCGATGCGGGATGATAGTCGGTCGCACCGAATTGTGTGGACGTGGACTTACGAGGGCAAATCCAATTTGTGGTTTGACTATGTATTGAGTACTGGTCTGCGTGTGTTTGCATTGATTATTGTAAATAGCGGTTTCTATTCTGCTTGTTGAATTTCGGTGGAATGTGGGTAGTTATAAATTGTATTTGGTTGATGAAGTTGTATAAATACTTTTCCATCTTGGATAGGATAGATGGATAGGATAGGATAGATGCGTTTATTTATGGTATAAACCATTTTTAACGCCACAAAAAGGTGAGAATTTGTATAATAGGTATAGTTGTGTTTGAGCCGTTTGGGGTGAAACACTATACTCTTGGCCAAAGGATTTTTCAGGACATTGCCAAGAGATTGTTCGACTCTTATCATGACTTCTCGTGATGGCTGGTCGATTTCATGGCCAAAGAATTAGCATTGCCATCCAACGTAGTAATGCTGCCAGCCTTCTGGGCGTTTTCCGCGTTGTTAGCGACGTGGGCGAACTTTATGACGCCCTTATTTAATTCTTTTTCTGATTTTTTATGCATATTTTATTTATTTTTTAAGTCTGGATACTTAGTAAATGAACAAACGCCCAAAAATAGATTTATTCTTATTTTGTTCTAGTTCAAGCAGGTAGGTAATAATAACCAAAAACCGGCGCTATAGAAATATGTTTACTTTTCTCACCAATTATCTATATAATAATCCACATTGTCACTCTACAATCATTACAAAACACGCTATATTTCCCACTAGTGCGGTAATACCCACTATAAATTCTCCCAGCCCGATGCAATTCAGATCAATTCCTAATTATATCTCACCTATAATTAGAAATAGATTAACGCTCAGTGCGAGCTAATTACAATCGATTTCAGCAATTCATTTCTTTTGGAATGCGTATGTTAGGTGTTTTATTTTGACATATTTAGACTCGCCGTGTCATTCTAACGTTCACCTTGTTTCTATCAGTTTTGATTCTTCAATTTCTATTTGCTAATTGTTTTTATTTACGTCTAGTGTGATTCGACTGCTTCTCTTCAATTATCTGATTCATTTGTTATTGTCTAGAAAATGGTGAGTCACTGTTGCTCGCTTATGTATGTACGAGCATAGTGCTCAGCCTAGTAACTACACACACGCATGTTGTTTGTGATATCATGTCATTTGTATGACATCGATCTTTATCGCCATTCCTTGCTACATTTCATAAATTACTTTCCCGGTAAACTCAATAAGGTTGAATTCTTGTAATAACAGTTATTTATTAAGAAGAGATTTAATTCGTCTACATCCTGTTCCACTAAAATATCATATTTTAGTGGAACAGGATGTGGGGTAGATATAATAAAATATACCAATATAACTCAAACATGTGGAAAATATGGTCAACGTTAAGACGTTGGTTCCGGCTGTCATTTGTAGATCTTTGACAGTTGTTACAGTTAGTCAGTGGCCCGAAAGTCTGACAAACAGTATTACCCAGTACTACCTGGGTTGTAGAGGTCAGATAGGCAGTCGCCCCATGGAAAATACTGGTATACAACTACATCCGGTTAGACTGGAAGCCGACCCCAACATAGTTGGGAAAAGGCTAGGCAGATGATGATGACTATGTAGAAAATATAGTCAAATTCTTGGCTCGTGAGACAGTTAAAGTTCGAGTCGTACGTATACTATAAAATGCAGAAAGAGACTTAATAAAAGTGAGCGATACATTGCAGAGAATAAAAAGAGGAGTAAAAACAAGTAATAACCACAAACGCAGCTTTGATTCAATGAGGAGCTCACAAAGGATATGAAATTAATTCAGTTTACCATCACAACAAGAGAAAGCGAAGTGCAAACAATAATATAATCACGCTGGCAATTGTAGCGGACTCGCTTTGTGGTTTAGTTACAATGATCGTGGTTTAGCGAGCGTTTAATGCGACTAAACTTTGCTGTTAAGCTGCGTTTACGCGCCGGCAGCGTAGCGATGTTTAGGGATTGTGTCGGTGTTCTATAAAACGCTTGTTGGTCGGATCAAACAACGCTGCATATTATTATATAAATATTTATTAACGGTATGATAGTGTATTATAGCTCCAAATAAAAAGGATCACAAAATTGTCATTTGTAGATCTTTGACAGTCGTTATAGGTAATCAGTGACCCGAAAGTCTGACAACCAGTCTTCCCAAGGGTATCGTATTACCCAGTACTAACTGGGTTGTGGAGGTCAGATAGGCAGTCGCTGCATGTAAATACTGGTATTCAGCTGCATCCGTTGAGACCGGAAGCCAACCCCAACATAGTTGGAAAAAGGCTAGGCAGACAAAAACATATGAGAAAAATACTTAACGTCGAGATGTAGTGTTTAAAAGATCTGTGTAGTTTAGTACCTACCTACGTTTGTAAATAAAAGAAACATTGCATCTAGGACCTCGGCAGTTTCAGTATTCAGTCGGGTAAAATCGGAACAATTATGTACTCACGTGCGCCAAATTAAGACATATAAAGCTGGTTGTACGTCCTCATCCTGTTCTAACGCTCTCCTGAACTCCGCCTCAACATCCTAATCCTACCTACGGTTATTGTAAAGTTAAGAAGTGAAGCAATTAATGCCATTTACGTCACGTTACCCACCCGCTAGTCCGGACGCGCCGTAATGTTAACGCGTACGTAAACGTTAGCCGCCATGATAATGTTTCGCAAAGATGTGTTTAACGTAAATGTGAGTATATTACTGTGTTGGATTACGGTAAACAGTCATTAATTTAAGCTTTATTAGGAGATTTACGAGTTAATGAGGCATTTCATATTTTATGAAGATATTGTGTTTTGTTTCTTGAGAACTGCTTGAAAGTGACGAATTAATTGTGCAAAGTGAGGATGCCTGAGGCATAAAGGTTTGGGCAAACTTGTACGGACAAATTACGGACTACCACTGGACACTGACAAATATTTCAATAGATAATCTGTTTGTAGGCACCGGTTCGACTAAACCTTAACACAAAAACGAATTAACTAATCATCTTTGACTAGGTACGTGAAAAAATCAAGCAAAAACACACGAAAACTTCCAACAAAATTGTCAAAATACCAAAATACTATCACACATTCTCAACAATTTCCAGTAAGAAACATTCTACGTTTGCTCAATATCTGCGACTCGTAAATGCGACGGCAGCCGCTATTCTTATACCCATTCACTTCTGAATCCCTGGTACTCCGACTCACAGACGAATAATATGAATCAACATGAATATGCCATCTACATCTTGTAGTAACAATAAATTATTTCGTATCTTCGTCAATATCCCTGGTCGACAAGAAAATGGAATAGGTGTATACTTATTTACGACTTGGATGGATTTCTGGAGATATTTTGGTCAGATCTTGTGTAACTAGGCAAAGAAGACGAAGGTGCTAGTTTTCGATTTAGCAGTACCTATTTATTAAAGAGTTAAGAATATAAATCTTGATGGATGAAGAAGTTAAGGAAGACCAAACAAAAGATGGATGGATTGTCTGAGGATATATGAAAGAGACAGGAGTAAATGATCCGGGGTTTCGGGACTGTTCGAAAGGACCCGGAACATAAAGGGCGATAAAGGAACATGGATGGGATTTACTCAGTAAAAGTCTGACACTCCCTCCTGCTCCGCCCAGAGCGGGAGAAGTTAATTGATGATTTCCCATCAGAAAAAAAAGAAGTAAAAGATGCAGTGAGTGGAGAATAGAAGAAGTAGTAGTAGGTAATATGGGGCAAGGGAAGGAAGATGAGTATATATTGTACAACAACACAGCCCTGAAACAATTACTACACCCATTCTGGGTTCAGTCGGCTTGTGCCGATTAACAAAATACGTTGGTCATAATAATATACATATAATCTCGCTCAATCACTTTCGAGTCGGGTCGACACAATTCGACATACCGAGTCGATCGGCTTTTTCCGAACACAAATCTACGTACTTATCATAGCTTGAGATGTAGAACTCCAACTCTGTGAAACGGAAAGAGAAATCATTCAATCGATGTCGAAATTCCCGAAAATCAGGAAACAAATGCTTTAAAGAGAACACCAGACGAATCGAGAACCTTCATAAAGTAGGTTTCAAACAAAAAAAGGATCCTCTCATTGGTGAATTTGTTCGTTTAAAAAGCTTTTTAAAATACCGTCTCCTGATCTGACCTACTAAAACAAAGTGCATTAGATGCTTATTTTCTCCGAGTTGAAAGTCAAATGGGGTGAAATGGGGTAATGGTAATCGAAGGCGACGTCCCGTGGCCGCAGTATTTGTGTTGTATTATGAACCTTACGGTTTGGAACTTAAAGTAAAGTAGTTGAGTGGGTGGATTTGGTTAGTGGTTTTTGTGAATTTGTTACATGTGTGTTATGTAATCTAAATTATTAAAGATTTGCTTTTGAACCTACAACGTATACAAAGTTTAACAGAGGTTTGTATATTGTATAACGGGCTGGTGTCCGCAACTCCACGTCAAAGCGTGTATTTTGCGTAAGGGCTATAATCCACCACGCGGGCCCAGTGCGGATTGGTAGATGTCACATGTCTTCGAATTTTTGGTTCTAGGACATGCCGGTTTCCTCCCGATGTTTTCCTTCACCGTTTTGAGAGCAGTGGTGATGAAATAAATTACACAAAGTAATGCGCCTGTGAGGTTTCGAACCCACGACTTACTGTTCGTAAGTCGGGGCCGCCACCACTGGGCCACCGCTGCTCTTTAACAGAGGTTATAAAATACTTGAACTTTTTATAGGGTAAACCAACTATAAACATCATTAATTATGGTGTATTCAGAAATACCGCTTTCTGTATGAAACTCTTGATCCAACTGCCTAACGAGAGTCTCTTCAAGCGTTGATTGAGCTTTTGGCTATTAGTCCATTGATTGTTACTATTTCGATCATGTCGATGACATATATATATCTACAAAATATTTCTAAATCATTTTGAATCCTAGCTGTAGTAGGTATTTTCATTGATTTTGTGTCGCTCGAAAACACATGGAACTCCAACGTAACTGGCGATATGTAAGTGTACTAAAGGTCACTTCAGCCTAACTCTTCGAGAAAGACAAACGTAATGTTACGGGCCTATTCCACGATGCCGATTTCGAATAGCCACTATTTACCGAATAAAATTAATTAAAAAATGTAACACAATTTGTACGAAATTATGTGCCAAGTAAGTTAATCGCAGGTGGTGAAACAGGCCCTTAGTGTCTTTTAATGTAGTCCTTTTTTTTTATTTTTGTCCTAATTTTTTTTTTTACCTTTGTACCAAATGGATGGCCACAATAAATAGATGGCCCAATCAGGCATCAGGAACAAGGTTCAGGCTGCCGATGGTCACGGGTTATTCTAGTTATTTTTATCTTGAAAATAATGTTCCTGAAATAAAAAAAAAAAAAAACCGAAAATCTTCAATCCAAAAATCCAATCCAATCCAAACAAAACCAATCCAATCCAATCCAATCCAATCCAATCTTTATGTTACAATGTATTTCTTCCCACTCATCCCTTTATAAAAATAATCCTCCCCTACAATGTCCAAATACTCTCCACGTAGACTAGACTACAAAACTAGCCCGGCTTTCTGCTGGATATCTAGATAAAGTGAGTGCGGCGGAGAGCCACATAAATATCCAGGAGATAAGAGCCGGCAGACGTTTGGTGGGTGCAAGTTGCGCAGTTATTGTGTGCACTTTTATATTAAATAAAACGACATTGGGAAGTACTGTTGTGTTGGTGTTTATTTTGATTATGATGAAGCTCTAGATTGAAAGTGGATTTTAAACTTCTAATCGATTGTGAAAATCACGCCTGTAATCCTCTAATTGTTACACCCACATTTCGCCAGTTATGTTTATGTTTATTGTAATAGTGGGCGAGCCTATTGCCATCAACCGGGCACAAATTCAGTCTCCGTGGCTGCTACTAAAAAAAAACCTGATGGGAAAACCCAAAAACACTTTGCCCGAATCGGGAATCGAACCCAGGACACGCTTAACAGTCGCAATTGCGAATATAAAGGGTGTAAAACACCTCTTAACGAAGCCGAAAGGCACTTGTTCTCGTCGTCATTGTGATCGGTTTTTTGTTCTACACCATACCTGGGAACCTACTAGTTACGGAGATATTGGGAGTCAAAGTTTCAACTCTTTGACAAGTTTTTTTTTAAATACAAGTTTTTAATGGAAGATTTTTACTTTAAATACCTCCACGACCCCCGTACTATTCAATCCATCCATCAGTACAATGTGTTGAGTGCGTTACATTGAGTTCTACCTCAAAACATGATTTTTCACCCATAAAAAAAGTCGTTTCCCAGCAATCCAGCCAGCAAAGTTACATAATTTGATGTACAGAATGCTAGGTTGACGGCTTCGTGATAGGTCTTTTACACCCTGTATGTATACTTGTTTAAAATACATACGGTCCCATAAGAGATTTAGATAGAGGTAAAGCTGTATACATATTGATATTGCCAACAATGCTGCTGCAATTGCGGTAAATACTTGTTTATTCATGAAAAACAATGTTAGCGCTATCTGTCCTTAGTTGTGGAAGCTATGTACACAAAAGCCATTATCTTATTATCTCATGTTGGGAGAAGTAGAAATTTAGTTTTTCCTAGTCCTCCGCTAATCTTTTCTGAGTAATTGCGTTTCGGGATCCAAGCCAGTTAAATCGTGTCTCTAGGACTTCGTCGAGCCTTATTGTCTCGGCGCTTTTTTGGTGTTCGCCACTGTTGATTTTGGCGGGCTTGTCCCAATAATAACAATATTTCATGTTGTTGTACAAAAAAGCATATTCTTTCTCTCTAAACATAACTTTAGTTTCATCGATTGACAAGAGTGCAATACGAAGGAGGTGAGTAAACTTCAAAACATTCTAATTTCGTCTCCCATAAACCGTTCTATTACTACTTATCCATCATAGAAGCGTCCTCCCTAGCCTGAAGTCACACAAGTTATTTCCTAAACGCCTGAAGTTAGAGAACTTAGGCACTTACTTCGATTTGCACAAATATGCGAGCGGATGACGACCGTCACAAGAATCTGAGAGACGCTTTCAAACTATTTGCGGGAATTTAGCTCCAGTTTAACACCATCGACTTTGATGGGTTGGTCAAGGGTCAAGCATGAGGGCTATTTATTAGTCAGGGGTCTTTGTCCGACATACATGTCATTGTGTTGCAAATTAATAGTAGGTATTCTCTAAATATAAATAAATAAATAAATATCGCTGGACATTACACACAGCGCTATCTATTGCCACACTAAGCAACGAGGCTTGTGTCGTGGAGACCAGATAGTTGATATACTAAATAGATACTTTTTATTTGTAAATACATACTTATTATACATATAAACATCCATGACGCGGAAACAAATGTCCATGCTCATCACACAAACATTTGCTCCTATCGGGATTTGAACCCGGGTCCCTAAGAACGCTAGGTAGCAGCTGCGCCATTCGGGTCGTCTCTATAATACGAGACAGGATCGCGGATGAAGAAAAAGAATACCTGCAAAAAAAAAATGTATTTTTAATTTATTTTATTGTTGAGTTGTGAAGGACAGTTTCTATCGAACATCAGAATCAAGATCAAAAGTCGTGTTCTACCAGCGACGAAGGCTATCGATAATTGAAAAGTCAAACGTGTATGGAAATTATGCAGGATGTCAACGGACCTTTCACAAAGCCGTCAAGCAAACATTCTGTACATCTGAGTAACTCTAGGAAAAAATAATTGCAGGGAAACGCTTTTTTTTGGGGTGAAAAATCACGTTTTACGGTAGGACTCAATGTGACGCACTCAAAACATTGTGCTAATGGATGTATCGAACGAAGGTCGTAGAGGTATTTAATGTATAAGAGCCTATATTAAAAAAAAAAACTTGTAAAAAGCTTGAACCTTCGAACTCCTATATCTCCGTAACTAGAAGGTTCCCAGGTATGATCTAGAACAAAAACTTATTGCAAAGACGGGGAGGATAAGCGCATTTCGGCTTCGTTAAGGGTAGTTTTACACCCATTATAAGCTACTGGGAAGCTTGTGTCAATCTTGTTGGAAGTCTCAGTAGAAACACAAAACAATAGCCCCTTGTCTTGGCCCCTCTGATCAGCAAGTCTAACCTAATAACGAAACTGTCCATCACCACCTGAAAAGTTAAACCCCCGTAACAAAATTTACAAATTAATGAAACGTCTCTCTCAATTGTAGACTACAAACAGATACATTTTAAATCCCCGAACTCTCTCCAAGTTTCAGCTAATAATTTATTAAAATCGTAATTAAGGCGTCGGCGAACGTCCAACAAAAGGTCGGCTCGTGGCAAAGGGCAAAATTTATCTTACAAGTCTTAATCCGGATTAACTTACTCCTTTCAATTTTTGGCTAATTGCCGGCAATTAAGGTTGTGGGGACCTTTAAACCTGTAGGATTATTTCGAAAGCCTCTTTACTCGATTCTCGTATCGAGAGAGCCTTTATCGAGTTGGTATCGAGTGGGCTCTTGTGGATGTGATTGCTATCGGGGTTTGGATCAGTGTCTGTTGAACAAATATAAAGGGTCTTATCTTTTCGCATCCATTGAGTAGGCTAATTCTGTGAAGCGATCTTTGATTACCTCCATGGTGACCACCATGGAGGTAATCAAAGATTCATCTTATATTTAATCGTTATGATGCCGAATTTTTTTTTGGCTTACTCTTCTACTCTACCTACAGTTTCTTAAGAACCATTTATTTTATACATAACAATAACTAGAATAAAAATTCTTGAAGAAAAAAGATGTCTGTATAAACCCAAGCTGCTTTTCTCGACGCATTTCTTTTGAAAACACTCCCAGAATATTACCAGTTTCTTAAAACGTGGTCGATATATACAGAAAGCGAGTTTACATGGTAAAGTACTACGCAATCTTTACGCATAGCTGTGGATTCGACTAACTGTTAGTGCTTTCAGGTTTTAGCCTGTGATCCACGGGCCTAAGCTTCAATTTAGATCGTAGCTTGTTGATTTAAACTGTGGATTGTGTCGGTAAACGTATACGACTTACCTATAGGCTGAAACGATGATTTGACAGAAGGTTCTAGATTCCGTCTAAAGAATTTCTGGTTTTATGAAAATAGTTGGTATTTTGTTTAATCATTCTAAGCAGATAAGACATTGAAACCATGTGCAGGTTAATTAAAGCGACTTTTAGTATCAAAGACCGTCTTCTACGATTTTTTTTAATGTGATGATCAATACTTCGAGGCTCCACGGAATGGATGGAAGGTTTTATCAGTCGGCCATGTTTTTCAAATTGTTACTACGCCCTATTAAGCCGTAGTTCATTATACGAAGGGGAGGCATTTGTAGGCATCCTCTCCGTGAGACGGAGTAGGCTGTAAGCCTCAACGCGGGTCGTGCGGTTGGTGGATGATACGACTGTAGGTATATACTAACACAAATACATTTACTATAGATACTCATACATCTCACCATCACACATCTGCTTAGCCTTTTCCAAACTATGTTGGTGTCGGCTTCCAGTCTAACCGGAGGCAGCTGACAGTATTTTAAATGGATTGACTGCCAAACTAACCATTCTCGGGTAAATACGATACTTCTTGGTAAGACTGGTTCTAAATACCCGTAACGACTGCCAAAGCTCTACAAATGACCGCCGGACCAACAGCTTAACGTGCTGTCCGAGGCAAATAGGAACTCGATTTGTGATGAATGGTCACCCATCCACGTGCCGACCTAGGCAAGCGTTGCTTAGCCTTGAAGACCGACCCGAGTGGCTATTATTATAAAGCCACGATACGTAGGTACACAATTACACGTGTCCGTAGATTTGGCCTTCACTCGTTTTATTTCGGGTAGTTCTATTTCCATTATTTTATACTTACCGGGGTGAAATATCTCTGAAACCTACACCAGCTAATCATCGTAGCCGCGTAGGTATTTATCTGATTTATAACCGTGCGTGACAACAACCATTCCTCAAAAGTGATTTTATTGCCACTTCCCCGCGTATAAATTTCGACTTTAAGCTTCCAGTGTTAGGGTCCGTTTTCTAACGGGTTGAATGTTAAATGTTGTCATGTTTATACTGTATAACCCTGAAATTAGGAATGGCCAAACTAATCAAAAGCCCATTATTAATTGTAGCGAAGACTTATTTTTTTTATATTACAATTGTTGTTGAGTTATCGGAAACGTGACTTTTGTCTTTGATTGTGACAGCTTTTAAAAGTTCCTAACGACCCTATTTGGATTTGGAAACTTTCACATTCTGAAAGCAATTAAGAAGTTTTATTTGGAGTATTCACAGAAATCGTTTAAAATTTTTGTTTATTGCGTTAAATCAAATGTTTGGATGGTACAGAACGTTACAATTCTTATTACCCGACTGAGGAGAGTAATGTGTTTATTAGCCTAAATATGCATGTTTGTTCCTTTCTGGCGATGTAGAGACCAAACGCATGAGCCGATTTTGATGATTCTTACGTCAATCGATTTGTCTTACGGCCATTTTCAATAACTTACTGGCCGGTTTCGGTAGGTTGCTATCTCTGTCTGTTTGACATTTTGCTTACTGACCGGTTAGAAATAAATAGTGATTTTTCTGTGAATCAAGTGGCAGGTAGGTGACGCGAATAGGATTCTTTGTTTATAGAAACACCGATAGCTACAGAACTAGGCAAATTAACAAACAGTTATACGTAAGTAAGTTATAAAAAACGGCCGTTAATCTTGCAAGTGTCACTAAGTACTTTTTTATTTATACTTATGGCTGACAGAACCTTCATACATACTCGTACATAAAATCACGTGATTTTCACGTAGGGTTAAGCTGAAACTATGACAAATGATAAATGATGTTTATTTTGCAAGTAGGTTTTTACAAACACTTTTACACGTCATTTTTTTTAAACTAGATGGGGCCGGTTTTACGTGCCTGACTACTCTGAGAAGAAACAGCCGAAACAAACTCAGAGGTCATAGTCTCTTTTGAAGTCCAGACATAACTCATCACTACAGAAGACCATCCACTAAGATCCTTGAATACTTTCTTTGTTTTGGATAAAAACCTACTAAAATACTGTAGGGCCCTATCTAGCTCAAAAGATTTCCTGGGTGCATAAGAAATCACGGCAGATACACAAAAATAGCAGACACCCTTATGCCTGCTATTTTCTCTTCAGCCTAATCTAATTTCAGTCAATTCTCAGTATTAAGTAATTGACAAAACTTGGCACCCAAAACAAGACAATATACAATCCTGAACTGGAATAACAAACTATGAAACTATTTCATAAAACGGTTCAGAAGATTAATGTGACCTTGAGTCGTCCTTGAAACTGTTGTGGGCTTGTTGACATTCGTAATATCACGCTCAGTAACCTTAACCGACTCGGCAGAGTATCTGGTAGTGCCAAAGTAGTATTTGAACGATTGTTTGGCATAAATGTTAGTAAAAAGTTGATCAAATTGTGCTTTCATGGCGAACTGCCAGTTTTTCTCGCTATATTAGCTAGTGATATGAGAAAAATGCACGTACTATATTATTCTGCTGTCGTTAGTAAAAGGGCGTAATTGAGGAAAGTGAGTGGGGAAGATGAGCCTATGTGCGCTTTTTTTGTATAGTCATCATGTCTCTAGCCTTTTCCTAACTATGTTCTGGTCGGCTTCCAGTCTAACCGGATGCAGCTGAATACCAGTATTTTACATGGAGCGACTGCCTATCTGACCTCCACAACCCTATTAGTTTGGGGTAATACGATACCCCTTGGTAAGACATTAGAAAGTGATGGTCTGACGTTCAGGCCATGATACCATTACAAAGCTACTCAATTAAAAGAAACAAGTAATACTAGCCTTGTGGACATTAAAACCAACCCTATACACAATACAGCTATGTCCTATAACCAGCCATATAAAACGTTTAGAACGTAACACGCATAGTTCATATGCGTCGAGCCTACGAACTCAACAGTAAGTAAACGACAATGACCTGCAAGGCATTATCGAGCGACGATGGATGTCAAGGCTTCACGAAAAGACTGATTATTTACCCGTACATATATTACGTAAGTAGGTAACTTTTTTACATGGTTATGTGTCTATTTGCTGCACGCTGTGATCAAGCGTATAATACGCAAAAGAACATTTAAACGAATGCAAATAAGGTAAATTTTTAGATGAAGCGCGACTGAGCTAAATCTAAGTGCGCTCTATAGATTTCAGCCTCAGATCCCACCAAAAATATCGGTTCGGTAGCTACGAACGTAATGCGATCGCGGCCGGCTAATCCGTCGCCCGTGCGAGTGCACCTCAAACAAGCCCCAGATCTCACGATATCGGCTTCAGCTTCAATTGCGGCTTGCTTCTTGGTAAACGCTTTTACGCTCATCGCAGATTTGAAATGTGTACTACTACACTACTACAACAGCCCATAACGTCCACTGCTGGACATAAGCCTCTCCCATGATGGGAGGAATTTGCCGTAATCTCCACGCTTGGCAGGCGGATTGGAGATCGCAGTGATGGAAGACTAACAGAAAATGCTGCTGCCCATTCTCTGGTCTACGGAGGCGCAAGGTGTTCTGCCTCAGACATTAGTCGCCTTATACGACACCCGTGAGTGTAATGGGTTGGTTCTATTCTACTCTGCCGGATACCACACGGCTGATTAAGAAGCTGAGAAGTTATGATTAAGTTCAACGTAAATCCAGACTCCGTGACTGCGTCTGCTGAACGCCAATGTAAAATTTTGGCATGATGTACTTTTTTCCTTTCATAGCATATGGTTATATGAGGACAATACGAGGATTCAATAGCAAAAAGAACCAGGTCGATAATTCGTAACTGAACGAAGATAACTAGGGAAGTATTGCTAGTATATTTTTGTCAGGAGTAACCTATTTAGAGAGTGTTGAGTTAACTAATTGGGCAAATTATTGTGCTAGCTGCAGAAGATTGTAAAAGTATTTGCTTTGTATAGATTCCATCTCCTAGTATTGTATAATTGCATAGCACATGTGTGAGGACCATGTATTGTTAAGCTACCATTTGCATTTAGTTATCTTTCATTGACTTGAATATGCCTTGGTGGCTGAGAGAAAGTCATGCTCACTCAAATGTCTCGCTGATGGTGGCGGGTGTGTCGGGTCATTTAGTTCCCTTCAATATGGTTGAGTTGACTGGCGCCGATATACGCGTCTTGTTCGTGATCGGGCGCTGTCAGTTGGGACTGGTCATCTCTTAGCTGCCACGGTTCATTTTAATTACTTTATTTTTAATTTGTTGATTTAATGTTTTACTCTGGACGCTCATAATGTGCTCGTCTTTCTACATCGTTCTCACATATATCTATAATCTCAACATGAATGATGTAACCAAGATTTTGTAACAATATTTTGATTTAAAAGAATGTCCATGGAGTTTCTTGCCCGTTCTTCTCCATAGAGATCTACGCTAGGGAATGGGCAACTACAGTACTTTCTCAAGTTATTATGTCTTGTGTCTGGGACTGTAGCTTTTGTTTTTTTTTTTGTATTTTTGACATTCAAAAGTGCCGTAATGGTCTAATTGAAATAAATGCTTTGAGTTTGAGTTTGTGTAGGTACTAATGGGTACACATCTGCCTAACCCTTCGAGGATTAAAGACGTGATGTTATATAAACAATGTTTCACATGCCCATTTTCAAAATAATACACTCAGAACATAAATCAAATTATTGCTGTTATATTTATGTTTATTTATCACCTCGAACAATCCGTTTACACTGAAAGCCAAAGTCAATTCACACAATGACATAACATTTGTGCTCGATTCACACTTCCTAATATTCACTGGCGTACACTGGCGTGCATTATCAGTGTCGAATGGCGTGATTTATTCCTTTTTGTGACACGTTTGTAACAGGAATGGGACGATTGTGACACAACAAACAAGAGTGGGGCGTTTTTGTTATAAAAATAATGTACACGGAAATGATCAATGTTAACAAGAGTCTGTTTGGGAAGTCAGTGAACTGCTGAATTCAGTGTATTAGGATTGTTGAAGTTTTTGGTTATGCTATCTGCAAACTTGGGAATTAATGAAAAAGCAGGTATTACGTTCGTCTTTTCTTTCATTTATCAATTCCGTCTCAACAACATTCTATGTAAATAAGGCGTTAAGGCTGTTTACAGTACAAATCTATTCTTCTACTAAATTGTTTTATTGTTTCTATGCAGATTTCCTATTTTTGAACGAATTAAAAAAGAAGAGGTTTTTCAACACATTTATTATTTAAAGACACCGATTACCCAAGATTTTCCAACATGCCCCAAGTCGGCCCACCATGCCCATCCACGCTTCACGCTTATTATTCCCCTCTCCTAACGACACTCCAGAGACGTGCCTTGAAATCACAGCAAAGAAATAAAATATTCATTTTCAAATCTATTGCATTCTAATCAAACAGTTCCTCACAAAATACACACATCAAAAGTATCTAGGGATCAACATATATTTTTGCAATAACTTTTCTCCTGATTGATATTAATTAAAATTTTCTTTAAGGATTCATCAAATAAAGTGTTTTCGTTTGTCACAGTAACGATAAACCAAGTCACCTTTGCATTAATAAAGAAATTTGCCATTTTCCTAATAAAGGGATTTTTGACATTTGAACCACTAACATTAAAGTTCGAAAAAAAGACTGAAATAACAGTTTTCTTTAAAATTTTATTGGGTAACTTAAACAATTAATAATCCGTGTTTCTACCGCGAACACTAACAACACAAGAACATCGGTTTGGCATACTCAAAATGAGTTCATCCAAATCACGCTGTGGAATGGCCGCCCATGTTCGTTGCAACAACAAAAAAAGGTCTTCTTGCGACTGGATACCCTCCATATTCGGCAGAGCTCTTCTCTGTAGCATATCCCATGCATGCTCAATCGGGTTCAAGTCTGGCGACTGAGCAGGCCAGGGCAGGACATTGATGTTAGCTGCGGCGAGAGTCTGTCTTACAACTCTTGCGGTGTGCGGTCGTGCATTATCATGCATTAACTGAAATAAGGGACCGATTTGCACTTGTAGAGGAACGATGACGTCTGATACAATCGTCTCAGCATAAATTTGAGCGTTGAGGTTGCCTCTGATCCAAATCAACTCAGTTCTTCCGCCGATCCAAATACCCGCCCATACCATGATGGTTCCACCACTATAAGGATGGACTTCCTGGCAGGATTTTAATCGCTGTTGGCGTCCAGGGGTTCTCCAGTGTCGTATACGTCTTGTATCCGGTCTCATACCAAAACGAGACTCATCAGAAAAGCACACGAAACGCCATTGTTCTTCTGCCCAATTTCTGTGTTCAAGAGCCCATTGATATCGAATCCTACGATTGTGCATTGCTATAGGTGGTACCCGTAGCGGTCTTCGGGAATGAAGGTTCACTTCATGCAAGCGGTTTCTGACTGTTTGGTCGCTAATTAAGTTCCCTGAAGAGTGATGAAGCCTCACGGCTAACATCATGGCGGTTATTGTTGGAGCTCTTCGAGTTAAGATTTGAATGTATCGGTCTTGTCTCCGTGTGGTGCAGCGATACCGTCCTCCATGGCGCTCAGCCACGGTACCAGTGCTTCGGTAACGTGTCCAAAGTCGACTGATAACACTCTGACTTGTATTCAGAGCTAAAGCTACAGTACGTTGCCGGGAACCAGCTTCTATCATTCCCACGGCTCTGAGCATTTCTTCCCTGCTTAAATGACGTCGCCGCTCCATAATAACGTTGGTTTTAATCAGTAGTAGGGAAACAGTAGCACTAATAATGTCTTCAATGCGTTGTATGTTTTTATAGGGAAAATATTGACAGCTTATTTTCATCTTTTACTCGAATTTGATTGAGAGTTCCTGATTCAAATTATGAAATGCACCAAAAAGGATCCATATAAATTTATAAAATCATAAATTTATTACAAAGCCACATCTCAATCTCAAGAAATCCGCATAAAAATGCTTGATCCCTAGACATTTTTGATGTGTGTATATTGCTGCTACGAGATTTGGAATACAGAGTCTTTGGCACGAACGTACGACCACTTATGTTTATTCGACTTTTAATATTATCTCCAAAACGCGTATATTTTAGGGTAGTAAAGCCTCGACTGTATCCGTCTGTCTGTCAGCGGGATGTATCTCATGATTCGTAATAGGTAGACAGTTAAAATTTTTATAGAATGTGTATTTCTGTTGATGCTAAACAACAAATAATAAAATTATACTAAAAATTAAAGGAGGCTCCCCTACAACGATGGTACGGAACCCTTTATACACGAGTGCGACTCGCCCTTTGGCTGTTTTTTTCAACTACATAGTTTCGCCCGCGATTTTATCCGATTTTTGGTTTAATTAACATACCAAAGATAATATTGCCCTCAGCAATAGTCTAGTTTTCTTGATAGAACTGATTGTGTCACTGATAGTGAAATAAATTTTGAAGTCGTATGAGTAGTTTCGGAGATTATCTTCTACATTCAAACTTTACTTCTTTGTAATGTTAGTATAGATTTGAATATCGTTCGCATTGACTAAACATTTCGTTTGCCCGTTCGTGTTAGCCCAACAGTTCTTAAAAGTTCAAGCAAATTGACGTCAGCATAAGTATTAAAATTCATACAACGTTGAATACTTTCATTTTGTCTCGAAAAATTCAAATATAAAGGAGAATCGAGTTACATTTGCTTCAGGAATATTAATTTGAGCTCATTCCGTTGAGTTATTTCAATGAAGGAGATCAGTTTCACCTGGTTCTTTTATTGATATTGCTTCGTTGAAGTTTTACGGGTGTAGAGATAGACAGATATTGTTACAAGTTTCTGCCTCTCATGATGGGATCTTACTACCGGGATAAAAACTATCCTATGTGTTAATCCAGGTTATAAACTACCTGTGTGGTAAATTTCATCCAAATCCGCTTAGCAGTTTTTGCGTGAAAGAGTAACACACATACACTCATACAAACTTTGGCATTTATAATATTAGTGTGATTAGTAGGAAGTTAGGAATGTAGAAATTCCTCATCTTTATTATTGTTGGTGCCAGTTAAGATGAGAATAGCGGTCATTCAAAATCAAAATCAAAATCAAAGCATTTATTTCAAGTAAGCCAGTTACAGGCACTTTTGAATTGTCGAAACAAAGATGAAAATTAAATGTAGCTACAGTCCCAGTCACAAGACATAAAAACTGTGAAAGTACTGTAGTTGCCCATTCCCTAGCGTAGATCTCTATGGAAGAAGAACGGGCAAGAAACTCCATGGACACTCTTTTAAATCAGAACATTGTTACAAAATTTTGGTTACATCATTCATGTTGAGATGGTATATCATTGCCCTTTCCCTAATATCTCTTCGTACGAACCAAAACAAATAAACCATGTATCGTTTTTCATTACAAAAAACGTTGAAGATGACGATAGATGACGATTCAAGACTTGAACAGGCCTTTTTTTGGTTTTCAAAGTTAAGAAGTTTAATAAATGTAGGTGGGTCAATGGCCGCTATTCTCAACTTAACTGTCACCAACTATAGGTAGGTAATCATGTAAGACTGTGATATCTTTCTAGCTCCTTACATACAAATTACTTCTACGGGTAAATACTACTTCATTCATAGTATTTCTATAACATATATCATGTCTTGTATGTGTATGTGGAAGATCTGCTAATAACTTTTTGTAACAAAGGAAAATGAATACTTGACAAGAATTTGTGTGATAATGGTATCTTCATTATAATACTCGTACCACAACTAAAAATACTGAAATAAAAAAGCCTTTTTTTTCTGATGAAACTACAAAATTAATACACAATAACCCTTAGGAGTCTGTAGTAGTTGCAAGTATTTCCCGGATATTGCAAAAATATATTGTTTACACCGTCTTAGTAGAATGTTACTTCCTACACTTTATCAAGAATTCCTGTTAGTTGTGTTTCATAACACCCACAGGAAGTGGACGCCTTCACTTTCCGGCCCCATTAATGGTTAAATTATAACAGTCGCTCGTATCAATCTGCAGGTTAAGCCGCACTTGCCTAGGTTGGTCTGTGGATGAGTGACCTACTATTACCATAAAGCAATACACCACCTTTACATAGCGAGTTTCCTCCGCGCCTCGGAAACCACGTTAAGTCGTAATTGGTCTTGGCTGTCATTTGTATATCTTTGGCAGTCGTTACAGGTAGTCAGTGGCCCGAAAGTCTGACTATCAGTCTTACCAAGGGGTATGACTAACAGAGTTGTGGAGGTAGGAAATGCAGTCGCTCCGTAAAATACTGGTATTCAGCTGCATCCCGTTAGACTGAACCAACCCGCACTGGGCCCGCGTGGTGGATTACGGCCCATTCCCTCTCAAAGAGAGCAGGTCTGGGTCCCAGCAGTGGGAACATTAAAAAGGCTGATGATGATGGTTAGACTGGAAGCCGACCCCAACATAGTTGGGAAAAGTCTAGGCAGATGATGGATATGGGTGAGCCTGTTACAGCACGAGATGTCATAATAATATTAACACCCGGATAGTTGAGTTGATAAAAAGTAAAAATAAAGCCCAAAAATACGAGTCCTAAGACCATCCCCATTACCATCCTGCAAATGAGGTCACGCGTCATAATCCCTACATGGGGGTGTCTCGGAGGCACGTAGGCCGCCGCCCCTTGACACCACGCCACTCTGTAGGGCTCTCGTGGCGCCTCGAGGGTCAACACTCGTCCGCCGACAAATACCCGCGGATCTCCTTTTGTTTGACGTATGATAAACTGAAATGCCGCTTGGGTTTTGTATTGAAGGTTTTTTGCGGGGCGATTATCTGTTTTATCTCATTTTTGTGGAAATTAGTGCTATTCATTTTTTGTATGCTATATTATTTATTGTACGAGTATTATAGTATTTAAGTATATTTGTTTAAAACTGGAAACGTATCAAACATTGTGTTAATCGGCTTTGGTAATATAAGAATAAGAATAATTTATTGTTTCGAAAAGTACATTCAGTTCATTGATTCCTGAAGCTCACACTAGGATTACCTGTGTCGTGAGTTCCAGGCTCCTTCGTTCCGTTTACATTTTATTATTACACAAATAGTAGTATCCGCTACAACAAAGTTCCAATCTAATCTAATCTACTCGTAATCTAAAAACCAAAAAAGGAATACATAAAGAAAACAGTTATTGGTTACTTATGATATTATGTATATTTGTATGAATGTTGTGTGTGTGTGTGTGTGTAGGGTGAATTAAGAGTTGTGTTGGTGTTGTGACACTGTGTCTGAATGAATGTCTTATACCTGTTGTATATGGAAGTTTGTGATTTATAGTTGTGAATATAATTGTAAATACATATATAAATGCATGTGTACCTATCAAGGTGAGAAAAGTGCATTTTTTAGGATAAGAGTCTTTCGGTCAAATCATAGTCCAGTTTAAGAAGCCATTTTGTTATCGTACTTTTACATTTGTTATGTGTAAGTTGCTGAATTTTGTGTCGGTCATTGAGTTTCATATATATGTGCGGTCCCATAAAACCGTAAGACCTTCTACCGATTGTTTTATGGCATCGCACCCTTTCCCAGTGTACCCTTGGACTGGACAGTATGCAAGTACTCAGGGAGGTTTTGTGAAATCTTAGAGTGACAGCTAGGATGTAAATCTGTCTGACTCTAAGAACTCCAACTTCGGTGTATAATGTGTTAGTGGGGTACCGGAACGGCCGTCTGTAGGCAACTTTAAGCAGTAATATTTACAACCATTAATCGATACATTGCAATTCAGCATTTCATAATACTCGATTGAAACAATTTTAGGCAGCAGGACAGATTCAAAATATTTAATAAGTGTTTATAATATACATTTGTACGGACGGCTGTATTAAATCGTTACCCTTTTTATTGAGTGTTTTAATGCGTGACGGATACCTAATTAATGCAGCTGTCTGAACATTATATTGTAATAATCATCATCTACCTAGCTTTTTCCCAACTATGTTGGGGACGGCTTCCAGTCCAACCGGATGCCGCTGGAGTCCATTTAACGAATTAAATACTATATAAATAAATAAATATCGCTGGACATTACACACAGCGCCATCTAGTGCCACATTAAGCAACGAGGCTTGTGTCGTGGACACCAGATAGTTGATATACTACATAGATACTTTTTGTTTGTAAATACATACTTATTATACTCGGAAACAAATGTCCATGCTCATCACACAAACATTTGCTTCTACAGGGATTCGAACCCGGGACCCTAAGAACGTAAGGCAGACTCAGTACCGCTGCGCCATTCGGGTCGTAGAGAAATGCCTAGTAAGATGCAAGTTGTTTTTTTTATATTTGTTACCACCTATACCAACCATTCTGGTGATAAGAATAGGCTTACGTCAGCAGAGCAACAAAAGCGAATTGAATTAACAAGCTCATGGACCAAGCGATGCCTATCATGAGCCTCCACTAATTTCTCTAATTTCCCTACGTAATTAATTGAAAAGCCAATTAATGATAATGCTATTTAACCCTACTTCGCTGATCTAAAGCCCACAAAGTCGGCAACATTAAATACCCTTGTATTAACGAGTAGATTGACTCTGAATAAAATTAACATAGCTTATTCGAAATTGTTTGGTATCACTTAGCGTAAAGATCATGATATCCTGTTCTTGATGAGTTGTGTTTGGGTTTCTTTAAGAAATTCAAGGAAATAATTGGTAGTCACCATGTGCTTTTAAGCATTATTCCGCATAATTTGTTGGGCTGACTGCTACTATGTCGCAATACGCCATAAAGTTTTTATATAAACCCCTTGATAATCGAAAAAGCGATAGGATTAGTAATGGGGATTAGTAACCTATAGAGGTTAGATAGGTTATAAATGGTCATGGGCCTTAGTAAACACCCAACAACTATTAAATTGCACCCTACCCTCATCGCCCAAAACTTATGTTCTTTCTTGTGTGAAACCTACCTTCTTCTGATTTTTTATAATTGTTTTGTTACTCTAAAATGATGTATGCTAAGTCGAAGTATAATATTTATTGTAATGGTAGTTTTAGGATACATTTTTATTTTGTTTTTATCTACGCTTACTGGCAGATAACATTGTGAATCTATTTATGTTTTTCTCTGTAAGTGAATTTGTAATTCTTTTGAGAAATAAATATCTTTAACCGTAATAAAATCGTATTTTTATTATACTACGTAACTATGAAAATATTAAATATATTGAATACTGTGTTGTGGAGGTCAGATAATAAATAATAATGATAAAAAAAAACACATTTAAGCTTCACAAAAACAATATTCAAATAAAAATTTGCATTTCAGACAAAAGTGAATCGTTGGTGCCTGTACTAATGATTAAAATTGATTTTGTATTTAATCTCTATTTCGGATATAATTTTTGATTTTGTTTTTTAAATTCTGTATTTAATTTTGAATTCAACTCTGTTCTTATCTGGTTACATTTATTATTTATGGGGCATGCGGAGCTAACCTATAAGAAATTGTTATACTAACCTTTGATTTAAGAATCTTAATTTAAACATGTAACAGTATAAACAATTGTTGGTTGGCCTGAAATAAATAAAAATAGGTAGGTGGGTAGGTAGTCGCTCGATGTGAAACACTGATATTCAACTGCATCTGGTTATACCGGAAGCTGACCTCAAAATAGTTGGAAAAAGGGTAAGCAGATGATGATCGTTCATATGAAATAATCCTCACATCTTTATTCAAACTAGACACCAACGAACATTTATAATCAACAAAAATATTCAACAGAACATAGCAACAAAACACAGTTTTGTAAAACATAGCATAGCGTAACATAGCAGCTTTAATTCCAGCACATTCGGGTGCAGATACCGGAGTAATGAAACCGCATTGAAGTCGCGAACACTGACAATTCAAATAATACGCGCTGTAAAGAATAATTCGCCGTATTCTGTAGTTGACACCTCTGGTTGAGAAGTAAATTGTATTAACATTAAATTATTATATGTTTACCGAGATAAATTGAAGACATCAGTGAGATACTTAATCAGCCTAGCCTAATATAATGTACTGTGGCTCTCGGTTAATATTATCTTACAGAAACATTCACAAGATTTTATTTTAAGTAATGCGTTGACAACACAGAGCAAGAACATGCATATTTGCTGAAGTGTGATAATGGTGCCTCAGCATTTTCGTAGCCCGGGTGCTACGGCGTAGCAGCTTGTAACCGCTACGCAAGCTGTGCTGACCTACGAGTCTACGCTCTCGTAGCAAAGCAAACTAAGCATGAAACGGTTGTTAATTTTAGTTGTGAACATTGTACTAGGTTTCTTTTGGTAGATTAAATGTTTTTAAGTGTTTTTACATAATTTTCGAACAGTTTTGTTGCATGTGGTCCTGGGTCCGCTTCCCAGGTTGGGCAAAGTGTTATTGGTTTTTTTAAATTCATCAGGAATTTCTCAGTAGCAGCCATAGAGTCTGGAATTGCGTCCGGTTGCTGGCAATAGGGTCGCCCCCTATTACATGGGACTAAAACATAACTAGCAAAATGTGGGTGTACTATTAAATACACCTCTGCCTAACCCATCGGGGATTACAGGCGTGATGTTATGTTTTGTAATAGAACAGTTTTGTTAACCAAATAAGTGCTTAATATTTTAGCCGAGATTCTTGCCTTTACATAACACTCACAAATCAATAAAATAAAATAAAAATAATATAAAATATATAAATAAAAAACAAAACACTGACAAAAACATCCCAAAAATAAAAATCAAAATCTTTTCATTCAACAAACCGGACCCTTTAACCCGAATGAATAACATATTCATCTCCTTACAAATCCACCAAGAACTCACTGAGAAAATCCCATTTCCCCGACTCAATGATGCCCGAAGCGCTCATTAATCAAAACCTACGAACTAAATAGTCAGTTTCATACATAAATAGATAATAGTAACAAACTGATAGCCTATGATGAATGACCTGAGACCTTACCGCTAAACAAATGGGCGTTCCCAACTGTTTTGGTATTTAGATTAACTTGGGAACTTGGCTGGAGTGGGCTTTGTAATGGAGTTATTAACTTAATGATTTTAAACCTATTTGCCTAGTAGTCGCAATACCGACTGCGGATCATTAAGGTCCTGGGTTCGATTCCGGGGTCGAATAAATTGTTATTGGGTTTTTCCATCAGGGATTTCTCAGTAGCAGCCACGGATTTGTACCTGTTTGATGGCAATAGCCTCGCCCCGGGGAAATGTACTAATGTACTATTAGGTACACCTCTGCCTAGCCCTTCGGTGATTGCAGGTGTGATGTAATATGATTATAAAGCCTGAATAAGTACAATTTCGTTAATTAAACCATCATCGTATTAATCGGTTAGGCTTCCCATGATGGAAAATCCGAAAATTTTCGTAGAGGAATTACCTTCTTTCATTCATGTTAGCCTAGTACTTTTTCTAAGGTACCTTATAAATTTGTTGTTTTTTGAATTAAAAATTCTTAAAAAAATATTGTCATAATCTAGTCTTCATAACTGTACCTAACGTTGATAAAGTTTAAAGTTCCACACAAAAAGAAACGTGGGACGAGTTGCAGAACGAAAATATTATTTATTTTGATTTTCATCAACTCGTCCCAAATGGGCCATAGGCCTGTGGGACGAGTTGATGAACGACTCTTTTTGTGAACCGAGAATAGTCATCCATGTTCGACGGATAAATTGTATAACTTTAAACATAAACTTGGATGCAATTGTTTGCAATTTCCATTCTTTCAAGAGGTCTTTAGGGAAAGTCCCATTTGACCACTTTTTTGAACTTGGGTATCAACCAATTTGTTCTATAACCTTGGAAGTATAACTTTACTGAGCTATGTTAACGTTGTTCTTCTCGTAAATTGTAAGTAAAAATAACTGGTCTCTTTACACTCTCATGTCTTCAGTCTATACCAATAAACGCACTCCCATATGCCTAGCCTTTTCCCAGCTACGTTGGGGTCGCCTTCCAGTCTAACCGGATGCAGCTGAATACCAGTATTTTACATGGTGCGACTGCCTATCTGACCACTACAAATCTTAAAACCAGTGGTTGAATTTAAAACAATGATATAAAAAAACAATTTTTCTTCATGGAATCTCTTGTAGCCAATCAACGTTAATGATCTTTTTCAAGCCAAATGAAACGATACAATGGCGCCCAATTTCTCCGGAGATGTTCTAATTCTCCAGTTAAAGTGTCTTGTTTGTAGTTTATTCATCTTGATTAATGTTCTGTTCGCCTGTTGTTCAGGCATTGATTCACTTTATCGTGGAAGAAAGATTAAATGTTTTTGAGTTCAAATGATAGAAGGAATGGCGCCACTTAGTGCTTTCTCAAAGCGTAGGCTAAAGTATTATTTATTTTTATTTTGCAAATATTGGTACAGTACATGGAACAGATAAAAGGTAGGTTCAGCCATATATTACCACTACGCATGCAAAAGTTATAATTTGACGCAAAAAACAATACAGACAATTTACAGACAGACTGAATAGTTTTAAATCACAATTTATATTATAAAGACAGCCAAAAATATTTTTCCTTCAAAATTCTTTCTCAGTAAATAATTCACTGACATTAGAGATACCTACTAAAGCCACAGAACAGGGGCCCTACTCTCTAACACTTCGTCCGTATATTCGGATCTATCCGTCTCTCTCGCGCACGTCTGCAGATGAGTGCAAGTGAGAGAGACGGATAGATCCGAATATACGGTCAAAGCGTTAGAGAGTAAGGCCCCTGTTGCTACCAGGACCAAATAAACTGAACGCGATCAGCATCTAAACTGCATTCATGAGCTACCGGTGTCACCAATGTTATGAAATACTATTCAACCCGCACCAGCTTTTTTTTTTAGAATCCCATCTCGCAGGTCAACCTATAAGGCTGGCTTCTGCTTAACTAGACTGTCCTGTGGGTGCCTTGAATGTCAGTTAAGACAAACGGTTTCATAAGTATAGGTTGACACTGACAAACGTTGATACGGTTAGATGTGCTCATGGCATTCAGTGTCATCTGTAATATTGGGTCAGTATTTACTCTTTTTGCTTCGCCCTTAGTTCTTTATTCTTACATCTGGTCATATCACGCATGCGCGCCCTTTACGAGTAGTAAAAGTGTTTGTATCCGTCTGAAGACAAAGGAAAAACAATCGTGTCAGCAGTTAACTTTAGTAACGATCATAGACAAGGTCAATTTGGTCGTGGACCACTTTCATAATCAACCGGATTTACAATCAAATACATTGTTGTAATACTTGTTTTCGGCAAGTCTTGTAAAAGCAACTTGTCGAAAATATGTGTATAGAACATTTAACATACATGGTATTGACGTGATTTTATACAATTTTGTTTGCATTTCTACATTTGTGACAAAGTTTTTATTACAACTTGTTTCAAAAACATTAGACACAAAATGTAGAGTTACAGTTACATGTTTCATAACTTGTTCAAATCGCGAGGCTAAGACTGCCTTTCTTATTTAAAGTAAATTAAAACCCAAGTAAACACCGCCTCATTTTAATACGCTACAGTCTGTATTTTCTGAATAATCTTAAAAACATAGTTAGTAATTTTGTGGTCCCTGGTTCAATATAAGCCGTGGTTTGAGACCGCAGACTGTTTGTTCCGAAGCTAACCACGCTATTATTTGTGGTACATTCAACGGTTATAATAACAAAACTCTAATAACGTTTAGTCATCTCTGGAGATGGTATCATGGCGCCCGTTTTGTTGTTCGCTGACTCAACACAAAAGAGATTGTTGCTGTCCTTGTCTAACGGACAGGAGGGCAAAGAGAAAGTGATGGGTCCAGAGCTGTCAAATTGGTTTACAGTTTAAACCTTGACTCATGATGGAAATCTCGGTTACTTTGGCTGGTTGACTTCCTAATTTATTATAAGCTTTTCTTTAACTTGCCTTGTTAGTTAGTTAGTTATCATGTATTAAGAGTTAATAGCATCGACACGAAACGTTGTACACGCATTCAATTTTGATAGATAAACTTAATTTTCTTGTTTTCTTTTAAATAAAACCTTGTTTAAAAGCAAACCTTTAATTGCAGTTTTGAATACCTACTTGTATTGTGCCTTTTCCTTGTATTTTTTGACGTATTTAGCAAAAGTTTGATGCTAAATTTAGTTTATTTACTTAGGTTCGCCAACAAAAAATACACAGATTATAAATTAGAAGTCACAATCATACTATTGGTTCTTTTACTTCCTTCAATTATATATACCTTATAATATACCTTATGATTCGGCAAACATCGGCAATTTTCGGCAAACAGTATAAACACGTAAGTGTCGAAGCGTTATCGGCAAATTGATCGCGACGTGTAGACAGAAAGGGACTGTCGTTTACGATAATAGTAACCTTTTTAATGTTCAGTTTTCGCTTTTGTCACAACGTATTTAAGTTCAATATTGATTGGATCGGAAATTGCGGCATTAAAAGGCTGTGAAAATATTTTATGGGTCCATTAGTTGTCAATTTATGCTTTGAAAATCAATTTGTGAGTTCACAGTGATGCTGGCATTTTCTGATGTTTTTAACTTAAAAGAAAATTGAATCTGTCCAATAACGAGATAGTGGAAATTACAGTTGATGTTCGGATGCAAATTTATAATAAATCAATCAAACCTTTTTATACGATAGTATACGGTTTCGTCATTGCGGTGATCAAATTTACAAAGTACTTTACAAAGTACAAAGAAGTTAGTGTAAGTAGTTTTACAAAGTACTTTCATACAAAGTATCATTTTTCCTAATCAACTTTCGCATTATTTTATATTAATATAGAATGGATTTAGGTAAACACATCCAATTGTTAAACGATGTGACATGTAGTTAAGCACTGCCCAACCTTGTAACTTTGCAGGACCAACTGTGTAACTTCAACAGTAATTAATACAAATTATCATCAGAACATGTTCCTATTAATTTAATTTAGCTAATACTGCACAACGGCAAGCAACAGGGGCACGGGCAAGCTTATCTCAATCCCTTCCGGGGCAAGCTCCGTAAACATTGCCCAGGCATTATATGGCAAATTGATTGCCCGCTACAGTAGAGATACTTTTGATTGCTCATATACGGAAAGATGCGATTATTTCAGCTTCGTATAGAGTTTATCGGGTGATTTTGTTGTTATTTGGGTTTAGTGGCTCCTTATAGCGGGCTGGGAGGAGTCACTTATGTTTCTATTGTTTTTGTATTTTTCGTAGACTTAATAAAGGAATTACTTATCTCGTTTTTTGGGGTTTCGTGATATTCGAGACTGCTGTTCGTACTAGATTTACATCAGTTTTAGGACTTCAACTCAGAAACATAGCAGGATGACTCTTAGAATACAGAAATTCACTGGTCAACTTGATAAAACAAGGGTTCAAAACTTTATTTTTTCGTAACAACGTCATGTTTTAGAAGTTCGTGATACGACTACCAACGTGTTATTTGCACTTCGTCTTGGGAGACTTTTGGATGCCTGGAGTGGTGTTCCGCCGCTTCCACGGGCAAATACCACATGCTCATGCCGCCCATGGGCGGCATTGAAACTGCAGGTTAGGCACTAACCACACAATAAAGAAAAACAAGAACTGTGACATTGAGCACAGGTGACTTGTTATTAACATAGTTTTAAGGTTCTATTTGCGAACACAAATTATTGGGCCAAAGTTGCTACAGAAAAAAAAATGTTATGTTAAAAAAAAACTCAGTTAATATTTGATTCTCTGATCCACTCTTTACTTAAATCAAAAGTCCTTAACGATTCAGCTTCCCAGCATCTATAATACTACTATATAAAACCTCATTACTTTTTATTGGCCCAGTCCAATAGGCCTTTTACCTGACATCAACGGGCGCGTAAATTCCACACATTACGCGAACGAGATTTACGCGCGTAAAACGGACGGTAATTTGGTGATTCATAGACGTATACGTCCAGCTGTACGTCACAAGGGGAGGCGCGGAATGGATTGTATTTGGACAACTTGATACATTCTACGAGCTGAGGGGGAGAGGGGATAAAAGGCTCCGTTTGAGTGAAAAATTGCTGCCGATTAGATTTGGGACGTTCCGTATTTCGGGTTTGTGTTAATGGAAATTAGTGGGGTATTTGATGCTATTAAGCGGTGGTTGGATTGCTGGTGCGGTTATAAAAAGGATTTTCTCCTTTTGTATCTTTCAGTGGCTGGGTTATGGATTTTAATCAGGGTTCTTAATTATCAACATAATTATTTTCTTTGAAAATTTTCATGATTATTATCCACGCTGATTCCTAACTTGATCTCTTGTTTTTTGACTCAGATACTGTAATTTCATTTCTAAAAGATGATGCACAGAAAGACATTTCTTCATGTAATAGGGAGCCAGCCTATTGTCATGAACCGGGCACAAATCTAGACTCCGTAGCTGCTACTGGTAAATTCCTACTGGATAAACCCACACAAATAACACTTTGCCCGACACGGTAATCAAACGCAGGACCTCATACTCGTCGAAAATTCGGTTTTAGTATTAATATACCTAACGCATTGAAGAATACAGAAAAATAATACCGTGTTTTGATTTTTTCTTCTTTTTTGGATCACAATATAATACTACCCACAGCCTGTTTATCCCTATTTATGTTAACAAAACCAATTAACTACGTAATTAAAATATTGCTAATCATGGCTTAGTTGTAGTTTCAATTATCCGTGATCCTTTCTGTCCCACGCAACCATAAATTGTTGCCCTTTACGGCTATAATTAGTTACGAAAATGTGAAAACGAAAATTCCTTTCGACGGATTTTCGTATCTAATTAGTTTACGGAAAAATACCTCAATAAGTTTCTCAAAGAAACACTAAAAACACGTCCTAACCAAAGCGATTGGTCGCGTGAGTTCGCGTTTGTCTCGTTCATATGCAGTCAATCATTCGGAAAACCAGAAGGCTCTGTCAGCACGACGACGCGGTCAGGTTTGCCGGACATGATGATCGCTTTGGTTAGGACGTAGTTTAAAAATAGCGTAGTGATCATATATATAATGCTATTACGTTGTTCATTTTCATGAGTTATATAATTGGTACAAATGTTTATTATAAAAAGTCATTGATTTTTAAATTTTCTAAAGGTAACCTTTTCAAAATTGTTTATGGCTCAAAGCAAACCATAGATTCCCATATCTGGACCGTCAGAAGATAAGCCACCATAAACAAAGAGTTTTAAAAATGCAGTAGAACGGAACCAAGGCCTTTTGCTGGCATTTTGCCGACAACCATGATTCAATGGCTGAATAGCCTTTATATTTAAGTTGCCAACCGTACCTTTCTGACCTATCAATTTGGGCAGAACTTTCTACACTATTGCAGGAAATAATAAGTACATACTTTATTTTCTTGTTTGAACTTAATGCAATGTGCAAAATCAATGCAATAGCTGTAGTTTTGTAGCCCTTAAGCCGTACTTACTCATATAAATTAGAGTTTAAAAAATCAAGAATAATTTATTTGCTTAAAAAAGAAAAAGGGTGTACAAATTAATGGTGGTTAGCACAGACCAAATTTTGTGTTTTTAGGACATGCAAATATAATTTTACATTAATATAAACCTAACGAGTATTTTAATGAAATAATTAACAATAAAGTGCTAAGGCTAATTTAAAAAAAAAAAAAAGACCTTAAAATATTTTACACATACGAATGGTGCGAGTGCTGCTCCAATCTCCTTCAAAATTTCTTAATTTCTGCAGCTTACGACCAGCTTTTCACTGGTCAAACTTTAGCAATCACCTTCAAAACTTCCTATAAAGAGCAGCCTATTCAACAAAAGCCACAAAATCTTTCTAGCTACATTAAAAACATCATTCTCTTAGGCGAATGCACTGAGGAAGACGAAACTTTTTCCTGTGTAAAAATACTTGGTGCTGGCGGTAACAATGGCACAAAATAGCACAATGATGATTTGCCGAGCTCTCTCAATAACTGTGCCTTTGTATGTGTGCTACGGCATAGTGGGGAGGTATGATTTGTACTAGATAGGCTGCTGGTATCTATGAGGTCCTAGTAGCTCACTTGTTATTGTGTGTTGTTTATCAAGTTTCGTTGTTTGTTTTGGTTTGTGTCGTAGAAAAATGCGAACGTATGGCGAAAACTACAGGAAAAAAAGGTACACCATAATGTTAAAAACTAGCAACCTAAAAATGTCTTCAAAATTGATCTAATGACGACATAATTCATGTTCATATTTCACCGAACATTCGTTTTAGTCGTCTATTTGGAATAGCTGTACGTTAGCAGCTGCCTCAGCAATTAATGAACCAAAAATATAGGCACAGGAACCCTCGGCACGAAGGTACCACTAATGGAATTGCGACGAGTCTACCGTACATAGGTACATACATGATTTCATAGCAAAACAGCCGGAGCTCGTACAATATTCATACGCTTTAAGCCGCCGGGAGAAGATAAAGGAACTCTTAAAAACACTTTCATAACTTCAATTCATCCGGTGTAGTTCCCGGCTTTGTTTAACATTTTGCACTTTTATTTGACTAAGAAAGTAGCGCCGCAATGCTTAATGAATCTTCGTGCGTCAGCTACATTTTATTGTTGCCCAGCTACAGAGTTTCTTAAGTAAAATAAATAGAACGATGTTGTATACGAAAGTCGAAACTATGCACAAACATAGGTTTTGCGTCCGTTAATAGAATGTACCTGCTGAAATGTTCCCCATACTCACATTCGTAAACACGAACTATTCGAAACGTCTTTATCAAACGGAAATACTCCGATTATTAATCGTCTTTGAAAATGTTGTTTACGTAAAATGGTCTCCGCAAATAAACTGATTTATTCAAAGAGCAGCATTTACACCACCTGTTAATAATAACGTTAGTGAGTGAGTGGCCAGCCGCCACCAGCTGATACACTATTATAAGCTGTTTGTTTTTGTTTCAGGTGGCAGTAACATTAGAGAATGGCGTCATCGGTGCGCAAATAGTGTGTGTGAGTGCGAGTGGGTGAGGCGATGTGGCGGGCGCGCGCGTAGCCTCGCGCGGCATGGAGGAGGACGAGCGGAGGCTCTCGTTCCCGCCGCCGGCGCCGCTCAACTCGCCGGGCGAGGAGATCGACGGCTCGCGGCTGCTGAGCGAGATCGTGCGCACGCTCGAGGCCACCAACCCGGAGGCGGCGGCCCCGCTGGTGGCGTCGCAGTCGCGAGATGAGCTGCACGTGGAGGGCGAGAGGCCGCGGCGCGATGAGCTGCGGATCCCGCTGGAGGGCGTCACGTTCGCGCACGAGAGCGTCGCAGGCGCCGCCGAGCGCGATGGGCCGCGCGCCGCCGTCACGCCGTTCACGCGTGAGTCGGCGCGGCGTGCGGGCTCCCGCGGGGCGCAGCTGGTGCGCGAGTTCGGCTTCATGCCACGCCGCCGCCTCAGCGTGGAGGACGGCGCGCGCCTGCCGCGCAAGTACGAGCCCTTCCCGCCCAAGCTGTACGGACGACCGCTCGAGGAGATCGACAACTTTATTTACGATGAGGTGAGTTTCTTTCCCCCCTTTTTATCCCAACAGTTTACTGCTGTTACTCTATATTACAGCGTAGTATTTAAAATACAGAGGAGCGCCTCACTACAGTTGTTCCATTTTGCTGTCAATTCTCTTGACGCATAATAACTCAAAAGTTGCTCGTAATCATAAAAGTCTTTGTACGTTTCCTCTTTATGGTAAAACGTTGGAAATGGCACAGTTTTAGTAGCGATTTCGTTTAAATTTTGCATATCTTTGGGTAAGTCTATGCATTTTCGCTACTGGTAATAGAGAGGAGTGAGGCCACCCCTTCCGTCTCATAACGTTTTATATCTCTTCATACACGCACCTCACGTCACACGACCTCACGTTTTCACTTACGTTTTGGAAATAAAGGAAATCTTACGGAAATATTTTTATAGTCGATTGAATAGTGGTCTGATGGATTAATACTTCTACAAATTATATTTTAAACATTCATGTTTTCGGTCCGTCCGTGAAATTAACAACCATTTTTAATAATAAAATCGTCAGTGGCATGAAAACAAAAAAAACAACAAGCTCAAGTAAACAAAGAAAAGTAAAACAAAACAATCCCTAATGACAAAACAACTCCGAAATCTCTTCCCCGTGTACCATGACAAACGAAGCTCATTACTGTTCAACCAATTTTCGTCACCCTCATCCACCAACAAGATGAACGTATTATACCTTGTATTTACCACCATTTACCCGCAATAATGTCTTTTAAGACTGCTATAACATCCACAGGAGATACTAACATCTCGCTGTGGTCGGCGGCCATTTTACTCTGACCCAGTCAGGTTCGAAGCTCTCATAAAGGTTTAAAGGCACGTAGAGGTTATTTTAGAATGGTAGGTGACCATTTGATAGGTTCTCGTAACAAGTGGTGTTCGGGCGACGGATCGTAAAAAATAATGACTTAACGACTCGACGTGACTGGGAGATGTCCTGTTAATCCCTCGTTACGGTTTTGGAATGGAATATTCTAATACATATTTTGGAATGTTTTTCTTTAAAGTGAAGGGAAGGTTTGGTTTGAAATTGTTTTTGGTGTCAATATTTTCAAATATGTATTATATGGTAGGATCTGCTGTGATCTATCTAAACTAATAATGGTGCCGATTCCCTTGTTTACAAACTAAACAAATTGAAGTTCAGTGCATCTTTTTCTTTCTATTTCATTAAGAAAAGGACAGAAGATAAATTTTAGTTACGTTCTGTCAAATTAATCAGCGCCATACAACTTTTAGACGCGATTAAAAAGTTGACTACTAAAATTACATCAAATTACGTCAGGTGCTGACTAATTTGACAGGATTAAACTAATTTTATCTTCTGTCCTTTTCATAATGAAATAGAAAGAAAAAGATGCATTCAACTTAAATTTAGTTTAGCTTGTGAACAAGGGAATCGGCACCATTGTGTAGGGTTTTGGAGATTTTAATAATTCCTTTTATATTTGAGAAATGGCGGCGCTGCCTAACCGTCAGCGTTGTGGCGGGAAGGGGTAGTTTATAAAAAGCATGGCACTCGGCCGAGAGGAGTTGGTTCATTGCAAGAAATTGTGGTGTTAAGACTAATAGTCGAATCTATGTCTGATAACTGATAGGTGTTGTAATTATTGCATTTTGTATAAACGTGAAGTAATCTAGAACTGTGTAATACTAAATAATTTGAAAAGAGTAACCATGGAGTTTCTTGCCGGTTCTTTTCCATGGAGGCGACCAACCCAAACCGTACACCCTTGTGACGTTCGTAAGTCCAGGCCTATGTGGAATAAAATACTTGGATTTGAATATACTCAAGAGTTGATTGGAGCTACAGTGGTTTTTATTACATTGGAATCTTTGAAAGTATTTTGTGTTTATACCTAGTTCTTCGTATTACGCAATCGCTCGTGGTCCTGGTGGGATATGATATGCTGTTATTATGGATTTGTATTTTCTATCGATATATTCAGAAGTCCAGGAAACAATCAAATCAAAATCAGTCAAACCACGGGTAATTAAAATTACCCATGGACCCGGTAATGGGTCGACCCACCTGACCACGGGTAACGGCTCCGATGGATACTTAATGAAATTTTAAACTCGTTTACTTTTCTACTAGATATTTACTAGGAGTACATAACCTACTGGAGGCCCTAGTATGAGCGTGTGGTGTCAACAATAACGTGAATACGTCGATTATTCAAACGATTTTTTAAAGAAATCGATTATCCTAAAGCATTTTAGTTAAATTGTTTACAACAAGAACAATCGCCTTAAATAAAGATTAAAAAAATATTATCTTTGAAACGAGTATTTTTAATTATAAATCGACATAGTTGCGTTACGAAAAATTTCAAAACTCGAGTTGGGCCTCTGTTCAGAATATTACCTAGTGATAATACAAATGCACCGTAAAACATGGAAAATGTACTTTTAAATAAGGTTTAAAACATTGAGGAAAAAGACGCAAAACGACTTTACCTATTTAACAATGCTAAAGTTACTTTGAAATTATTACTTGTCAAAGGAATGATAAAAAGCCATTTTCTTAAAACGCCAGTAGATACAATATAGAATTAAATCAAGTACTTAAGTTAAAGGAAGCAATCTAAAATTCTCTTACACAAAGATTGCACGCACTTATCCACTTAAAGCACATATTTGACTTTAAACTGAAAACATCTTACATCGATGTTTATGTGAGAAGCGTCTGAGCAGAAAAATATGCGTTTACACAATATTATAGAATCATCAATCAATATGTGACCTAATTTCGTGAAAACATCATTGATAGAGAGCTGTAATGTCGATATCAATGAATATAATAATTAACGCACAGGTATTATGGTCACAAATCATAAATTTTAATGACCAAACAACCTAATACTGTTTGATGTTGATTAAACGCGTCTTAAATTAAAAGGAAGCACTTTTCGTTATAAATTCTCTTACATAAAGTTTGCATGCACTTGTCCACTTATGCCTCTTACTTACTTGACTTAGACTTAAGACATCTCACGTCCGTCGTTTCTTAAGGAGGCCTCTATATCAAACTTGCCAATTGTAATTTAGATTTTTCTTGAAATTAACATAATTATCATCATCTGCTTAGCCTTTTCATTAGGCTTCCAGTCTAACCGGATGCAGCTGAATACCAGTATTTTACATGGAGCGACTATCTGACCTCCACAACCCAGTTTGTACTGGCTAATACGATACCCCATGGTAAGGCGTTGTCAGACTTTTTGGGCCACCTGTAACGACTTGAAATCAACAATAACTAGGTAATATGAATAAAATTGGGCTGCCTCAGTTTATGTATGACACAATGTTTTGAAATGAAATAAATACCTCTACGCATTTTCGATTTGTATTTAATATACTACTGCCTTATCCCAATTTTATTTGGGGTCGGCACAGCATATCTTCTTCTTCCATACATCTCTATTATTAGTCATGTCAGCAGTCAACTCTTTTCTATCTAGCTATAATAATAATAATATAAATTTTACAGAGTTTTTAAATAGCCAGGAATCCATTTACAATATTCTATAACGTAATTTTACCATATAAAAATAAAATGAAAGCAAAAAATATAAATAAACATAGAAGAAAAAACCTTTGAAAAAACCCATCAACAGTGACATATGTCAAAACAAGCTCGTAATAATTATATTTGAATGGCTTTCACCAACAACGAAATCAAGCTTATATCAAGACAATGTTGACCAGAGCCGCTGCTCGTCACGCACGCCTTTCACCTCCGGACCCGTCGCTCAGCTCCGCCTCGCCGCCGCCGGAACCCAGCCCCATCGTGAGCGCTGTGACACCGGCCGTGGCAGTTGCGTCGAGTTCGAGCGACGAGTATTTCTCTCCGCCGACGTCGCCACTACCTGTACGTCGTGCGGGGAGAGGCCGGCCACCGAAGAGCTTGGGGCTTAGGGGCCAACAGGCCCCGAGCCGGGTCCCCGCTACCGGTGGTTGTGTGCAGCGCATGAAATGGACTCAATCCATTAACGAGAACGTCATGCGCGCATACTACGGGTCTACAGAGGGGGGAACTAACCTCACTGCGTACCGTGTTAGGATGCTGTCTCTGTTCCAGGATCTTGAACCAACCGTCAACGTCTCGGCCCAACGACTATCGGATCAGGTGCGGGTCATCCAACGCAGTCACAGGTTGGACGACGCCGCGCTTGATAGGCTGCGCTCAGAAGTACTGAGCAACCTTATCGTCTTAACTCCGACACAAACCGCGGTGCAAGAGTCAGCTATTGACGCAACACCACCGCGGTTGAACCCTGCTGTTGTAGAGGAGGATGATGGAGTTGCCACGGTAAGTAGCCAGTGCAACGACCGATTGAGGAGCGCTCTGGAAAATGCGCTTCATGAATATCGGTCCACTCCTACCGAACTTAGGCCCCGATTACCACGGTTACCCATGCATAAGAAAAATAGGGCGCTGGTGTGTGCCTTGGACTCGCAACTCAAGAATATATTCGAGAGTAGCGAGAACCTCGTTGATACACACTCGATCCTGTTCTGTGGGGCTGTTACGGCATGTCGTTTAGCTAATGTCAAGTTTCCAAATTGTGACGTAGCTACTCGACCGAAACCAGCCGTACCAGCCTGGCAGCGAAGGATCGAGCGCCGTATCGACGGGGCCAGGGTACTCATCGGCAAACTATACTGCTTCAGGGAGGGCAACACACGACCACGAGTGATGCGCTTTGTGAGGCGGGCATTCTCGGGGACTGAAATCAGTCCTCAAGAATACATGTCCCGTGTCACAGAGCGCATCGACTTCCTGAAGCAGAAAGTTTATGCATGGGCGAACCGTATTCGGAGGTATAAGCGGCGGGTTGATCGGTATTCACAGAATCGCATGTTCCAGAGCGATGAGAGGTGGGTATACAGAGCTTGGGAGCGACCCGAGCAAAATATGACAGATGTGTGCCGCCCGGATGATGCCGCCACGAGTTCTTTCTGGCGCAGCATCTGGTCGGTACCCGTTTGTCATACTGAGGCTGACTGGATGCGTGATGTCGACCGAGTGTGTGAACGTATCCCAGAAATGGAGCCAATTTTTATAACACCTTTAGATGTAGCCAGAGCAGTTCGTCCGTTACCAAATTGGAAATCCCCGGGACCGGACGGACTGCACAACTTCTGGCTCAAATGGTTTAGTAGTTCACACACTTGCCTGGCATCGCAATTCCAGTCATCCTTAGAGTCCGGGTCCCTCCCACAGTTTTTAACAACAGGCGTTACCCACCTGCTCCATAAGTCAGGTAGTCCCGCGGAACCCAAAAATTATAGACCGATCACGTGTTTGTCGACGATCTACAAGCTTCTTACATCCATTCTGAGAGTGAAAATTAATACACACATTGACAAAAACTCCATCATGTCAGCCTCTCAGAATGGATGTAGGAATGGGTCCCGCGGTACTAAGGAGCTACTCCTCATCGACATGGCCATTAGCCAACAGGTTCGTCGATCTCGCAAGGATCTGTCGACATGTTGGATAGATTATAAGAAGGCCTATGACTCGGTGCCACATACGTGGCTCATGAGGGTGCTGGAGTTGTACAAAGTAGATACAACTCTACGCACCTTTCTTGAGTCATGTATGGGGCAATGGAAGACTGTCCTTCGATATCCAGGATGTCGACAGATCCAGGGGAGCGATGAGCCTGTATGGATTAAGCGGGGAATATTCCAGGGCGACAGTCTGAGTCCACTTTGGTTCTGTTTAGCCCTGAATCCTCTAAGCACATTGCTGGAGAATTCAGGCCTAGGCTGCCGGTTGAGGAAGGATGGTCAGGTTATATCTCACCTGCTTTACATGGATGATCTGAAACTCTTTGCCCCCAACAAATTGCGACTGATGGAGCTACTGAAAGTAACTGAAACTTTTAGTAGCGCCATCAGGATGGAATTTGGTGTGGACAAATGTGCAGTTATGTATGTAAAGCGAGGGGAGATTGTGGAGTCCGAGGGACTTCAGCTCTCGGACTCCATACAGCTGAGATCTCTTTCCTCATCTGAAACCTATAAGTATTTGGGTATGTCGGAAGCGTTAGGCATTAATGTAACTGACATGAAGCAATCGTTGAGGGAGCGCTTCTTCGGACGCCTGAGAAAGGTATTAAATAGCCTTCTTTCAGGCGGCAACAAGGTGCGCGCCTTCAATGGCTGGGTCATGCCGGTTTTAATGTACTCTTTCGGCATACTCAAATGGACTCAGACCGAACTCGACGCCCTGGATAGAAGAGTTCGTACACTGCTGACCGAAAGCCGGATGCATCACCCACGATCATCGGTTATGAGACTGTACATCCCGCGGAAGTGCGGAGGTCGAGGCTTTTTAAACGCGAAGACCCTCCACAACCGCGAGGTGTGCAGTCTCAGAGAATATTTTTTAAAAGCCGAGGTGGGTATGCACCGAGATGTGGTCGCAGTGGACAAGGGACTCACCCCGCTGTCCATGGCTAAAGAGAACTGGCACAAACCTGAGGTACTTACCACCGATGACCGCAAGCAAGTATGGCAAGGCAAAGAGCTTCACGGGCGCTTCTACCGGGCTCTTTATGGGCCCGATGTAGATTTTCTAGCGTCCGTGTCCTGGTTACGTTTCGGCGACCTCTTTGCGGAAACTGAAGGTTTTGTCTGTGCGATTATGGACGAAGTTATGTTGACGAACAATTACCGAAAGTATATTATGAAGGACGGGACGGTTGACGTGTGTCGGGCATGCCACCATCCGGGTGAGTCCATCAGACATATTATTTCTGGTTGTTCTCGTCTGGCTAACGGCGAGTACTTGCACAGGCATAACCAAGTAGCCAGGATTATACACCAGCAACTTGCCTTGAAATATAAACTTGTGGAATCTGAGGTACCGTACTACAAGTATGTGCCCGACCCAGTTCTCGAAAAAGACCATGTCACGCTGTACTGGGATCGGTCCATCATTACTGACAGGACTATTGTCGCCAATAAGCCTGACATAGTGATGATGGACCGATCAGCGCGCCGCGTAATGATAATCGATGTTACCATTCCGCATGACGAGAACCTCGTGAAAGCTGAGAAAGAGAAACAAATAAAATATCTCGACTTGGCACACGAGGTTCGCGACATGTGGAATATGAACTCGGTTATCATTGTGCCGATTGTCGTGACGGCCAATGGCCTTATTGCCAAGAGCTTCGATGACCATCTATCGAAGCTCTCTTTAGGCGGTTGGATCAAGGGCCTGATTCAGAAGGCAGTACTCCTCGATACGGCTCGCATTGTGAGGAGGTTCCTGTCTCTGCAGCCCTAACCGCCGGTGGCTTGGACCCTGCTCCCGACACCGGCGGACTACTATTTTTTTATATTTTTAAGTGTTTTATGTTTTTTTCTATGAAATATTTAAAAATGTAAAAATAATAAGATATTATGATGAATAAAGGAGATAATAATAATTTTATTATCAGGCAACTAAAAGGCCAATAGATATAAATACACAAAAATACCATTTAACAACAATAAACTAATACATAATTAAAACCGTAATAAACTAAAACTATTCACGTAACATTGTCGGCGTCGTGTTACGTTGCGTGGTGTCGCATAACCGTCCTCGGAAACGCCGATAAACGACACCCTTTGGCCAAAAGTCCTCCTTCAAGCAGGTCTGTAGATGGTGGGTTGGAACTCGTACCACGAATGACTTAAAGTTGATGTTGTGGCGCGATTCCAACATTTCGACCCTCAGAGTCCAGTTGGTCTTCACTTTCAAAGCGCTAAAGCGCGCGCTTTTAAGCTATGCCATCCTTCGTGCAGTCCATTCATCGTTTCATTGCTCCTACTCTTACAGCCATACACATTCACACTCTCAAAATTCCTAACATTTTCTGTATTATACTAGGCCTATACTGGACAAAAAACAAATAATTAATTAGCAAAAAAAAAAAGACGAATGACATTGTGCATTTGTTTTTTACATGCTCTTTATTATATCAACATATCTTGACCTTGATCTTGATCTTGTGATTTGTTGCTTAACTAATGTTAACATTAGCTCGCACGGCTGCAAGGTGGCTATCGCGGCAGCCCCGATCACCTTATCGGATCAGTTTGCGCCCCACTTGTTGCACCCTGTATACTGAAGTTAGGGTACTTTGAATATGTTAGTTATATTGATATAATATTATACAGGGCGTCCCACGGATATGCCACATGGAGGGAAAGTACCTTGAATATTGTAGATGGAACATTTTACTGAAAGAAGACATTATTTGAATTTAATAAACAATTTAAACTGAATTCATAGATATTTAAATAATTACATGGTTGAACCGGGAATCGAACCCGTTACACGAGAAAAATAATCATCCTGTAGATTTATCATACCGATCGAAAGGCTTCATCATAAGGATTATTTTTTGCTAAGTAACATAGTGTCAGAAATAAAAGGAAGACCATGAATTTTAACATTTTTAATACAAAATTAATCAATTTATCAAATGCTCAAAATGAGTCCCTTCCTGTTGAATACAAAGTCTTTTGATTATTTCGCTCTCTGTCGATTTTCTGATCTTGTTGTGGTGGATATTTAGAATAATACGTCTAACTTCTGCTTGTAGCTCGTGGACACTTTCATACTAGTTCTTGTAAACTAATTTTTTTACAAAACCCCATAAAAAAATCACTCAGACTCATTTTGAGCGTGTTAATAATCCAGACAAAATTGTAGTACCTTTTTTTTATCGAATGGGAAATCATCAAATGACTCCTCCCGCTCTAGGCGGAGCGGGAGGAGTCATTTACGAGAGGGACTTTTACTGACTAAAACCCATCCATGTTCCTTCATCGCCCTTTGTGTTCCGGGGCCACGGTATCTCTTTCGAACAGTCCCGCAACCCCGGCAGGAAATTTCAGTGCCTCAGGTTTAAAATTCAGTAACCTATCTAGTTAAACTTTACTTTAAAACTGCACAGTTAATAAGACTAGTCAACCGACAACTCAATATTTTGAAATGAGGTAACGAAAAAAAAAGTTTGAGTTTCCTTCAAGTGTCACCTCATTTCATGTTTTAAGATTGATGTTGTTTCTTAGGTGAAATTACAGTTGATTTCTTGTTTTTTAATCGAGCGTAACAAATACCTATGGCTTTAGTGAGTTATAGTCATTAAAATTATAAATACAACCCTCTAAGTTCCTTTGATCCTATTAAATGCCTTTTTCATGAAATATTCAGTAGTCTCAGAGGGCTAAAATGTATTGATGATTTGAATAATTATAATTCTGTAAATATATACGTATTACACCCAAAAATCATATTTTGTTCAACATATTTCCTGACACTGACCGGCAAATTGCAAAAAAACGTAAAGAAAATTTAATTTTACAGGCTACCCTGGCGCTCCCCCCTTAGTGTCGTGTTATGCTCAAACAGTTAAAACAAAACAGTTTTAACAAGTCCGAAAAAATAATAAAAGTCTCACAGCACGAATTGGAAGGCTCGCAGCATTTTCGTTTTCTTTGCTTCATCCACTTTCCTAGTGCTCTTGATACGAGTGGCCGGTCCAGGGTTGAGAGCCCCTCGGAGGCCCTAGTGGCCTCTTTAGCCTCCCATACAGCTGGTATTGACACTTCAGAAGCTTCGATGGGTTGCCAAAGTGTTGGTTGACTCTCATTCTGGTATTGACTTTTGTAATGGTGTAATTATCATGTATGTTTAGCTTTGCACGTTATATTGAGTGAAAATGGTTGTGATTGCTCGACAAAGAACGAGATGCTTTGGAAATGAAATTTATGGTTGGACTTAGGCCGCTTACACCAAAAACTCTAAATGCGTTAAACGCTAATTTCGTGCGCTATTCTTTTTGGACTAATTTCGTTGCGGGATCCAAGACAGTTAAATTATTTTTCTGGGACTTCCTCAAGCTTCATTGTGTCAGCGCTTTTCTCGTGGTCACTTTTGTTGATTGTGGCTTTGCAGGAGTTGCAGTAGTTTGGAAATAGTGTGGTGGGCTTGTCTCAATAAAAAAATATAACGCCAATTTTATTTTAAACATTTGGTCTTCTTTAAACAATTGACAGTAAAAAAATATGTTTTAAATACGCTGTACGAATTTACAGTGATTTGTAAGATCTTGATAAGAGAGCAGTTTTCCTTCGTTTATCGACTTGGAGATGAGAGAAACTTGAAGTAAGATAATCAGTACCTACCCAATTTTCAACGAATTGCTCATATCTACAATTTATAACCAAGCTTCTGATTTTCGCCACGCGTGAAAAACACCGTAAAACAAACTAGGTTTATTTATTAATCTAAGAGGAAAAAAATCTATAAATGATACATTGTAGCAGTGACAGCGGGCCCGCCCCGCATAATCCCTCGTTTACTATTCCAAGTGCCGTGTCCTCGGGCTATAAATAAAAAAAAACTCCTCTAGCAAATCGGCCAACTGTCGTAAAAGTAAAATCGCCGGCTTTTCGACGGAAAAGTCGCAATTGGCAGCGTTTAATTTATTCCGGGAAGTCGGGTGTCGCTCAATGGCCTGTTGTCCCGACTCAAGTGACTTAAGACCGCTAGAGTTGCCACTAAACAAATTGAAATCAGAAATGTTGCCAGTAAATAAAGTTTTATGTTCTGTCTGTTTTTTCTTGACTTTTGTTTTTTTAACATTTTTATTATCTTCTTGATATTGTTTTTGTAATAGTGTGTGGTGGAAAATAGCGCTGTTGTAAAACTAGTGTGTACATAGCGTGTTCATCGCACGTGTTTTTTCTCTCTTGGGAAATTTAGTGCGCGTTCGACAAGCATCGCTGTAGATTGGAAGCAACAGTGAATGAATTTTGTAATACTTGTTTACATCGGTATTGGAAACAACGGATGAATTGTGTGCAAAATTATTTATGATTACAAAGGTGTGAATACTGACATCGAAAGAGATGATCAGAGAAGAAGATACGCTGCGCAGATCACAAGTGAATTAGATAAAGGCAAATTTATGATGTTTTTTTTCATTCACCAATACTTTAAATACCTTGAGAAAATAAGTTCCGTTGGCCACCTCCATTCTGAAGTGGGTAAATCCTTCAAATATACTGGATTTACAAATTATTTACTAAATTTTCATGGATCTGTAAAAACACGAACAGTTTGGTTAGTTCAGTTTGTAACGATCAATTGACCTGCCTATTTATATTTTGTAACAGAAATCGATAGTAAACAGTTACTTCATCATTATTGTTTTGCCCTTAATTCTATGTATTTGAGGTTGGCACAGCATGTCTTCTGCCATACTTCTCTATTACACCTAATTTCAGCATTCTCTCCCTTGTTGTTCATATCGTCTTTCACAAGGACTACTACCATTTCTTTGGCTTTCTTTGTCTCATTTCATTTTCCTGAAACTTATCATTTATTACCGCAACAATAGTAGATTATGCACCGAGGGGCTAAAGTTGTGTCTTATGTCACGGGCGTCATATTGAATCTCAAGCGCAATCGGGATTTCGGGATTCTTGTCCTGGATTCTTGTCTTGTGTTGTTCTTGTCTTGTTCTTGTCTTGGTAGAATCCTGAATGCAGCGATAGGATTCGAGCTAGCCCAAGGCAAAGACACCTTTAGCCCAGAGGAGGATACTCTACTTTTTACACCTACTGTGAGAAAATAATAGCCATAGTACGAAAAACAAAGTATTTAATAAATAAACAAACAGTAACAATAAATAAATTAACTAATGTTACAGCTAATTACTATTACGGTATTACGGCGCGGTACGGTATTTGTTATTATTAATGCCAGTTTTAATGTTATTCCATTCCTTTTAAAAAATGGTTCGTAGTTAACGAATTATTCTTACAATATTATGTCTTCGAAAACATGGCAACGATATGAAGAAGCAGTCGTTATGATTTTGTAGGAAATCGGGAATATCAACCACGCGTAGTAAGGGTATCGAAAATAGCTTTCCTCTTTCTGGCACCAAAGGGAACATCCTTTACACACACACATGCTCGGCTAAATTGGCAGTATAGTACTAACAAACATGTTAGTACTACACTGCCAATTTAGCTGAGCATGTGAGATTCCAAATTCAAATCACATTATTGACCAGCGGGTCATAATGAAATCCAGTACAACATTATTGACCGGCTGTGCCCCCGGCCACTAATTCACTCACTCAGACTCACTTTAGGTTAAGGTTGCTTGACATATAATTTGACATTTTCGAGCAGGTGGTGTGAAAAATACAATAGTTACACTAAAATGTACCTATCTACATTTCCAAACGATTCGAAAAAAATGTGGAGTTTATTTTCCAAAGTGTCGTTTCAGGAAAAAATACTACCACAGTATTGAGTACAGATAAACTTTCACTGGCTAAATGAACCAAATAACACTTTGGAATAACGCCAAAGTTGCGAGCGAAACCCATTCTGGAATTTATGTGACCATTTATGAATGTCACTTTTAACGGTGTTAGAAGAAGTCATGGATGAGAATCTAGTAATTGTTGTCATTTATGAGAATATTACCCTGCCTAGGGAGTGGATCATGGCTTAGATAACAGCCGCATGGGTTGATCGAAAGTTTAGGGGTATGAAGAATAGGGTGTAAATGTCTTCACCCCGCATTGAAAATGGAGGATCCTCCGACCAGACGGGTGTTATGTCTGGTGAGGTACCTACTGCGCGACATAGGGTATTGGGTTTTTCTATAGAGTCTTAAGTTGCAGATAACTTTAACTGCGTGATTAAGGAATTTGATGTTTATTTTTTATTTGTGACACAGACGGTGATGTATTACTTTTTGTATTATGTTTCTGTAGTAGTTTTTGTATAGTATCACTACATACGCTTTCCGAAATCAGTCCGTGTATGGACGATCATCCAATTCATATCGGGACGATGCTTTAGAAATCACTTTAAGCCGCTAGTCCTGGTTGTCGTTCGTAGATCTTTGACAGACGTTACATAGTCACAAGCCCTAAGTCCGATCCACATCCGATCTTACTATGGGATAACATGTTACCTAACAAGTATCTGTGTTGTGGATGTCAGAGAAGCAGTCAACTCATGTAAAATACTGGTATTCAGCTTCATCCGGTTAGACTGAAACACCCGTTTTAGTTGGTATAAAGCAAGGCAAATAATGAAGAAGATTTAAAAAAAAAAAACGTAAATAAATTAAGTCCTCTAACATCTGTGTTAGCACTTCATTAACGAAAGGAAACACAATAATTCACACAACCCAGACCTCATTATTGATGCAGATCACAAATTCTTCCCCCTCGCAACAATTGACTTCTTAACGTCCATTCAGAATTGCCTACTGTTTACCTTTTAAGAATGGTTCACGGTATTCTTGGAAGATAAAATGGTACTACTGTCAAAACAAATTATTGTTATGCCATTTTCAGCCTTTAGAACTTTAAAATACCCGTGTAAGAATAAGAAACTCGCTTTAGTCTATAGATATATAGTATTTGTAAATATTTGGATGTGAGAAATGGATATTTCATCACGACGTTTCACAGTGCCTTTCAATATTATTTGTCCATAAAATATAACTGTTCTAACATATTTCGTGTCAGCATAAACTGCGATCTTGTGACATAAAATAAAAAAGACGTGGATATTCTCCCATCTTTTTGTAAAAAGTTCGGGTAACGTGGGTGAGTTGAAAATTATTCATTCTTGCAACCCCAATGTTTAGTGTTGTACACACCGTGCCACGAAAGATGCCAGAGAAAGAGACCACTTGAAACCACATCACTTGAAACGAGTGAAACTTTGTGAAATCTTGATAATGCCTCGAGGTAAAAGAAGACAAAGTAGGAAGATGGTTTACGCCCTGTACATCTATATGTGAAAAGAAGGATTTCGTTTACAATTAACTCGTATACAAGTGGTGTGACAGTTCTCATCTTTCGTGGCACGGATTGTACCCAACAATCTCTGATGACGGATATGAGTCAGCAATGAGGATAGAGCAGTACCGGGATGCGGATATTTCAATCCTCCGGTTGAATCGTAGTAAAAGCTTTTTAAGAGGCTATAAAATTGCCATTGTGACACGTAACGTGTTTTCTCTGAATAATTCCCAAGACTGCAATTGCATGCCTGTATTTTGTTCCCGAACATTGAAACTTTTATCTTAATTACTTAAGGAGCTACTCTACTTACTTTTCCAAGTATACAATCAGTTTTCACAGTTAGTATCCTAATTCAATGTTCATCTCCCATTCGCCTATTTTGACGGCAGCTTGCTTCCCATTAAACATAAGTAATTTGTGGATTCCCGCGTTTTATTACCCTCCGGTACAGGCCCAGAACAGACTACAATTCACTAGATTTTACGAGCGCCGATTAACATAGTCAAAGGATGGCTACTCGGGAGTTTATTCACATAAATGTAGGCAATTTTATGATAAGGCTTCGTTGCGGCAATTTCGATAGTTTATATTTTTCGCGCCTCCAAACATGCGGCTCGCCTCAGCAAGCACATTGAAGTGGTTAAAAATTATATTTTTATTCATCGCTCGTATGATCCCGAACACTTTAAAAAGCGATTAGGGCTGGGAAAGTTACCAATTAAAATTCTAAAAGTAAAGAGAAAACCGTTTCAGTTTAATGTATAGGGGATCCACTTTATATCAAGTGTTACCTAAACTTTGCTAGCTTTTACTGAGAAATGGGGGGAAATCTATTAGGTACGTTATCCCGGCACTCCTGGTTAGATTTATGTTCAGATGAGCTGGAATTTCTCCGTTTTCTGTTACGTGTAAGTTGTAAGGCTAAAATTCTTCTTAAATGTTTGTTTTTTTTCCCTGGATCAGTTACTAATATCGAAGTTGTTTATGATCTCGATCCTACACCTTTTTGATATTTATTTGATTTGCTGATGATTATAATTTTCTTGCTGATGTTTATCCTAAAAATTGTTTATTCGTCGAAAAATAAAAAAAAACGAATCAAAACCAAAAAGCATAAAATGCACAAGAGTTCCTTTTAAAACGAAGGGGGACAATAAGAAAGATTTGAAAAGTTAATCATTCCTTAGAGACGTATAAAAGCAAGAAATTTCCTGAATGATTAAGAAACCCTTTTCCAATCTCAGATTGCCATTACACCCCATATCACATCACATCTTAGTTCTGCATTCTCCTGGCAACACAAACAACATATTTCAGAATAAAACACATCATTAACTCCGACATGGAACCTCATTCACTCCGTATCGGTAGGTGTTGCCAGTTGAAATATACGCGGACATTCGACGCAATTTGTTGGAGCTGTCACATGCAGAAACCCCTTATGTCGCCTTGTGCTGAATGCGGCGCTAAATAGATCGCTGCAGAAGTTTTATTACGATGTAATGTGAAATTATGAGAAGGTTCTCACATTAAAATTGTCGCACTAAAGAAAAGCATTCTAACAGTTTATCAAGTGATATCCTTATCTAGACTATTATCATAGCAACCCATGATTATTGGATAGGTAGTTAGTTGATATAAAAATTAAAAAAAAACACTTAGATCACGTATTGTCTTAGAAGTTTTTATTTAATTTTGGATTTAATACCATCAGTTACAAGACCTTTTTGTAACGAATGCAACAGTGAGTTTGCGCTCTTATCTTCTAAAATATTCTATCGTCGCCGAACCTATTCCTTATTCCGTGTCATCGGGACTTGGTATTCTGTCCTCCATCCGTCGCTCCTTTCAGCAAGATTTGTTTAGTTTTATTCCCCCTCACTGGGGATACAAGCCGTGTCGTGTTTCACACGGAACTGGGATTTCTCGCGAATCTCTCTGTGGACCGCACCGATTTTATATTTCATTATTACTGTGTGTAAAGGCTGTTGTGTAAAATTTGTTAAGTACCATGGTGTTGGACCGAATTTTTATGTGGAAGACATAGAAATTATTCGTTGGTCAATAAAACAAACAGCCATACTATAAACCCCCGTGTATATTGTATATTACACTTTTGTTGGAAACTGACGAAAAATTTCTATTTAAGTGGGGTTCGGTATGATGTACGGTCGAACAAGCTATTTGGTTTACATTTTACAATGTAATTTGTGGGTTAAACTGTAAACCGAAAAGCTTGTTCTACTAAACATGTTGTAACCGTTTGTGCGTCCACATGACCTTACTAGATTTTCAACCAATGACGATGCTTGTTTCCAGCTTTGCTAACGCCATTAGCTTCGCAGTTGCCATTCCCATTGTTAACGCCGCGTGAGTATCTTGAAACACGCATCGCGATGACGCATGACGTCCTCTACAAAACTGCTGTCAGTTGTTTTCTGCGCAGTCGCAAAACGCGTGTTGCTTGAGCCTGTAGCCAGTGGCTGAAAGGCCAGATTTTTTGTCAAAGCTATTTTTGGGAGTAATGTTAGCTGATGGTGGCTTATCAAAGAATAGTCTTTTGTGTGTCCTGCATCCTGTATTTTTTTCAGATTTTTCCCTTAACATGTGCTGTAAGACATTGCTTCTCGCCAAATTTCGTGATTCTAGGTCTACGGGAACTACTATTAGGTATTCGACCCAAAACGGTACTTCTGGTTGACCTAGAACTGACAATTTAGGTTACAAGCAAGGACTTACAGCACAAGTAAAGGAAAAATTCCGAAAAATAAAAAAAAGTTAGATATTAAGGTAAATTTTGGTACTTATAAGTTTTCGCGAAAATCTAAATATGCCCATATCTTTATATCATGCAGACTCAGGACCTTGATTTTTATACACCTAATAGGGACTATAGACTTCAGTATCTGGTATAAATTTCAACTTGCTAGGTCCACCCGTTCCTGAGAAAATCGGTGGTGACAGACGGACGGACAGACGGACAGACGGACAAGAAAGTGATCTTATAAGGGTTCCATTTTTGCCTTTTGAGGTACGGAACCCTAAAAATACACTTTGTTCGCTGTCACCAGCCTAGCCCAGACCGACAACAAACAAAACCAGTAAGACCACGAAGGATTTAAAAATATCAAAAAGCCTAGAATAAAAACCAATCCACACTGACAGGACACATAACTTAGACGACACTGTATTTAAGCCACAGCCTATAAAATGTGAAACGCAGAAGGCAGTAGGAAATTCTGACTATCGCCAGCTATTTAGTAGTAGAGTAAATAATAGGCCGGGTTGCTGTCGTGTCACGGATTTATTCGCTCCCACGATTCGTTCAATGTCGTAAACTGTATTTTAGAGTGGAGTCACAGTGTAGAATATTAGGAAGGTGCTAGGATTTCTTATTTTTTTAATGTATAGTCGCCAGCACATCAAGTTACCATAAACTGTCAAATTTCTCCAAATGTTTTTATACCATATAATTTTGATGGTTAAGTTCAAAATCGAAAGAGAAAATTAGACAGTTTGTACCTACATAAGATTTATGAGGGATCAAATTTGTAGTTTCGAATAATAAAACTTATCAATTAAATATTAAATTAATAAACTAACCATATGTATTATAATTGATAACAATTAAAAGCGATTAAATACACCACAAACTGTTAATGGGCATCAAAATACTCCTCAACGCTATCAGCTGGTAATGTGCCCAAGAGACTGGCGCCCTTGCTACGTTGTATGGCAACACTCAAGCCTCTGGCCAAAGTAAAAGCCAGCCCTTTGGTTACGGGAAGCGTCAACTAGGCGTTTAATTTGAAAGAAAGAAAGAAGAAAGAAAAAACATTTATTAGCCCGCACAGGACAAAACACAAATTCAAATTCAATTTCTCAATTCATTTCGGATCTCAAATTACTTTCCCATTCATGTCATATTTCATTGAGATTAAATACATTTCACTACACAAAACAAACCATTTTATTACAAAAAATGAACAACCCGGTAATGGATGAAGTAAAAAACCAATAACACTAAATTGAAAACCGCGTTCAATTACATTTAATATTGAAACTGCAATCAAACTATTGGGACCTCATATTTAAACCTTTGCGAACATTTATATCTGAACGTAGTTTGTGACATTTTTGCGTCAACAGTCCATTCACTGTTAGTTTACCCCTGCCCATGCATCGTTGTCAAGATTATTATGATCTTTATGAACTTAAACAAAGGGCTGGTATTGGACTGCAGCTGTCAGAAACTGTGAATGGACTGAATATTCGTGCACTGAATTTTCCCGCCTGTGGCATAGACAGCCAAGTCTAGAAGCTGGAAGTTTCTCTAGATAATTGAAAGTTAACACCAGCACTTGAATAAGGCGCCTCGAGCTAAATAAAATTCACGAATATAGAGCAACTGAGTAAGTTCCTTAGCTCAAATCGAATTGCGAGCTGCATAAGCTGCTCTCATATTAATTTCGCGGTGAATGTTCGTTTCTTTACAACATTTTAAGCGTCATTTTATTTTCTTTTGAGTGTTTTCTTCGCGGTTTTACGATTAAGCGTCTTACGTCTCACCGATATTGGTGGATTGATTGTATTCCTATCGTTTTATTGTGTATATTATTTTCTTAAGACATGGTACCGGGAGATTTGAAAGCCGATTTGAATATAGCATCTGTCTGAAATTGCTTGTTAACTCATTGACTTCTCGATATCAGTCCTTGAGACCTGGCTTCTGTTCCACCAAATTGAACACCAGGCGTCGCGTCTCGCCTCCCATCAATTATGAAAATGTAAATTAAGTTAATTGGCTCCATTTATCCCGTGTTCCTAGCATTACATTCTCGTCACGTTCACCGATATTTCTATAATTTCATTTGCAAGTTCCGCGTTCGTAACGCAGCCATTGTTGCCGGTGGTACAGAAAGTAAATAAAAACAAAAGCGTTGCGCGCTACGCCGGAAGGTTGCGGGATCTTGTTCCAGCTTTAATTCATTCCGTGGCAAAGGGAACACTGTGGAATATTAAACAGATACCCCATTCATCTTCGTTCTGCGACCCAGATACCTCTGAAGTCTCTTTAACAGCCAGTAAATATGGTCCATGGTTTGGAAAAAGTGTGGAACGGCTTTATGATTCGATGTTATTATTTAAGACTGTGAATAGGGGTATATGACCAAAAAAAAACTAAGTTATTAGTCCGTCAGATAGATTTCCAAAAAATATTGGACACGTATTTTTTTTTCACGTAAACAAAAAATTAAGACGATACAGTGCGTCGAAAACTTGTGTGATATCACATTTTCGGTACACTTTTACCGGTAAGTGACGTCACAAGCCCGCCCCCATGATCTTCGATGCGTTTTATCTTCGTAACTTTTTATTGATTTGATAAAACAAGAAAAACGTATTCAATATTTTTCGATAATCTATCTGACGGACTAAACAGAATCATATTTTTTTACTCAGGAATCATCCCTATTGTGAATTTGTTGCCATTTCCAAATTGTAATGATGCATTCGTCTTCCAGTTTAAGGTAAAGTGCAAGACGACGCGAGCCCTCACTGATGATGCGAGGTACCGGTAGTTAATTATCATCGTCACGGCCTATAGTTTAATACATCTTTCTGTCAGCAATCGGTGTATGTATTTATAGTGCAGCCATGTAGAAAACCTATTTCTAGATACGACTTCTTAGGAGCTGAAGCGCTCTGTAAGTTAGACTCATATTCACATACTTTTAAGTCATCAGGCTTTTCGTCTAGTATTGACGTTTTCTGTAAATCTATATTGATACTAAATTAAATAATTTCTATTGTAGTCGTAGATAGTTGTAGTACCTACATAGCGGGCCGGTCGCTGAATATCAGTGACGCAAAATGTTACTTTTGCAGCTATGCTGACGTTGGATTTTTTTTAAATTCTATAATAGCTTTTATGTATTATTTTATTGTGTAATTGGTGTTTGTATGTCATTACTGTTTTTATTCTTATTTTGGTATGTTGGAGTCAAAATTCATCAATGTTTTCCTTCTTCTTTTTTTCCTAGTTTTGCGGTTTACTTGCGCTGCTGCGAAAGTATCCTGCTTGCCTTGTGTAATTTGATTGTAGAAATGTACTTCAATTATAAAACAGTTCAATTAGCTAGACGGATTGAACAGACAAATACGATGAAGATTAGGTTAATTGCAGAAGGAATTAATTGTCTTGGGGCGGTGGACATTGCTAGTCTGGTAACAACACAAAAAGTACACAGGACAGAGGTTTTAGAGAAAACGAGCATGGTCCAGGATCACCAATATTCTTATTCTTTATTACAGAGGAAATTAAAAGATATACACTCAAAATTACAATACCTATATCGCGTATGCACAACGACGAGCTTAACCTAGAATTGGGCTTTCTTACAGCAAACCGTACTGTACTTCCATTGCAAGATTTTCAGAAGAGAGATAAAGAGTACATTTAAAAACTTCACGTCTTACTTAGTCATTTAAAATATTTAGGATAAATTAACTAAGTCCAGAGAACCTAGGTAAAATAACATTCTGTCAGTGAGACCGATGATTGAATTACATAAACAATCGTAAAGCTCAAGGTTATCCTATTGAAAGTCGTTGCAGACTTACGGAACGCGTTGGAAGTGATTGTCATAATATTTTGTCTAGGTACTCGGGACTTGCGAAATTATCCTCTGTGATAGTTGATTAATACCACTCATTAGGTTAACTTAAAACAAACATATTCTTGTTTTAGTTCTATCCAGAAGGGATGAAATCTAGAGGATAGCCGCATGCTACGTACAATCTATATGTACATAATCCTTTTAAGTCCACGAATATCTAAAAAAACACAGATACATTCGGACCTTGACTATTTTGACCAACTTTTATAATCATACCGAAGCTACTCTAAAAATATTCTCTCTAAAGTCCAGCCGAACCGTACTTAAACACTATTAAGTAGGTCCCAACATAGAAGGGAAGCGTTGGTGCGAAAGATAGCATCTGCCGTCAGTCAGTATCCGGCCAGACTTATCAGCTGAACTTAATACTCGTATACCTGCTAACAAAGCCTACCTTTGTTTAATACGGGCTTGCTGAAACGATAGCCGCTGTAATTGAAACAGCTATGTTATCGGGTACTAGGAATGTAGCATCAGAAAGAGTTAACTGTACTGGATTTTTATGAGAGTATTTTTAAAACGAAAGGACACACGTTCTTGTTGAGAAGGTAAATGGTAGGAAAATACGGGTGTACTATGCCATATCGAATACCATATATATAAACTTTGTAACCGGCGGTTGATTTGGGTTCTAGGGGTCATAACTAGACCCCCTATGGTGGGCTTGGCTAGGGCGTTAGGGTGATTCTAGGCTGCAATGATGACGATGATGATATTTAGGTAACACTACTACTAAAGCCATCCAGGCCCATCTCTGTTTAACTTGATAGACATTTAAATTGAAAAACTAATATTATTGGGCGCTAGAAGTACCAGGAGTATAGAATTTGAAAGAGTTGTTTATACTGCCTTTTTTGGGGATGGTAGACCAACGAGGTAGGTATATAAATATACTGCTTTTAACAAATCCTTCTTTTGTTAAGTTTGTTGAAATCTGTAATTGAATTAGCTATGTTATCGAGCGTCACAATTATTAGGAGTGTAGGATTAGAAAGGGTTTATTGAGTTTTTAGGCTCACTGATAGGATACCGAAACGTCATTATATTTAAAAGGTTTCGGCTTTTGATGTTATCAATGATTTTGTCAATAAATTGAAATGTTTTTATGGTTTGGTGGATAAGCGTTTATCAGGATTCAGTGAATATGCTTCTTGATTTTGTGAAAGTATTATTTATTGCAGATAAGTAGAACATACATAACATAATATCATGCCCATAATCCCCCAAGGGATAGGCAGAGTTGTACCTAATAGTGCACTCACATTTCGCCACATTTGTTTAAGTCCCATGTATTTGTGTTGTTGTATATTGGGGCGAGCCTATTGCTATCAACCGTGCGCAAATCCAGACTCCGTGTCTGCTACTGAAAAATTTCTGATGGAAAAACCCAATAACACTTTGCCCGACCAGGGAATCGAATCTAGGACCTCAAGCTCAGCAGTCGCGCCACTATACCAACGAGGCAGTCAATTTAAAAATTAAAAACCTACATATTCATATTTTCTATCTGTAACTTTTAACACGCTAGCTTTGACCCGCGGCTTCGCTTGCATTATAGTCGAAAGTTTTCTCACGGGAAAGCTTGAAATACAGTTCATGACACTCTGAGATAACGTAGCTTATCATTTAATTAAAGAATTTTCGGAATCGGATCAAAATAACATTCAAATCAAACGAATTTTTCACATGAATAGACACAACAAAATGTCCAAAAGGAAGCCAATTTTCTTTTCAAAAGTCAGCGAGCTGGTAGCCTCAATAATTAAAATGTCGAGGTTAAGTAATTTGTGACTCCGGTTCACGGGTGACGCCGATGTCTGCAGTGACACTGATGTCTGTGGTGTCACGAATGTCCGGAGTGTTGGTGACACGTCACGCTGTCGACGCGACGTTTTAGTTGCATACAAAGTACGTCTGGTTTCCACACTGTTAACGTTTTGCATTGGGAATTTATAAACTGTGGTACTTAATTACCTTTAGTATACACGGTGTTCTTTGATACTCCTACATTGTAATTAGTAATGCGTTAGGAAGAAATGTTATTTCTTCAGCCAGAAAAAACATTTACCTACTTATATTTATTTTATAAAATGTAGTCTCGTTTTGGAATGTAACTTGTACTTTTGAGATGTAGCATAGTCAGCCTATACTGTCCTGATAGGGATACGGTAGCTTTAATCCGAAACGTGGCCACAGTGAAGGTTGGTTCCCACCAACCAACTTTTAGATTCTAAAAGTCGTAATCGATCAAAAAATATACACGCTAGCTGAAGTACACACATCAAAAATGTCTAGGGATCAAGCATTTTTATGCGGATTTCTTGAGATTGAGATGTGGCTTTGTAATAAATTTATGATTTTATAAATTTATATGGATCCTTTTTGGTGCATTTCATAATTTGAATCAGGAACTCTCAATCAAATTCGAGTAAAAGATGAAAATAAGCTGTCAATATTTTCCCTATAAAAACATACAACGCATTGAAGACATTATTAGTGCTACTGTTTCCCTACTACTGATTAAAACCAACGTTATTATGGAGCGGCGACGTCATTTAAGCAGGGAAGAAATGCTCAGAGCCGTGGGAATGATAGAAGCTGGTTCCCGGCAACGTACTGTAGCTTTAGCTCTGAATACAAGTCAGAGTGTTATCAGTCGACTTTGGACACGTTACCGAAGCACTGGTACCGTGGCTGAGCGCCATGGAGGACGGTATCGCTGCACCACACGGAGACAAGACCGATACATTCAAATCTTAACTCGAAGAGCTCCAACAATAACCGCCATGATGTTAGCCGTGAGGCTTCATCACTCTTCAGGGAACTTAATTAGCGACCAAACAGTCAGAAACCGCTTGCATGAAGTGAACCTTCATTCCCGAAGACCGCTACGGGTACCACCTATAGCAATGCACAATCGTAGGATTCGATATCAATGGGCTCTTGAACACAGAAATTGGGCAGAAGAACAATGGCGTTTCGTGTGCTTTTCTGATGAGTCTCGTTTTGGTATGAGACCGGATACAAGACGTATACGACACTGGAGAACCCCTGGACGCCAACAGCGATTAAAATCCTGCCAGGAAGTCCATCCTTATAGTGGTGGAACCATCATGGTATGGGCGGGTATTTGGATCGGCGGAAGAACTGAGTTGATTTGGATCAGAGGCAACCTCAACGCTCAAATTTATGCTGAGACGATTGTATCAGACGTCATCGTTCCTCTACAAGTGCAAATCGGTCCCTTATTTCAGTTAATGCATGATAATGCACGACCGCACACCGCAAGAGTTGTAAGACAGACTCTCGCCGCAGCTAACATCAATGTCCTGCCCTGGCCTGCTCAGTCGCCAGACTTGAACCCGATTGAGCATGCATGGGATATGCTACAGAGAAGAGCTCTGCCGAATATGGAGGGTATCCAGTCGCAAGAAGACCTTTTTTTGTTGTTGCAACGAACATGGGCGGCCATTCCACAGCGTGATTTGGATGAACTCATTTTGAGTATGCCAAACCGATGTTCTTGTGTTGTTAGTGTTCGCGGTAGAAACACGGATTATTAATTGTTTAAGTTACCCAATAAAATTTTAAAGAAAACTGTTATTTCAGTCTTTTTTTCGAACTTTAATGTTAGTGGTTCAAATGTCAAAAATCCCTTTATTAGGAAAATGGCAAATTTCTTTATTAATGCAAAGGTGACTTGGTTTATCGTTACTGTGACAAACGAAAACACTTTATTTGATGAATCCTTAAAGAAAATTTTAATTAATATCAATCAGGAGAAAAGTTATTGCAAAAATATATGTTGATCCCTAGATACTTTTGATGTGTGTATTTTAAATAGCATAGCTTAAGACTATATTTAATGGCAGTTTACATAAAAACAAATCTGGGAAACAAGCAAAAACACGGCTGCCTACATTGAGCTATTACTACTACGTATAGAGAAGACACCGCGAAAGAAATCTGCGCTCCGTTCAAATGCTGTCAGCTTACTGCAATTCACTCAGTCGCTTGCTCGCCACAGCATTATATATACGGGGTTAGCCGCCCCCGCGAGCCCCGCACTGCGCACAGATTTTGTTCGCGCTGTCTTCCTTAAACGTAGTAGTAATAGCTCAATGGCTGCTTAGTCTCTTGACATGCTTAAATAAGTAAATTACTTAATGTCACCTTTCACGCCACCTACGAAAAAGGAAGATTAAAAAAATCTGCAGAAAGAAAAATACCTCCCTAATTATTCCAACAGATTCTCTCCGGAGCATAAAGTTGAATCACAGATTATTAATGCTCGAGAAGATTCGGAGATAGAATGATAAGGAACAGATTTTTCGTTTTCGCCCTCTGTTCATCCAGCCGAAACGGTTTTTTCCTTACGATTTAGATTATATCTGGGGGCAACGGTCGAGTTTGTATTAGGAGGGTAGGAATTGATAGGTTAAGTGTTAATCTGTTTTAAAACTACGTGATTTCATTGCTTACTTTTTAGGTTTACTTAAAAAAGCGTTATAATAATCACGAGATTTACTGAATGTAGTAGAAGAATCGAAATAGATGAGTTCTTCATTTTATAAGACGGTAAGAACCAGTCTTTTGGATTTAAATTAACAGTACTGATATTAAGGCAATGATAGCCTAGTGGTGTGACCGTCGGCGTCGGACTGCTAAGTCATAGGTCTCAAGTTCGAACCCAAGACGCACCTTTGATCCTTTGATTTTTCGGCATCATCACTTGCTTCGTTGAAAGAAAACGTCGTGAGAAAACCAGCATGTTTGAGAGATATTTCTCGACGCCATGTAAAGCCAAGTCAGAGGTCCATGGGCGGCATAAAAACTCTTACTTCAGGTTAGACACTAACCACACGATAAAGAAAGTGAAGGTCGATATTTAATATGTGAAGTTTCTACTTAAACAATATTAACTATCTGAAATAAACAAAGCAATGCATCAAAAACATAAACGCATTCCAACAAACATTTAATAAATCACAATGCACTTTACACCACAGTATCAATAAATTCCGCTATCCGGCACGTCCGCCTCGCGTGACGTTTACATATAAACTGAGTGTCGCACGGTTTTAAAAAACTACCCTCAAATGCTCCAATTGTAATTGGCCTTCCATGAAACCACGATTTTGTAAAACAAAAGTATATAAGTAAAGTTAGCTATAGAGACGAGATATTACTTCGTTTATTTTCATTGTGGCTTCGATGCTTGTTAGTCACTATCTAATGGGCTGTCTGATAAAAAAAGAAAACGTTAAGGCCGTATAATGGCTTGTTTACCATCGAATACGCTAAATAGGTTATTGGAAAAAACTCTGATTCACTATTGGGTAATAATAATTTGCATATTTTTTTGTTGTTTGGTATACTTTTAACTGGGTTTGTAGGGTAGTAGATAAAATGTATCAAAACTTTTAATTAATGTTTTATCCTAATTAAATTACTTATCACAATGTTGAAAACATAATTTATTATAAGTTTACTTTTGACCTTTCTGACAAGAAATAAGAAAAGAAAAGCAAGTGCCTATTAAAGCAACTATGAGTTTTAGTAATATTTTACAAGAGCGGGTAGTGGTCCCACGTCGGGCGCCAATTTGTCAAGGCACGCCAGCAGCGCCACCTAGATGAATTAAAATAACTTTTTGTTTGTAAGCCAGAACATTTTTCTGGCTGTTAAGACTCATTCGGGTTAATTAGGACGGGGAGAGCCGGGCTTAACTTTTTTCGTAATATTTTTAGCTTTGTTACTTGAAAAGGTTAAATGCGTATATTAATGATTTAAATTAATTTACACGCGTTTATGTTACTTATCTAATTATGCTGTCATCATTGTCAATTTATATAAGGCTGCTATTTAATAGAACTAGACTAAAAACTAGATTACTGAGAAAACCATAATGTGCTTATGTAAGAATGGGACCTACAATCATCTTTTGATGGTGCGGTTGGTGCAGTGACTAAGCGATTGGCTGATACGCCTCGTATCGTCGGCTCGATTCCCGCAAGAAACAAATATTTGTATGTCCGGTAGTTGTTTCGGGTCTGGCTGTTAGAGCCTTATTACACGAGCTATTGATGTTTTTTTTTTTAACTTTACACAAACACTAGGTTTTTCCTGTATAGTGGATGTGTTTAAAAACATTTCAACTTACACATACACTAAAAGCCTTATCACACTAGAAGATTGCAAGCGGATTCAAAGCGGACCGGGCGCGCAGCGAATTATATAGATCGGACTAACTTACCTAGTGACGTCCGATCCTTAATTATGTGAAGTAATCTCGTCCTCATTTAGTACTTGTAGTTTGCACTTCTTGCTAACTCGCTATCACATTTTTTTAAAGATGAATCGATTTCATCAAAACGAATATGTTATCTGTGGTCCGGTCTTGGCGCGGTTGTCTGGACATCTGTCAACTCATTCTTTCAAAGCATATGATCGAGACTTCAAGATGACCGATACGGTTATCTATCGTAGTCCCGATACATAAGTCAACACAACTTTAAAAAGGGGTGTAGATAAGACACTTTAAAACACATATAAGTAGGCTGATCTTCTGGGAAGGGTTGGGATACAATGAGGACGAGATTACTTCACATAATTAAGGATCGGACGTCACTAGGTAAGTTAGTCCGATCTATATAATTATGCTCCGTAATCTCGTCCTCATTTAGTACTTGTAGATGTTCAAATAAGAAAGTTGTGTTGGTAATCTAGTCAACATCTGATAATCATTGAACAATTCAACCTAACATACTATTCTGATTTTCATTACTTATGTACTAATTACACATTTATTTAAATAAAAGGTAACATAACATAAATCTTCTCTAACTCAACAACCTGTGTCATGATAATCTTATAAAGAGCTTAATTACTTTAACCAGACAGTTACCATTGACATTAAATTTAATCAACCAACAATAACAAGCAGTGTGTTCTATATTACAGAGACTATAGAACACACTGTTTGTGCAAAAGCACTAGAATTTAGAATCACTCCTCATAGAAAGGAGGCCTGTGTCCCAGCAGTGGGAACATTAATAGGCTGATGATGATGATGATGAACTATCTCATCTCATATATCTAGGTCTCATAATAAAAGCAAGCAAAGTTGAGGAATTTGTGGTCCAACCAGCTTCTTTTCTTATAACTTCAATATTAAAACCCACTTCAGAGGTTTTTTTTTTTTTTTTTTTTTTTTTTTTTTATGCAGAAGCTTGTCTTGAGCTGTGTGATGTGAATTTGGGAGTATTTATTCCACTATTAGTTAGAATTTGTTTCATCCACCTACTAATAGTTGCAGTAGTGGCGGCACGATACGGTTTTCTTATAGTTATAATTGGTGATTTACAATCTTGTCTTATAGGTATTTTTTGTAATATCTAGATAGAACAAAAGGGTAGTAGCAGAACACACAGACAAATTCCCCTTAAAAGATGGTAGTATCAAATTGGGTTGATATCTACCAGGTTCAAAGGTTTTAATAATTTCTGGAATTTTATGTTAATAATTATCCTGATTACAAGAAATGTTATCAGTATACTTATGAGAGACAAGGTTTGAATTCTGTGTGCAGTTACAAGGGCTATTATGGTAACTTAATTTTTGGTAATTAGTTCTAAACTAAGGGTTTCATTAGGAAATAGTTTAGACAAATAATTCAAAACGATATACTGAGATTCCATACTACTTCATATTTGGGGTTCTTAGGTCTTAACCTAAATATATCCCTGAAGAACCTTGACAGCCGGTCATATAGGCCAGTTTGGGGCCCTAGAACTAGAGAAATAGCTAACTTAATGGTGTTGAGTGAGCTATTTATGATAGACCCTCATTAAAATTGTTGTCAGAAAAGATATCACAGTGGTAACTGAGTCTAGGAGAGGGTCAATATCTTGGTTCTGACAATAAGAAATCCCTGATTCAGAGCAGATTCGTATCACTTTTATGATAGGGTTCCATTATTATTCTTTCAGAAATAACCTTGGGTTCACATAAGGGAAACCATGGTTGTGAAGGCCACCAAGGTTACAACAATGCCTGTTGCCCCTTCCTTTTTTATTATCTGTAACATCTTACTAATAAGTGCAAATGGTGGGAATGTATAAAAGAAATCACCTTACCATTTGGACAGTGCATGATATATAATTCTGACAATTAGTGTTAAACTTGTTTGCAAACAAGTCAATCTGAGGTTTAACAATAATAGTCTTGTAAGCTACATCACATAACTTCCATTAAATTTTTGTGTTTCGATGCCTAGATCCAAATGTGTCTTTCCTCACACCGTTGCCACAACTTTCTGGCTAAATTATTACGGTGGGGAAAACAAGTGCCACCCATTTTATTGATGTAGGCTATGGCAGTTGTGTTATCTATTTAATTCTAAGTAAAACTTCACAGTGTCTGAGTGTGCTTGCAAATGTTTTCAGCCCTCTAAATGCTGTTAAATGCTGGTAAATAGTTCAAGGTAATTTATACTAAACTTTTTATCATCAATTGTCCAGTGCCCATGGCTTCTGACATCATTATATACCAGACCCCAGCCAGTTTGTCAAGCATCAGAAAATATTTCTAGAACAAAGTCAAATAGTTTTATACTGTTGTAGGTTGTTGGAATGTGAGACAACCACTAATCTAGTCCTATCCAAATTCCTTTTGTGATAGGTAGCAGAGCCTTGTAATTTTCATTGTTGTTTTGTTACTTTCCATAACTTTGGTGTAAGGCCAACCATATTCCACTGTTGGGCATGCAGCAACAAGTATACCTAGCAACTGAGCAAATTCTACTATTTTGCATAAATATTTTAGATTTAAAATTATTTAATAAGTTAGGGATGAAATTTTATCTATCTTCTTCTGATGAAGCGAGATATTACTGAACTGTATCTAACAGAAAACCTATATAAATTGACAGCGCTGTCTGGGTTGTAAGGCACTATTTTTAGTATTGATAACGAACACTAGTTTTTTTTTTTTTTTTTTTTTTTGTTTGTTTGAGTTGTCGACACATTTTTCAAACACTTATCATATGAATCACCAAGGCACAAAATATCACCCAGACATAATATAGAAAAGCAACCCCATTGACCTCAGGTGACACATAACTGGCTTCATAATCTTTGTGAATACAAATGGTGCTATGCTAAGCCCAAATGTAAACTCAAACAATGTATCTTGAAACTGAAACCGGAGAAATCTAATATTTTGTATGGGTAAGAAGTATTTAAGCATTTTTCAAATCTATAGTTGCCATAAAACAACCTGGGGTCATGAGTTTGGTTGCTGTCCTTAAGTCTTCTATTAATATATTTATTAAGTTTTTTGAAATTTAATATAAATCCAAGTACCATCTGATTTTGGATGCAAAACTATGCTGGATAAAAATTGATTGATAAACATCATTCAATAGCACCATAACTGTAGGAGTTTATTAATTTCCGTTAAATAAGATTGCTTTCTTTCTGACTGAAGTTATTGTTTTTAGGAATGCAAGTTTGAACTGGAATTTCAAAAAAGTGTAGTTTATAACCCTTGATCCAATCGTTGTATTGTTGGATAGGTGATAACATTATTCCAGACTTCAGTGAAATACTGCAATGTACCAGTCTACCTGAGCTAGACGTATTCCTGCCCCCCGACGTCGTGGCTGGCGCCTCTGTGGTGAGTGTAACTTGTCGTGTAGCTTATCCCTGAACAGATATTGGAGGCTGCCCCATTAGCTCCTTCTTTTCGTTGTTGAGGCCAGGCAGGATTAGGGAGCGTCTGGTGATGCATTTGCATGATAAATGTGACAAAGTAGTCTGGCTGCATCACTTAAGAGTTAAAATTTGATCACTACTCTCTTAGTTGGTGATTAGATTGTTTAACAATAAAAAAATAAAAAATAAAAACTTTGCCTATTGGTGTAATGACAGCAGCCGAGGTGATCTGCTGCCCCCTGATTCGTTGGTCCCTTTTTACTCCACCATCCTCAGTGCGGCTGCCACTTCTTCATTTAGTTTTTAAATATTTCCTTCATTAGGTGATACAGGACAACTGTCTGTAGTCAGAAGTGGCGGAATAGGTGATAATTGATGGCAAGGAGTCAATGGTATGTGGCGTTATGGGGATTAGCTGTCGCGGCGAGTCAGGCTGCGACGGAATTTATCACGTGTCTCACAACTTCGGTCGCGATACCCACGGCTTCTCGAGCGTGTTCGACTGGAGCGGGTTTCATACTCGTCTAGAAAGAATAGTTAGAGTTAGGCCTCTGACTGGTCGAGTTTAAATCCACGGCTAACCTCTCGTGATAGTTCAAGGGATGCAGTAGGGATGCAATTATGAACAACTGAATGTGTAGGAACACCATCAGCTGACCTCTCGTGGAAGCTCTTGTGATATCGTTCTACTGTAGGATGGCTTAGATCATCGGCTAAACTCTCGTGAAAGCTCTAGCGATGTCTTACTAATTGTTGGCACAATTGGTGTTCTCATGGCTAACCTCTCTTGAAAACTCTAGAGACATGTGCGAACAACTGAACGTGTACACCATCGGCTGACCTCTCGTGAAAGCTCTTGTGATGTCGTTCTATTGTTAGATGGCTAAGATCATCGGCTAACCTCTCGTGAAAGCTCTAGCGATGTCTTACTAATTGTTGGCACAGTTGGTGTTCTCATGGTTAACCTCTCGTGAAAACTCTAGAGACATGTGCGAACAACTGAACGTGTACACCATCGGCTGACCTCTCGTGAAAGCTCTTGTGATGTCGTTCTATTGTTAGATGGCTAAGATCATCGGCTAACCTCTCGTGAAAGCTCTAATGATGTCGTAATAATAGGTTGGCATAAGTGGTGTTCTCATGGTTAACCTCTCGTGAAAACTCTAGAGACATGTGCATCTTAAGCCAGGGTGCCAGGTACTTCTAGGAAAAGACGAGTGGGTAGGTACTTAAACAAAAAAAAGCTTACCAGATTTTCGCTGACGACTCCGTTTTCGCTTGTTCGACCGATTTTCTAGTTCTCGCAGACGTTCGTTGAGTTCTCTCATATTTTCGTCTCGTTTTCTTCGATGTTTTCCCATCTCGGTTTGGTAATTACAAAATTATCGGAACTTTATTATCGGATACGTGACCTGCGCGCTTCACAAAAAAGTACAATGAGTTGACAGATGTCCAGACAACCGCGCCAAGACCGGACCACAGATAACATATTCGTTTTGATGAAATCGATTCATCTTTAAAAAAATGTGATAGCGAGTTAGCAAGAAGTGCAAACTACAAGTACTAAATGAGGACGAGATTACGGAGCATAATTCATTGCGCTTCCGCGGTAAATTCACTGCGGATACGCAGCGAATCCATTGCGAGCGCGAAACGAATTCGCCGCGGATGCGCAGCGTATTAGCCGCGGATGCGCAACGAATTCACTGCGCGCCCGCTCCGCTTTGAATCCGCTTGCAATCCTCTAGTGTTATAAGGCTGTTACTGTATGTGTAAGTTTAAATGTTTTTAAACACAGCCACTATACAGGAAAAACCTAGTGTGGGGGTAAAGTTAAAAAAAAACATCAATAGCTCCATCCATCATCAGCATACAGCAGTCCACAGCTGGACATAGGCTTCCTCAATCACACGCCATTCAACTCAATTCTCCGCAACTCTCATCCAGTTGCTACCAGTTACCCAGCTAAGATCGTCACTCCACCGAGGCTGAGGGCGTCCCATCTGACGGTTGCCAACAGCTCAAACCTAAAGCTTAATTTTATGACCTTTGCAATTTTAGTGGGTATGTGAATAGAATTTCATTCCTTATTCTACAAAACTATCTGTGCACGCGTAAACTAAATCTCATATAAATGCCAATCACGTGAAAGCTGTATTCTAAACCAGATGGCCTCAGTACATTAAATCTCAATAATAAAACATGCGTCTTCCCAAACCGAACAGACCGCCATTATCTACAATTAGTTTCTGTGAACAAAAAACTCCGATTCAGGTCGTCCATTGTTTATTTTAGCATTGTTCCTCTTTTGTGCCACATTTTGTATGTATTTACAAGCCGAAGTATCCTATTTCTCGTCAAGAGTTTTGCTTACAAATTGTGTTTTGGTTTCGCCTTTGATTTGGTTTGAGCGATTGTAGGAATTAATTTTATCAAAACTTTTACACATCCCACCTTATTTATCTAAACGTATGAAACGTTATCAATTTTGTGCTTTATTTACACAAATATATACCCGGGTCGGGCAAAGTGTTATTGGGGTTTTCCATCAGGAATTTCTCAGTAGTAGCCACGGAGTCTGGATTTGTAGCCGGTTGATTGCAATAGACTCGCCCTTTATTAAATGGGATTTAAACAAAACTGGCGTAATGTGGGTCTACTATTAGGTATACCTCTGCCTAACCCTTTGGGGATTACAGGTGTGATGTTATGTTATGTGGATATTTCAGTACTAATAATTCCTGACTAGGCAATGATTTAGGCAGATCCTCCCACTGCGTCAAGAGAAGTGACGTTTCTGTAACGTTGACAAAGATATGTATAGTTTTGTATCGCTTGTGATTGTAGGTCAATGTTATTATAATAATTATCATTAACTAGCTTGTTGTAAGCGGCTTCGGCCGCGTGTTGTTCGGTAATTATCCCAGAGATCGTATTACCAGGATAAAAAGTATCCTATGTATTAATCCAGGTTATAAACTATCTGTATGCCAATTTCATCCAAATCCGGTAAGTTGTTTTTGCATGAAAGAGTACAACATACATCCATCCATCAATCTATACTCACAAACTTTCGCATTTATAATATTAAGTAGGATAGTCGTAAACATTAAGGCAAAACTCAATAAGCAGTAGATTCGATTTTTCCTTACATTTTATTACTCCTCTAGTAACGAATAAGGACAAAAATGTAGATATTCTTTCTACCTAGACCCAGTTTTATTACACGGTTCTTGCTACGCCGTAGCCACTGATGACGTCACGGCTACGAGCTACGGTGTCGTAGCAGATGTCCGATGTGCTACAATGGTTACAAGCTTGGCATTATGTTACTAGTCTTTGATCTTTGTTATGTATCGGACGTTTCTTCAATTTTAATAAGACGTTTATTTGGCACTTGCCCAAGTTCACACAAAAAAAACTTGAAGTTAAACAAAAAGAGATAATATTGTGCATTTCACGGCTTCACCAGATAGGACCTGTTCTTAAAAATTCCGAGCAACCAGTGCCCGATTAACTGACTTTTTGTGATGAAGTGAGGAATACAGATAATTAGTGAAGTTTGTGGTAAAAGTTATTTTTTTATTGTAAATTATGAAAGAGGTTTGTGGCGACCTACGCAATCACCACCTCGACCAAACCAACCTGAACCAAGTAAGTTTTTTCTTTAGACTTATTTCCGTTGGAAGTCGGTTAAAATAAGTAAACTATCAGCAAATGTACTATAATTGCTACCAGTTAAGATCGCAATAGCGGTCATTGCCCTTTCCCTAATATCGTACGAACCAAAACAAATGAACTATGTATCATTTTTCATAAGAAAAAATGTTATAGATGACGATTCAAGACTTGAACAGGTTTATTTTGGATTTCAAAAAGAACTTTAATGTAGGTGGTTCAATGACCGATATTGCTATCTTAACTGATAGCAACTATAAACAATTTATCTTTTTGTTGTATTTTTTTTTCTATTTAATGTCTGCATCAAATTAAATATTTAGGAATCATTTTTGAATTGCTTTCGTTATAAAATCTAGGCATTAAGTCCGCCTCTGTACTTTGTGCTTGAAGTGTTAAATAAATAATAAATTAAGAAAAATCGTTACTATTGGACAAAATCTTCTTCTCACAAACAATAAAACACTGTATTCCTCCGTGCTTTAACTCAACACACAAAGCCTTTCTATTACCACCTACTCGTACCACTTACACACATAGGTGTTAGAGTGGGTCACACAGTTACCGTCCCACACAACACATGCGCGGCTAAGGCCTGCATGTTTCATGCTGCAGTTTAGAAGCAGGCTGGGACACAGAGCGAGAGCTAATAGAGGTGACATTGACCTGGGTAGGTCAAGGTTGGATTTTGACATTATGAGGAGATTTTGGAGGGAAAGAATAAAGTTTTTTTTTATGCTGGACATTACACACAGCGCCATCTAGTGCCATACTAAGCAACGAGGCTTGTGTCGTGGACACCAGATAGTTAATATATTACATAGATACTTTTTGTTTGTAAATATGTACATACTTATTATACATATGAACATCCATGACTCGGAAACAAATGTCCATGCTCATTACACAAACATTTGCTCCTACCGGGATTCAAACCCGGGACCCTAAGAACGTAAGGCAGCCTCACTACCGCTGCGCCATTCGGGTCGTCAAGTATTAATTGATTAGGAAGGCGTTATTATAATGTAGGATATTACTAAGATAGGACCAGTCCAATAAAAATTGCATTTTTGCTTTCTGGAATATGTAAATAGTTCTTACATGCATCGTATATATATGGAAAGATTATTTCTACTACTTCACTCTACATACAGGGTGTAAAAGACCTCATCACGAAGCCGTCAACCAAGCATTCTGTACATCAAACTAAGTAACTTTACGCAAAAATTATTGCTGGGAAACGACTTTTTTTTTTGGGGCGAAAAATCATGTTTTGTGGTATAACCCAATGTAACGCACTCAAAACACTGTGCTGATAGATGGATTGAATAGTACGGGGGTCGTGAAAGTGTTGAAAATAAAAATCTTACATTAAAAACTCGTTTAAAAAAAAACTTGTCAAAAAGTTGGAACTTTGACCCCCAATATCTCCGTAACTAGAAGGTTCCCAGGTATCTTGTAGAACAAAAAAATGATCGCAATGACGAGGAGAATAAGTGCCTTTCGGCTTCGTTAAGAGGTGTTTTACACCCTTTATAATATCACCGTACTCGTGTCACAATCTATACTCTATAGGTACCGTAGAGCCAAAAGATGCGTGCAATTCGCTTTTAAAGCGTTTCTTATTTCTACACAGACTGTCAATGGAATTGATACTTATTCGATAGCTTAGATCATTTTCATAGACTAACTAGATTTAACTGTTTCATCGTCAGTTTCGTTGATAGAATGTTTTAAATGTTTATCTAAGCTAACTTGTCTTAGTATCTCATTTAAAAAAGAAATACATTTAATCCGGTAAGCCTGATATCTGAAGCCAGTAAAAGTAGAGGTTTACAAGAAATTCAACAGTGTGGTGGCAAAATCTCATGTAACTAATTCTGGGACGGAAAGTGTAATGTCGCTTAGTTTGACAGCGTGGGTTTGTACTAAGAATAGTTATTATGCATATAATAATAGTAATCGCCTGTGTCTGTAACACAGTTTATACTAGCATAGACGCTGTCGTTCACTCTGTCTCAAATAATGCATGGACTTCATGTAATGGCGTTTTATTATGTTTTGATTGAGATAGACAAATTGTATTTGGCTTTTTGAAAATAGAGATTATTTATTTATTATTACTTATTATTTATGTCACTCTGTCGTATGAAATAGGTTTCGCATATATAACAGTTATCGAGGGAATATTCATCATCATCATCATCATCATCAGCCTATAATGTTCCCACTGCTGGCACACAGGCCTCCTCTCAATGAGAGGAAATGGGCTATAATCCACCACGCAGGCCCAGTGCGGATTGGTAGATGTCACATGTCTTCGAATTTTTGGTTCTAGGACATGCCGGCGTCCTCACGATGTTTTCCTTCACCGTTTTGAGAGCAGTGGTGATGAAATAAATTACACAAAGTAATGCGCCTGTCTGGGTTCGAACCCACGACTTACAGTTCGTTAGTCGGGGCCGCCACCACTGGGCCAGCGCTGCTCTAAATAGAGGTTGCACTGCACTGCAATGCTTACACTACTGCATCTTAACATACAACTGATGATTATTTGAACTTCAAATTTTAAACCTACTGTAATCTATTTTTGTCCTGCTACACCTTGGTATTCAATAAAAATCAATTGAAGTAGTCTATTAATAAAGCAACGGTTTTGCTACGTGTCATCTTATGTGTAAAAAAAAGCTTGTGTTTGTGCTACCGCGTTTTTCTTATAAACGGCACAATGTTTTTTGATGCTGTTTTCAAAATGATTCAGAAATTTTATTCTGAAAGTTTATGTGTAGAATTTATTTATATTTCAGTTAGATATAGCACAAAAATGTCGGCCTTAAGACATGTTGTCATTAGACCCGTGTGACGCAAAGGCGGGTCACTAGCCAACTTAAAACAAAAAAGAAAAGCCTCATCGCAAAAAAGACATTGTTAAGCTAATAATAGCACAGCAATTCCATTGATGTTATAACTGTCAAAAATAAAAGCCTCATCGCAATAAAAGCACTGTACTGCTAATAATAGAACAGCAATTCCATTGAGGTTATAACTGTCGCATCCAGTGTCGGCACTTTATATCGGTGTCTCTCTCAGCGTGCTCTCTAAGGGGAGCAGCCCAATTCTTGTCTTCAATTTATTTTCACAATTTTATCGTTTAAGTAATGTTTATTTAAACCACGCGCTGGGATGTTCACTCTGTGTATGAGGAAAGAGTCGTTAGAGTGATTCGTTTTTTCTTTGATTTTGTGTTTATTTATTTGTGGGAATATTTGTATTTACCCTACATTAGGAAGCTTTTATTTTGCTGTAATGTTCAGTTTCTTTTTAGAACAAATGCGTCTTTCGAAGAATTACAAATTTATTAAAGGCAGCCTCGCACCGCTGCGCCATTCGGGTCGTCAAATTTTGATTGACCTAGATGTTTTCTAGCATTCATAGGTATATTAACTGAGAATAATAACTATCCACATATACTGAAGGTTTAATCCGTTTAGACCTTAAAAGCTCCCTAGTTTATACTAAAATTCAACCCGTATAATCTGTGGAATACCGTAGTGGGAATTAGCGGAAACTAAAGCAAAGGCACTAATTAGTATTTATCACGTTGGAGCATTAGAAAGTTCCATAATACCATTAGTGCTACACAAGAATTAAAATATCTGAGCCTAACAGAACAGAGATAACTAATTGAAGAATTGGTATTTTTATTTTCATAGGAAGTCTGAAAGTGGTGCCGGTGACTCAAAAGTTGTTTGGTATGGACATGTGATGCAGACAAAGGAGGAAAGTGTTGAGTATGTTTGAATGTTAGAGCCTAAACCAAGACCAAATATTCGATGAATGGACGGTGTTAAGGATGATATGACTAGAAAGGAGGTGTCTGATGAGATGGCGAGTAAAAGACACTTATGGAAGAAGAAGACATGCTGCGCCGACTCCAAATAAATTGGGATTAGGGCAACAGAATGATGATTTACATTTGTTTTTCGTTTTTCTCCCACGGGGGTAGGCAAAAACTACAGAAGAAGACAATAAGCCTCTTTATTTGTAGGTATTCATTTTTTATCAGAAGCGGGCCCTAATTTTTATAACATGAAAAATAAATAACTTCAATCCAAAAAAATGTCCCTGACTTTTAGCAGACGTAGAGGCAGAGACAGTCATAATAAATGAAGCGGAAAAAATGGGCGTCAAATCAACATCCTCGTCACCCACTTTTCGTACAAAAGTATAAATAGAAAAAAAGAAACTCGTGGCCAGACGAAAATGAACCCAAATTGGTAACAGGAAGTTGAGAAACTTTTTTATTTCATTTATGATTGACTAATGCAATTTGAATACACTTATTTCCTGTTCGTTCTCGTTTTCGCCTGTCGTGTCAAATTTCAAAAGTTGAATCAACGTTTTTAATAAGCATACGTAACATCAATTTATATAAATATATCCGCCATAAATCATAATATCTGATAAACTTTGGTTATATTTAACGATATTCGAAATTAGCCATCGCGGAGTTTGTTCTTCTGTATAGCCTGACTCTAAAGTCAAGGGGAAATAATAAATAACATAATTTGTTTATAACCATTAATTTGTATTACTTGCTAAAACCGATGACCTTTATAAGTATTTAGTTATAGGGCAGGTTGAAGTGGCGTATTTAGTGTGGAATGGTGATCATCTAAAGCAGCCTTTCCCAAAGTGGGTGATAACGCCCCCTTGTAGGCGCTGCAGGCCTAAAGGGGGGCAGTAAGAGACCCAGAAAAAATGGGGACATCTAGGAGGACTCTATAAAGTTGCGTTTCAATTATCATTATCATTGGCAGGTGTAGCCCGTAAGAGTTAACTTGAGACTCCGCTAATATAGCTCATAATCATTCATTTAATTTAAAGTTACAGTGTTTTTTAAGTAGGTGAAAAAATGGGGCGCTAAAAAATATTTTATTCTCAAAGTAGGCAGTAGACGAAATAAGTTTGGGAACCCGTGATCCAAAGGGTGTAAAATACCTCTTAACGAAGCCAACAGGCACTTATTCTCCCCGTCATTGCGATCATTTGTTTGTTCTACACCATACCTGGGAACCTTCTAGTTACGGAGATATTGGGGGTCAAAATTACAACTTTTTGACAAGTTTTTTTTTTAATACAAGTTTTTAATGTAGTATTTTACTTTAAACACCTCCACGACCCCCGTACTATTCAATCCATCCATTAGCACAGTGTTTTGAGTGCGTTACATTGAGTTCTACGACAAAACATGATTTTTCAACCCCAAAAAAAAAGTCGTTTCCCAGCAATAATTTTTGCGTAAAGTTACTTAGTTTGATGTACAGAATGCTTGGTTGACGGCTTCGTGATAAGGTCTTTTACACCCTGTATATACATTAATACAAATAGGTAGAATGTAGGTAGTGTCTGTTTATAATTTCAAAATAACAGCTTTATACTGAATGCATATGAATGTATTTTCGGTAGTAATAACAAAAGAAAAACTTTTGTTTTTAAAGTTTGTGCCGGCCGATCCCCGATTTTGACGGATCTTTTACTGGCAGATAGCTGATGTTATAAGGAATAACATAGGTTTCTTTTATTTTAATAATAATAATAATAATAGTCATTTATTTAACAGATCATACAATCCAATTTGTTCGTAGTGTTTGGTAGTAGTGTTTAGCAAAAAGGGATTCGTGTAAAAAAAAAAACCATTGAAATTGTTAACAAAATCCTATACAAACAAGGAAGTAAATTTTTTATAATATTTTCATGCGGAAGAAGGTTGCGGGCAACAGCTAGTAATCAATAGGCATGACGACAGTATCAAAAAATTGCAAATCTATTTAGTCCGTCTATTAGAGTATTGGAAATTAATGGACACGTATTTTTTGTTTTAGTAAATCAATGAATATTGACAAAGATAAAACGCATCAAAACTCGGGAGTGGGGGCTCGTGACGTCAGAACTAGCTAAAAATGATACCTAGGAGTGACGTATTGAGAATTTTAAAAGCGTCATATCTTCGTCAATTTTGGTTTACGTAACAAAAGAAAAAACACGGGTCAAATATTTTCTGATAATCTAACTGACGGACTAATTAGTTTTTTTTTTGTTGTCTCGCCTATTTCACTTGTGCACTAAGATCTTTTATAAAACGCACCGGGGTTGTACAATTCCCAAAAAATACCCCTGGTGACTACGTATCCTGTAGTTCATTAATTAATGTATTCATGAGAGGATAATTATGCATATGAATGTATTCAAGAGCAAGCATAAATTGCCGCAGGTAGTCATAATATTTTTGTTCGCACTTGGAGGTGTAAAGGCATATCATTATGCATGTTTATCTTACGTAAATAAAACGCATTCGTGAATAATTATAATAAAATTCGCGATTGCGTATTGTTTTCTTTAGCCAATATTATGTAACGAGCGACCTGCCGCTTCTTCGCAAGGAAAAACATCAATATTTCTTTATTATGTTTTAGATTAAGGCTGTCTCGTTGGTGTGACTACTGAGCATGAAGTCCTAGGTTCGATTCCCGGGTAGGGCAAAATGTTATTGGGTTTTTCCATAATTTCTCAGTAGCAGTCACCAAGTCTGGATAAAATTTGGGCCGGAAAAATAGGCTCCCCCTTATTACATGGGACTTCAAACATAAATGGCGAAATGTGGGTGTACTAATTAGGTACACCTCCGCCCAAACCCTTCGGGATTACAAGCGTGTTGTTATGCTATGTTACATAAAATCTTAATTTGACGGAAAATCGTATCGTCAATTGCAAAACTTGACAAGAATTTCCTAAAATGGCTGCGAACGTCCTGAAACACGATTAATTATATCGTTTATTCAGACTTTGCACATGAAATAGTTTTACACGTAGTTGATCGACACAAACCTGAAAGCTTCCAATTCATTCACCCCTGTAAGCCGAGGTATACCCGTACACGTTTAATCCTACCCGTAGCAAAGTGCAAATGCATTTGAAATTACAACCTAGTTCGAAACAAACTCCCCACATAAACAAGGTAGGTATATATATTATTGTGTTTACTCAAACACAATAATATACATGTCAACTATTGTCAACATGTCAACTAGGTAAAATATCCACGTATATAGTGTTTAATTAGTTGTATGTTTACTTAGGTAAATTATGTGTCAGAGGCGGGTGCTGCAGGTGCTGAAAACCTCGAACGGCGCCAATACAATAATTTAATGGGTAATTATGTGTTTGGGGTTGAAACTACTAGGGCCATGGGGTCCTAGTGCCTACCTAGTATTTCGGGAAATCGCCAAACGGTTGGTCGACTCTTCACGTGACCAGAGGGCGGGCCTATTTTTTGGCCAAAGAATCCAGTGCCCGGAAGGGTGGCAGCATTGCCACGTTGGATGGCAATGCTGCCAGCCTTCTGGGCACTTTTCCTGTTGACAGCAATGTGGACGATTTTTTCGACGCCCTGTAACCCTTTTTGATACTTGTAAATATTGTTATTTCTATTATAGAATTAGTGTGTAAATAATGTAAATAATTATTATTTATTAAAATACTTGTAAAAAACGAAAAAAAAATGTATAAGAGTATATAGAATAACAGTACGAATGAATAAACACATAGGTACCATCTATCAGATAAATTAATAGACAGAGTTAGTGTGAAATAATTTGCTATAGATTTTAATCTGACGATGACGTTATGAGGAGGCGGTAAGATCGGACGTACGAAGTCACATACCGAAAATTGTTATAACATAACATAACATGACACCTGTAATCCCCGAATGAGTAGGCAGAGGTGTACCTTATAGTACATAAATATTTCACCAGTTATGTTTGAAGTCGTTTCATGGCGACTGTGTAAGTCCAAGACTGTAAAACCTATGTATACCTAAATGCTGTACACAGAAGCTGTTGGTGAACCTATATTAATAAATAAATAAGTCCCACGTAATAGTGGCCGATCCTGTTGCCATTAACCTGCTACTAATCCAGACTCAGTAGGTGCTACTGAGAAATTCCTGATAGAAAAACACAATAACACTTTGCCCGACGCGGGAATCGAAGCTCATGCCCAGTAGTCGCGCTTGTGACCATTCGATCATTTTGATAATTGTTTTATTATGACGTCAATTGAGGTTAAAGTCTTGAGGATCTAAACTCTCATTTTGATGTTATTGAAGTTACATTTCGGCTGAATAGATGAAGCATAGACATTACTTGCATAGGTTACTTTTTATCTGAAAACTACGATCCCGTGGGATTATAAAAATAGGGTAAATGACAAAAAAAAACTAATTAGTCGATCGTCAGATAGATTTACAAAAAATGTTGTATATTTTTTTCTATTTTCACGAAAAAAAAAAATGAAGACGATACAGTGCGTCGAAAAGTCGTGTGAAAAAAACACGTATCCAATATTTTTCGATAATCTAACTGACGGACTAAACAGAATCATATTTTTTTTAGTCAGTCATCATCCCTATTCTCGAACTCCACGCGGGCGCACATACGGACAAAAGTCAGTATTATATGTATATTTTTGTGCTCACACTCCAAAGTTAATTTTCACTACTGACAGTACCATCTTAACTGTCGAGAGCTGTAGAGTAGTATCATCCATAAATATTATATCAGCCACGAAGGAGATTTGATTTGTACATTTCCGTTGAGCGTCGAGCGATCGACCTACTTGTGAGACGACTTTATGTGATTACGTGAGTTCTCTCTCAGTTAGTGTCTTTTGTGAAGCTTTCATTTGAAGCTCCGAAAGGTACCTGTTTTATCGCATTAGTGTGTAATCGTTTTTTATTCGTTTTCAAAAGGGAAAATAAAGAAGAAGTTAAGAAGCAGAGATTTCATGAAGAGCCAGAATAACCTCAAATTGTAAAAATCGAATGGCTCTCGTTTTAATGTTACTGCAGCATTCACTTTTGTGATTAAGAATTATATATAGCAAAGTTAAAAGGACTAGGTACTTCCAAGTATTGTTTCGTTCGAAAACACGATTCCATAACATTTTCTAAAATTGTACTTTTGTAGGAATATCACAGCCCTTGAAACTGACAACACATGCAGTAACTTAACCGAAGCTACATGTCTTTTACGAATGTAGAATAATGCCAACTTTTTATTTACCTTGGATTTCGAAAGTAAACGTTAGTGTCATGATAATTTTTCCAGCATCAAAAATCCAGTGATTCAATAGTTACGTTCATTATAATTATTATACTACAGTTTTGTAAACCTATTTTTGGATATAACGCTCAAGGAAAAACAATTAACAATGCAATAACGATAAACTATTCAATATTGAAACTGGAATCGAACGATAGCTCGATGAGTAAATTGAAATGAAAACTTTGGTTTTATTACAAGTATGTTACAGCCGGTCAGTGCAGTGTGTATGTGGGTTCATGTGTTACGCGATAGAGTCGTAACATATGTTGTTATTTTTAACAAGATTTTATTGGCTTCACCTGTAACTATGTGAAAAATCATAGAAGTTAAATTTAATCCACTTTCCCGGTTTCCGATTGAGCGAAAATTTTTTATACCTGTTTAGTTTGGATGAAAATGTATGGTCAGCTATGTGACGTCATTCTAAATCCAATATGATGGCTTCAAAAGATGGCGGACTAGTTATTTTTTGTGTTTTCTCAATATTGATATGAAAGCGTGTGGTTTTTTTTTTAACTACAATATTATTGTTTGATTATGTTGTCTTAATAAGAGAGACTGGTAAGCCGTAAGACGAGCGATGCGGAGAAGAGATTTGCAAGATTCGAATAATTTTAAACGAGAGACTGGGTTCTGAGATGGCTATCAAAAATGCCGAGTCCACGTGGACTAAAATCTTTCTCACGTTTCATTGGACAGTGAATCTATTGACGGTAATAAAAAACTGTGACTACGAAAACATCACATCTGTAATGCGTAAATCTCTAAGATAAGACAAAGGGCATACGGAAACGAAATAACTTCTTAGAAATATACTCTAAAAGCAACTTAAACTGTCAGATAACTCGAAATTTATTGACGTTTTGACGCGGGTCCGATACTTGAAATAATATTTGAATTGCTATGTCTCGTATTACCAAAGATTTTGAAAAGATGTTGTTAACTCTACGGGGCGCTGACTGCACGACATAAATATGGATAATTATGAGGAAGCTTCGAGAAGGACTTTGGGAAAGACACACCCACGCGGAAGTATCGACCAATAATGAGCTTGCAATATTTTTTTCTTAAGGTTATTTTAAAAATTACAGAACGCCTGAAGGCGGGGCTTGGCAGTTTTCGTTGAAGAAGATGCGTTCGGGTCACAGGGCACTTGGGAAGTGTCTTTCAGAGATGCGAGTCGATTCGCTTCACGATAATATATATGAAGTTAAATAGAAGCACTGTTGCATAATTTGTGATTCCTATCTTTTGTTTTGTAAAAAGTGTTGTTAGATCTAAAATTATAAGCTCAGTGCGTCTCTCACCTAAGGCAGCTACTATGTTCAACTATTCACGATAGTGAATTGTTCGTGAGTAAAATTCAATCAAGTCACGTGAGTTACAATAATTAACGGGGTCGACACCCACAACCTCCAATCTATATAAATTCTATAAGTAAATTGAATAAAACCTCTGTCAGTATGTCGGTATCCCGATTCTCCTCCAAACTTCGAGAAATTAAACATAGAGTATTTACATCCCATTTTCCGGGATTATCACATCGAGGCATTCTTAATTGGGGTGATTATCATGATTGTCCTGATAAAAAGATGCATGGACATTAGAGACGAAAGGGAACCGGAGTAATGAGGGTCGTGTGTGTCGTTACCTAGACTAGTTACTAGTCTCTATCATGAGAACAGACGTAATTAGTCCCTAATGTAATATTGATTGGACGGCTAATAGATAATCCCAGCTAAATTTTATGATGAATTTCTTCCATTAATATGTGTGTCTTACTATGGACTCATGGAATCAATATAAAAAACGAATTCATTAGTGAATCAATTGACAAGACTGTTGGATTCATTGTCTGAGCCGCACTGAGCATAAATGCCTTCTCTGTATGAACCATTTTCCTTTACCCTGCAGTTATACAAGTTACAGATAGTACTTGAATACAAGTTAAACTGAACATGTGTCGACATTGTATTCATGATGCTTTTAGTGAAGTTAGTTTTGACACCGTACGTAGCCAATGGGACGTATTTTACCGGCTCGCTCGACCGGTGGGCTAGTCTCAAGCCAAACGTTACGACAAATATTGTATGTTTGTTTCGTTAGGCACGTTTCTGGTGTCTTCGTTTGTTTATTTAAAACTCCTTGGAGTTTGAAGTACATTTTAAATTTAATATTTGTTGCAATATGTAGGTACAGCAAATGAAATGGATATTTACTCCTTTAAAACTGAGGCTGAGACAACGAGCACGGGGTCAGCAGATGTGAAAGACTCGGATAAGGGTTTTTGGCCCGTTAGCCACTGCGGGAGCAAAAAGAAAAGGAGACGTGCACGAAGCAATCAATCACATACATTGAACTGTGGTGGTACAACCCTATGTGGAGTGTAAGGCATGTGATCGTCTATATATCGTCAAGTGCATAGAGTAATTTTAGAATCAGCTAAGAGATACCATTGTTAACAGATAGGTAATTATTGCCTCATTGGTCTTTATCGTCGTCTACATTTACGTTTATCCTAGTACATAGCATGGTCGGACAAAGTATAGCCACTGGCTCTCTGACTAGGTTCACCTTAGATCATAGTTAACCTACCGTGTCTCTTGACCTTGATAGATTAACTCTACTAAAATAAGAAAGAACAATTATTATATTAGATTACTTCAATTTAATTAAGTAAAACATTGGTTTTATCAAATATCACCGTCAACTTGACTCGTTATTTCCTAGTGCAACAAAGAATGAGTGTTCTAGTTAGTTGAACACAGGTGAACTTTACTTTGTAGCGATACTATGGTATCTGCACTGATCAAGCCAGATTAGTGAGCGTCGGAGGAATTTCCTAGGGCCTGGTTCAAGGCCTACCTTACGGTAGTTATTGGAGGTTTATAGACCTTTCCCTTATGTACCTAACCCGCTGCGAAGCGATCATAATCATAGGTGTGCTAAGCATCTTTTTACCTCCTGATCAGATATCTGATAAATATTTTTATATATTTTCAAACTACGGAATTAAACTGGGTGGCCACCCAAACAAATCAGGGACCGGTCTGAGAGGAGAGTGTGAGTGACGCTCCCACCTGCACTTGTAGCCTGCCATGTATGTACTACACTACACTACAACAGCCCATAACGTCCACTGCTGGACATAAGCCTCTCCCATGATGGAAGGAATTTGCCGTAATCTCCACGCTTGGCAGGCGGATTGGAGATCGCAGTGATGAAAGACTATCAGAAAACGCTGCTGCCCATTCTCTGGTCTACGGAGGCGCAAGGTGTTCTGCCTCAGACATTAGTCGCCTTATACGACACCCGTGAGTGTAATGGGTTGGTTCTATTCTACTCTGGCGGATACCACACGGCTAACGGATAACGGATGTATGTACTAATTCATGTGATATATTAAAAGGATGACAGCTGCAATGATAGAGAGGTCTTTGAAACTAATCGATTGAACTATATCCGTCACCATCGTATCTCTGGGCCTCCTAACATGATTCTTTTGTCTACTGGGTAAAGATTGATGTCTCGAGCTCCCGTCGGGTATTGTAACACAGACGGTCCCTGTTGCTTGACGTGGTGAATGAGAAATTTAATCGGGTTTAGAGTGCAATTTTAATATTCGAATAGCTTAACTGAAGGATAAGCTATTCCCTCTCTAAAATCTCCCTCTCTCTCTACTTGGATCTCGTAATTAATAGTAGAACTAGTCTGGTTGGGCTATATTGATTTCATCAAGATGTAAGTCGACATTCTGTGTTGAGTTACTGTCTTTAACAGACGGGTTGCAAAAGTGTACCTATGCGAATGTTCAGAGTATATTAGGATCTGAAAGGGCAATGGAATTAAAGGTCGTCATAAACATGAGAACTTATTCTATAAAGAAAACCAAGTTTATAGTTAATCAAAATCATTTATTTAATACAATCGGTGTTGATTCAGGGGAGGATAGGCAAGTAGTCAGAAATCTAGCTAACAGTTAACAGAGGTTTTAAAAGATCCAAATGGGACAACATAGTTTCAGTTATTATAAAGTACGATGCATCACTTCAACACAATTTACTTGTACTATTTACTCAGAGTATAAATTTAATTAATGAAAGATCAAGTTCTATTATTTGATTGGTTCAGAACTATGATCTGTCCCATTCATTATTTACTCAATTTGGGTATCCAATGCAATTTATGGTGATATAAGGAATATTTATCAAAATCTAGAGTTACATTACATTCGCTCGTTCGAGTTTATTTCTGTATTTTATATCTTTCTCAGAGATGACGACTCCTTTCTCATGACCTCCCGTGAATTTACAAACTACGAGACAAGTTCTCATTTATCTTTGCCTTCCTGCCCCTCATCACGAAACTGGTGTGTGAATTAACTCTAAATCCAACACTAGTGGAGTTAGAGCCGATATTTGGGTTCCTATGGCCTTAAAATAATAACGGAAAAATCCAAAATTCGAAACAGAAAAAAACCGTTATTTTGCCAACAAACTTAAAATAAACACAAATTGCATATATATATAATATTCACGGTTATACGTACAAGTTACACAAAACATCTTTAGACTATTCTCTTCTTGTGATTGTAGATTTTATTTATAATTCCTTATTTATTAGAAATAGACACTAAAACTTCTTAACATAGTAAAAAAAGCATTGTGACAAACAGAAAGCAAGAGCGAGCAGAGCGAGCTCGGGACTTGTGGCACACCGATTCGGACAGGTTGCAATGGGTTCGAATGGCATCTGATATCGGTTTTATCAGTCGTAAAATCTTGCTTTGTCTAGCTAAGCTAAGGTTTCTTCTTTCCTTCATTATAAGTCGTACAAATGGTCTCAGAGGCACATGATTGTACACACTCGTGTTGCCGGGGCAAGTCTGTTGCGTTAACCTTAATCCTGTACCGCATGGATTTTTTGATTTAGCTCAAATTAATTTACATTTTTATATATATTTTTTTAGAACACAGGAAAAATAGAAAAAAAAAACACTTGAAAAACCGAGGAAAGTTCCAATAACATCAATGTGCCATATTTGGTACAACGTGCAGTAACGTAGCTTTTAGCTGACTGATCGAAAATGGTACAATATGCATTAGGGGTTTTAGAGGAGCGTATATTTATGTATATATTTTGTAATGAAAATGTATGTATGTCTGTTGCATTAACTTTCACTGTTTTTGCAGTGTTTGTTTGAAATAATAGAAAGATAATATTTTTTACAAAAATCAACTTTATTATAAGATCTTTTATTATAAACTTCTAAAGTATTAAAAATGCCGTATTTTACCTAATAATGAAATTATTATGAGTAAACGAAATAAAAAATTGCCTGAAAATTTGTGCATCATTGTGTATGAAAAATTTGAAAACAGTTTCTATCTATATTAAAACTTAGGTGTTACTTTGTTGAAATAGGATCGCCTTAAGTTGTAGCAGATATTTTTGAACACCGAAAATGTGTAGTCTAGTCTACTGCACATTATTCCAAATTCGACCAAACACAAAAAACTACCTTACTGCATACTATACCACATTTGCCAAGGAAAAACTACCATAAGTGCATGGTGTCCCAAATTTGAAACAATGATTGGATTTATAAAAGACCATCTTTAAGTTCAGTATAATTAATTTTTTTGCTGGTTTTATGCAAAAAGAACGTTCTTCTTCAAAATTTACAAAAAATTGGATTTATTACTCCATAAATTTCACAGAAATGATTTTTCTTCCGATCTGAAATCTCTATTCTATATAAATTAATGGCAAGTAGAGCCGACATTTTCAACTTTGGACTGAATAATAAGCAATGTGAGGGTATGATGGGAAAAACTTTTGTGGTCATGTGTTCGGATACACTATACTCTATACAAATAATTAATGTCTGGCAAGAAAGGCGGAGTGGATTCGAATATGCTCCAGACCGCTTGCACCGCAATTCACTTTAAGGTCATGGCACACTATAGCGGCACCGCTCCAACCCAGCAATTAACTTGTCATTCAAATTAGAGCATTAAATCGTGTGAGCATTAAATTGTGTGTGTATATTATATTTTTGATTATCTATGTTGCAACTAACTAGCTTAATTAGCCGTTCAATCAACAGCCTCTTTACTAAACAGCGGCCGTCTAACTAGCGGCCTGAAAAAAACAACATTTAAGTCCGGGACTTGGGGCACCCGGATGTTAGGTTAGTTAAGTTCCTTTAAACCCTGGGGACAGAAATAGGAGCAACGCGAAGCGGGGCTACGTCGACTATGCTTTTTGGGCGAATATAAAGTGTTTTGAGGTTAGGGCACACCGACGTTAGGTTTCTTTAAAGTAAATAGGTTCGGCGGTTGATTGAACGGCTAAATAAGCTAGTTGGCTGCGACATCTATATGAAAAAGCCCATGGTGGCGCGCAGTCAGCGCGCTTGCCGCTATCATACAACTCGACTCACAGCCCGCGCACTGCTAGCGAGCGGACCGCATGCTTACAGCGCGCCGACTCCTAGTCGCCAGCGAAACAACGTCAGTCACAAATGCCATACAACAATTGTGTTCGCGGTGACAGCGAACTTAAACCTCGCTGCCAGCAGGTGGACTACACGAGCTTGCACCTCGCGGACGCATCGTAGTTGGCGCGCCGGCGGCGGCGCCTAGCCGTAGCCTAAATTCGAAACGACGCCGTGCTGTGCAGTTGCGATGCTGGTATACTGTGCCATGACCTTTAAACACCTAGCATTAAACTCCTCTAAAACATCATTCTATTTCTGTCAATCTTTTGAAATTGGAAGACACAAAACAATGTTTTAAGCGGACTTACTCGAAACATTGGTTGAAAAGCGGATAGCGAGCCATGACGGCCGGCATTGTATTACATGACAAACAATTCGTTGGATTTAAAAGCTTGCAACAATGTTTTATTTCGGCTGCCAGCATTTTTATTTAATATAAATCAACATTGTTAACGAGATTACATGTATCGCTTGTAAAATTCGGCAGCTTTTTCGGGGAATTGGATGTTTTAAGATCGCCCATCATTAATTTCGGATGTATATTTTTGATAATGAACCCACTCAATATGGAATCATTAAAGTAAATAAAAGAAGTTTTGTTATATTGAACAACAAGTAGGCACCCACCTATTGAGCTAATTAGATGATTTTCCGTTTTAACATTCAAGCTTTTCTTCAATGCAATAAATGAAACCGCCTTGCTTGTTGAAATAGACAGATGTTAAGATGATTTTGCTTTTGCTGGTTTTCAATGACTGTCCCTACTCTGAACTAAAAAAAAAGTTCCAGGAAAGGCTAGGCAGATGACGACAAATTGTTCAGGAATTCGTAATGACATATTACAAATTCCTAAACAATTTGTCTGCCTAGCCTTTTTATATTGGGGATGGCTGATGGCTTCCAGTCTCAACGGATGCAGCTGAATATTAGTTGTTTTGCATGGAACGACTGACTATCTGAGCTCCACAACCCAGTTAGTACTGGTTAATACGATGTCCCATTGGTAAGACTGGTTGTCAGACTTTCGGGCTTCTGACTACTCATAACGACTGTCAAAGATCTACAAATGACAGCCGGGACCAACGGCTTTCCGAGGCGCGGCAGAATCTCGGTATGACGGTCACACATCCTCGGACTGACCTGACATTTTGTTTTGGACTAAATGTTGCCCGCGGATTCGCCCTAGGTGGAGTGGAGGAATTATTCAACGGGAACGTGCTAACGGGACAAAAAGTACACTATGTGCCAAGCCAGGTCATGGTCTACCTGTATGCCAATCATTTAGCCGTTAAGGAGCGAAGAGTCAAAAGATAGACGGATGGACTTACGGATGCAAGTACCCACAAGCCTAGAATTATGATATAACACAGTCTGGTTCACTGGCTATCCAAGCGACCATGTATATATAAATCACATGTCCAAAAAGTGATCTATTGCCAACATACAGACTCACTTTCACGTTTATAATAATGCAAGTATCCCCAAGTCTAGAACAATGACATAACCTAGAGCACCGGACGCTACGATGGCTCACTGACTATCCACGCGAGCATACGCCACATGTCCCACAAAGTGATCTATCGCCTACTCGCCGCTCACAGATACCGTATTAAACCCTCCCTTCATTTGCAATTCGATTGGACAATAATAAATTATAATGGGTTTTAGAATTTGCATGCTTTTGCAGTATGGTAATCGATAATTGTATTTGTCGTGGGCAGAGAAGGTCAATTGATAATGTGACTTGTTAATAAAACAGACTTCGCAATCTGAAAGGGTGAAAGGAATTTAGGTGTTGTTAATGACAAACAGGGTGTAAAAAAACTCTTCACGTAGCCGTCAAACAAGCATTCTGTACAGCAAACTAAGGAACTCGACGCAAAAATTATTGCTGGGAAACAAAATATTTTTTTTGTGGTGAAATATTACGGTTTACGGTAAGACTGAATGTAAAGCACTTAAAACATTCTGCTGATGGATGCATTGGATAGTAAATGCGTCATGAAGGTATTTAAACTAAAGTTATAACCTTAAAAACTAGTATTTAAAATAAAAAACTCGTGGAATAGTTGGAAGTTTTACCTCCAATTAACTAGAATCTTCCCAGGTACGGTCCAGAACAAAAAAGGCTTCATTAGGTTTCTTTTTACACCTTTGATATAATTTCCTGTCTGGTACGCGTTGTTTCAGGTATCATTTGGAATGTTAATTATGTTACAATATAGTGTCAAATTGCTAAAACCGTTGGCTGACAGAATCAATCAAGCTTGTCTTATGCTAAATGATTATACCAGCCAATGAATCCTACTACCTACATATTTATCGTAATAAACAGGAAGAAATACCTTTCTCAAAGACTTTGTATTACCATCCAACGTGGCAATGCAGCTAGTCTTTTCGCCACACTACCAGTCGACAACTATGCGGGGCAATGATATTTTCATAAACAGATATGTTATACACCTAAAAAAGAAAAAAACCACCGAAAAAAGTGTTCCGCGGAGCAGAGCCAGCTCACATAGGTACACGCAGTGACGCAGAATAAAGGCAAAACGAGCCAATTGGCCCGTTTTCGAGTCTTCACGATTGCGCACTCACAACATATCTGTTTATTAGAATATCATTGATGCGCGGAATATGTTTTTCAATACACTTCCTCGAAAACTAATTTTTTTCGCACTACGATTAGGTTCAACATGCAATGTATTTCACACGCGTGCGTTTTTTCTGTTTTTCCAATACGTGTGCGGGAATGAAAATTGCCACAGATAACTATACCCATACTTAGTCCAAATTGGTTCAATGCCTATAGTCGGCGGTGATTGTTTTTTTTTTAATCTCGGCAAAGAGTTAAGCGTCTTTACGGCGTTAATATTTTTTGAATATTAAAATAATGTTTATAAATAGAATATCATCAACAACCATAATAATTAAAATAAAATAAACGTATATGAACAAATTAACATTTATTTGTGTTCTAAACTCAAAAATATTAGAATTTTCTATTTTTCTTAGTAGGCTGTTTAGCGGCTTTATACCTTTGCTTCTCCTTCAACCTGGCGAAAGCAAAGCGCGGAAAAAAAAGAAAATTTAAATCAAAGTTTCCTAATCATTCATGACAAAAATATATGTTGTTTTTTTTTTACTGATGACTAGGCAGCATGGTCTCAGACCTTAGCCTGTTCCGTCAGGACATTATTTTGACAACATTCTTCGAGATAAATCTAAATTGCTATACTGGCCAGATACATGCGACCAGCGGCCGGCAAAAGTTATATGAAAATCCATATCTGCCGTTTTTAGCGGCCAAATAAATTACATAGTAAACTCACATCTGTCGTGTTATTTAAAATGGAACGATCTTTTACTCTGAATCATGACAACCAAGGAGGTAACTTATCAAAGGTTTTATTTAAATTTCGAATTTTCGAAAAAAACAAAAACAAATGAACTCTTTAAGGCGAGAAAAATTATTGTTGTTTGTGTGCATCATTGATTTTGAAAAGTAAATGTATTAATTTCCTCGCATTATTTAAGAAAAGTACTACACAAGCCTTGGCCACAACTAGCCATTGATGGACTTACGTATGTGTGCATCCATCAGCAGTCCATCACTGCCTCTGTTGCTGGCCGCTGCAGTAATGTACGAATATTTTATTGTTTTCTATTAGATTTGCATAATCATGTAGTAAATATTGTAAACATATTTTTTTAAAGACGACCCGAATCGCGTAGCGGTGGTGAGGCTGCCTTACGTTCTTAGGGTCCCGGGTTCGAGTACCGGTTGGAGCACATGATTGTGTGATGAGCATGGACATTTGTTTCCGAGTCATGGATGTTTATATGTATAATAAGTATGTATTTACAAACAAAAAAAATACTATCTGGTGTCCACGACACAAGCCCCGTTGCTTACTGTGGCACTAGATGGCGCTGTGTGTTCATGTCCAGTGATATTTATTTATTTATTTAAAGACAGTGTGAACAACAAACAAACTTAAAATTAACTTTAAAATAACGGAATCGCTCAAAATTTTACATCTACACATTTCCATAATTATGTAAATCCATGTAAATAAACAATACCTAATCTTAACGATTACCGTAACTACAACATCACCAGACAGCCGGTCCAGATGGCTGTACGACCTCGGCCAAGTCTGCCAACTTGCCAAAACTTGGCAAATGTTCGCCGCCACCTTATCTGGCGGTCATTTTGGTTAATTGTCGATTATGTAGTAGCATAAAGGCCTGTGAAGTAACTAGTTATGTACACTAATAGGAATAAATAGACGAGAATGCCAATTTTGCAAACATAACATCACGCCTGTAATCCTCGAACGGTAAGGCTGAGGTGTACCTTATAGTACGCCCACATTTCGCCAGTTATGTTTAAGTCCCATATAATAGGGGGTGAGCCTATTGCCATCAACCGGGCAAACACAAATGCTGAGAAATTCTTGATGGAAAACACCAATAACACTTTTCCCGATATGGGTGGGAATCGAACCCACGACCACATGCGCTTGCGACGATTAGACCAATTTTGCAATCAATTCGGCAGAATTATAACACCTTTTCCTACTGACTGTATTCGGTCACAGCGGCCAATCTCAGTCGAGATTAGCCCTCGGCGCGTTAGATATGTGTGCACTCTCCCTTCCCTCACTCTCATAGTCCGATGGGACGGCAATCCGACACAACCGGAGATAAATTCAGACGCAGGACCAACGGCTTAACAAGCTTTCCCAGGCACAGGGGAACAAACCACCAACTTCTAAACTTCGAGCTGCTTCTGGAATGAGAGGTTTTCTTTTTGAGGTATTAAAAAAAAACTTAGTTTCTAAGAAGTCTATAGATGGCGTTGAACTGACTACGATAGTTGGTGCCAAAGCCAAAACGCTTGGGAAAAAAATATTGCGTCACGTCACATACGCTCGTTGACTGACACTTTCGTTTGCTTAACCTTCCGAATATAACCTAGTATAATCGCGCTTTTTTTAAATCAGTTTTTTTTATGTTCCGTTCCTTGCATTAACGTTGTTTTTTCTGTTCCGTGAACGTACTAAGTTCAGCGCCATCTATCCAGCGACTAGGGAAGAGCTAAAAAGAAAATCCCTCAATGGAGAATAGTTAGGTTAGGTTAGGTTATGTCGATTCCCCTGATTTTTCTTTGTTTTGATACATTGTCCTTTGTTTCGCCGCGACATGGCTGTCACAGAATATGGTCACATTTAATTAATAACGTAATTTCGCTCATCTGGTATTATCCACTTTTTAATACCTAATACATTGATAACCCACCAAAAAGTACTAGGCTAGTATGAATACAAAAGCATCATAAAAACGATTTAGTTCTCACAAAAATTATGCAGTGTGGCTTTCATACCGATAATCGCATAATAATTATATGGTCATGCAAATGTCATGTACGAAAACTAACTATTACACCAACAATAAAGTACCCTTACAAATAATAGTCGAAATAGAAATAACTACAAACTAAACTCGTTCATTAAGCTGAAGTTAGGCGCGAACGGCGAACTTGTTGGTTAGTAATTCGATTGTTTTCCACTAAAACTAGAACGGGAAATAACATTAGCTTCGTCGGTACTAACTAGCTAATGTATTTTTGGGGTTCCTTACCTCAGAAGGAAAAAGAAATCCAAGGCTCTCTTTTGCAGCTCGCCGTCCGTCCGTCTAGCTCGCCGTCCGTTCGTCTCATGACGACAGGCCGTGTCGACGGCGCGTTCGTGTTCCACGCGCGCCTCAAAGTGAGTCAGCAAAAAGGAAGGGGTCCGCAAGGTGTCTGGATTTGTGCCCGTTTGATGGCAATAGGCTCGCCCCCTATCACATGGGACTTAAACATAACTGGTGAAATGTGGGTGCCTAACCCTTCAGGATTTACAGGTGTGATGTTATGTTATGTTAATTAGTACTTATGTTATGTTACTTAGTACTTATATTATGTTACTTAGTACTTATGTTATGTTACTTAGTACTTTACTGTTCAAGCCGCTTAGTTTGACTGCTTCGGTGGTCTAGTGGCCGCAAGCGTGACTGCTGAGTAAGGTCCTGGGTACGAAATCAAGGATGGTCAAGTCATATTGGGTGTTTCCTTCAGGAACCTATCAGTAGCAGCCCGTAGTTTTGATTTGTGCCCGGTTGATGGCAATAAGCTCGCCTTCTATCATAAGTGACCTAAAAATTAGTAACCAAATGTGGGTGTAAACCTTCAGTGAAACATGCGTGATGGTTTGAATGTAGTTTATTTAAAAGGGCATGCAATTAACGAACCACCAGATTAAGCAGAATGTAACGGCAATAAAATCACTTTGGATTGTCAAAATTAGTAAATGATCACCAAAATTAATCCCCATTTTATCGTAAAACTAGAACCAAAACTTTATTTTTTTTTTGTTAATGACGAAAGAAGGGTGCCATCCATACCCTTCTAACCTAATATATCCGTGTCGGGGTGCCCCAAGTCGGCCTAGGCAAAACTAGTTTATCATCAACCACCTCATTAAAATTTGGTGCTCAATTTACTAAATTTGGTGATCAATTGATATTTTAAGTGTTATATGTTAGTAGTCACAAAGTTATATTTGGTGGTCATTATATTTCCCCCCATTTAAAAGTGAGCTGCGTACTGGTACAAACTATGAATCGCAAAAAAACCCGCACACGTGCAAGTCGGACTCGCGCATGAATGAATCCGTACCATCGTAGTTGGGGAGCTCAGTTTATTTTTTAATTTTTTATTATGTCGTTTTAGCGGCAACAAAAATACACATACTGTGAAAATTTCACTTGTCTACCTATTACAGACCATGAGATATAGCCCACTGACAGACAGACGGACGGATGGGCGGACGAACGGACGGACAGCGGAGGCTAATAATAATAATAATAGGGTAATAGGGTCCCATTGGTTACCCTTCGGGTCTGTACCCGAAGGGTAATAATTGGTTTGAAAATCTGTCTGTGTGTCTTTCTAGGGTGACGGAACCCTAGAAAGACAGATGTTCAAACCAATTTTCTTATATAACAAAAAATATATAAGAAAAACTTATTTAAATAGCTATATCGTTAAAACACAGCTTCGATATTTGATTAGAAAATATTGGAATGCAAATACATAGACCCTTTTTCAATTTACCTTCGCAAAGTACAGCTTTTTGTGTGCCTACATAAGTGTATAAAGCTGTTGTTTTTAGGGACCTCCCTAATAACAGCGGGTTCGACGTTTACATAATAAATTATGTACGTAGGTAAATAAGCACAGGTTTGTTACGGTAGAAAAGTTATGGATATGTAAGGGAGCTAATGTAATAGGTTGTAGTGTGTATGTAAGCATTAGTACAATGTTTTGTAATAGTGATATTGTTAGGGCCGACAACTACCTCTAAAATAGTACCTTTTTTTTTTAATGGGACTAGCCCACCAATCTGTTCCCAAACCACTGTAACTCCTGAAAGCCAGAATCAACAGTGGCGACCACCATAAAAGCGCCGAGACAATGAAGCTCGACGAAGTCCCAGAGAATGAATTTAACTGTCTTGGATCCCGCAACGAAATTAATCAGAAAAGTATAGTGGAGGAGTAGGAAAAAACCGTAATTTCCACTTCCCTCCATTTCAGCAGGAGATAGAACGAAACAAGGCCAATAGGCACAAATGGACGTTTGCATCAACTGGGATAGGCCCAGTTGCCTAGCACCACGGATAAATATTAACATTAATGGGTCCTAAGTTGTAGCTGTTATATTTGATTCCAATAATAGTACTTAAATAATAGTTATTTTCAACACACTTGCTCATAAAATGGCTCTAATTTCACCGCAATTAGGCACATAATGACACCTATAATCAAACTGTGACTTTTTCATTACTATTATTCACAAGTGAGTTATGGGTTTTTTTTTTTGGTTGAGGTGCTTGTTGCTTTGTTCCTACAAAAGTTTCTTTATAAAAAATCGTGTTCAATAGTACAAATAAATTAATGTACCTATTGCTTGCTCATTTCACTGAAATGTAACTTTTGTTTTCTCGGTAATAAACTTTTGTTTTCTCGGTAATAAAGAAAACTTTGAATTCCCCATTTTGTACGTGGCTTCGCTATCCGTGAAAAGCAAAAAAAAAACCTCATTATTTTAGTCTATGGCCGATCGCCATTGTTAGATGCGCGCGCATAGGAAAACTGATTAAATTTTCCCGCCATTGCGAAAAACTTTTCATTACTCGTTTTTGCTGTTGAAATTATAGTTATTTATGAATAAAAAATGTCTACAAGTACTAGTTATGAAGAAAATGATTTATGTTCTACACCGCCCGATATAAGATGTGAAGCCCTTAACGTTATGGAAAGTTTACTACCTGAAAACTCCAAGGACAAATATCTATTATCTAAATGATTTTTTGTATTATTTTCTTCACAAGTGTGTTGAAAAACGTCGTATGACACACGTGTGTATTGATGATTACCGTCCTCGGCTCTCTTAAGACCCTCGCCTGACGGCTCGGGTCTCAATCGCGCCTCAGCGGTAATCACCAACATTACACACTTGTACCATAATGTACTATTTTAATTACGGTGCTGTGGTAGTGAATCGCACGTGCTAGACAATGTTCTTTTTTTAAAACGAGTTGCATAATGAAATTTAGTACAACATTATAACACCCGTTTGGATGTTATAATGGGTATTATGACACTGGCTGTTTTAATGTTGGCCATAAGCTAACTGTATCAGATACTTTTATAGAGGATTTATAGCATGGGTGTAGATAAAGGGTTTAAAAAGACTCTTAGCGAAGCTGAAAGGCACGTGTTCTCCCTATCACTACGATCATTTTTTTTTGTTCTATACACCATACCTGGGAACCTTCTATAGTTGGTGCCAGTTAAGATGAGAATAGCGGTTATTGACCCACCTACATTTATTAAACTTCTTAACTTTGAAAACCAAAAATAAGCTTGTTCAAGTCTGGAATCGTCATCTATCGTGATCTTCAACATTTTTTGTAATGAAAAACGATACATGGTTTATTTGTTTTGGTTAGTACGAAGAGATATTAGGTAAAGGGCAATGACCGCTATTCTCATCTTAATTGGCACCAACTATAGTTACGGAGATATTGGGGGTTAAAGTTCCAACTTTAAGTTTTTATTTTTGAAATACATGTTTTTAATTAAAGAACTTTACTTTAAACACCTCCACGACCCACGTACTATTCAATCCATCCACCAACACAATGTTTTGAGTGCGTTACATTGAGTTTTACCGTAAAACGTGATTTTTCACCCCAAAACAAGTCATTTCCCAACAATATTTTTTATGTAAGGTTACTAAGTTTGATGTAGAGAATGCTTGGTTAGCGGCTTCGTGAAGAGTCTGTTTACACCCTGTATTATCTTGCAATGACTGCCTCGTTGGTTTAGTGGTCTCAAATGCGACTACTAACCATGAAGTCCTGGGTTCGATTCCCGGGTCGGGAAAAGTGTAATTCGGTTTTTCTATCAGGAATTTCTCATTGGCAGACACGGAGTATGGATTTGTGTCCGGTTGATGGCAATAGGCTCGCGTCCCTTTACATGGGACTTAAACAACTGGCGAAATGTGGGTGTAGTATTAGGTACACCTCTGCCTAACCGTTTTTTTTTTACGGATGGGAAATCATCAAATGACTTCTCCCGCTCTGGGCGGAGCAGGAGGGAGTGTCAGACTGTTACTGACTACTAAAACCCATCCATGTTCCTTCATCGCCCTTTGTGTTCCGGGGTCACGGTATCTCTTTCCCTTCGTTTATATTTATGTTATGTAATACCAAATAGATCATCTCTGTGATCATACATTTCGGCCATCACTAACTGATAAATTCAGAAAATCGTCTCTATTCGTTTTCAATCGTATATTCGCGTCCGGTAAAGCCGGGAACACATAACCGTAAATTCGATACAAAACGATAACTCAGAAACCTCAGCCATTATCTATTTCGCAGTAATTTTTATTTTTCGGACGTCGGATGTTTTGTCCGCGACCGTATTTTGCCCAAAAATGTCGCCAGAGATGTAATGTGTATTGAAAATAACGTTAACGTAATTATTATATTTTGACGTGCTCAGATTTGGGTCGAGTGGGTATAATTTTGTGTTTAGACTGTGAAATTGTGTTTAAAATAAGCTCGAGTAGGTAAATCATTCATTTTACATGTATTGGTAGCAGGTACATAGTTTATGCGTATTAATAAAATAATGGCCTTTACCGTGGCCGGATTGAAAATGTCTAAATAGACTTGGAACTCAAGTCGGCCGTATGCAAAGACAATCTCTTCAGAGTTCATGGACGACTCAGATCTCGTAGAGTGTAACATGCAGCGTGTCTCCACAGACAATGGCTCACCTTCCATCTTGCGCTGCATAAACTGACCACTGCGCACTTTACGATCTATGACTGCATCTGCGAGTGGAGTTCGCATAGCGCAATTATGGGCCAAATATATTTAATGAAAATTCCATCGACACGCTAAGAAGAAGAGTTGGCATTGTTGTTCAACAAATACCTACAGCCGAGTCGAATGGATACGAATAAGTATTTAACATGTTACACACCTAAATGTTATTATAAGACACTTACACAATATATCACACGTGCCAAGAGCTTTTGAGACTTCAGAATCAAATGCCTACGTATTTTCGGCAACCCAATTTTGTTTCTCGAAATTACATTACAATATACCGGAAAATTTCCTACCTATACAATTCAAACGCGGCTACATGTACCAAACAAACAGAATAATCAACGGACCAATTTCAATACGCACATACAAAGCTATTTCAAGCTAGCTACGTGTCGTTTCCCACAATGCAGTTACGTGCGAACTTCAATTGGTCACTGGGGGGATCCCCGGGCATAGTGGTCATTTCATACAAACATCTACATGGCATGGCATGGCAAGTCTTTAGGGATACTGGGATACTGTGAGCTCACGTGCTGGGATGTATAGAGATGTATAATGTTTTGTGCTGTTCGATTTTTCGTGAATCGTCTATGATGAAAATGTGTGATGTGAAGCCTACAAATCTTACTAATATTATACATACGAAAGTTTTTGAGGATGGGTGTTTGTTACTCTTTCACGCAAAAACTACAAGCCCTCGAGGCTTGTAGTTTTTCATAAGCTAGTAGAAAACAATATGTTAAGCAAATTGACTGCTGATCTAAACAGCTCGTGTAATTATATTAAAATACCAACCGTCCGCGTCATCGAAACTTGTAGGTTGGTGTGTGTTTCGGACGGATTTTGTAAAAAATATTCATGTACTATGTCAGTGACTACGTAAACCAAAAAAAACACATAATTTCAGTATTTACACTGAATATTTTTCGCTAACCAAAAACTAAAAGTTTTAACTCACAAAACCCAACAATAGGTGCACAAAAATCCGCACTAAAATAGAGCTTACATTTTTGTGTGTGACATTCAGCGACTTAAAGTCATGACTACTACACAAATATACAAATATTCCTAGAATACAAAAAACGGAATAAACACCAGCATTGCGGATATCATACCAATAAAATATAGAGCTCTCTATGTATGTGTAGAGCAAGCAGTATTTTCATGTCGATATTTTTATGACGTAAAACACTTTTATTTAGACTTTTGGGGAGAGAAATTAAACATGTAAGTAAGTGAAGAAAGACTTTCAATCACCATCCAAAAGATTCCGAGGGATAATACATAGTCCATTTTATCATAGGTTTGCAAAATTCGCCTGCTCAGCGACTTAGGGCCATGTTCACCAACAGTAAAATAACCGACTGTTTCATAATCGGCCCGCTAAACGTAAACAGTTGTTTAAACATAACGTGGGAATTTTGGTGTTCACCACAACTTATTCAAGCTCGGTTAGGTAAACGAGCGTTTTAGGAATGAAAGACCGAATGATTTTAATACAGTCAAATAGGGTGGGTATCTTAACACGTAAAAAACCGTACATATGCGAAACATCTTATAATGGTTGCATTATACCTGAGATGACAGTTCTTTAAAACCATCAAAATATGTGTTGTGTTTGAAGTTTTGTTCTTTTGAAATAGTTTTTAAAAGTTTTAAAATGGATAAGAAGCGCATTGCTAATTTTACCCAAAGAAATATTCACTAATTTAGTGTTAAAGCAGCAAGGCGTAATTGAAAACAAACGCACCGAACTCCGTGAAGTAGTGTCGTCTGGTGGAATACTTAAACGAGGAGTTTGCAAAAGTCTTTCTACGGTTTCAAACTCGTCCAAAACGCCATCCTCTTCCAAAATATAATTCAAAGCAGACTGCATGTTAAATGCTCACAATAATATCTGGATGTAACCTTAAAATTTGTTATATTTGCAATTTACAAACGTCAAAATACTCCGATTAACTACTAACCGGGGCTTTAAACAACCTTTCCCGCCCCGGTTAGAGAAAACAGGTGATTAGCAAGTTTTATCGGTTGATTTGCTTTTTTGAACATGAAAATGTGTTGTAACAGCTGTTTTTAGATAATCACACCGTTATCTTTTCAGTGAACATGGCCCTAAAACGCATTAGATGTTAAACTGTCAAAATGAAACCTATAGCCATTGCAATTCTGTTACCCCATTGATTTGTAACATAATGTCATTATGCCATGGAAATGACACATAAAATCACGCCTGTAATTCCCAAATCCCGAAGGGTTTAGGCAGACGTGTACGTAATGGTACACCCACATTTTGCCAATTATGTTGAAGTGATAGGGGGAAAGCCTATTGCCATCAACAGGGCACAAATCCAGACTCCGTGTCTGCTACTCAGAAATTCGCGATAGAAAAACTTAATAACACTTTGCCTGACCTGGTAATCGAACCCTGGAATTCATGCTCACCAGTCGTGCTTGCAAACACTAGACCAAACGAGGCAGTCAATAAATTGTAAAGACTACATTCCAACCGCTGAAAATGTAATACCTAATACTAGTCTAGCTCACTAATCCACCTTACACCACATTCAAATCCAACAGAAGTGTAATGAGTTTGTATGAAGCGGTTTACCATAATACCCTCAAATCTACTTCACAATCACATTTAATGCCTATTTCAAACTCTATTGAGGCTTTTCAAACCAATATTTCATTAGTTTGAACTAAAATATGAACTCATTTTTGGGTCAATGCGAGCTAATCTTTAATAAACGTTTACATAATTTATTTTTCCTTTATGTGTAGTTCGTGTCCATTATTGTTGTTTGGGGTCAAATATAAGGTGACTGGGTCAGTGGATAAACATCTTAATCCGTACTATTTTTAACCCTCGACCCGAAGAGGGTTGACATACGTCAAAAGCTTTTGTTTTTGTGGGTCTCGTGATTTATTCCTGTACCAAGTCCGCACAACATAGATATTGTTCAAATAATATGGAGGAGGCTTTTGTCCAACAGTGGAAGAAATACTCTAGTCTGTGAAATTCTCTGACCCCTGATCATTACAATCTGGATCTGTTCAAAGTTCGAGTGAATCGGTTTCTTCTAGGCAAGCGAGCCCTAGGCCGCATCATCGCTTCACATCAGGCGAGTTAGTTGCAGCCAAACGCAAGTCTTTGTAGTAATAAAAAAACTGGCTTGCTATTGACAATTATAGTTCTAGCTTAGGTAGTTAAAGTTAGTGGCTTTAATATCGACTGTTCCAAAAAGACTGTCACATATTTGACAGAAATGACTTTCTACAAACTCGAACTTTTTGAATAACTTAATATAAATGTATGGTTGACGAAATGGGATTCAATGTATGAAGATTAAAATAGTTACGAGTTGGCACCCTTTTTCACTTGTTTCGCACGTCTTTTGTTTAGTTGTCGAAATGGAAAAGTTACGAGATGGGCCGGAGCCATCTGCAGTACATGTACCAGTTTGATTAGGTTCACTCTCTCAACAACATATGACGAACGGAGTACCGTAAAACTTTTAAGTGGAGATTCAGAACACATTTCAACTTCGAGTATCTTACACCTGAAAATATTTCTCAGAAGTCTTTCAATAACGTTATGAGGGTTTCATAAAGTGAAACTTTTCAGCTTCTTAGCGTGAAATATCTCAAATTTAACCTAATATTGACACTTAATAAACACACATATATACAAATATTGCAAGTTAAATAAAAGCTTGTAAAAAGTATAAGTGGGCTACTTTTATCAAACTGAAAAGTTCCACGATTGGCCACTGGTATCTACTTTATAGAAACTACCTTCTCTACTCCGTCTTAGAACGAAGTCTTTCAGAAATATACACTACTTCACTCGCCTGGTCCCCTGGTATCCAATACACGATGCACTCAAACTCGCTGCCTGAATAGAAACCTCTAATTCTCCACAAAATGGAAAAGGTACCTAATATTGAAAACATTTTTGATACTCAGAAATTGTAGCAGAAAAGGTACTTTACTTAAAAATCTTTGGATATTTTTCTTTCAATACTTTGTGGAACATTATACGACACTTTAGAGTGGTGATTGACTATCGGAATTTATACTTTAGATTATTATAGGATATTACAAACGATGAATTATTAAGTATGAAAAGACAGCAAAATCTTAAAGTATGTAATAGGCGAGACGACAAAAAAAAACTAATTAGTCCGTCAGTTAGATTATCAAAAAATATTTGAACCGTGTTTTTTCTTTTGTTACGTAAACCAAAATTGACGAAGATATGACGCTTTTTAAATTCTCAATACGTCACACCTAGGTATAATTTTTACCTAGTTCTGACGTCACGAGCCCTCACTCCCGAGTTTTGATGCGTTTTATCTTTGTCAATGTTCATTGATTTACAAAAACAAAAAATACGTGTCCATTAATTTCCAATACTCTAACTGACGGACTAAATAGATTTACAATTTTTTGATACTGTCGTCATGCCTATTATAACAGTCTCCACTACCGGCAATGTTTTCACAAAAGAACCAAAAATATAAACTCCTAGAGGCAAGATTTCCACGTAATTTTCAACCTACCAGGTATTTATTTAACTTCAAATTGACTCTGTATCAATAAATTAAACTCTTGTAGAGAGTAATGTATGCCTGAACGCCTACCAAGATAACATAACATGGCAACAGTACATTGTATTAATAAAATTTATCTTTGTCATAAATCGTGCAAACTCCGCGGTGTGCGAAATGGAATACTCGACGTACTCGTAGCAAGACGTAAATAAATAAAAACAATTTGTGGGCAGAGGTGATGAATGGTCTTTACTCCTTTTGAGGTGAAGTCATTGAAGTTTCGACTTAGATACCTACATCTTTCGGCTTTTTCACTTGTAGGTAAATTCTATTTAAGTCTTTCGAAGTAGGTGTTGTTTTAGAATTCAGATGATTTCAAAGTTATCCGTGTCTTGTATTTACATAATCTCTTTCCCTTTTAGATTGACTGTTACCATGCTCTGCTACCATGAAGGAAGTTGTATCAATCAGTAAAATATATTTCATTTATTTCTACGATCACACAAATTCCTTCATGGTAGCAGAGCGTGGTTCTGTGTAGAACAGTAGGAAATATCAGGAAAGTGAAAATACAACTGGTATTGGTGTAATACTGGTCGAGTTTGGATTTGAGGTTATCACAACGTGATACTCGTAAAGCTTCGGAAAAGAATTCTTCAAAATGGGCTCAAATTTGTTCAACTTGGAAAAGTTAGTCGGAAGAGAAAATTTTTCCACCTGGAAATTCAGCATGAAGACATATTTACAGCACGACGATTTGTGGTGTTGTATTGAGCCGCCTAACAACAGTCCAATTGATCCAAGCAAGGACGTAAAGGCGAAAGCAAAATTAATTTTACTTCTTGATCCTCAAAATTATGTTCACGTTCAAGAGTGCTCAACAGCAAAGCAGGTATGGGAAAATTTACAAAAAGCTTTTGATGATAATGGACTTACGCGAAGAGTTGGCTTACTGAAAGACTTAATAAACACGACACTGGAATCAAGCAATAGTGTTGAAGAGTATGTGAGCAAAATTATGAACACTGCTCACAAACTGCGTAACATTGGATTCGATGTCAATGACGAATGGCTCGGAACATTGATGCTGGCTGGCTTACCAGACGAATACAAGCCCATGATAATGGGGCTCGAGAGCTCAGGCATTAAAATTAGTGCAGATTCAGTTAAGACTAAGCTCATACAAGAAATTAATACATCAAAGTCTTCCGTCTTCTATACAAACTCTAAGAAAACAAGAAATAATACTCAGTCAGTTAAACAAAAGGGGCCAAGATGTTATAACTGCAACAAGCATGGCCATTTTGCCAAGCTTTGTAAGCAACCGAAAAAGACAACGGATAAAAAGGAAGGCTCCAGTTTTGTAGCCGCTTTTTCAGCAACTATTAAACAAAATGTGAGTGATAAATGGCTAATAGACTCCGGTGCATCCATGCACATGACAAGCAGAGATGATTGGTTGTACAATGTCACTGAGCCATCAGTAAAGAGTGTGACTGTGGCAAACAGTGAGCCATTAGCTGTAAAGGGAGTAGGATGTGTAGATATACAAATAAACCAGGAAGATAAAATACAAGTCAAAAATGTTTTGTTTGTCCCTGGGTTAGCTGCAAACCTCCTTTCAGTCAGCACCATTGTGAAGAATGGATATAATGTCACATTTAACAGCAAGGGATGTGACATTCAGAATTCCAAAGGAGAAGAAATATGTACTGCAGTATTGAACAATAATCTATATATCATGAACATAAGTGAAGAAATAGTTCATCTGACTTCAAGTGCTGTAAATTCTAATGACACTTGTTTGTGGCATCTGCGAATGGGACACTTGAATATTTCAGACATCAAAAAATTGCCAGATTGCGTAGAGGGTGTGACTTTGACTCCGGACAAAGGTAATGTCATCACCTGTATTCATTGCTTTGAAGGTAAACACACCAGGATGCCGTTTAAAAATGTAGGTTCAAGAGCAGCAAGACCACTTGAACTTATACATTCCGACTTATGCGGCCCTATGGAGACTATGTCACATGGAGGTATGAAATATTTTATAACTTTCACTGATGACTTCACACGAATGGTTCACGTGTACTTTCTTAAAGATAAAATGAGTGTTCTTGAAACCTTTAAAGATTTTAAATCTAAAGTAGAGAATGAATTGAACCATAAGATTAAAAAACTCCGCACTGATAACGGAAAAGAGTACTGCAATAGCAACTTTGAAAAATTCCTTTCTAACCATGGTATTATTCATCAGACATCCACTCCGTACACTCCAGAGCACAACGGCATGGCAGAACGAATGAACAGAACACTAGTGGAGCGTGCAAGATGCATGTTGTTCTATGCCAACCTCGAGAAGCAATTATGGGCTGAAGCTTTAGCGACTGCTGCATATATTGTAAACCGGTCTCCCACAAAGTCCTTGGAAGGTAAAACACCGTACGAGTTATGGAAAGGTAAAAGACCCAATTTATCACATCTGAAAATATTTGGCTCTGTTGCTATGGTACATGTACCAAAACAAAAATGTCAAAAATGGGATAAGAAATCTGAGAAAATGATATTGGTGGGCTACTGTGAAAATTCCAAGGGATACCGTTTAATGAATCCCACAACACATAAAATGATAAAAAGTAGAGATGTTGCTTTCATTGAGAAGTATAATGAGAATGTCAATCTACCCATTCCATGTGATATTGATGTTACAGTCAAGGAGAGTCAGTCGGACAGTAGCAGCACCGCTCCATCTACTAGCAGTGGGATGCAGTCTGTCACTCAGAATCAGAAAATACACACTCAGGAGTCGCTGCAAAAGGAATTGAACGCACAAATTAGTAAAAGCGAAGACTCAAGTGAGTATGATACAGATACTGGGGATCTAGATGAGACTTACTACCCCCCTCGTTGTGTGAGACAGGACCATGACACTAATGTGACTGTAAGATCAATCCGGAGACGTGATAAACAAAATAATGAAGATAAAGAGAATTATATGTGCTTCTTCACTGACTTGGTTGACCCGCAGACTGTTGAGGAGGCATTGTCATCACCACTAGCCACTAAATGGAAGACAGCCATGCATGAAGAATACAGCTCCTTGATGAAAAACAAAACATGGAGCTTAACAGATCTTCCTCCTGGCAAAAAGGCTTTACCCTACAAGTGGGTTTTCAAAACAAAAACTGGCTAGAGTGGAAATGTTGTCCGTTACAAGGCGAGGCTTGTAATAAAAGGCTATGCCCAGAAATGGGGCACTGACTATGAAGAAACATACTCACCAGTTGTCAGGTATACAACTATCCGTTATTTATTTGCCCTAGCAGCCAAATATGAGCTACAAATAGATCAAATGGATGCAGTGTCAGCCTTTCTCCAAGGAGAAATCGATAAAGAGATTTATATGCAGCAGCCAGAACAATATAAACAAGGATCTCAGGTATGCAAGCTACATAAATCCATATATGGCCTCAAGCAGGCTAGCAGATTGTGGAACACTAAACTGAAAAATGCTTTGCAAGAATTAGGAATGCAACAATCAAAAACAGATCCTTGTGTCTACTATAATGCTGAGAAAAATACATTTATAGCTGTCTGGGTTGACGATTTAATACTATTTACTTCTCAAGAGTCAACTAAAATGTTATTAAAGGAAAAATTAAAACAACATTTTGAAATGAAAGATATTGGCCCAGCGAGTCAATGTGTGGGTCTACATATTACCAGAGACAAAGAAAAAGTAATGATAGATCAAGAAAAGTACATAAAGGAAATTTTGGCACGATTCAGAATGTCAGACTGCAAACCTGTGAAAACGCCATTTGAAGTTGGTATGAAATTAAATGAAAAAGGGGAAGAAGAACAGATTGACTGTCCCTATCAACAAGCAATTGGCTCCTTACTCTATGTGGCGCAAGGCACTCGACCAGATATATGCTTTGCTGTCAATACACTGAGCAGATTTAACAAAAATCCAAGTATAGAACACTGGTCAGCTGTAAAGAGAATATTTAGATATCTACAAGGCACAAAAGATTTAAAGTTAGTCTACACCAAAGATGGTAAAGACGAAATAACAGGATATTGTGATGCAGACTGGGCCAGTGATGTGCGCGACCGAAAGTCGTGCACTGGTTATTTATTTATGTTACAGGGTGGTGCTATTTCGTGGCGGTCACACAAGCAACAGACCGTCGCCCTGTCGACTGCCGAGGCGGAATATATGGCGATGTCTTCCGCGGCGCAGGAGGCCCTGTGGCTGCAGCAGTTGAACAACCCGCTCATCATCTTCAGTGATAACCAGAGTGCAATAAAACTAACCACCAATGATTGCTATCTACCTAGATCTAAACATATCGATATTCGTTATCATTTCCTAAAAAGTCATGTTAATAATTTAAAATTAAAGTTTTTGTTTGTTAAAGGTGAAGAGATGATAGCTGATAATTTGACTAAGGGCACTACTGCTGATAAGCATTTACATTGTGTAACAAAAATGGGGTTGTGTTCCAAGGGAGGGTGTTAGAATATGGAACGCAACCAATTTTAGTTCCTTAATATTGTACGGATGGCGCTGCCTCCCTTGTCACTTCTGTGTATTCGTTATCTTGTGAACTCGTTCTATTAAAAAGTTGTATCAATCAGTAAAATATATTTCATTTATTTCTACGATCACGCAAATTCCTTCATATTTAACTCAGTTGACTCTTTCAAATCGCGAAATGTGAACTACATTAATCGTTGTAATGTTTCTGCACTAATGAAGCTATTACTAGTTGCCAAAAATCGTTTATTTTTAACTGTTTTTTCTAGGGTCTTACAGAAACACAATTTTCAACCGTAACCATAACCGAATATTCGTTTGCTCTTCTTATTTTGATCTAAACCGAAACATATGAAAATAGTTCAATTGACATTATTTTCGGTCACGTTTTGGCCGAAGAGGCTTCATGGCCGAAATCGGCCAAAACCGAAACTTCAGTCGGGTAATTCCATTAGACCACAAATACGTTTGTCACAATAAATCGTTTCGTTTCAGTTTTATTCAAAACAGTTTTGCCATCATAAAAATTATAAATTAAACGCGGAATTCATGGCTCTTAAACGACCATTATTGAAACTTTTGCCAAGCTATTATGTTGAAAATAACACTCTTGTTTGTACAAAATTACGACAAAACGTTTATTTATTGGCTATTAAAAAGTTCCCCACTAATAAAACCAAGTCACCTTTATAAATTATTAAAAAGCAATATGCGTTAGGTTGGCAGAACTGGTAGCCACTGCAATTTCGGTTGGCCCTCCCGCAACTTGACACGAAAAGATTTTATTTTCCTTTCTCGATCACGTCGGCAATAATCTCATCGTAATGGCGATTCCCGCCGTTCCTAATGTCATAACAAACTGAGAGGACAGTGTTTACTATTTCCCTTTATAGAGAAAAGCAATTTACGCGGGTTTTATGGTAATATTTTTCTCGATTATGCTAAAAAGACCTCAACTTTTTTCAGTCGTAACGTAACGTAGTCCCTGCTTTTGCGACGGTCTCTCAATTTGTATTCAAGAGGACCGTCAAGCAGTTAGTAATTTGTGAATAAAGTATTGCTGAACTGTGACCATGGTCTGAAAATGTTTCTTTAATCCATAAACTTAACATAATATTACTTTGAAATATGTTTTTCATATTTTTAGGTTAACCAAAACGTAATTACACTTTTCGTGGAAGTTCGAAATTTGAATTATGCAAAAACGAAAAAAAAAGCATTCGAAAAACATGCGACCTCTTTTCGACGATTAAAAAAGTAACCAATGCCAAATATTGTCATTTATTTACGTTGTAGCATTTTAGTTTTCAACGTAATAGTTGCAGTTTCATCTAGATTCTGGTTAATATTTACTGTGATACGAGTTTATTTGCAGAACATGTTTTATTAGATAACCGTTTCAAATGCTCGTGTTTGCTGGAACCACCTGTTTTGCGCTCTCAATATATTATTTAAAGCTTCAGTGAAATTACATTTTATGTTCTTGAGTTTGCTTTGATGTACGATTATGACGAATTAAAAGTTAAAACTGTTTATTTTTAACACTGCTGTAATAACCTCATTTTGTTCAAACCATCACTATATTCGTTAAACGACGTATGAACTGGGACGTAGCAAATAGAGTAAGATGGTAGCACGTGGCGTTCTGTTTTTTCTGCGTACATCCAAGATGAAAAGTGAAGACATAATGAGTTTATCTTTGAATGTAATGTCCATCATTTACTTCTCAAAAAAACACTAAAACCACCTACCTACACAGCATTACCCTTTTATTTTTATTCCACACCAACTATGAATAAAGTAAGTGTAGGCATTCAAATGTATCCATTTGTCGCCGCAACACGGCACGGCAACGGCAACACGGCAATGCGACACGACGGATGACGTCACTTCCCAACACCCCCTCACCCCTCCAGCGCCCCCTAGCGGCGGTAATGAGCCTCCCGGCCACCTGCCCGGCCGCTTTGACCACACACTTGAAATTATATTCCCACATTGTATGAAATATATTTCGTTTAAGTTTGTGATAGTTATTAATTTTTATTGGGGGATCTTTTGTAAATGGAAATGCTCATTTCTGTGACGGGTTTCTCCAAAGTCTGCGATCTTTGCATGCTACGCTTCCGGAAATCATATTATGGGATTTAATAATTTATGGTTTAATTTAGGTAGCAAAAGTTTTTGTTTTTTTTTGTAAACATGTGAGATCCAAAATGCAGCTTCACAACCAAAAGCTGACCAATCAAATAACACTATTTTATTTGTTTATTTATACCACAAACATCCTTTGCGTACATTCAAAAACTTCTTCACAACAAAACCAACAAAGAAACAGGTGTGAACACTTCCGTGTAGTTTGTATACACGACATCCGCAGCATACTCATGAATGAATCAGGGCTTGCCGTAAACACGGCCCGGTGACGAACCGGGACGAACTGGGACGGACCGGGCCGAACTGGGACGAACCGTGAGGCGGGACGCAGCAGATTGAAACACGAGTAGTGAACTGTACCTATTCTATTGATGCTGGTGTTTGTGGAAGGGTGTTAAAGAATTGAAATTGAGGTGATTCTGTTTTGTGTGATTTATTTGGATGGGAAGTTATTCTTGTTTGTAGGCTGTACCAACCCAACTAAGAAAGTTATGTCGATTACCAAATATTCAATTCGAAAATATTTATAACATAAATATAACATCACGCCTGTAATCCCAAAAGGGTTAGGCAAAGGGGAAATAGTTAACCCACATTTCGCCACTTATGTTTAAGTCCCATGTGTGTCCATGGGGCCATCCACCGGGCACAAATCCAAACTCCGTGTTAGGTACTGAGAAATTCCTGAAGAAAAAACTGTATACAACTTTGCCCGACCAGGGAACCGAACCCAGGAGCTCATGCTCAGATGTCGCGCACTAGAAAATATAATAACCGTGATATAAGACACTACTTCATCCAATCGGTGAATAATCTCCTATTTGACAACGAAAGAAACAAACAACATAAGACAGTACACATAAGAACACAACAATCTACAAATACAATCTTCAACAACATCACTATCGTGACAACATGTAACATCGAATCAATCATCAAAATGGTTCATTCATGTACAATCGTAGCAAGACAATAGAACCAACACATCCACCAACAACGTAATCATTATAGCACTAAACATACAAACGTAACCAGCTGAAAGAAAAATCTATAAAACCCCTCTAATACCTAGTACAAAAACCGGATTCCCAGAAATCCCGAATCTCTACAAATGTCTACATGATTATCAAAAACTTTAACGGCGGAAAAGGTCGTGGAATCCCGGACAATATAGATTTGTTGAAGGGACGACCGCAGCCGTTGACGGTCGCCTGCTGATTGATGCGACGTTAGATTATCCCTTCAGTGTTGCCCGGTAATCATTTAAAGGGTCCACATTGCCACAGTGACGGTGTGTAATGATTTAATATGAAGGTTGCTTAAAATTGTGGGAATCGGGACCTATGTTAAAATTAAGGACTTGGTTGCCATGTTGAACGTTATCGTTCTCTGTCATTAACTACGTAGATTGAATTTGGTTGGTACTCTTTGTTTAAACTATTAGGGATCTCGCGCACTACGTCATGGCCACACTCACGAGTTGTCGCACGACCGGCCTCATATAATAAATACATTTTTGACTTTTCCATCGTCGATATCACTGATTCAATGTCACTTTGATTATATCAGATAATTCATGGTGTCTTTTTTATCACGTTGACTACACATAATACTGGATGATTGATAATTAGGTGCACTCTTTGACTGGGTGCTATAACTAGACCAAATTTGCAACAATTTTGAGCCCGATAAGTTGGGGTCAAAACTGGGTCTTCCGGTTTTGGAGTAATCGATTTCCACCTATCCAACATAAACTGTTGATTATGAGAACGTTCCGGGCGTGATATGTGCAATTATAAAACGTCAAAAAATACATAGATACACGGTTGGGTTGGTGGTTTCTTATGGAGAAGAAGCGGTAAGACAATAGACCAATCTTTATTATGAACTTTACAAGTGCATCTTTCAGGTGAGACTCTGACCTCCAGACTAGTATGATACTGTATCCTGAAAGGTCAGTTCCTTCCCTTCACAATAAAGTATAAATTAACATGTCCATAATAATTTTAATTAGGTAAAGCACGTCCTGATTTTAATATTTTAAATAAACTAACAATAAAAATATTAGAAAAATAGTAATAAACAAAAATGTGTGTGTGTGAGTGTGTTAAGAAACTCCAAGGTATAATTCCCGCTACCACTATGCTGACTGGCCTATATGCCATGGCATCAACTATTTTCTCATACTCCGATACGAGAGAGAACTAGTGTACCATATTTGATAAACATAATAAGAGGTTATTTTATTATTGTGTACCGTTGGAAACTGTATCTTCTTCAAAATTTAATATAATGTGGGTACTGAAACATTCGCTCCCAATATAAGATAAAAAACAAAATTGAATTGCTTTTAATATCCTCTCTGATGTATCAAGAACAGAACAGAAAAATTATACATTTACATACGTGAATGGCAATACAACGGCTGGGCAATTAAGTATCATACGTCTTGTTTCTTTATATAATTTTTTTCAATATTTATATTCTTTCCGGTTAACATTACGACAGCAGCTCCAAAGGGTTGTCATATTAAGAAATAAAAATAGACTATACATTTCACGATCGCTTTAGTCAAGAATGTCATTAGATGATTAAATAGAAGAGTTCTTATTTGATGTACTTACATTTATGATAAAGTAACTTACAAATTTCACAAAAAAAAAAAAAAAAATCGCTGGACAATACACACAGCGCCATCTCGATCCACACTAAGCAATGAGGCTTGTGTCGTGGACACCAGATTGTTGATATATTTAAACTACATAAATACTTTTTTGTTTGTAAGTACATACTTTATAATCCATTATTCTAATTAATAGCAGCAGAACTTAACAATGTTGAATTCAAACGCCAAATACTAGAACAACACCGTCGTATTTTCTCCCAAAAATACCTCAAGTAGACAATGGGAAGCTTATTTTGTGAGGAAAATGAGAAATGCCCCTTTATTTTATGAGATTGCGGGCTCTCAGACCTTTTTCTGACATAATTTAATCCAAATGCCTCGGAGATGGGCAGAATGCACCACCATAAATAGTTAGGAGATTACGCGATGCTAGCTGAAAAAGCCATTAAAGTGAGCAAGTTAATTTATTGAAAAATGTATGGAATAGTTTTCTTGGAGGGTTATTAAAAATTGCTCGGAAGTAATTGAGTTGAGTACTTTATTTATTGAGGCGTTGAGTGGTCTATTTATTTTTATCATCTTTCGATTTATTGAAAGTTAACGGTGCAGTGTCTATTTTAATTTTACAAAAAATATGTGACAAATGAATCTATCTATATCTAATTTATACCACGTAAGAAAAATATCAATGACCGCAGTCATCTCACTTGAAACTTGTGCATTTGTACCGATGTTGTAGTAGACCAAAAAAAAAACTATAATCGTAAATCTTTATTTATACAGGGTGGAAAATTTCAGCAGGGCAGGGTACACGAAAATGGTGTTAGGACTATCCATGATTTTTCGTGAAATTTTGACCCTCATTCACAGGTTTTCAAAAAAAAAAAAAATACAGTTAGCAAGAAAACTGCCCTTTTACACAACACATTTTATTGATGCCAATCTATCCTGCTTCTTATACTGATCAAAAACTTCTATTGGACCAACCCAGGTTAAAGTTCTAAGATAGTCAGAAATCGCAAAAAAAAAAAAAAACCATTAATTTTGTATGAAAATTTTACCCAAAAAATATTAGGTTATGAGACTCGGTCATAAACCTGATTATTTTAATAACTACGTTCTACATGTATGACCTATCTAAGTCCATAAAAAGTGATAGCTGTGTGGATATTTTTCAGTTTCCTCTACTAGGGTTAGCAGGTATTTACATAAATGTGACGTAATTAGCTTTTCAGTTTCATATCCAATTAACAAGTTACGTACTCGTGAAAAATTAAATTGCCAATTTATTTTTCACTCTTTTTAGCAACGAGAGCAACAACCTTTACTATTAGAAGGTAAATTTATTTGTAGTCGATATTTGGAACTTAATTAAGCTAAAATTCATCGGTTTTGGGACTTTAGTATAACTGGTAAAATGTAGGTATGTACTAAATTAGGTACGCCTCTGCCATCCTTCGAGGATTTCAGGCGTGATATGTTATATTAGTTTACTTTATTATCCGCGACGTGTAGTTAAACAAGAGACACATTACGTTGTCTGTTGTAAGAATCTTTAAATGTATTTACTTATAACAAATGATTAGTAATCTCAACAAACTTGTTCTGAAGTTACTCGTACATCTAAATGTTTTATGCATTACAAATGTGAGCTTGAATTATCTTGTCCTTGGATAAGTCCTTTGTTTAACGAGTCACACTGTATAAACACCGACTCGCAAAGCTCTGAACAGGCATAAATCATCAGAACAACAAGTGACAAGCGAAATATATCAAACATACACGTATCTATACGTTCACAGGTGTTATAATCGCAAAGCGGCGGGATTTCAATGCGAACAGTTAAATTATTAATTGATGTAAACGCGAGCCGTGTTCAACAGTTCAAGTTGAACCGCGTTCATTACGTGTATCAAGTATTTATGCGTTTATGTTCTGTGCCGTGCCGAAGAAAATTACTTATAGTACGGTTCGGTTATGAGAATCGTACGAGAGTTGTGTTATTGAGTAAAAGTGGCTATGTAGCTACGTAATAATGTACTACTAGCTTCTTAGCGCGGAGGACGGAATTAGGCGAGACAACAAAAAAAATCTAATTAGTCCGTCAGTTAGATTATCAAAAAATATTTGACCCGTGTTTTTTCTTTTGTTACGTAAACCAAAATTGACGAAGATATGACGCTTTTAAAATTCTCAATACGTCACGCCTTGGTATATTTTTTGGCTAGTTCTGACGTCACGAGCCCCCACTCCCGAGTTTTGATGCGTTTTATCTTTGTCAATTTTCATTGATTTACAAAAACAAAAAATACGTGTCCATTAATTTCCATTAATCTAACTGACGGACTAAATAGATTTGCAATGTTTTTATACTGTCGTCATGCCTATTGTACATATACTACAGGGACTAAAATCTTTCAACCAGATAGAGAACCGATAAAGTGTCAAAAGGTAACAGACAGACACCTTGTCTATCTTTCGCATTTAGGTATGGAATTGTCAGTAGGTGAGCACGGTCGAAAAATAAATACAGGTGACAGTGTTTTTCATAGCTTGGAAAAACTTTTCATCCTCAAGTTTTTTACCAGAAAAGTTTTAGTATTTAATTTCA